>JAQFVV010012512.1:2327934-3527934 GCA_028023455.1 Epiperipatus broadwayi
ATTATGCAAAATATTAAATGATTGTTATTCCATTGATATTTACAAGCATAAATTTAATAATTATTTTTTTGTGGATGTGCTGCAGGACCAGAGTGCTTATGGATTAGCTGTCACTGAGTATGTTACAAGATCATTCTTAAATACCACAATATAACAGTGTGATTCTATAGTTATATTTAGATTTTGTTTCTTTCACCACTTCTATGCCATCTACTGTAAGCTTTAGAAACTAATAGATGTCAGATGTTAATATTTAATAAATCCCTATCGTGTGTTGTTCTATAGGTAACATAGTGGTAGTAAGAAAAGAGTCTGCTACTAAAGCAGAAATGTATAAGCTGGAATCAGTGATGGAATTCAGATTATGAGATATTTTCCTGTTATTTAGATGTAAAATTTAAGATAATGTCTTCATTTAGGCTTAAAATAATACCCCAGTCTTTGAAAAATATTTTCAATCTTTTCACATGCTTAGAGATTTTCTCTTTCAGGAAAAAACTGTTTTCAATATTATCAGCATTCTGTTGCTGGAATATTATTGGTGAACATATTATATAAAGTAGGTGAAAATAGACAACTCTGAAGAGGAATAATCTGTGATTTCTTTTTATCTACTATGATTATCATTTAGGGTCATTTGACATTAGAGATATATTGTGAAAGAGAAAATGATGCTTTTTCTTATTCTATCAATATTCAGTTTACAAGTGTAATATATTTAAGATTAACAACCCGATTAACAGTAAGAATAGTGGCCCTGTTAGAAGTTTTACATCTGCCAACCTTGCATAAAAATGATATGATCTTACAATTTGATTTTCAAAGTTTTATATCACTATAATCTTTCTCCACTTTTCATTTATGGCACCACCTGTAATTTTACAAATATGTAAGATGTGGATATTTGGTAGACAAAAATTGTCTATAAAGAGCACCAGTGATTTTGATTCATCCTGAAAAAAATAGCTTTTGATATTTTTAATAGATAGAGCATTTGGAAGCTATTGTTATGATTTTGTTAAATCCAGCACAGCAAAAATTCTGTTCAGGTTATTTAGTATACACAGTAAAAAGTTAAATTCCATCACCAGGATAATTTCAGTTATTTGAAAGTGGATTCTAAGAGCCATTAGATATGCCCCCCCCCCCCCCCCCCCCCCCCCCCCAAAAAACACCCCCCCCCCCCCCCCCCCCCCCCCCCCCACACCCACACAAACAACAACACCCCCACAAAAAACCCCCCCAAACAACCCCACCCCCCCCCCCCCCCCCCCCCCCAACCCCCCCAACACCACACCCCACCCCCACCCACAACCACAACACCAACAACCACACAAAAAACAAAAAACAAAAAAAAAAAAACACCCCACCCCCCAAATACTCCACCACCAAACCCCCCCCCCCCACAACAAACAAAACACCACAAACAACACCACCCAACCCCCCACAAACAACAACACCAAACAACACAAAAAAACAACAAAAACAACACAACACACACCACCAAAAACCACCATCCAAAAAAAAAAAAACAAAAAAACAAACCAAAGCAAAAAGAACAAAAAAGAGAAAAAAAATAATAAAAGTATTATCAATTTTTTAAATTTAAATGAAAAAATAAAAAAAAAAAAGGGGGGGGGGAGGGAGGGCGAAGACCCCAAGACAAAGGAGAAGCGCCCGCAGCCCCAACCCCCACCAAAAACAAACAAAAGAAACAAACCACAAAAAAGAGACAAAAGAAAAAAAAGAAAAAGAAAGAAAACAAAACCCACCCCACACGCACCCCCCACAAGCCCCAGGAAAGACAAAACAAAACCAAAAAAAAGAGAGAGTTTTTTTTATTTTTAAATAATTTATAAAAATTTATTTTGTAATAAGAAAAGAGGAAAAGATTATGTTTTTTTAATTTGAACACCACCACCCCCAAAAGAAGAGAAGGGGGGACGGATGAAAAAAAAAAAAAAACAACAAAAAGAAAGAAAAATTAAATAAAAACAAAACCAAAAAAATAAAAAAGTGATTTTGGGTGGAAAAAATATATAAATAGTTTTTACTATTTCCTTGTTGTAATTTTGTATTAAAAAAAATTAAAAAGGGGGGGGGGGGGGGGGGGGAAGCAACCCAAAAATAAAGGGAGGGGCCCCCCCAACCCACACCCCCCCACAAAAAAAGCCACAAACCAAAAAAAAAACGAAAGGAAATGGGAGAGGAAAAACCAAAAAAGGTTTTTATCACAACCCTTCGGGCACCCATTGATCGCTCTTTTTAGCAAAAAAAGGCACCACTATATGGAGAGTGTTGTTTTGTTTTGAATTGTTTAATCCATTAGATATGGTTTGTATTATCTATAAAGAAATTATCCAAACAGTAGGACAGCAGGTAGAGGTGAAATTTTATTTTGTGGAAACCAAATCATGAATTAGGAATTGTATTTAATTCCCATCTACCTAAATTGCTTATTTCTCTTTGCATAGAATCATAAAATATATGCACAATGTTTAAGTTTACCCCCCCCCCCAATCCTATTATGAAAATTGAAATATATAAATATAGAAGATGTAGAAAGATCTGTAAAAAGGGAATAGGGCCAATTTATATTAGGAAATTTTAAAATGCTACATATGTAAAAATTATCCAAATGGTGATTGCAAAATCATTTAAACTATCTTCAATAAAAGTTGTTTAACAAGATAATTTAAAACCAAAATATCTATACCATTTTTAGAAATCAATAATCAAGGTAAATTCAAGAATTTTAAATAGATTGTCATTATTAAAAGAATAATGGACCTCCTAAATGCATTTATATAAGCAATATATTGATACATCAGGCTGTAGAGGATATCCACTTTTGATTTTGATATACTTTCTAAGTTATATTTAAATAATTTTATTGTGCTTCGTAGGTTAAGGGGCCACTATGTAAAAAATATATCCTGGCCCTTGAGGCATTCAGTAGTAGATAAACATGTAAACATTTTTACTTTTGGCAATCAATGAGGCTACCATCTAGAATATTGTTGTTGCTATCTACCATAATACCATTGGGATTCATGTTATTAGGTTTATTATGTATTTCCTTATTTTTTTAATTGAGTTAGTTAATCAAGATGAGGTCTGGTTTCTATATAGAAATAATATGTTTCACAAACTAATGGGGATATTTTCATCCATCTTCCTGAAATAATCAAATGATTCTGTTGATGAGAAGTTCATAAAAACTTCAAGCAACGTAATTGACAGAGCTCAGTGAAATTTATGGATATCCAGATTCTGCCATTCTAACCTGCACTAAAGTGCAAAGGTCAGACTAATAAGAAAATGATGACACATTTTTCTATATTAACAAAAACATAACTTATGTGAAAGCAGTTACAAAATTATCTTTTAAATATTCAATTGAAGGGTAAATCTATTTTGAGTAGCGTCTTATAAAGATACTGTGGAAAAGAACATTCCTAACTAGTCCTGGTGATGGGGGCTTGAATTGTTTTTTATTTATATTTATCTTACAGCTTAAAATAGATAGTAATCCATTAATTTAATAATTTTGTATAATTACATATATGGTTTGTCTATCAAACAAAATTGTACTTTAAATTAAAAACTGAAATTTTCTAAATAATACCCAATTACTATTTGAGCACAAGTCAAATTCAGAGAAAGAACATGTCCCTCTCTACAATATTAAGCTCTTTTATTAGCATGATTCTTATATGGATATTTATTAAAAACAAAATATTAAAATATTCTTGTACTTTTTGCATACACTACAGGTAACGACACAAAATCCATACTGAACATGTTAATCGATAAAAAAGGGGCAATTCAATAAATAATTTTTGCTATTTATTATAATTTATAAAACAAAAAGCAAATAATTTTTAACATAAATTTAAAATGGATAATTTCTATTCAAAACTAACAATTTTAATTATTATATATATATTGCTTATAACACTTCTTTTATATACACTTCAATGCAAATAAATTTTCTTAAAAACTTCTTTATTTTCCTTATTTTAATTAAAGCAGAGAAGAAGCTTAGAGCTCTGATGAAGACTGCTGGACAGTCGAAACTGTAAGGAAAATAAAGAAGTTTTTAAGAAAATTTGTTTGCATTGAAGTGTATATGAAAGAAGTATTATAAGCAATATATATATGATTATATGAAGATATGCAAAGAAAGTGAAAGAGAAGAATAAGAGAATAATTTTAATTATTATTTGAATGGAGCAAAAGGAGTGCTCAATTTTATAAAAGAGTAATACAAAATTAATGTGAAAATAATTTTAAATTTTATACAAAAACAATACAAACTAATGTGACACTTTGTTTCATCGAAATAATAGTTTAATAAATTGCTTGTTTGTAATAAAAATTTTCAATTTTAAATCATATATAAAGTTATTTGCTTTGTAAACAAATTTCATAACAATAATTTTATATCAATAATGTTATCAAAAAATTTTTGTTTTTATTTTTTATTTTTACATAAAATTACACCTTAAATTTTAAAATATTTTGTTTCCATTAGTTTGTATTGTTTTTTAGACATATTTTAAAATTATGTTCGCATTACTTTGCAAATGTTAAAATTGCATTCATATTAATTTGTGTAAAATTTCATAGTATTTTGTTTTGAGTGTTATTTTGGTCAATTAGCATCTGTAATTTATGATCGATAGCTCCAACTAGATAAAAGTTATACAAAAATAGTAAATAGACTCTTTGCTGAAAATCAACAAAATGCTTGTATTAACTTATGTGAAATAAATATATCTAGATTAAGCTTTCTTTTAACAATTATTTATTTTTCTTTTGTGTTAAAAAAATAAACAGATTTTACTTTTCAAAATAAGTAGTTAAAATGAAATATTAGAAGCAGTAAAAAAGAATTGAAACTGTGCATCATTTATGCTAATATTAAACACTGTAAAATATTTTCATTAAATAATAAATTTAAACAACTAAAGCAATATATATATATAAACAAGAATTTACCTGATAGTGCATCTAAGTTTTTATTCATTATCTGAAAAATAAATGTATACATCATATTTATATAAATAAAACTTACATTTTACATTAGTTTTAAAAATCTATCATTAGAGACAAAGTAATAAATAGATAAATGAGTAGCTAGCTATATAGCTAGATAAAGTGAGATAGATATGTAGTAAATGCAAACAGAAAACAAATAACTCAAAAAGAGAGATAGATATATAAATAAAATATAGATCCACTTATAGATAGTGTAGAGAAGATAAATAGATTGGTAGATAAATAGGTAAATAAATAGTAAAATAAATTTATTGATTAATAGATGGATAAATAAATAGATTGACAAACAGATAAAGATAAATATGTAGATACATATGATGAATGGATGGATAAATAGAATGAATAAATAGATTAATAGATAAAAAATAGATAGACTAATATATAGATATATGGATGAATAGGTAGACAGATAAATAGATAGATAGGTATATAGATAAATGGATGAATATATAGGCAAGTATATAAATAAGTAGATAGATGTACATATAATTAGGATATTAATAGTTAAATAAGTTGAGATAGATAGATAGATAGATAGATAGATAGATAGATAGATATATAGATAGATAGACAGACAGACAGACAGACAGACAGACAGACAGACAGACAGATAGATAGATAGATAGATAGATAGATAGATAGATAGATAGATAGATAGATAGATAGATAGATAGATAGATAGATAGATAGATAGATAGATAGATAGATAGATAGATAGATGGCAAAACCATATATTCAGGATCAAAATTTTATAATAATGTCTGAACTCTAATTATTCTCTTTAACATTAACTCTGATACAGATTTCACATGTTTTATTATTTTTTGTGTCAATTTGAATAAGTGAATACACACACAATAAATGTATATGTAAATATATTACCTTTGTTTATTATTAATAACTATTTTATTATTATTATTTTAATTTTGTTTATATTATAATCTTAATTTTATATAGGCATAGTATATAAATAATAGTGTCTGTATTAAATATATGTTCCTGTTGAAAAATATACTTGCAGTAATCAAAGATTATATTATCAGACGTAAACTAGGGTGAGGGGAGGGCTTGAGATAAAATATAGCAGATATCATGACTCCTCTGTATTTTATCTACATTGCTAATATGTATTTTATAAAAAAATGTTTATTTTTCTTTTATCTACACCCTTATAATTTAATGGGTTAGGTACTCAAATATCAGATGGTCTAGATACTCTACATATATTAAAGATATATATGAAAGAAGAGACTTGAGCTTACTGATGAGTGATAGTTCAGCACAAAATGCATCTTGTAGGTCATTTGTCTTTTATTGTATATCTATTTCTATGATTTTAAAAGAATGTGTGGAAATGTGGAGGTTATTGTATATATTTATAAAGACATTTCACATGGGAAAAAAAATGTGAATAACTTATGTGTGTGTGTGTTTAAATTTTAAAAATCAGATATATTAATCTTTAACTGAGGTTTAAAGTTAATATCTATGCTGGAGACAATCTCTAGTTTAGTAAATGATAAATAATAATCATTATTGTATTTAAGTGAAGTGGATGGTGTCAAAGTTATGGGTGGAGTGCATTTGACACTTGCAAATCAAAATGTAAAAAAAATATTTTAGTTGCCAATTTTTAGAATTATTATTATTATAACAACAACAAATATTTCCAAAAATAAAGGAAATAAATGTACTATAACCAAGAAAAAAATGTTTCCAGAGATGAAGGAAGTATTTCTGTTAGTTTTGCAGTAACCTGTCTTGATTCTGTATAATATTGAAGAAATTAAAATGCTATGTTATTTAAAGCATATAAAGTTTTATTTTTCAGGATTATAGTTACCCTAATGTGAATTCTTAGTTGCTATCAGTAGATGTTCTTAGTTGTTATCAGTAGAAGAAATATAAAGAGAATTGTTTATCTCAATGAGTGATTCAATTCTGCAACTCTATAATGGACTTGGAGCAATATGGTCACATACACCAGAATGTTTTATTCTGCTTTCACCCACAGATGATTACATACTTATCACATTCCACATTTAAGAGCCAAGCATCTTGAGTAATGTTTTGTTAAATTAGTAATTGTTTTACACCATAGTCAATGTGTAAAAGAAATATTGATCAATAAGACAAAGAGTGCTATCCCCAAAAGATAACACTCAATTGTCGTTCCTTTCCACAAAAATAATTGTTCTAGTTTCTTGATTTTTAAAACTACTTTAATAAGCAAGGCTATTAAGATATGTTTGTTCATTACTAACCAATTAATTCCAGATAAAAAGTTGTCATTATTAAGTTTGGAGATATCATATACCACTATGTAATTTGGTACAGTGGGGCAGTGTCATATCTATAATTTTTATGGGTCATGGCTCAAATCTGTCAACTCCTGAGCAATAATTCATTAATAATATTCTCATGTTAAACCTTGTATTTTTTCTGACTAAGAATAAAAATGATTCACTATTAGACTAATAGTTGCAAAGAATAAATAATAATGGAAGGATTGTGACATATGAAGGTTTTAATTGTTTTATTGAGTAGAAATACTCAACAATTTACTGCTGAAGCATTAGTAGTGCAAATTGGTGTCAAAGTTACAATGGCCTAATAAATCTTGTTTTCAGCTGCAATTTAGTATTATAACTATTAATTGTGAATAAGACTATTTTCAAGCACAAACATGAAATAACCTTAATTGTGGACTTTAAATATCTTCCCAATAATCTGAAGATGTTATAGTAATGTTAAAAGGTTTGTGACCAAAAGAAGGTTCTTAGAATCTAAAGAAACACATATAATGTTTTTATCTCACTACTTGATTATTTTATTATTTTTAACAAAGTTAAGCCTAAAATATCTTGACCAATAAAGAAGTTGACTATGCTTCTACAATCTTTATAAAATAATCTAGAGGGCTAGAAATGGATCTGCATGATTTTGTGCAGTGGTTGAATGTCATATTCTGGAGCATAATTTCCTCTGATTGAGTGAATCTGATTCTGGCATTCTCCATGTTTAAATTTCTTATAACTACTGACTAATAAAACATTTGATTATATATCAATAAATTACAATTATTTTCTCTTTGTAAATGAAATAATCATAGACCTGGTTTACTTCTGATCCCAGTTTAAGACAATTTAAGCGATCAGAAAATAGTCAAATAGTCAGAAATTCCATATGATATTCAATTCAGTTTCTTCATTTTATCAATGTGAAAATGCAAAAGACTTATTCAATAATTGTTTTTTCAGATATTGAAAGATGGCTAATGTTATGGCCCAATAAATTACCATTTTGTTTTTGACAGTAGCTTATCTAGATTTTCCAAGACTGTCTTTATGACTTAGATGTCTTTTACTTATATTTCTTCAAATCAATAACAACAAAATTGTATGATATGGCTTAATTCATTGTTAATGTGGCCTTGTATGATTTAGTGCAGTGATTAGAGTGTTAAATTTCAGAAATCAAAATCTATGAGTAGTGACTTTGTTTTAGGTTTTCAGTACTCAAACTTCTTATAGACTCCTGAATAATAAATCAATTCATGGATTGACTTTATAAAGAATTAATCAATTTTTCATTATGAATGACATGCAATCTTGTATAGTTGTAGCAAAGTAACATAGTTGATTTGGACTATATAATGGAGTACTAAATGTGTCATAATAAATGGGTGTCATAGATATTTAGATGAAAGAAACTTTACAATAAACTAAGGCAAAGCTTTCTTCTTTCTTTTACACAAACAGTGGAGAAGAAATTATTTATGATGCTTCCCAATTACCAAGTACTGAATGTTTTAACATTTTCTATCTTTTCCCCCTCTAGCCATTATAAACAATAGCAAATAGTTGGTTGGATTGGTTACCTGAAAGGAACTATTTTAAGCATCTATTTCAAATCTAGAAAATGTTCAAGTTCTATTCTGTTTGTATTTTAATCACAGGTTATTGATTTGATAAATAGTACAACAGCTACTGTATTTAAAAGATCTTCTTTACAAACATCTAAAATATTCAGCATTTCAAGACGGTCACCATTCGTGTATAAAATGAGACTAATATTGCTTAACAGTAATTATCAGACTATTATATATATATATAGTTAAAAACAGGTTGCCTTGACAACAGTTTGAGATTGTTGATTGTTATTTATATTGAGATTGACTAAGTGTTGACGAATTTCTAATGGTTATTTATGTGTATGTGTAATTTCTCTCTTCAAATCAGAAGCAGTATTTTATAATGGAAACTTGATCACAAGTGATGCTATCATACATTTTGGTTAGCAAAGTTTAAATCAGAAGTAAGGACATTTTTCTCAAGAATTAATAGTCCCTGAGTTAACTTATACTTATAAAAAACTTCATTTTTATCACTGCATATATAGGATAAGATTACTAATTTCTTAAAAATTTGTGCAATCCTGAAGCAGACTATTGCAGATTGAGCATTAATAAGTACAGCAAATTAATCTTTGTTGGGTTTTCTACATCACTCAGCAGAGAACTGATCCTGGAAATTCAAGTTTTGACTCAGCATTTTACTATTATGCTAAATTGCACAAGAGACATTGATTACAGCAATTAAACCAAACAATCTCTGTGCAACTGATTATACTATAAATAAATCACTATCTGTTTATAAAAAATTTTACTAAGAATAGTGAAAAATAAAGTGTCACTGGATTTATTAACAGATGGCTGGTAAAGGTTTTATATGGTATTCCTTTAATTATCTTAGTCATGACTTAACTAAGTTAACTCTTGCCCAACTGTCTACTTGTAATTGTATATTAAAGTATTTTCATTATCCAAAATTAACTGTTAAAGGTTTTTAGATAAAATTTACACTCTATTTAAACTTTTTAAAGATGTTAAACTGTTAGTAGTAGCACACAGGTTAATACGTAACCCAGAGTTTCAAGTAGTTCTATTCTCTCATAGTCAGGTATTGATCACCTGATCAATGATAGTACTTGCATGAGAATGAAACCTGGGACTTTTACATCCATGAAATCTGAATTGAATAGGATCCTGTAATCAATTAGGCTAGTTTATTTGATAAGAGCACCCCTTTTAGTTCAATAGACCTTACAGCATTCATTTCAATTAAATATTAATGTGTCTAAAGAACCAGATTTGATTTCCATGTTATTACTGTTACTAATCAGGCTAGCCATACCTGAGAAAGGTGAAGATAATATAATTGGAAACATTGTGATATTTACTATCTTGTGTGTTATTATTAACATATGAGTATTAGTAAATTTAAATAACATTTTGAGTTTTTCTAAAGACATTTAATAAACTAATAATCAGCTTTGTAAGCTAATGCATATGCGCTTTGTGGATCTTAACAATAAGCTCTAGATGTTGAAATAATCCAAACTATAGTTCTAAGTCCACTAAATGTTTAAGTCATAAAGTTTTTTTTTCATACAGATACCAATACACATACTCAATATCACAAATGTCTGTCTGTCAGACCATATGTATACTTTATAATTAAATTCAAAATCATCTTCCTTACTTGAAAGTTAATAATATCTTCATTACTTGAATGTTAATAATATATATTCGTAAGTTTGGTACTATACGCATATCTATTCTATAAATTATATAATTGCAATAAATAAATTGATTCATGATTAGATTAAGCTTACAGTTATTTTTATAATTTCGGCACTTACTTTAAAGTTAAAAATGAAATTTTACCTTTGGCTGAAAATTAGGAAAATCATTTTCTTGTGGTGAGGAATATTTTTTTGAGTAAACCATTAAAATCCCAAGCGCGAGAAAGTGTACAAACAATATTTCTTTCATCTCTATTCCGCTATTGAATCTTTTTCTGTCACGTCTTTAAAGTATACACTCAAATATTGTGTCGCGCGGTTATATATTGTAACAAGGTCAACTTTTAATTTCCTTCTGGCATAAGACGCAGAAGTCAAAGTCCTTATCCATATACTATTTTTAAAAATATTTAAATCTTTTTAAAAAATACTTCTGTTACTGAATATTTATAATTAAATTGGTTTGTATAAAACTGAACTATAACAGACAATATAAAATAAAATGTTAACAATTTTGTACAATATAAAATACCCTCTGGGTGTAAATGAGGGTTCTTCCGCACTTTCAAGAGCATGAGCAGGGTCAGGATAAGAGTGGCAATTGAAATAAATGCCCTCTTAGATAACAATAGACAATTGTATTCGGTAATTAATATATATACAACATTTATTTTTTTCTTTAGTAAGCAAATATATTTTACATATGTGAAAATAAAACACTGTTATCATATATATTACGCACGATATTATCAGAATAATAGTAAACAAACAAATGCCTTTATCTCATGATGCAATTATAACATAAATATAACATACCTAGTACCTCAGTCGAATCTGAATCGACTAAACTTTTTTTTTTTTTAAGTAACTGGCTAATAATCAATTTACCTGATAACTCAATATTGGTCAGAAAAAGAATATGCAGCTATTCTTAGTTAAAAGATAAAACAATGACGAAAAAATCATTTCAATCGTTATCATCAGGCTGGTAAGTCTTTTTGAATATTGCCTTCTCTTTCATCGTTTCTTCATGAGGGACTATTAAAAAAGTCTTTTGTTCTGGACTGGAATATTTAGGGTTTATTTTACTTAATGTTATTAAATGAACTGCAATTTCCCTCCTAATCATAAAATTAAAAACAACTACAAAAATAGTTTTAGAAGGAACTTTATTCAAATAAATATAGATCTACAGATATTTCAATTTAACAGGAAAAAGTATATCATCATCAAACATTATTAATCCACTGCAGGATGAAGATCTGTCAAAGTTCAATCCATCCTCTCCGATTTTTAGCTTCTCTTCTTCTCATCACCTCTGCACACTTTCTTATTTCATTCAATCATCTCACATGTGGTCTCTTTTTGGGTCTTTTTCAATCTCTTGGAAACTGATTTAAGATTTCAATTGTCCATCTATTATCATATCTTCTAGCAATATGTACAGCCCAACTCCACTTCAGTCTTTTAATTTTTTCAATGAGATCAGTAACACCTGTTTATTCTCTTACGTTTATATTGCATTTTCAATCTCTTTTTGTTACTCCAACATGCATTTCTCCCTACTTCTTTGAGTGGTGTGAAGTCTCTGTATTGCTCTTCTATTAAGTGTCCAAGTCTCAAATATCCATAACTAAGAACTGATAAAACACATTTATTAAAAACCTTTTTTTTCATACACATAGGCATATTTCCTTTTAGCTTCAAGTTATTTCTACCAAAAGCACCAAGTTTAATTATATGATTAATTTCATCCATTATGTTTCCATCTGTATTAATAATCTGACCAAGGTATTTGTAACTGCTAACTTCTTCTAACTCATCATAATCAATTTTTATTTTCATATTTTGAGAAAATCCATTAAACATTACTTTAGTCTTTTTAACATTTATCTTTAGTCCTACTTCTTTACTTTCATCTGAGATAATATTTTATATAGCACTATGTTTTTTTTATGTAATAGTAATATTAGAGATTAAGCCAATGCACATGCGCTTTAAATGAGTATTCATTTATAATTTATCTTTAAAGTGCATGTGCATTGGCTTAATCGCTAATATTACTATTACTTTCATCTGATAATTCCTGCAACATTTCCTGCAGCTCTAGAGCATTATTTGCAAAAACAACTACATTATATGCAAAATCTAAATCATCTTAAATAATCTCCATTTACTTTCACTCCTTTAGCTTCACATTTTAATCTATAAAATACTTCTTGCAGCACTGCTGTAAAAAGTTTTGGAGATGTAGAGTCACCCTGTCTTATACCCTTTTCAATGTTGACTTTCCTAGTATCATTATGTAATCTAATTGTTGCTGTTGCATTTTTATAAATATTCTTTAAAATATGACAATATTCTGGATATATACCTTGATGATCCAATGCTTTAATCACTGAAAAATGTCTTTCATAATTCACAAATTCAAAGCATAATGGCAATTTATATTCATTTGTCCTTTCTATAACTTCTCTCAATACTTGGATTTGATCTACTGTAATAAAACCACTTTTAAATCTAGCTTGTTCTCTTGGTTGGTAGAAATCTAATGTTCTCTGTAGATGGGTTACAATTAGCTTGGTAAAAAATTTGTATAAATCTGATAAAAGACTGATAGGTCTGTATTTTCTAATATCTTCTTTATCACATTTTTAAAATATTAATATTAATACTGCATTCTACCAATCATTTGGTGCATCTTTATTATTTAGACATTTGATATATAACTTTTGCTAAAAAAATTCTATTTCTTCACCTACTTCTTTTAATATATCAATTATAATTTCATCATTACCTGGAGCCCTTTTTTTCTTCATAAATTTAATTGTATGTCTCACTTCTTCATTTAAAATTGTAGGAAATTTGGAAGATATAATAGATATAGGAGGTAGTTGGTCTTTATTACTATATAATTCTTTATAGAAATCTTCTACCCATTTCATGATGTCATCTCTCTATTTAGTAGTAATTCCATTTTTTTCCCTTATTGCAGATATAAATTTCCTACCAATACCAAAATGTTGTTTTACACTCTTGAGACTTTTATTCTCTTCCATATATTTCCTTTCTAGTTCACAGTTATACTTTCTTATATCATTTCAACTCTTTTCCACACCATTTTACAAAATTTGAGATATCTGATCCTTTTTAATGCACTGTTTTAGGCACGATTAATTATTTTTATGCATACATATTGATCTTTTGTGTGTGTATTGTGAGTGTTTCTTTATACAGTACACTTATGTGTGTTTATGTTTTGATGCACCTTTGAAATGGGTTCATGGTGACAGATCATCTTTAGTTTGGGTATAGATAAAACTGGAACACAGTACCCATACATTTTTATAAAGCCTATCCGAGTTATCTGAACTTATATGTTCTTATATAAATAGCAGCAAGCTATCCAGTCTCAGGGCAACAGAGCATTTAATGTTGAAGCTCCTGAATAATTACTCTCTCACACTACAAACCTACTCTTTAATATTTCATATAGCATCATAGCATATATATATATATTAATTATTCAGCTTTAGACTGAAGTTTGTATGATCTTGAGCTTATTTATTTGCTCACTCTATTAATATATATAACAACCACCTTAGATCTGTATGTGTTCATCATCTCTGCTAGGATATTAACTTATAACTTTAGCAAATCATGAACAATAGGATGAGTATGTTATATAATTAGGCATGATTTATGAAACACATAAAAATATATTTTAATATGTTAATATGAGACAGCTCTACTGATAACAGTCTTATTCACTATAGGATTGCCTACATGTATTAAATGCACATATTTAATGCTATATAATCCTTGCCATTTTGTTATTTTATTTTATTCATTTGTTATTGTTTTAATAAACATTTTAAAAATACATATTTGTTTCATATCTTTCTTACTCACTTCTATTTCAAACCAATCCATATTATCTTATTTAATCCACATTATCCTATCCTAATTTCTTAGTGATTTTATATGCTGAATATATATACTGTTGTAGTTAAGATACATAGTGTTATAAGTGGTCTATTCCACCCATTTAGTTAAGTCAGTATTCATCCCTGAGTCTCATATTTTTCCCTGTTCTATGCCAGCTCACTGGTTAAATTAAGACTGAGTGTAACTTCAGAAATGTCACTCATAGGGTGTTAAATCATGGAAGTACTAGCAAATGAGTTGAAGTTTGGTCAAATTAGAGGTCTCTCCACCTTGCTCCTGGTCAACTTTGATGTATTTTTCATGGACTCTGGATTTTCTTGCATGAGTGTACAAATCTGAATGTTACATTGTATAACACAGTCTTATTGTCCTAGTGGCTATTACTTTTGTTTTTTTTTCATCTGGACCTGAACTTAAATCTGAATGGATTTTAGTGTGATCTTCATTCCATCTTAAAAATATACTATAAAGTTAATTTTTTTAATTTTGTTTTAAGGTAAGTGGCTTACTGTGAATCCAATTATTAAAAATTGATTGATAAATGAATATTTAATATGTAACTAGAAGATAAATTGGTCAATGTAGATGCATAAAAAATATAACTAATATAATTATGTCTTTACGAGTGATGAAGGTTTGTGATGATGGTGTTCTAGTTGTATTTTATATTGGATTATTTCCATCATCTAATGTGCATAAGAACACAAACTGATGATTAGAAGAGAGAAAACAGATGTGTTTAAGGTAGCAGTCCATGTATGTGCCAATGAGCATATGTTCAATTGGGAAAATACAAAAATATTGGATAGAAAAGAAAAAATACAAAGAAAAAAAGTTTAAAGAAGCTGCTCACATGACAATGACAAAACATCCCATAAGCAAACTTAGTGTGACTATTCATAATGCATGAAAACCACTAATCAACTTTGCTCTTAGGAAAAAGTGGAGAAATCAGGAGGAACTTCATAAATAAGTATATGAAATTTCTACAGACTGTTACCTTTGTCAGGATGCCTCAGTTGGTTAGAGCGTTATTTTAAAATTCAATATTTAAGAATCTAAGGAAGAAATTCAATACTCAAGAATCTAAGGGTCCAGGTTTGAATCCCATGCTAGTACTATCACTGGTCAGGCCAGCAACACCTGAAGAAAAGGAAATAATTTCCAATATTCAATAATCTAATGGTCCAGGTTTGAATTCCATGCTAGTACTCTCACTGGTCAGGCCAGCAACACCCAAAGAAGAGGGAAAATTTCAATACTCAAAAATCAAAAGGTCCAGGTTCAAATCCCATGCTAGTACTATCACTAATCAGGTTAGCAACACTTGAAGAAGAGAAATAATATCTCTTGAAATAATGTGAATATACTAACCTGTTTGATATGCTATTATTAATAGTTGAATGTATTTGGAATATTTAAATGAAGTTAAAGACATTCAATACATATATGAGATGGTGAAAATAGTTCAATATTAAAATACTGAGGCTATAGTTTATCTTTTTTCTAAATTTATTAATTTTCTGCAAAACTGCTTTTAAAAGCGATATTAAAATTTAGTAAATGATATGTATATAATTCTTAAATCAGAAACTTATATCCCAAATACACTTAAAATTCTATCATTTGTTTACTTGCCTAATTTATCTCTCATGCAATTTTTTTTTTTTTTTACATTCACGAAGAAGTATAATTCATAAAGCACAATATCATCAAATCTGCTTTCTCTTATTTGTTCGATTGCTATGTAAACAACTGGCATATGTATGTGCATTGGCCTCATTTATTTCATTTCCTATATCAATAAATTATGGTAAAATTTAAATAGGTAAATATTATCGATGTTTGAAAATGGCAAGGTTATAGAAATTGCTCTCATTTTAAAATGTCACAAAAACAAGTCACAAGGAAATTTTATAATTTTTTTATATATTTAACAAGTTTTAAAATCTGCCGAGTGTTTATAATTTTTTTTTAAAAAACATTATTTAGTAACATGTAATCTTTATTTACAAATAATCTTTACTTTCCAATGATATTTGTACAAATCTTTATTTTTGGAGTAACTCTCTCTCTCTCAGAGAGACATTTTAACAAATTTGTAAATAACACCCACTTTTTCATAGCAACGCTAATTTATCAGACAAAATACAAACACTTTTATCTAATCGTTATTGAGATGAAAAAATGGGAGTTAATTCCAACATTGATAAATGGGTTGTTTGAGTTTGACTTAGCATATTTTGAGTTCGTTGCTCTTTACATAAAATTATATTTTATTAATCTTAAATTCACATTATAATACACATAACATTACCCAAAATGACTATTTATATTATAATTACTCTGTTTTTTTTTTCCCCAGTTAGTGTTACTGTGAATAATTTTTGATTACGGAAGATTGTACAAAGTCGTGGTGTGTTACAAGAGAATTAAAATAAGCAATTGTTTACTCAACCATAACAATTTAAATTGATCCCCATTTAACCGACATCATTATATTTTATCTGTATTTAAAATATGCAGTTATTTGTTTTGGATAACATACATATAATATTATATCACCAAACATTATTTTTTTGCGAAACAACATAAATCTAAATAAAGTAACCACAAGCAAAAATGCAAGAAAAAAGTAACTTTGGTGATAATATTTTAGTCTTAAAAATTTGAGATAGAAATATGCACCTGGTTCTATTTAATATATATATTGTGTGAGAATGTATTTGTGTTCCTAGACAACCAGAAAAAGTTGATATCAACTTTTCTTGTCATTATTGAACAGTTATACTATTTAATGTTCAAAACAACTGTTTTGCAAAATGTTGTAACTATTGTAATTTCTTTGTATAGTTCTCAAATTGGTATCAACATTGACATTTTATATATTAGTTTCATGGCATTGAATTACCCTAAAGTTTGAATCTAAAAAGGACTAAACTTATTTTTTTCAGGTTTAAATTAAGGATATTTTCTTTTTTATGTTTTGACTGGTACACAACCCAAATAATCATCAAATATGAGTTAGTAAATGAGTATTTAGGAAGCTTAGCTCTAAAATAAAGCAAAGATGAAAATTTCTTAATATACTGCCAACTAAAATTTAAAAAGCCTCAGACATAACTTCTTCTTGTTCCTGTTTTAGGAGGGAAGCAGTGAGAGGACTCATGAAGATGCTTTCCTTATAATGTATTAAAGCTATTATATATATATTATACAAATGGTCCATCATTCTATTTACATTCATAACTTTGATAAAATGCATTTTATTTTATAACCGGTAGCTTTTGGGGTACCTTGACACTTAGCATCCCAAATGAAACCATTATATCGTAAACAGTAATTTAAAGTGAGTGGTCTATCCTCACGCTTTCATTTCCAGTACTTAAGATTTGCCCATATATAAGCATTTGGGTTTGAAGGAATAAGTGGATTCATTTTATTCTTTCATAAATACTATATCTTGTGTTGGGAGTGAAAGTATTTATTTATTCATTTATTATTAACACTCGTAAAAAGCACATGCACAATATCTTGAAAGGCTGATCTTTAATGTATTATAATAATGTTTTGTATTAAGTACTTATATGTTTAAATTAATCATATGGTATTATAAACAGTAGGGAAAATGTTATTCAAACAATCATATTTTTAAATGCACTGTATAAACACAATAGTAAAATATCTTGTTAAATATTATATAGTTTATTATATTCATTTAAAATAATGTAAGATTTAGTTTTTTTATAAATGAGAACATCTTTTTATATTATTGTTTAATTTATGTATCTTATTTTAAGATGTATGTTTTAAAATTATTTACACTTTTATTTAAAATATTGTAATTTGCATGTATTGGGTACATACAATATCAATTTTGTATATTTATGCAATTTGCGATGTTAGATTTATGTCACAAAAAAGAATACTTGTTATATAATGAAACATATACTGGTTCACAGCTGATGGTCAATAAATATCTTATTATCAGTTTAATTTATAAGCAATATCCTATTAATACACATTGATAGAAAAATTATATTCCTTAAATAATTTCAATATTAACTGTATATTTGAACATATGATCACTTGCAATAACTGTTGAAATGTGACTAGGGTCAAAAGGCATCACAAGAATCACATATTTAAAAAAAATAATGGGGGTGCTTAAATTATATTACTGATGGAAAGTTTTTGCAGTCATTATAGATTTGAATAATATAAATTAAGAGTGCTATATACTACACTTATTGCATAGAATAAATAACCATTTATTTAATGGATAATTATTGCATTATATGGTATTAAATGAAGAAGATTAAAATATTAAATAGCTAACTCCATGAAAAAATTCTTTTCATTAACCTTCCAAACAGAAAAGAAAAGAATACTCAACGGATATTAATCTTGAAGATATTTAAAAGATTTATCTTTCTTGTAGTAATATTAGATATCTATTTACTAATTTAAATTTAATAAATAATTAAGTTGTATATGAGCTAGATGTTTGAGGAAAATTCCAAGATTTCTTAAAAATATTTAGTTATCTGAAACAAGTTTTAAGTCATAGATATTCAAATTAAAATAAAGCAGCAAAGCCTTAGAGAAACCCTTAAAAAATCTAAAAAATGACTAAAATAAAAATTAGTTAAGTTTATAAATTTATGGGTTGGTAACTTTTTAAATTTAATAACTGATTTGACAGCCATGCGGTATTTAATGTTGGGATAAATTCTTCCCTAAAGTTTATCTATGTTAAACATTTTACTTTTACAACTGCAGATCCCTTTCAAGTGAAGGATGATTGCAAAAATTGGAAGAACTGTCTCACATTCAATAGGATATTATTGGGCTTTGTGAAATTAGAACAAAAGATGAAGAGACAATCGATTTAAAATGTAGATATGTGCTGTGTGGTGTATCAGATAGGGTAGCAAGATTAGTTACTCAACTTAATAACAGATACCAATTGCAGATTATTCAGGTTTATGACAACAAGTTTTCTCAGTAATGAAGAAGTAAAGGATTTTTATATGGATGTACAAAAAGAATTTCATCAGACCAAACTACACTTAAAATTATTATGGAAGACATTAATGCTAAAATTGGTAAACAATTGAAAGATGAAAGTGCTTTGGTAAATTCAGTTATTGTGATAGAAATGAGAAAGGACAGAGATTTATAGAGATTGCAGAAAAAGAAAAACTTTATATTATAAATTCTTTATTTGAGAAAAATGTTAAACAGAAATGGACTGGAAGCATCCAAATGGAGATCCAACAAAGTTGGATTATATTTTGACAAACAGAAAATATATATTTCAAGATTGTAATGTTCTTAATAAATTCCAACACAGAGGTGATCATCAATTAGTGAGATGTAAGCTATGTAAAATACATATCAAAGCAAAATGAGAGAGACAAAAATTATTAAGAAAAGCAATATTTGCAGTTGATATTACTGATCTTCAGAAACATTCTAATGAATTTAAATTAAAACTTGCAAATTGTTTTCATATATTAGTAGATTTTGATTGTGATTCCTATTTGAATAAATTAATGAAAAAATAACTGATACACTTTTAAAAACTGCAATAAAAATAACTGGTAAAAAAGCAGCAATTGACCAATAAAATTTCTACTAAGACTAGAGAATTTATATATATATATATATATATATAAAAAGAAGAAATATAAAAATATATAAAAATGATGCATTAAGAAGGATTAAATATCTTGAATTTTGTAAAATGATACAACAAAGAGTTAATAATGATATAAGAAAGTATAATTGTCAACCAGCAAGAAAACTTATAGAAAAGAATAAAAGTCTCAAGAGTGTAAAATGACATTTTGACTTATATCTGCAATAAGAAAAAAGTTGGAACTATTACAAAAAAGAAAAGATGATATCATAAAATGGGTAGAAGAATTCTATCAAGAATTATATAGTAAAAAAGAACAAATACCTCCAACAAATATTATATCTTCTGAATTACCCAAGATTTGAAATGAAGAAGTGAGACATGCAATTAAATTTATGAAGAAGAATAATGATCTAGGTAATGATAGAATTATAATCGATATCTTAAAAAACAGGTGAAGACATAGAAATTTTTTACACAAAGTTATATACCAAATGTCTAAATAATAAACATGAGCCAGATGATTGGAAGAATGATATATTAATATTAATATTTAAAAAAAGGGTTTAAAAAGATTTTAGAAATTACAAACCTATGAGTATTTTATTAGTTTTATACAAACTTTTTACCATGATAATGACAACTAGTCAGAAGAAAACTTTAGATTTCAATCAACCAAAGGATCAAGCTGGATTTAAAAGTTATTTTATTATAATGAATTATATCCAAGTACTGAGAAAAGTTATAGAAATGACCAATGAATATGAATTGTCATTATGCTTTGGATTTGTAGATAATGAAAAGGCATTTGATTCAATAAGAATTTCTTCAATGATTAAAGCATTGGATTATCAAGATATAGACCTAGGATATATACTAACACTGGGAAGAATATATGACAGAATGATGCCATATCTCCAAAACTTTTTGCCATAGTGCTGCAAATAGTATTTTGTGAAAGCTAAAGGAATAAAAGCAAATGGAAATTATTTAAATCATCTAGATTTTGTTCAATGACATAGTTGTTTTATAAGTAATGCTTTAGAGCTTCAGGAAATGTTGCAAGAATTATCAGATAAAAGTAAGAAAGTAGGACTAAAGGTGTATGTCAAAATACTAAAATAATGTTCAATGGATTTTTGAAAAGATGAAATAAAGATTGATAATGATGAATTAGGAGAAGTTAACAACTACAAATATCTTGGCCAGATTATTACCTAATGATGGAAACATAATGGATGAAAATAATTATAGAATTATTAATATTAAAAGGAAATATATCTATGCATTTGAAAAGGAAGGTTTTAATAAATATGTTACTAGTTCTTACTTATGTATCTGAGACTTGGATACAAAACAGAAGAGCAATACAGAGGCTTTAGATCACTCAACAAAGTATGGAGAGATACATCTTAGGAGTAACAAGAAGAAATCAAAACTTAATACATGGTAGAAAAAATAAACAGGTGTTATTGATATTGTTGAAAGAATTAAGTAGACTGAAGTGGAATTATGCTGGAAATATTGCTAAAAGAAAAGATAATAAATTGTAGGTTAAAATCTTAAACCAGATTCCAAGAGATTGTAAAAGACTTAGAAAGGAACCATATGTGAGATGGATGGATGAAATAAGAAGAATGCAGAGGTGATGTGGAGAAGAAAAGCTGGAGATCTGAAAAGATGGATAGAAATTAGAAAGACCTTAATCTTGCAGTGGATTGGTAATGGTTGAAAATAATGTGATGATGATGATGATATATAAGCAAATGAACTAGTTGCATATTGCTTATTTTTTCAGATTTTATATCTGTTTCTCAAGTGTATATATATATAATATCATTATAATTTGATTTATAAGCATCAAACTTTTGTGCTCACAACCTTGGCACCAATCACTTCAAATAAATATATTAATGATTATTACTACTCATTTATTAAAGTAAAGATTACCTCTCAATCTCATTGTGTATTTAGATGTTTTTATTCATGTTTCAAGAATGTGTGATAAGGTGGAGGCTTTAAGTACTTCTTAAAACATGTATTTATTATTCTAATTTCAATTTATGCTTATTTTGTCTGAAAAAAATAAACATTAGAAAAAATAGTTTTGAACCATATGTATGAGATAACTCATTAACTTTGTGCAAGAAGAAATTATAAGATGACTGTCTAACTCTTCACAATTCAGATATTAAATTATTGTTTTTTATCTATTTGTGTATTGTATGTTTATATTGTGTAAAAGTAAATCTGCAGCAGAAAATATGTCTAAAAGATAAGTTGAGTGTATAATAGTAGAACTATTGAAGAACATTATCAAAATAGTCAAAATATATTATTAATATATATAAATTATTCATTGCAAATATATTATTTATTTATAAATAAATAAATTATTCATTTTTAAATAAATAAATTATAATTTTACATGAAAGTGTAAATTGTTTATTGATTTTACTAAGCACAGTTTTTATACAAGTCAAGTTATCTAAAATTTAAATAAGTCAAATAAGTTGAGATAGAGAACTAAAATTATTTATTTCTAATGTGAATAAATTAAATTTATTTTTCTATATTGTAATGATAAGTCATCTTTTAACAGAATGACAGTTGATCAAAAATATAATAAAATGTAAATATTCATGAATTAATTTGGCCTAGAAGAATGTTGAACCTAAGTGGGTGACTGCAAACATAGGGAAGTGACTATACAATTCTTATTTTGTATTAACTAATTTATAATAGTTATGGATAATGATCAGACTGGGTTCACATGAAAGACACCTATATGCAGGTCCAACTGTGTTTTCTGACTATTATTCTCTCTACATTTACAATATTATTATAAAACATACACTGATGTAATAATGTAAATATAAATTATTATATTATTTTATTATATTTGTTAAGTAAAATTATTGTTATTATTAATAATTTGTTCATTTATTTATCATATGACTTCCAAGTAGACTATTTTGAAGTATAATAGAATGTGATTTCTTTTGGTTGTTTATAAAAATATTTTTGAATATTTTTACACATTATTTGGTTAATTATTATTTAAACAAAAAAAATAGACAGGTAAGCTTTTAATTTATTCATTTATGTGTTGTTTTTAGAAATAGAAGTTAATAAGACGATCACATAAAGAAAAAAACCTTTAGTGACTATTACATCATTATCTGTCAGAATTGACTCATTTTCAAATATTGTATTTATTATAAAAAATATCAGATTTTAAATAGAATTTTTTATCATAAATCTATTTTCTGTCATTAATATTTAAAAAAAAAAACGTAAAAATTATTTTTTTTATTTTCAGAAAAAGTGTTTACTTAAAAATTTGCAATGGCATATGGTACAATGTCATATTTATATGTCAATTTTCAAATATTTAAAATGATCACGTGTGATTTTTTTAGAATATTATTCATTTATAAAATTAAATTAAAAAGAAATCAAGTCCAATTTATTGAGTTTTTATAAGATTTTATATTAAAAGTAAGGTCAAGCATTTCCAAAAATTTTCACCATATGGAACAATAAAAAAGGTCAGAATTTGAAAGTGTTAATAAATTCTAGCATGATGACAACAAAGAAATCCACAGCATATACAATTACCATTAGTGGCACTATGTTATAATATTTTGAGATATTCTTAAAATTATAAAGCAATCTTAATATTTCAAAGCAGAATTTGATAGATTTATCAAAGATTAGTAATTATTTATTCATATTTTAAAAATAAATTTCACTTAAAGAAGATTTTATTAGTTTTCTGGAATCATTTACTTAAACTATTTTTCTGATGATTATTGATTGACAAATACATTCTTCATCATCATTATTAACTCTTTTCTTTTTCAATATTTGAGAACTTCAAATATCTTTACCAAATCAAGTTCAATTTTTTGAAGTCTGATATAAAATAACAGTTTAATACTAAAATCAAAAGTTGAAAGATTACAAAAAGTGTTACCAGGGAGAACAATAAATATGTTATGGTGTAGAAGGATTAATATTATGTATATTCAATTTCACATGATATAAAACATCACATAGTAAAGTAAAAATATTAGATATTCTTTCAATATAATATTATTTATATAAATAATCCTATCTTGTCTAATGCAATAGCAATGACATATTCATTTTTAGAGTTTAATGTTCATATATCATGAGTCATCACTGTTATTTCTGGTTTGAAGACTTGGAACTTCCAAACAACAAAGATTGATAATGAATAATATTTCTGCAGAGTAATTTTTATTATGTTGCTCTCATGCATGGTAGGGAGTATTTTCTATCCACTTTTAACAACTTGTGGAGAAATGTAATCATAAACATATGATCAAAGACATGTGAAAAAAGATCTATGATTCCCAAAATGCACATTTTGTGCTTAACCAGCACTCATCAGTTGGCTCAGATGACAATATATTACACATATATTTATCACTATTCAATATATATAGATAGATAGATAGATAGATAGATAGATAGATAGATAGATAGATAGATAGATAGATAGATAGATAGATAGATAGATAGATAAACAGATAGACAGACAGTCATACAGACTGAGAGTCAGAGACAGATAGATAGATAAATAGATAGATAGATAGATAGATAGATAGATAGATAGATAGATAGATAGATAGATAGATAGATAGATAGATAGATAGATAGATAGATAGATAGGTAGGTAGGTAGGTAGGTAGGTAGATAGGTAGGTAGATAGATAGCAAAATACTATAGTTTAATTGATAAGTGTCAAATGTGCTCTCACAACTTTAACAAAAATCACTTATTGTGTAAGAGATTGTGGGTTGAGCTAACTGATTGGTGCTGGTTCAGCACAAAATGTGCATCTTGGGGGATCAAAAATCTTTTTCACAAGTCTTTGATTATGTTTTCATGATTACATCCTCCCACAAGGTGTTAAAAGTTGAAAGAAAACATTCCCTATCTTGTATGAGAGAGAGGTAATGAAAATTACACTACAGAAATATTATGTGTTATTGGATAATCTCTAGTTTAATGAGTGACTAATAAAAATTTATTAATATACTTTCAAAAAGTAATTTGCCTTAAAGTTGTGAGGGCTGCACATTTAACACATCAATTAAACTGTAGTACTTTGCTACCAATATATATTGAACAATGATAACTATATGCATGAGATTGTGGTCTGGGCCAAATGATGAGTGCTGGTTCAGCATGAAATGTGCATCTTGGGGATCAGAGATTTTTTTCACATGTCTTTGATCAGATGTCTACGATTACATCTTTACACAAGGTGTTCAAAGTGAGTAAAAAAACATTCTCTACCTTTAGTGAGGGTGGTGTAATAAAAATTGCACTACAAAAATATTACTCATTATAGGATAATGTCTAATCTAATATGTAACTAATAAAAAATATTAATAAAGGATGATGGATTGTGACTCAATACTGTCACTTCAGTGCTCAAATTTTAAAGAAAACTTCTTAGAGCATTACATTTTTTGATCATTTATTTTACTTTTTTTATAATAAATATATAATTTAGAAGGGATTTGAATTCAATCTTTCAAGCTCCCTATCTATTATTTTAACGAATGTTTGCTACGGTATTAATGTATATTATTAAATGCAGTTAAGTCAACATTAACTTCTGCTGATCATACAAATGATGTTGTCAAAGGCATATTTATTAATATAATGAAGAAGTACATTCACTTCGTTACACATTTTACTTTTATCACCAAACATTCATCAGAAAAGTTTATAAACTTTTCTAATGAAATAAATCATTACTTATTATAACCCAAACCAGGCAATTTTAATTGGGTCATTTACGCTTTAAGCTAGAGTTCATGTTCTTATTATTTATTCCAAGGTGAGAAAGATTTTAATCTCAGATGTATTTAAGGAATTACCCATCACTTCCCCCACCCCCTCCATTTATTCAATAATAACTTTATATATATGTAATCATTCTTTTGTTTGCAATATGTAATTATAAGACAAAAAGCCTACGGCTTCTCAGAGTAGCTAATTTATTTTATATTATAAAAGTACTTTGATTTATAATTAATGATTAAAATAATACGTTTGGGAATATAAGCGCGTAAAATTACAATATTAATTATTATTTTGATGTTTTCATCATAATACGTGTAGTTGGATTTAGTCTGTTGCGCGCGCGCGTGAGTATAAACCTAGAATCACTTACTAATGTCGTTTAACGTCTAAAACGAAATAATGTTTACTTTTTTTTATCAAAACTAAACTTGTTTAGTAATGAAGAATTTTTTTTTTTTTTGATGTTGTTATTACAAAACTAAAAAAGAGTGGGTTGATAATACGGAAAAGTTTCATTAATGTTAGATTATTCTGAAAGGAAATAAAATATTGAAATATTCATTTGACTTTAAAATGAAGTAAAATATTCAAATACGGAAGTTGCCTATATTCGACTTGTTTGCACTCCAGGAATTATTAAAACTAATTGTTAAAAATATTGTTTGATTTTATTTAACAGAGCCTTATGTTTATTTACTTTTACTGTTTATTTCTTTAACAAACAATAACAGACATATTTTATAACTTTGATAATGAAATCCTTTAATTTGTAAACTATTATTTACCAGTGTAAGTATAACGAGAAAAACGATTCCTTCACCCACTACCCTCTCTCAAATAATGCCAGCGCTATGTAACTCATTTCTTTTTATAAACTTTTGATATATATATATAATTAATTACCGATTTGAAACCCACTACGTAATTTAGTGTCCGATGAAGTGGCAGAATAAATCGCCGCTCAGTTACGTCACTTCCTAGACTTGAATAACGCCCGAGCAATACATTTTTCGATTATTGTTTTACGATTACTTATTAATATAATATCTGCAACTAAAATATGTCCTCTTATATATTAAACTATAAACAGATAAACAGATTTTATGATGAAAAAGTTTTTTACTAGATTGAACTAGGATAAAATTATTTTAAAATGTTTTTTCCAATGAAAAATTAAACATATTTTAGATAACTCCATCTCCAGAACAAATTTGTTATCAGTTGATAATTCAACATCTAAAAATGCCACTTCCTTAATAGATCCAGTTAAACAACATGTTTTGATTTCCCACTATTGAATAAAAATCTTGCGAAAGAATTTCGTCTTCATTTCCTGATTTTATAAACGCAACTTAAACTATCAAATTTAGAAGACTAAGAAAAATTTGTCACAGACTTCATGAATACATTAAATGACTTCAAATAGATCAGTTTACTTTTAGAAATCTATTTCCTTTTTAAATCCTAACAATATTATTTCATGGAATTGTAAATATTTGTAATAAATTCGTTTATCCACATCTCGCCACCTGCTGTGGTACATAGGTAAAAATAAAATAACCTTCTTAGATTACAGCAAGACAACTGCACAGATTCTCCCAAGAAACAAGAAGAGAAAACGTACTTAGTAGATCTTTCAATTATTAGTGATGAGAATTTGAAAGTTACTAAATTCTTCTTTACTCTCTAGTTATACATAATGAAGCAGTCGGATCTGAGTTCGATCCTAGCTTCATGTTATTTACCCTAATACTAACCTTAAATTTCCGATGCAATGGGGCTTTATACGTTCAATCCACGCTAATTTCCATAATGAATAACTTATTTCAAATGCGTAGCAAAATTAATTAGTTTAGTTTAAAATTGATCAATTCTCTAAATAAATTCATGATAAAATATTCATGAATTTATATATATTAAATTGCGTGGATTGTGCGTATATATATTTGTAAATATTAAATATATATAATTGTTCGAAAGTTTCATTGCATCGGGAATACTTGTTTTTTTTCACCTTTAAATAATTTGTAAAGTTTCGGTGATTAAAAGCTACATTCCTTCGATAAGCTTTAAAATTCTTAAAAACAATAGTAAAGCTTTATGAATTGGAAAAAGATAAGGATTCATTTTTCTAATTAAATCATTTTCAGATTTTAAGAATTCATTTTCAATTAGAGAAGAAATTCAAGCTAATTAGTTTGAAAGCCTTATCGAGGGTTATCGAGGGAATGTATTTGAAAACAACTAATTATAAAAAAACACATTGATAATAAAATGAGCGCTAGCCGGAGGCATCAGTGAACAGTATATATAGCCCTGAAAAGTCAGGAAAAAAAAGCTAGCTTTGTTGTAGAGTAGTGCAGTGAACTCTGTGCGTATAAAAATTGTATTTCATCATGATAGAGGGCTAGAACATCAGGAATCTGGCTATGGTTCCTAAAGTCCCGAGAAATCTTCAATGGAGCTGCTGAACCTTTTTCCGGACCGATCATTCTGCTAAAATTATGAAAGCTACTAAAATACTGTTCCAGTAGTCAACCAATGATGCCTACGTTTTCAACAACTTGGAGGTGTAACTTAAGGACCAGCGGAAGGGGTAATATATTTCTATAATGAACGTTAAACTTTCTGGCCAGTTCGAACTTTATTTTACACTCCTCCTATTTAAGAGCTCTTTATTATTTAATGTAAAAATCTTTATAAAATGCTACTATAAATTTATATTGTAATTCTTTCAATCTCTAGTCTTTAAACTTTTTCTTTTCTTACCTGGCGGTTCGTTTAACATATTATATATATGTATTTATCGTGTGATTTATTAATGCTATTTAAAAATTATATGCCAATAATCTTTCAACTCGATGAGCTCCTCTGTTCTATTTGCCTCATGCAAATATTATAATATTAATTTCAAATAGTAATTCTCGCCCATTAGAACTAAATTTGAAAGTTCTATTAATCATCGAGTCAAAAGAAAATATTACATGTTTATTATTTTTATAATTGGCTAATAATAAACTATTAGCTCCGTTTTTCACCTATGTCCCCAGCTCCTAAGTTACAAGTGTTTATATATATTCATATAATGTTAAAATGGTATTTTCTTGCTTCACTAATGTTGATTTATTAATTCAAATATAATGTTAAATGTTTTTATTGCAAAAAGGGCCGATAAAGGGTTAAATAGATTTTAATTCAACTTTTGTTGTTATTTTGTATTAAGATTCAGGAAGAGCATGATATTAGGGCATAATTAATATAGTTTATAAATGTTTTAAAATAGTTCGATAAAAGCTCGTTTGACTTTAATTAACTGGTCAAGTCATCACATAGAGCATTCTACATGGGTTTTATTTTTCAACGATGACTATCAAGTCATCATCATCGAACGTTGCTGACGCAGGGCAATCTTCCACTCCGATAGGCTGGTCGGTGATCATATTCTCTTATTTAAATTTCTCAAGGAAGAAAGTACTTCCTTTCCTATTCATTAGTCAAAGGGCGTAAGACTTGTTAGATGCAAGCCTCCATAGGACTTCGATCATCGACTAGCGATCGTATTTCAATTTTACTCTCTGCCTCGTAAGCCGCCAGTACCGTTGCATTTTTGTTCCGGTAAAACCCGCTCCATGCTCGTAATTCGTGATGAAGTGATTTAAATTAAAGTCGAACCAATTCTCAAATATATTTAGTTTAAATCAGTTTTCAAATCAAGATTAAAGTTATGCCTTAAAATACGTTTTACTCTTCATGAATAGATTTCCGAATGTGAAAATAAATCTCACATTCCACCGTAATAAAATTAGAACAATCATTTCCGTTCTTAATGAATACCTTTATCTGCCTTTATATTTCTTGTTGGAGGCATAGACATAGAATCCCATGTTGTGTAATACTTGTTGGCATATGATAAGGACCGCCACTCTTATTATATTTATCAATTCTTTTAAAGACTAGAGGTAATTAATGCATTCTATATTTTGATTGAAACAAAACAAATTATTCTTATTAAATATTTTCTAACATACTTGGTTTCTTAGTTCATCATTCTTTTTATAATTATTTAAATGTTAATACTCGCTGTCTGTGTTAGCAACCCGAACATACATATGATTCGATTTAAAAAGTATTCAAAGTTACTTAATTATTAGATATTCGTGTCAGTTCAAGGGTCTCTAGTCCTCACCAACCGTTGAGCTAGTTCTTGGCGCATAGCACTGTGCCGTCGATTTCTGCTATCTGAGCTGTTGAGTTGGGTTTGAATTCAGTTTTAGAACAGCTGAGTTTGAATCCGATTTGACATGCGATGGTGGTGGGTTTCGACCGGTACAATATATACTCATTTATCAATAGATATGGTATGCTTAGATAGGTTGGTTACAGTTCTCACTACCAGCAAACAATTTTAAGCCAATTAAAAAACTTTCCATGTTTACTTTGGTTACATTTTCTTATAGTATATGACATATATTAGTATTGCATTGTGATAATTTTTATTTAGTAGTGTATATCAATATTAGTCCCTCAAAGCCAACATTAATTTATTTTATATAATAATGGGGTGGGGGGGGATTTGCTATTCTTTGGAAGCTATTATGTAAACTTAATAAGTCAGTAGATATGAAAAGAAAGTTTATACAGATTTTAAATCCACTGATCCATCCATCCATCACATTAAATTCAAAGATACTAAAACTGCCCATAGAACTTTATTTGAATTTGCCATCTAATAGCTATTACTTTTACATTTGAGAAAGAAAAAAGTCATCATTGCTAACAATTAACTTACTGCTGTCCACCCACCAATAACAATTAGATAAACACTCAAAACAGATAAAAACCAAAACTGAACAGAAATCATTTTAAAATATATGCAAAAGCAAATAATAAATAATTAGTAATAATCATTACGTGTTTATCAAAAAGTTGATAACGTAAAAGTTGGGAGTTGAGTAAATTGACGCTTGAAAATAAAAATGAGTCAATTTGTTCTACATAAATGATCTTCATGTAATAAAGATATATATGAGAGATGATGACCTGGCCCAACCGATGAATGCTGGTTCAGCACAAAATGCATCTTGTAGATCATTTGTCTTTTATTATATCTTTATTTGTATGAAATTAGTTATGAAATAAAAAAAATGGAGAAATATGGAAGTTGCTATCTATAAAAAATCAACTTGTCATACAAAAAAATCAAGAATTAATCAAAGCATTGAGCAATCAATTTAACTAGAATTGTATGTGTGTGCTGATGCGTGTATGTGTAGATTTAATTATGAGTTTTAATTAAAGGGTTAATTATTGACTAGTAATTATCATGTGTTATCTCGTTGGAAAGCTCCTTTAAAGAAAAATTAATTTGTTTCAATAATTAATTCATAGCGGACAGTTTTCATTTAAGATTCTGGGTTTGAAGTTAGGTTGCTATGCATTTTTTTTTTGTATTAAAAAAAGTTTTTCTATCATTTTATTCTTTCAGGGGAATTTCCATGAGCCAGAAAATACCAAAGAAAATCATGTGATATTTGGGAAGTGGGAATGTATAATTTTAGAAAAAACAATAGGTAATCAACCAAATAAAATACAGACATAAATGGTTTGGCAGATCAATCATTCAGGAAGGGAAGGAATGGATCCAGACAGTATAAAAGGTTAATCCATCCTTTAGGGTGGCTAGTCATCATTGGTTATCTAGAGAAACCTTGTCGGGTTCAATAAGCAATTTTTCAGTACAAAAATTGTAAGCCTTATATTACTTTTTCTGGTTTTCTGTTCCTGAATGAGAAACTTTGTCAAATTTTATAATATTGCTACAAAATGAGTTGTGAATAAATTTCTATATTAGGCACATCCTTTCTTCTCCAAAAGTTGACCAACTTCATGATTATTTTTTCATCCAAATGTACCCAATTTATCAGTGATCAGCAAGTAATGAAGCTTAAACAGCAGAAGGAATGTTGTTCAGGAAAAATCAATGAAACACTGTGTTCTGTGAATAATTATTGCAAATTTAATTTTATTAAATTTAAAAGAGTTAGCTATTTGTATTATTCAAAATTTTGAGAGAAAATAATTCTGATTTCTTAAAAATAAGGTGGAACTGAATGCTAAAATCCCATATGAAATATTTAATCATCGTAAATGGAATGGGAAAAACATTGGTAACTGGACTTCCTAAAGTGAAGCTAATTTGATTCATTATACATGTCAAAACTTAAAAGCTGGTTATCTTCAACTATGGAAATGCAAGTAATGCCAAGAATCCTAATGGATTAAGGATTATAACTAAAAATGAAAATGTAGTACATCCCATTTTAAGGATATAAAAGTGATTCCTTCAATAAAGGCCTCGGAAGAATAATTTGCAACTAAAATGAAGAACTCAAAACAGAAATGATAAGTCCCAAAGAGTGCTTCAATGAAATGGACCAGAATTTCTCAAGGAATTATCTATTGTGATATGTGTGCACACAGAACAAAATCAAATAATACAAACCAAAATTTAAAGTAGGAATCTGCATTAAAGATTGGAAAGATCGAAAGGATGATCTGGGAGGACTGTATGAGTATGATTTTATTACATGTTATTAGTTTCTAATATTTAATCTAAAAAAAAAAATTCATCATATATATCAATTTAAAGTTAATCTATGTTATGCATTTCTTTTGAATAGATAAGTTAATATCAAATAATTTGATATGTGCCTTATTTGTAATTTTACATTTTTTTTATGAAGGGAGTGAGAGATATTGTTAAATTAAATGTTTTGAATCAGATCAGGTATTATTATCAAATGCTTAGGCTTATTGATATGTTTTATAAAGGTTGGGTGAAAGTTGTGATAAAACATCATAATTGTGTGATAAAAGTATAGAAAGATGGTTTTAAAAGTTAATACTCATTTCTTCTTATTATTATTATTGTAAAGTTAAAGTGAGTTAGATATAAGCTAATTAAGTCTTGAAAAAAAATTGTTAGCTTATGTTTTAGTATACTATTTCGTGAGAGTATATGTGAAATTTTTACTTGTACAAATTGGTGTTAGACCCTTGTACATGTGGATGGACAAAGAATCCCCACCAAACTAGTGTAGGCATAGTTTATCTGGCTCACTAAGATGTTGATTCTATTTTTATAAAGTATTTAAGTGCAGTTGAGGAGTTTCCCACAAGGTTGTTTTCTACATTGTGAGATGATTTTTTATTGATGGCGAGAGGATGTTAGGTATACCCAGATCTTTCTGTATGACTATTGAGAAATCCTAGCATACCTCAACCTTAGTAAAGGTATTTTTTATTTGAGTCCTGCCTACCCTTATATTAATATTGACATTCCTTACAGGGGTGTGAAATTCAAATACAGTAAAGTATTAATTTAAATGTTGGTTACAGGGTTGTAAAATTGATTTGATGTCAGGATGAGTGCGAATAGTATATATGTGATTATTATACTGAAACATTGCTTTATTTAAATGTTTTAATGAATTAATAAGAGCCAATAATAATAACAAAGTCAAACATTAAACTTAAGAGTTAATAAGACCTGAGAATGTAGTAACTGGAGCGTATATAGAATTATCTAGAAAGTATATTCACAGCCAGTTGAGAACTTCGCTGGAATGGTAAGATCGCTGAAATATTATTATTATTATTGTAAGAACATTGATATAGATTGTATGCATGTATGATAATGATTAAGCTAAGTACTGATTTCTTAACACTTAAAAGGTAACTTGATTGCGAGAAGGTAAGCAATACTTAACATATCTCCTTTGTAAAGCATAAGAAGAAGACATATTGGGTTAAGATAATTAATGGGAAATTATTAAATTTTATTATCAGAAGAATTATCTATAGAATTAATAGGGGTAATTAGAAAATAAATCAGTAATTGAAAGCGTTAAGAATTGGAAAGAAATTTAATATTCACTATGTTTTAATTTTAAAAAAAGGAAAAAAATGAAGGTAAATATTATCGTTCTATATCGGTTTTATTATTAGTACTCAATGGCAATTGTGATCCCCTAGTGAGTAAGAATTAAATAAGAATGTATTCTATAACATCGCAAAACAAAATTAGCAGTTTATTTAGAAATTTTTTTTTTTATCATATGGTTGAAGAACTGGGAAAAGCCATGGGAATTATGTAAATAATGTAAATATTATTGTATTGATTTATATTTGATAAAAATCATTATTTTTAGAATAAGATCTTGTGTAAGTCTCAGTGAGTATGTTTAAAGTATAGATTATGAATTGCAGCATAGTTATTGGGTGATAGTGAATGCAGTGGGTGGGCATAAAATCCTTTCCCCATCCACTGTATTCAAACACCTTCCTAGGTAAACTTCTTGGGGATTTTTATTTAGTTATTAAAGTGTATAATATGTTATTTCCACAATTTAATGTAACCTTAATTAGAGCTTTAGTGTAAGTGGACATTGGCTATGTTAAAGTCAGCCAATCATGGGAAGAGTGTTTATCACCAATAATCCATAGCAGCTTGTTTCATTTCCAGACCTTATTGTTTTTAAACCCTGAGAATAAATTATCATAGAAGATAAATGAGATAGTATAATGAAAAATTGAGACTAAAAGAGAAAGTAGTAAAAGGGACTTATGAATGTTAGGGTGATGGAGGGATGGATGAGGAAGGTGGAGATGGGCGTGAAACTATTTATAATCTAAAATAAAATTTTAATTATGGCTTTAATGGTAATGGATGGGGAGTGTGCTGAGAATATAAATTGTAATGGCACTGGAGCTTAATGTTTCTTATCTTTAATAAATATTAATTTTCAAGAGTATTATTATTATTATTTTTTACTGCACTCTCAGTGTTTTCTCTGTTTATTGATTATTTATTAATCCTTTGTTAGATATTGTTATTAAAAATTACTAAATAAATTATTGAAATAAGGTTTAGCCTAAATATTTTCATTGAAGTTGCAATTTGGCAACCTGACAAATATTCTTTTTAATATTCTATCCCAGCACCATCAATCCTGAGGCAGGAAGTGTGAGAAGTGGTGTGGTGGTGTAAACAACATTGTATTTTTAAAGGTTAGAAGTGTTGTTTTAGAGAAGATGGCTTTTTAATGATGGTAATTGTCAGTAGCTGTACTAAAATAAAGGAGTTTGCTATTAACTGAGAGGAGACAGTTTGATTCCTCTTGAAGGCCTTAAAGGAACTGAGCAGGGAAAATTCCTAATATCCACTGCATACATTCTTGTCATTGCAGCTGTTATTACTATGTGATTATTCATATAGTATACAAACATGGATGGGCTGCTCACCAACATGCATTAGCCAGCATGGAGAGTTTATTGGCTTTTTACCTCTGAGTTTAAGATCAAGAAACACCATGGTCCTTCTCAGTTACCTGACAAGGAAGAATGAATGTTTGTGTAAATGATAAACATTTTCCCAATATATACAATTATGACAGATAAAAATAAATTATGGCTCTTATTCCCAGGAGGCTGTAAAGTCAACAACTAAGACAGTGGTAGGTGGCCAAAGGCGAAGGGTGCTAAGAATCCCCTGATTGTGGATTCAGGCTGCCATTTGATGGCAACTTTTTATTTAGGTACTTACAACTGCAGATCACTTTCAAGTGAAGGAAGATTGCAAGAATTAGAACAAGAACTGTCTTATATTAAAAGGGACATTATTGGACTTTGTGAAATTAGAAGAAAAGTTGAAGAGACAATTGATTTAAAAAGTGGACATGTACTCTATTATAAAAGTATAAATATTGGAAATACAAGTGGAGTAGGATTCATTATAAATAAAAAGTTGAAGAACAACATTGTGGCGATTGATTGTATATTGGAAAAAGTGGCAAGATTAGTTATACAAATTAATAGCAGATACCAAATGCAGGTAATTCAGGTTTATGTCTCAACACATTCTAATATTGATGAAGTTGTATAGATGTACAAAAGGCTTTTGATCAGAGTAAACAACATTTTAAAATTGTTATGGGAGACTTTAATGCTAGAATGGGTAAACAAATTAAAGATGAAAGTGTTGTAGGTAATTTTGGTTATGGTAATAGAAATGAGAGAGGCTATAGACTTGTGGAGTTTGCAAAAAAAAAAAAACTTTATATTATGAATTCTTTTTTTGAGAATAATGTTAAAAGGAAATGGACATGGAAGCATCCAAATGAAGGTACAGAAGAATTGGATTATACTTTGACTAACAGAAAATACATATTTCATGATTGTAATGTTCTTAATAAATTTAACACAGGAAGTGATCATCGATTAGTAAGATGTAAGATACGTGTTAATGCAAAACTAGAGAGTCAAAAAATTATTAAAAAAAACAATATTTACAGTTGATATTCCTAATCTTCAGAAACATTCTAATGAATTTAAATTAGAACTTACAAATAGGTTTTATAGATGAAATACACAGGCTTATATACACCTGTGTCTATATATTGGATGGATGGTTGAAGAGTTGGAGTGTGGAGTACATTGAAGCCTGTCCATTAAAATAGGAGGATTTGCTATCTTAATATATATCTGAGCACTTGTAGCTTATATGTGTAGAGATGGTAATCTGGACCAACTGGTGATTGCTGGTTTAGCATGAAATACGTAATATTGGTGATTATTTATCTTTTCGACATATGTGTGTTCAGGTGTATCAGTGTTATGAGATGGTGTGGAGAGTGGTGGGTCATGTGAAAGTCTGTGCTCATACCCTGTCTATTACATATATAGACACAGGTATATATAAGCCTGTGTATTTCATCTATTACATATTAGAGATGTCTGCCTATCCCTTGTATATGTATTTAGTGGATTATATCCTGTACATGAGGGGTCAGATTGACCTTTAGGTCAACATGGGTGTGACAACAATCTCAGCCTAAGGGTGGCCTTTGAGCATTCCATCATCAGATTTTCAATTGGATGGATAGTTGAAGAGTTGGAGTGTGGAGTACATTGAAGCCTGTCCATTAAAGTAGAAGGATTTGCTATCTTAATATATATCTGAGCACTTGTAGCATATATGTGTAGAGATGGTAATCTGGACCAACTGATGATTGCTGGTTTAGCATGAAATATGTATATTGGTGATTATTTATCTTTTCGACATATGTGTGTTCAGGTGTATCAGTGTTATGAGATGGTGTGGAGAGTGGTGGGTCATGTGAAAGTCTGTGCTCATACCCTGTCTATTAAATAGGTTTTAAGTATTAGTAGATTTTGAACATGATTCAGATTTAAATAAAATTAATATGAAAATAACTGATATACTTTTAAAAACTGCAACAAAGATAGCTGGTAAAAAAATCAGCAATTGACCAATAAAATTTCTACTGAGACTAGAGAATTTATGAAGAAAAGAAGGAATATGAAGATATATAAAAATGATGCATTAAAAAGAATTGAATATCTAGAATTTTCTAAAATGGTGCAGAAAAGAATTGAATATATTATAAGAAAGTATAACTGTGAACTAGCAAGGAAAGCAGTAGAAGAGAATAAAAGTCTCAAGAGTGTAAAACAACATTTTGGTATTGGTAGGAAATGTATATCTATAATAAGAAAAAAAGATGGAATTATTACTAAAAAGAGAGATGACATCATCAAATTGGTAGAAGATTTTTATCAAGAATTATATAGCAATAAAGAACAAGTACCTCCTATACCTATTACATCTTCTGAATTGTCCACAATTTTAAATGAAGAAGAGAGACATGGAATTAAATGCGTGATGAAAGGCTCCTTGTAATGGCGGAATTATAATTTATATATTAAAAGAAGCAGCTGAAGAAATAGAATTTTTTTTTAGCAAAGTTATATACTGAATATCTAAAGGATAAAGATGTACTAGATGATTGGAAGAATGCAGAATTAATATTAATATTTAAAAAAGGTGATAGAGAAGATATTAGACATTACAGACCTATCAGCCTTTTATCAGTTTATACAAATTTTTTACCAAAATAATTACAACTCATTTACATTTCCACCAACAAAAAGAACAAGCTGGATTTAAAAGTGGTTTTAGTACGTAGATAATATTCAGGTATTGAGAGAAGATATAGAAAGGACAAATGAGTATGAGTTGCCATTATGCTTTGGATTTGTAGATTATGAAAAGATATTTGATTCTATAAACATTTCTTCAGTGATTAAAACATTGGATCATCAAGGTATAGATCCAGGATATTGTCATATTTTAAAGAATATTTATAAAAATGCAACAGCAACAATTATATTACATAATGATTCTAGGAAAGTGAACATTGAGATGGGTGTAAGACAGGGTGACTCCATCCATATCTCCATAACATTTTACAGCAGGCTGCAAGAAGTATTTTGTGGATTAAAATGGGAAGCTAATGGAGTGAAAGTAAATGGAGATTATTTAAGTCATTTAGATTTTTCAGATGATGTAGTTCGTTTTGCAAATAATGCTTCAGAGCTGCATGAAATGTTGCAGGAGTTATCAGATGAAAGTGGGAATGTTGGACTAAAGATAAATGTTAAAAAGACTAAAGTAATGTTTAATGGATTTTCTCTAAATATGAAAATAAAGATTGATTATGATGAGTTAGAAGAAGTTAAAAGTTATTAAATACCTTGGTCAGATTATTAATACAGATGGAAACATAATGGATGAAATTAATCATAAAATTAAACTTGGTTGGAGTGCTTTTGGTAGAAATAACTTGATACTAAAAGGAAATATCCCTATGTGTTTAAATAGCAAGTTTTTTAATAAATGTGTTTTACCAGTTCTTACTTATGGATCTGAGACTTGGACACTTAATAGAAGAGCAATACAGAGACTTCAAATCACTCAAGGAAGTATGGAGAGATACATGTTGGGAGTAACAAGAAGAGATCGAAAATGTAATATATGGGTAAGAGACCAAACAGGTGTTACTGACCTCATTGAAAAAATTAAAAGACTGAAGTTGTGTTGGGTTGGACATATTGCTAGAAGAGATGATAATAGATGGTCCATTGAAATCTTAAACTGGATTCCAAGAGATTGTAAAAGACCCAGAAAGAGACCCCATGTAAGATGGATGGATAAAATAAAATGTGCAGGAGTGGTGTGAAGAAGAGAAGTAAAAGATCAGAGAACATGGATTGAACTGGGAGAGTCCTTCATCCTGCAGTAAATTGATAATGGTGAATGGTGATGATATGTAATTATGAGGAAGTTGAACCCAGACTTTCAACCTCCCTTTACTCATTCACTTCATCTTATACAAATGATACACATGATCACATAAATGTGAAAAAGATAAATGATCAGCAACATTCATATTTTGTGCTGAACCAGCCCTCCTCAATTTGTCCAGATCCCCATCTCTTACACACGTATATAATCAGTGCTCAGTTTATATTAAGATAGCAAATATTCAAACTTCAGTGGACAGGCTTCAATCTTTTCCACTCTCAAACTCTTCAGCTGTCCATATTATTGAAAATCTAAAGTTTGACAAAATTGGCAAACAAGGGCTTTAAAAATGCCATTATCAAATTTTCAATGATATGGATACATGAATAGTTGGAGAATAGAAAAAAATTAAAGCATGTCCATTAAATTTGGAGATTTGCTATCATAATATAACCCTAGTCCTGATTATATATGTGTGTATGTGGGAGATGATGATATGAACCAGCTGATGAGTACTGGTTAAGCATAAAATTGCGGATATTGAGGATTATTTATCTTTTTCATATGTATGTGGTCATGTGTATCAGTTGTATAAGATGGAGTGATTGACAAAAGGAAGTTTGAAAGTTTGAGTTTAAATTTCCCATGATTACATCTAGCTTAAAAGTATATACAATAAATTTGTATTTATATAATATATATGGGGAGAGGAGAGACTTTCAACCATGCACAATATCAACGTATTTTCCCATCAGCCTCAATTCTAGGTTTGTTATTGTTTTGTTCTTACATGAATGCTTTATCTTAATCTTATAATTATTCCTAATCATCATTTTTTTCACTCAATATCTGTTTAAAACAGAATAGAATTACAAATAATAATAATAACTTTTGGAAAGTACTTTTTTTTAAAAAAAAAGTCATTTTCCAATTTTTAGAAAATTAGATGAATCATTTATAACTTGAATATTACCGTAATTAATTATATATCTGTAGTAATCTTTTTCTTTTCTAAATAAAGGTATTATTTACTTTAATTAAGTAATAATTTAAAATTCAGAAAATACCGGATCTATTTAACATTAATACCTATTTTTATAACTTTTGTAGAACAACTAAACAAATGCCGGGACGCGAACCCGTCTGCAACCAACTACTTGCTTGCAAGGCGGGTGCGATGACCTCTCGGCTAACAACGCTTGACTATTTTTATAACTTTTGTAGAATAACTAAACAAATTAAACATAAAATATACTTGTTTTACAAATCTTTTAATTTAATACTTGGCTTTCTTTAAGTAAACTTTTCTTTCTCATTCATGCTTTTTTATTTTTCCTCAAATTCTGTTTATTTTAACTACTTTTATTTAGTTAATTTAAAATGTTTAGTCTGCCTTTTTTATATGAGGTTAATATATCGTCTAATTTAGAATTAATGACATGCATGACCATGTTCATATAATTACAATAGGCAACCTAAACATTTAATTTATTTTATAATGTTTGTTACATGTTAATTACATTACATAATCAATTGGTCAAATAAAAATTAAAATATAGCGTTGTGAAAATGATTAAACACGGGAGAACTTATTTATTTGTTTTATAATGAAATGTAAACTATTACAATAAATATTAATATTGTCTTGCATTGGTGGTCGAGAGGTCAGCGCGACTGCCTTGCACTTGCAGGCAGTTGCCCGGGTTGCGGGTTCGCGTCCCGGCCGATGCTATGACACTTAAAAATATATATATATATTAATCTTTAACTTTTAAATCTTTTAACTTTAAAAAGTGATTAATAATGAACATTATTATATTTACGGAACATGAATATTGTCAAAGATAAGAATGCTGGAAGTTTGATGTTTTTAGATTAAATCATAATCAAAAAATATATGACACTTCAAATTTGAATTACATGTCATTGAAGTTAATAATTTATCAACAATTACAGTTGTAGTTTTATCAAACTTTTGCCTATATATTTATTCTATTGCAAATATATATTTCTTTATAGTTTGTTATTAATAAAGTTATATACATAAATACCTAACTGTATATGATTTGTAACAGTGTTTTTCATCCTGGTAATCATAATCCTAACCAGTCATTGTAATTTTTAAGAGTTGCATAGAAAGCAAAGCAAATAGAAAAAAAAAATCAATATTTATTATTTTACACCCTTTTTTATTAATTAAAATAATCAAAATAATAGCAATCGACAACAATGTAACATGTGCTCAACATAAATCTTTAACTAAGCTAATCTGTCATATTTCAGTTAAGTAAAATGTTTGAAAAAATAATAATAAAACATGTTAGATTCAGTTTTTAAAAATCTATAAACTAATCAAAATCCTATCTACACATTTTCCAACATGTTAAAAATATATGCTTAGAAATTCATAATTTAAATAAATTGTACTGATTTTTTTTATCATAAATATCTCAATTCGTTATTGTTATTTTAAAATGAACCTATAACGGGAGTTATTGAATAGTATATACTAAAAATAGAATCATGCATCCAAAGAGTTTGAGAATGCTGATATAAATAATTTAATAACTATTTATAATAGTAATTATGATTATAATTATTTTCTTCAATGAAATGGTATACTGTATATATATATAAATATCTTATGATTAATAGATGGAGCTTTACCAAAACCTCCGAACAAGCGTATTTTTGTTTATATAAACGTCAAAAGAGTCAGAATTCACTATCTCTTTCTTTAGCTCCACCTTCAGATCAGCTGATTTCAAGCTAATTTGCTATCATCAGTGAAGGGTAGGGGCCAGAAACTAGATCTAAATATTAACTCCAAGCGTTTATGTAACAAGTTCCTATCAGTTTGCAAGCATGAATTATTTAGACACGTAATGTCTTCAAACCCAGCCTAACAAGCCAGATAGCTACATGGGTCTGATATTAGTTCAGTTTCACCACATAGTCAAAGCCTCTGCAATGTATATCATTGCAAAAACCTTTAAAGGTACACTTATGAAAAACAAAAACAAGTTATAAATCGTAAAGCTCCATCTATTGATCATAAATGCAAGTGATAGCAAGTTATGTGATTTATAAATTTTTTGTTTTTCATAAACATCTTATGTATATATATATATATGTGTGTGTGATATAGCTAAAGCTTAAATGAACTATATAATGTATAATGTTTTGTTGAGACAAGCTTTATAAGTAAATGAAGAATTTCAGATGTTGCCTTGACAAAAGATTATAGATTATATGGATTATCTTAACTTTGGCTCTATGATACAATTTATATTTGGAAACTACTAGATATTAATTATTCATGGTGTATTATGTACATGCATATAATGGACCTCAACTTTCACAGAATATAGTGCATTGATAGCATTAAATCGGCATTCAATTCTACTGCACTTAATAGCCTCATTCATTTATTTAAAATTTACTAAATCTTAAAAGCTTAATATTGAATAAGACCATATGGTTATTATTGAAAAAGGCCACATGGTAATTAATAGTTCCTTTAATATATAATGTGTCAAATGTTAAATGAGAGGAAATTATACATTATATTGGAATGTTACCAAATGGACCACAATCAGTTATGAAATGGTATTTATAATGGTGATTTTGATAGGATATCACCACAGCTTATTACATATTAATTAATTAACTGTATTTAAACTTTATATGATGAATAATTTGTTTATATATAATTAACTTTCATTATAAATGAATTACATCCTATACATATGTGCTATAATGTTATTTTAATCCCTCAATGATGGTTTGTTGAGTAAGACGAATACTCTCAAACCAAGGCTTAAGCTAAAGACTGAAAAAGTAAAAGTATCTGTTTTATCTTTGTACCTAAATTTACTTATATAGGCCAATCTAAAGCATCTTGGATTGAGTGTGAAAGTATTCTATTAATCATTTTACATTCATTAACTTTATTCTGTTTATTAACAAATTCAAAATCTATTGATCTACTGCCTCTTTATAACTCTCAATTTCATTGACTTGTATAAAAATTTTATGTATAATTTTCATCAGAAGCAAATTATACCTTACGTACATGTGCTGTGATGTTATTTTAATCTTTCAACAATGGTTAGTTGAGTATGAAGGATACTCTCAAACTAGGCATAAGAGAGAAACTTTGAAAATATAAGAACAATAGTATTATTTTTATACCTAAATTTACTTATGTAAGCCAAAACATCATTGAGGAATTAAAATAACATTACAGTGCATATGTGTAGGATGTAATTCTCTTATAATGAAAATTGCATATGAAAACTGCACTAGTAAATAAAATTGAGAGTTACATATACAATTAATAAGTTTTTAATGAACTTTTAGATGTAAATATTGAAATTAAAATGGTATTTTTTAATATTTTTTCTAGGTACATTTCAGTTATGATGTTGAAAACTGTGATCACATTATCTAATAGTAACATTTATATCTGACATAGCTTTAAACTAAAATTAGAACTAATTTTAACTTATTCTAGATTATAAAAGACTAAATACTGCTGAAAATGGCAGTTGTACCATAAACTACTTATGGTCATTATTTATTGATTGATTTTACAATTTATTCCAATGCTTTATTATATATTATGCTTAATACACACACATACATACATATATATATATATATATCCAACGTGAGCCGATGTTTAATAAACCATGAGGACCCTGAGTAAATTTCTTTTTTCAAAATGAAATATTTTTATCTATTTACATAAAACCATATACTTTAAATCTTATAAAGCACTTCCAGAAAGAAATAGCACATATATTAAAAACGAGAAAGAAAAGAAGAATTTTAAAACTAATTTTTTTAAAAAAAAAAGTCAAAAGGTTGCAATCAATACGTTTCATTTTTTTTTTTATGTGTATAGGCGTGTACAGCCATGTATGTTTATGATTGTAAATGTGGTACCTTACAATGAGTACTTTTGGGGAATTTACTTCAATGTAACCCTATGTAAGCATTTCAATCAGTCATAAATAAGTTGGTGGTATTTATAATTGTGCTGCAAATATACACGTATAAACCCATTATCTTTCAAAACGTATTTACTTCAATACACCTTCCTAAATAAATAACTTGCTTGTCATGCCATGTGTTTAAAAATAAAATGTATAAAAAAAAATAGAACTCTTGGGGGGAGGAGGGATAAACGTAGTGATTCATAGAAAGCGATAGTCAACAGTTTCTCTTTTTTTATATAGTCTTTTGTAAAATTACTAAACCGAATGTTTTTGTAAATGTCTTCGTTAATCGTGTCATAATTATTAACCCTAAGTAAAATAATTTTTTCTTTGGTTTATTTTTTTTTAAGCAAGTTTACTGATATGTAATGGGCACATATGCGGTTACATTATTTTTTTTTAAAAAGAAATTATTAAACTCAGGTGCTTACTATACATATATATAATTTTAATGCGCAAATACGCGCACAACAACCGAGCTTCATCAGGATTAAATAACAATATATAAACTTAAAATAATTATAAAGTCTAAAGAATAATGCCTGAGCGCTTTCAAGAGAACTTAGCTCTCATAATCATGGGCAACAAAGAATAAGCATAGCGTGTTGGTATATGCTAAAATATGCTGATATATGTAAATTAGTTGAAAATAAATGCGTCAGCTCTAAATGATCCATTTCTTAGAGATTTGTAACACACATCTTTCCTATTCATAGCCTTATCATCAATAGCAATAAAACATGCTTCTTTAACTTTTCTCTTAATGTCATTTCTCTCCCTGCAAACTATTCTTGCATTTTTAGGTTCACATGCATGACCAGCTGATTTCTGATGTATTGCAAATATTGAGTTGCAATTTGGGTCTACCTGGGCCTTATTGTAACACCCAACAACACTTCTCAGGCCATATATAATATTTCATGTCCAGAAAATAACTGCATGGCATCATACTATGGGGAAACGAAAGCAACTCTTTCAACAAGACTATCCCAGCACAAATATTCTTACAATAAGGCCCAGGTAGACCCAAATTGCAACTCAATATTTGCAATACATCAGAAATCAGCTGGTCATGCATGTGAACCTAAAAATGCAAGAATAGTTTGCAGGGAGAGAAATGACATTAAGAGAAAAGTTAAAGAAGCATGTTTTATTGCTATTGATGATAAGGCTATGAATAGGAAAGATGCGTGTTACAAAATCTCTAAGAAATGGATCATTTAGAGCTGACACATTTATTTTCAACTAATTTGCATATATCAGCATATTTTAGCATATACCAACACGCTATGCTTATTCTTTGTTGCCCATGATTATGAGAGCTAAGTTCTCTTGAAAGCGCTCGGGCATTATTCTTTAACTTTATAATTATTTTAAGTTTATATATTGTTATTTAATCCTGATGAAGCTCGGTTGTTGTGCGCGTATTTGCGCATTAAAATTATATATATATATATTTTTTTATTAAACATGAAATCAAAATATAAAGTTCGCAAATAAAAATTTGTTTTTTTAAAAAAAAAAGAAATTTAAAAGTCATCTAAACTTTATAATATATATAAAATCGCACAGATGAGAAATTAAAAAAGAAACTTTATTAAAAAAAAAGGAAAAGTTTTAAAACTAAATTTTCAACAAAAACTTAAAAAGATTTAGAGATAAAAATATATCTTTAAGTTTGGAAAACACATTAATTAATCATAAAATGGAAATGATTGTTTTAATTAGTCAAATGTAAACTAGCCCTTGGGCATTTAAAATGTATAAGCAAAGGTCAGATAGGAGAATAAAACAATGGGATCAGAATGGCCAATAAAAGAAATCACTCATGGAATCGGACCTCAGTAAAAAGGCCATCACCATCGTCATGATGTAATGTCCACTGGATCTGAAAGTCTTCTATAAAAAGTGAGTAAAGAAAGAACTGGGAGAGATGTGTGATAGCAGTGGTGATATGTGTTAGTGCAGAGAGAGTTGAAGGAGAAGGGATTGAAAAGATACACTCTTCAATCCTTTCAGTCTCGTTAAAAGGAAAGAGAAATGACATCATTTTGTACATTGAGGACCAGCTAAAGTAAGACCTCCGGATGAATAAATAAAACAGCTAACTAGATACAAATCTCTTCAGGATGGCATGGGAATTCACGTTCAAAATTGCAAGCAATCGATAAAGATGAACATTTTAAAAATCGTAAGAACTTTATGAACATTTTCAAAACAAACTCTAAATTCTAAATGTTTCATAAATTATCGCAATAGTATTTCCTACCTGACCAAACTAAATTATTAATTCTTTTTATTTGATGTATTTCTTTTTTAAAATCATTTCCATTTTTTTTGTTCTTTAAGTTTTTATTATGATTTCTGTTTTTCATTAAACTAAATTATATAAATGTTAAATTTAAGTCGGGTGTGAATGGCTATATAGATTTGAGAGGGTAATCTTAAGTTATTCATTTCGTAGTTGAATTAGGTCAATGGATTGGATATATTGGTGTAATTAGTAGATGTAGTATGAGGTTCGCTATGGGCAGAATCGCTAGTATACGCCACACACCCCCTTTTGCCTATGGAATGAGATCGTAAGTCAGCAAAAAAGAACTGCAATCCCTTCCTATGGAGTTTTTTTATTGCTCTTCTCATCAGATAGATGTATTTTTATCTGGATGAGATTAAATTTCTTCTCTTAACCTATTTTTGTCCGGCCATATTCATATTACATTGAATACATCAATATATCAGATGGATTGACATTGACTTAACTGCAAACTTTTGGCCTAAGGTTAAATCAGGGATAAAATATTTTTCTTTTCAAATGCACTCTATGTAGTCTATTCATACTCGACACTCTAAATAAAAATACTAAAATCATCTGTGCAAACTTATAATAGCTTATAAAAATTAAAATGTAAAATCAAATTCTAAAATCAAGTTAAAATCCAAAGTAAAAGTTATTCTAAAATAATTTTAAATCTTAGATATATATATATGTAAATAAATGTTTGTGTGTTAATTACTGGCAGTGGCTTATTTATTCTTTTTTTTTTAAAATATTAATATATTTTGCTAATATATATCATTATTATTTAATCTCTCCTACTCTGCTGAGCTAGTGACAATGGGATAACGGTTGGAATCAAAATATATAAAATAAAATACTTTTTTTTAACTTACGTATCTGCCTACTATATAAATTTTCTAGGTTCAAATGCTTAGTGGCGCCCTGTAGTGCAGATATGTTAAGACTCCACTTCACACCGATCATTATAATATATATATGCACTTTGGAATTAACTCTGCTGTGACATAATCATCAGACTATAATTATTCTAACTTTGTGAATTATTCTAACACTTTAGGTCTGTTTTTTTTTAAAGATTGGCAGACTTTATATTTAAAAAAATGAGTTTTTGAATTCAATTAAATTTTAAAAAATTATTATGAATAAGATATAAATAAAAGATTTTCTGGATGAAAAAATTAGTAAACAAAAGCAATTTTCGGTGTTCGGTTTATTTAATTCAAATCTTTTATTTATATCATATTGATAATATTTTTTTTAAATGAAAGTAAATTCAAACTTAAAGTGATACTTCACAAGCAATGAAAATATATTCTCAAAATTAGAATTATTATGTCCAGACGAGTTTCAAAATCAATTTACATTAAAATGTAGAGTTTGATTTAAGATTGTTTATTAGATGTTATTTTTTCTGATAACTTTATATAAAAAAATCTAAAGTATGGTGAGAATAATCCAATTTCTTACTGCAAGAAATTGTTGAACACAGCAACTAGATGCCAATTCAACTATTAAGTAAATAGATTTTAAATTAATATGGGTGTGCAGCTGTCTTTGTTCTTGCACATTCATTAACCATGGATTTAATTATCTATGTTTTGAAAAAGCATTCAATGAAAAAAATTTTAAATCATAAATTTGAATACATAAAATTACTCATCTATATGTGTTATCATAAATTATTTTACATTCAGACATCTACTTAGAGTTTTCCTGAAGGTTTGTGATGGTGATATTTTAGTTGTATTTATATATTGGCCTATTTCCATCATCTAATATTAGGTATCGAATGTCTTTAGAAAAATTTATCTTTATTTAAATTTCCAAAGTACATTCAACTATTAGAAATAGTACACAGGTTAGTATATGCCCAACGTTTTGAGAGATATTCTCTTTCAAATTTAGGTGTTGCTGGCCTTACCAGTAACAGTACTTATGGAAATTGAACCAGATCTCTTAACTTTAAGGTAACACTTTAACTAACTTAGTTATTCTACCAAAAGCAAAGTCAGCATAATTTTCATATACTTATCTACGAGGTTCTTCTTGATTTCTTCACTTTTTCCTAAGGGCAAAGTTAATTAAAGGTATCCATATATTATGTATAGTCACACTAGTTTGATTTATAGGCTTATTCATCATTGTCATGTGAGAAGCTTCTTTGAATTTTTTTTTTGTATCTTTTTTTCACTGTCCAATATTTTTATATTTACCCAATTAAACCTATGTTTATTGCCACATGCATGGTCTGCTACCTTAAACACATCTGTTTTGCCTCTTCTAATCATCATTTTGTGTTCTTGCAATCACTTTTCAATGAGTTGACTGATATCATCAATATGCATTATTCCACATTCACATATTTCATAGATGCAATTTTTTACAGCACTTCAAATTTAGGTTTTGTAGATGTTAGAAGTCTTCATAGAGTAGAATGGTTTGGAAAGCTGTTCTGATGTTATACTGATTGCAGATTTTTTAAAATTTGTCTGCTATTTTTTGGTATTTATACATATATTAGACTACCAATAATTGCTCTTTATTTTGATGGTTCTTTATGTTGTCTATTTAAGGTTTTTTTAATAACAGCTAATGGATAGACAATTTTCATAAGAGTTTGTTCTATATGAATGTTTTCTTTTTCCAAATCGCTGGTTTCTGAACAAACTTTTTTTGCTCTATTCTACAGTGATGTCATTTTATGGGGTTGGTCTTTTTATTTTTTTTTTATAAATTTACTGCCGCATTGACTTTTTAAGCTGTGGTTTTTATTAATATTTTTTATGACATTTTAATATGTAGTGGTGACTCATATAGATGAGTGACAATATAAAATTTATGAATTCAAATTTTAAACATTTCCAAATTTTTATTTTGTTTTTATTGGATACTTTTTCAACCTATTGCTAACAGAATCCACGAATAATGTAGTTATAATATTGTATTACATGTAGTTAAATTATGAGGTAGGTGTATATATATATATTGTATCAAGATCGTAGTTGATACATAATAATTTTATCAAAAAAAAATTATTAAATTAATAAATCAACAAATCAATAAATAAGTTATAAAAATCTAAAGAGTTTCTTTATTAAACAAAATACAGTTTTCTGTCAAAACATAAGATTAAAAGTCAAATAGTTTTCTAGTATTAGTTTTGAAATAAAAGTTACAATTAATTAATTAAAAGAGGGGAGGGGGGTTTTGGTTAGAAAAGTTAAACTAAAGGTTTTATAAAAAGAAGTAAGGAGTTTATTATTATTAGTTAAAAATTGATTTTCAAGTTTAAAAAATATAAATCTCTTTTTATTTAAGTAAAAGAAAAAAGAGTCATCTTAAAATGAAATAGTAAATGGATCTTAAAATATATGTGTGCGTTTGTAAATAGAATAAATGTATGCAAAATAAATGTTAAAATGAAATAAATGAATACAGAAGATTATCGTTAAAAAAACACAGCGATGGCTATTAAGTTAAAATATAAAAATATATCTAAAACTCAGCGGTGGCTACTAATTAAAAGTACAAACAACAAGTTCAGTGATGGCTATTAATTAAAATGTAAAAAACAACAGGATTAAAAGCTTATCTCCAAAGGATTAGCTACTAATTAAATAATCTTCAAAAATTCGTTGTTAAAGGATTAAGAAAGGAATTTCAACAACTGATATTGCCTATGGACATGAAAACAAAAAAATGCCTTATGTATAAATAGTAAAATTTTATCGGACAGTCAGTTCGGTTCAGTCACTTCAATTCAGTCAGTTGAGTTCAGTTTAGTCAGTCAGTTCAGATAACAGTTCAGTTTATTAAGAATCAATCAAGAATGCAGTATTAAAACCATGGGAAACATGTGGCTGTCTCTATCATGGAGTCCAGTAAAACATCAAAACCTGCCCATGAAAATAATATCTGCGTAACAGCTTAGAAATCCTCTGTCAATATTTAACTGTCTCCAAGAATAATACCAACTAATAAGCATCAAATCTTCACATGAAACGTCAAATCTAACCAGTTAGAAATATTTCATCAAAATCAGCAAACAGCAAGATGCATCCATGTCTAAAATCCTAGGTAAAAACATTTTCTTATTCTCATTTATAAAGTAGCCATCACATTCATGAGAATCCTCCAAGAGTCGAATTATACGAACTCTATAGCACATAAAAAATGAACTATTGATTTGTGTGTTCTGAATATATGTTGTAACGGTCAGAAAACGTGTGACTCGTAAACATAGTGCAGAATTCGACCACCATACAGAAAAGCAGCACCATCGAGTAGCGAAGCCACCCGTGGTACTGAGTTCGAACATAGTTTATTGGTTCCACAATACAATCCACGAAACAATGCATCTGATGCGACATTAGTAAATATTTCCTTAGGCACGGTGGTCAGGGATATGCAAGAGACTCATGATTTTCTCGAGTTAGCCAATAATCAAACTAATATTAATTAAACATTCATATTTACATAATCGAGGAAATATTATATAGAATGGGTATCGAATAAATGAAACGTAACTGCAGACATATAGTTTAAAATTATTTATTAATACATTTTAATAAAACATTTATTAATAATATTTAGGGATTCAAAGCTTCAGTAGCGGAATTTGCGACATGATTATATTTTAAAGAATACATTTATTTATTTAGACATTATTTTATATTGAGGATTTCAGTAGCGGTATTTCCGATACTGAAATATTTACAAAAGGAATATATTTATTTGAAGGCGTAATCTAGCTACCTAAATTCTCGAGTGAGTATTTCTAATGCATGCCTTGGGGAATTTATACCTTTGCAATGCAAGAGTCTAAAGTAAGATTTAAGAGTAATGGCAGACATATATTTATTTAATTAAAATATTTATTTATAACTACGGGCAAACATTTATTTGAGAGTGAATTATGAAGATAATGCAGAGGCGGAGTGATATATAGAATAATAAAACTTGGTAAAGGAACATGTGGTACGCTTTAGAAAGGCGATATGGAATGGCAGTATATTGAAACTGCAATGCCGCGAATGAATTTATAAAACTGTCAGGCTGGTCTCTGCCCCGACCCGATGAAGTAAGGTGTCACATAAGCATAACCAGGGACAAGCGGTCTGTGTCGCATTTTTGCCGGCTGGCTGCATGACGTTGTCAAGTCCTACAGGAGCACCCATTATGCCCGCTTGTGTAGGATGACTGGGGTTAATTTAAACCCTGAAGAATCCGGAAATTTCATGGTGGAATGGGTCATCACGTCTCTAAAACGTAACACATGTATACTTATAAATGATTATGATAAGATTTAAGTAGATTTCTAATTCGGCTCTACATTATCAACATTTACTAAAGAACGTTGGTGACCCTCAAAGAAATGTAATTTTCTGGAATGATTCACTGATTATTTAATAAATACAAAACATATATAACTTGGGAATTATTATAACAAATACGTCAGCCATTTGCGAAGTAGTAGACCCCTGCATTACAATAAATGAAGCATTGAATGCGTGTCGATTTATATGAAAGTTAAGTTATTAAAGAAAGTAAATATTAATGAAAATTTGACACGCATTCATTGTTTTAAGCGATCATAGATTTAAACTTTGAAAATTGAAATAATTATGAGCATGCAATAATTAAATAATAACTATAGATAGAAATGTAGATTATAGAAATACGCACCCAAGACAGAATGAGGTAAACTAGATTAGTAGAGAAATTTACACATTAAGTTAATTATTCAGTTTTAGTTATACAAATGATAGTTTTTACATTTTATAAATTTAGATAAGTAATATGAAGAATAGCTATAGCATATTATTAGAGTACTCTAGAGTTTGAACACAGACAGGTACCTGTTTTATAAGAAGTTTTCTTATTCCATGAGTTTAGCAGCAAAAAGTTCACGAGTGGCAAGTCTTTCTTGTATTTAGATATTCATTTAATTTCATGGCAGCAGCAGCTTTCTCATTCATTTCAGGCAGCAAATCTTCATGGTGAATTTATGATGGGCAATGAAAGTTCAGCATCCGATAGGCCATCTACCGATGGAGAATAATCTAGGTGCTTTACTCGGTCATACCTTGGCAGGAACAAATTATTTTTATTATTTTTGGAGACTCTCAGTGATCGAGAACAAAGCTAAAGTTTAAGTGAATGTCTCCAGCAAGTCTAAGATGGCCTCTTTTTTTTATCTTGATCTTTCACATTTTTGTTAAGATATTTTTAGGTTCTATTTAATCTGCCCTGAGGATAATCAATGCATTTAGTTGGTTTTTTTAATTAAAGAAAACTGCTGTTCTATTGTTTACATTTTACATTTCCTAATTACATTTTGGGGAATTTTTCTTTAATTAATCTATTATCTATCACTGACCGATGCTTTTAAATTTCAAAAACAAAAAGGGAACATAAGATTATTTTAACTTTTAATTAAATATTACATCAGATATTTTTAGAATTATTATTAAATGAAATTTAAACAAAGCAATAAATACGAACTTTATAATCCAAAATAAATGATTAAAATTATACAAAATTATATAACTAAAAGAAATCTAAATTATATTATTTTATCCCTATTTATTGCGTTTAATTTGAGATCGAAATGTGTGTGTGTTTATGCTGAATTCTACATATATTTATACATTTTTAATATTGTTACACACACAACTCGATATCAAAAGTTTAAATTTGGGCGGGATAGACCGGTCAGTGAGAGACGACAGAAAAAGGTGAAACTTAAGATTCGAATACGAATCTTACTGTTTCAATGTGTTTATATTATTTAATGCTTTATTATATATGTCAGTGTGTAAATTATGTATGTGTATGTACTCTATTAGTAAATAAGATTTATAAAATATTTAAAATTAGTTTAATAATGTTAATTAAAATAAATTGTCTTTGAACTTAAAACTTTATTTGTCGGTCAATTCTTTTAACCACTACTTGAAATTCTTTTTGTTATTGATTAAAAATAGACTGAGCTAGTCATGGGTAGTTAGGCATTGAATTAGTGGCCATTGTTCAAAGTGCATTGTTTATTCTTCTGGATAAATAACTGGCACCCATGTTTATACAAAACGAAAAAGTGCTTTGAACTTGGTGTTGAATTCAACAGTCGAGAAGAAGTTATGTCCTGGAAATGTAACACTAGTTATATATTTTATAGCTATTGCTTGGACATACATACTCTCCAAGTATGTTCTTCTCTGCCTAAGAGACCGGTGTTTCGAATAACACATATTTGAACCCAATACAATATATATATAATGTAGAATTCAATATTATTTATTTATTCAGGTATGCATGAAAAGCCTTGCAATCAAACAACATAGGACAATCAAGTTTTATATCAGCATCCCCAGATAAATTTTTGATTTTTCTTAACTTTTCAGATTTTTTAACTCTTCATATAAATTACAGTTTTCTATTTATTACTCTTATTTATAATTTTTTAGTAATTAATTAAATAGTAATAAATATTACATGTTCAGTAATTGATATAAACAAACCTCAACCGGATAATACTAAACAAATCTTGAAAAATACTAAGAATGCACTATTCAGATAATTTCAAGCTGATAAATGTTAATATAGGCAAAACTCTCCATACAGTAGTGCCACTCAGTGCAAGCCAGAGTAATAAATCGATGCCAGAAGGCTTGTGCATAAAATCCCTATCTAGTACCTACTCATCCAATATTCCCAGACTAGTTTCTAGCTTGTGGCATTTGTCAGTGAGGAGCCTTGGATCATATGATGTTTAATGGTTTAAATGTTAATATACTTAACAATATTGAATAGATAGTACTATGTTGTTCATAATAGGTTTTTGGATTATTATTATGTAGGGTTATTTATTCATAATATACTGGGATTAAAATTATGTCTGGATTTCACTACAATTATCAATATTTCTGGAAAAAGCTACTGAGCTGATATTACTATTCAGGTTATGTAAAAAAAATAAAGTAACTGATGGTTCATAATTAGGCTTGGGTGAGTAGTTGGCATTGATTCAATACAGCTAAGCTGATACTATAGGATTTTTGAAATGTATATCTATTATTGCAATATGATTTATCTATTTTTTTTACATAATATGGCATCTGAATCAAATGCTTCATGCATTGTGATTAATCTGACATTTCTCACCATGTATTTATATATTTTCAAAATGCAATCAATTAAATATATTACATATATGCTATCTAAACAAAGCAAAGCAAAACTCTCCATACAGTAGTGCCATCTTGTGCCAACAAGAGCAATCAATGGATGTCAGAAGGCTTGTGCATAAAATCTCCTATCTAGTGCCTACTCCTTCTGGCATCCATTAATTGCTCTTGTTGGCACAAGATGGCACTAGGCACTACTGTATGGAGAGTTTTGCTTTGCTTTGTTTAATAACAATTATGTGCTAGTATGAGATAGTGATCATGTGACATATGCTATCTCTGATCATTATAAAAATTGAATTTTAAATCAAACACAGATTTAATGAAAAGCTTTTTCAATGTGACCAAACATTATTAGGACATGTTTATTCCAAGACTTATATATGCAGTGAAAACACAATGTGTTTTATATATGGGGTCTCCAAACTACAGACCACAGGTTATATCTGGCTCACACTATAATTTTATCAGCCCATAAAAGAATTGTGTAAAAATGTTTAATCAAAACTCAATCAGGATCTCCATATGACTTTAGAATTTTAGACATTATAGTAGCTCTGGAATCTCTTTTAAAGTTTGCAGTGGGTTGCTGCTTTTAATTTCCCAGCTGCTATAATTTTAATGTATTAATTAAAAAAAACAACCTGAAAATATCAAAATTATATGGACTTTTTTGTGGAATTGATCATACTCCATATATGTCATAATAAAGCTATGAGGAGATTGCCTGAGTATTTTAGCCTGAGGACAAATTAGTAATTTTTTTTAGATTTATAAAGAAAAAATATTATTAGTTTACAAATTAATGCTTATGATGCAATATTTTTGTAAAATATTTTTTTTAAATGAAAAACAACATCAGTAATAAGAGATTATTTTTGAAAATACTTTATTTTTAAAAAATTAACTCCGAAACTTTGTTACAGCAATCGGAAGTGTCTACTGATTAAAAAAAGCTTTGGTTGTCATCGAATAAGTACTATATACCACTCGATGGTGCACTTTTCACACTTAAACTATAAAATATGATCATTCCCAGGCCATTAATTATAATCATTTTGATGTGTTTTTTGTAATGCAAAAATAAAAACAAAAGAAAATCGTCTTTTTTAAATATTATTTAATTTCAAATATTATTCTTTTATTAACATATACAAATTAAATGATAATAATAAATGTAAAATAAAATAAACAAATTACAATTTGATTCGTCTTTTTAGTTTGCTTTTTATTACAAAAATCAATTTTCTATCAGAAATTTTTTTACTGGAGTTACGGCTTTTTTTTTTGTTGTTGTTTACCGCTATTTTTTATTTTAAATCGAATGACAACTAAAAGTAAAAGTTGTTAGGGTTAGTTTTAGGGTTAATTTAGGGTTAAGTTTAGGGTTAGCTTTAGGGTTAGTTTTAGGGTTAGTTTAGGGTTAGTTTTAGGGTTAGCTTTAGGGTTAGTTTTAGGGTTAGGTTTACGGTTAGTGTTCTGTTGTTTATAATGCTAAAATAAAAAATATCAAAATTGTATGTTTGTAAATATTTTTTTTAATAACATTCTCACAGCATCTGCGCAATTAGCTTAACAGGCTGTCATTCTATCGTAACATCTATAAAATAAATGATAACAATAAACGTAAACTATATTCAACAAAGTATAACGGTAGTCGATAACTAAAAGTAAAAGTTGTTAGGGTTAGTTTTAGGGTTAATTTAGGGTTAGGTTTAGGGTTAGCTTTAGGGTTAGTTTTAGGGTTAGTTTTAGGGTTAGGTTTACGGTTAGTGTTCTGTTGTTTGTAATGCTAAAATAAAAAATATCAAAATCGTATGTTTGTAAATATTTTTTTTTACTAATATCTATAAAATAAATGATAATAAACGTAAACTATATTCAACAAAGTATAACGGTAGTCGGAGAAAAGAAAGAAACTAAAACTTTGTTAAACAATGACAAATATATATATAAAATGTTTATAATATATGCTTTTTATGACATTTAAAAAAACAGTGTACAATTGTACTTTTCTTTCTGGATATTTTTGTGTTAACACTTTTTTTTTGTTTCAAAAATATACACATGGTACAATCTTAAAATGTCTTGTGGAAATGTTATGAACAGTACATTACTTGACGCGTTACCTAATTCAAATTCACTTTATACATATATCTCGTCAACATTTACTACTTAAAACTACAATACACTACGGTGTAAAAAGTCTGTTAATTATTACTTTACAAAATCTGAACATTTCAATATTTTAAAATTAAAAAAAAACAATGAAAATAACATTTCCATCCAATTCAAAAAAACACACCCTCTCCCAAGCCGTAACAATTTTATAAACTATGCAAATTGGGAAAATGTATTTGCTGCGTAAACATACATGCTGTACTGTGACGTGACATAGTGGCCTGTAATCTGTAGTACAACAAAAAAGTTGTATTATAAAAAATGCAGGTTCGAACGTGTCGGCCGTGGAAACGGCATTTTTATGCGTTTTAGCATGAAAACAGCGCCATCCAGTGGGATATAGTGGCTCATCAACGACAAACAAAGCTTTTGTCAAAATAGTAAGTAGAATACTCTTTATATAGCATGATGTTTTTATAATCTATAATATTAATAAGCCAATAAGCTAATACACATGCGCTTTGCAGATGTCACTATATAAATGAATACTCCCACTTTTTCAAACACAAGATAAAGTCTTTAAGAAAATATAGAATGAATCTATATTTTCGACCCAACCATATATTAACTTTAAATTTTTTTTATTTTTTTTGATGGCAACTTATCCTATATATATCCTTTTTTTAATAACATAAAATTCAAATTTCTAATATTTCATTCTAACTTTTTGAATTTGTAAATTATATGCTATGGTTGCATGCCCATTGTTACAAGGAAGAACAGTTTGTCATTTATTTTCATATATATAAATGTTTAAGAGTGATATCACTTGATAGGTTATATTTAAACTTAAAACATTAAAATTATTTATATAATATATAGAAAAATAGTTTAATTGTAAAAATTAAATGTTAAACATGGACTGTATTTTACAAAAGAGTCACTAGGTTCTTTTCAAAAATTGAACAGGTGGAGTGTTTTTACTCAGAGTGTTAAAACTAATTTTCCAATGGGAATCTGAAAAAAGCAAAAGATATTGTTAGATTTCAAATGCATTAATTACAATTGTATTGAAAATTTATTGATATATTAAATTACAACGGCTTTCATCATGATATTTTTTCATTCTTGTAATATCAGTTCTTGATGTTATAAGTGGTTTTGATATTGTAGTATTAATCTTTAAATTAAATATATAGATACATTGCTAGTCTCTGTTGCTACCCTTACTATTGATTGTCCACAAGAATTATTGCAGTATTTGGTGTAATAGTTTAGTAGTATTATATTATGAATGTTTTAACTATATAATGTCAGAATCTATGGATCATTTTATGTTATGGATATGGTTGAATTATATATATGTTTAATCCTGACTTGGTTGCTGTGCATTTATATTGTTTATATACTAAAATATTTTTAGATAGAACTCCATTATTTATCCAGGGTTAATTAAAATGTATGAGATAATACAAATTAAGTTTATGTTTCATACATATTGTGCGCTACATAATATTAAGCTAATGGTTTTATAAAGTACATTTATAATTATTGAATAGACAGCAATGCTATGTAAACTGAAATAATGGTTATAGTGTTTTTTTTCTGTCTCCAGTCATGATAATTTTATGAAATTAGATGAGTTAAATTTGTTTCAAACGTTGATCAAATTAATGTCAAGGTTTACCTTAGATTATTAGTATCAACTGAGTGTGCATTCCATTTATTAATCTGATGCTAGTTAGATAATTGTCTGATGTTGAAACTTCACATGATGTACACAATCTTTTATACTTGCAGAACAGGGGTTATCCATTGACCTTCTATAAATGTGAATTTTTTATAACTTTATTTCCTTTCTTTTGTTGTTATTGTTTGATATAACATGAATAAATGGTAATATATTGCAATGAAATGGGTACTGACATTATATGGCAGTAGACTTGATAGGCTGTCAGAGTGGGTGAGAAAGTGTATCTATGATTTCTAAATATATATACTCATGTCCACTCCGATCCCACTCCTGGGGGATAATGTATTAACACACAAACATATGACAAAAATCTATCTGTATACTCACCTCTTTTTTCCATCCTTAACTCCATTAATCCTGGAATTCAAATTTAGGGAGATTACACATAATATTCTACTTCAGGATATATCAACAACATTATCTGTAATATGCAAGTGTGTGACAAATTGAAAACTGAATAGAGAAAAAACGCAATTGACAGTCATTAATTTAAAATCATATATTAAACAAATTTATTTACAATTAACATAATTTAGGCAACGAGGTTATAACAAAAATAAATAATTTTTTAGATATTGACAAACATTATTTGATTATTATGGTTAATATCATTAATCCATTCCCTATTTCCCTTCAAAAAAATAATCATCCAATATCAGTATTAACAAAAAAATTAAATTATAACTTATTGTTATTTATGTTTACATGTCTTTGCTAATTTAAACTTTATCAAAATCATAATTCATTATCTGCAATAAGTCTATTGGTGAATTCATATCGATAACATGGTGGTAGTATGGGATCCCTCCTTCTATTGTGGTTTGATTTTACACAGATAGGAAAGACCATCTACAATAAACATTATTAATCATCTACTGAAAAACATAACTAAATGATGAAATGATTAGTAATCACAAACAAAAAACAAATAATAGTGTCACTATACAAGTATTGGTATTTAATATATAATAGAGTAAAATCTTACTGCGCCTCTGGTGATGATTAGATTCATCCACAAGTAAGTTCATGCCTGAATTTATATTTTATTTCAATTTAAAAATAAAGTGATTAATACATTTCCCTTTTCTAACATATTAATAGTTAACACCCCTCTTTGATCTATAATAAAGAATAGAAATGAACAAAAAATATATACATAAAATAAAAATAAGACATGAATGATCAATTAAGAGTCTATGAAGAAAAATATCATAAAAATTATAAATATCCTCTTTGATCTCGTTCATATTTCAATTGGTGGGATATGGATGATCTAGAATATATCTGATGGTGATTAGAATTTCTCTCTTTGAATGACCTGCATTGAGATGCTGAGTTTGCAGCTTCACATCTAAATAATAAAGTTGATGGTGTTCGCAGCATAGATGAATAGATGGTATGTCAAATTGAATTTGGTTTTGACATTGACAGCTCTATGGGTGATGACTTTTTTCCCCAATGTAACTTCCCTTTATCCACACATGGTTGTATGTGTATATATATATAGTTGGTAAAAGTTATTGAGTTTGTTGAGAAGCAAGATATTTGCTCTTAGAAATCTCATGTTAGAATTGATCTAATCTCCAGTTCAAACTTGGAAATTCTTTTGAAATATTGAATAATTTAAAGCTGTTTTGGGGATATATATTTCAAATCATTTAGTTAGCTGGGTTTAAATCTGCGCACTCTTTGTCTAGCTTTAGTTTGTATTCTGTAAGATATTTTCATTAATATTTTTACTTTTATAGTGGCAGATTTTTCTGTTCAAACTGCAAGTTCGATTATTCTGTTCAAAAAATGTATATGTTGATTAGCCAATAAGAGTTTTTGACCTTATCATTAAGAAGAAAGTTGTTTGTTCATGTCTTTGGCTAATTACCAAAATGAGGTTGTTTTATTTAATGTGAATTTGATCATTTCAAATGACAGGTTCGTGTTCATACATTGGATTAATTATTCACGTCATTTGTTATGATTAATATATATATATGACTAATATCAATAAAAGATTTGTTTATTTTAAGATTATTTTCTCACTTGTGTCTATATTTGATCATCCTTTCTTTGTATTGTTGTGCTATGTGTAAATTAAACAACAATTGATGAGAAGTTTTTAACAAACATAAGTATTAGTGTCTATATTTTATAGTGTAGTTTAGATTATGTATTTATCACACGTTTATTAGATGCTTAATTAAAAAAAAAATTAAACATTTAATTATAAAAACAATTAATCGTTTCTCAATTACAGTGCTTGTGGTCAATCTCATTTTTTGGTAATAGATTTTGTTTAATTTGCATTTTCATTATACATATAGCTTGCTTTCTATTATATGTAGAGAATGTTGTTATTGATGATCTTGGATTTGAATTAAGTAAGGGTGATTTAATGGTTTTGGAGGGGTGTAAGACCACATCTTACATTATTCATTACTGTAATACAATGTACTTATAGTTTTGTAGTTTAATTTAAAGTCTCTTGTATCTCTCTGGTCTAGTGGGTTATAAAAAAAGTGATATTAACATCAAGTGTGTAAACAAATGAAGATTGCCCTGGAGCTGTAGGTAGTAATGTTTGGGTTTGTATTGTTTGTGGTAATGTTTTATATAAGTTGCACATGTGCATATGAGATGCATGATCAATTATTAGTTCTTCTGACTGATTTTGCCAGGCTGCACATTTTGATTGTTGTAATATATATATATGAAAAACAAAAAACAAGTTAAAAACTTGCTAACGCTTGTATTTATGTCAACAGATGGCATTCTACCAAAAACACCATTAAGTGTATGTTTACATAAACGTCAGAGCATGCATTCACTATCTCTAACTTTAATTCCCTTTCAGATCATGATTTCAAGCTATTTGCTATCATCAGTGAAAGACAGGAATTTTAGAAACTAGATCTAAACACAAACTCTGAGCGTTTATGAAATAGTTTCTATTCAGCTTGCAAGCATGAATCTTTTAGACACGTAATGTCTTCAAATTCAGCATAGCAAGCCAGATAGCTACATGGGTCTGATCTCAGTTCAGCATCACCACATAGTAGAAGCCTCTGCAATATATATCATTGCTAGAAAGACCTCAAAGATACATTTATGAAAAACAAGTTAAAAACTTGCTAATGCTTGTATTTATGTCAACAGATGGCATTCTACCAAAAACACCATCAAGTGTATGTTTACATAAACATCAGAGCATGCATTCACTATCTCTAACTTTAATTCCACTTTCAGATCATGATTTCAAGCTATTTGCTATCATCAGTGAAAGACAGGAATTTTAGAAACTAGATCTAAACACAAACTCTGAGGAATTTTAGAAACTAGATCTAAACAGAAACTCTGAGCGTTTATGAAACAGTACTATTTATGAAACAGTACTGTTTCATAAATGCTCAGAGTTTGTGTTTAGATCTAAACAGTACTGTTTCATAAACGCTCAGAGTTTGTGTTTAGATCTAGTTTCTAAAATTCCTGTCTTTCACTGATGATAGCAAATAGCTTGAAATCATGATCTGAAAGTGGAATTAAAGTTAGAGATAGTGAATGCATGCTCTGACGTTTATGTAAACATACGCTTGACAGTGTTTTTGGTAGAACGCCATCTGTTGACATAAATACAAGCGTTAGCAAGATTTTAACTTGTTTTTTGTTTTTCATAAATGTGCCTTTGAAGTCTTTCTAGCAATGATATATATTGCAGAGGCTTCTACTATGTGGTGATGCTGAACTGAGCTCAAACCCATGTAGCTATCTGGCTTGCTATGCTGAGTTTGAAGACGTTACGTATTTGTAAATATATAATAAAATTTATTATTGATTCTTTAAAATTTTTTAATGATAACATTGTTGCATATTTTGAAGGTCAATATTATAAAATGTCTAAAGGTTGGCCTATGGGTCTGCCTGTAGTTGCACAAGTTTGCAATTTCATTTTATCTACATATGAGAGTAGTATTTTAAATATGTGTACTTTTGGAGATATTAAAATTTACAAAAGATATGTGGATGATGTTTTTATTTGTGGAAATACTAATAGTATAAATTTGCTTGTAGAGGAATTAAATAAGTTGAATTGCTTGAAATGGACTATTGAAAAGGAACAGGATAAAAATATTAAATATTTAAATTTAATGATTACAAGAGATGACAGTATATTAAATTATAAACTAATAATTAAGGTTCTGCAAAAAAGAGGATATATAAATTGTAAATCAAAAATACCAATGATGCATAAGATGGCAAGTTTTAGATTTTTTTTGTTTGGAATGAAAAATTATGTTGTTACCAAAGTGATAAACTGAAAAATATTGAAATATTTGCTAAGGATTTGCTTGATAATGGTTATAAAATGGAACAAATAAACAATACTTTATGTCAATCTAAAAAAAGTTATAATGATTTAAAGGAAATGAAGATTAATAGTAAACCATGAATATCTATTCCATTTATTTCAAATCCACAAGTGAAATTTTTTTAGGATTTATATAAGAATGTGTTTAATGTCTCATTCTACATTCCAAACAATATTAATAAATTAGTCAATAATTCTAAGGATGTCATACCTGTCAAGCATAAAAGTAATGTCATATATCAATTTTTTTGTGATTGTATGCTATCATATATAGGTGAATCTAGGTGCAGTATTGAGAAGAGATTAAGGGAGCATAAATTGTTATATAAGCGTGTAAAAAGTAAAAATAATGGTGATTTAATGTCTCCTTCAGTTTTTTTTTGATCAAGAAAAATCATGTAAATATAAATTTAAATTTGATTTTGAATATGTGAAAATTCTTCATGAAGAGAGAAACCATAGTAAAAGAAAAATTAAAGAAGCAATTTTCATAAACAGAAATAAAATGCATTTAATAAATCGACAAGCTGCTAACATTAAAATACGATATTTGTGGGATTTGAATTGATGATGTTTGCTTCCACTTTTTTTTAAATTTAATGGCAGTTGAGGCAGGTTTAAGAAATTAACCGAAAGTACTGCTGCGGTTTAAGATTATTTGTAATAGTTTGTAAACCGTTAAATTTATTATTTCAATTATAATTACAATATATATATATATATATATAACACATTATAACACATTAAAAAAATTTTGTTATATAAAAATGAACTTCTGAAAAAGATTAGCTAGTAATAATGATTGAAAAATCATAATAATAGAACTTGCCATGAAAATCAGTAGATGATAGAATATGTTTCACTTTGATTGCACATTATTTGGAATATGTTAAACAACAGCAATAAGAATGTTATTTAAAACCCAGTGCTTCAAATCACAGTTTAGATATAACTGAAATGAATTGTGTCATTAGTAATTTAAAAGAACATATAAAAATAATTTTCAGATCAATCAAATATAGATCCTAATGGAAGAAAAAGTTAAAAAATGTCACTTTCCAGATACCTCTAAGAATTCAATATTAAAACAGGCAAAACTCAATATTATTGTGAACTGTGATTGCAAGTTGTTAAACAATAAGAGTTGAACAGATTTCCATCTTTTATAATGCCTTAGCAAAGATTTATTAAATAGTCATTTACATTACTAACATATTTACATGATTGTATAGTTGACTATGCGTCACATACCTAAAATTAACTCAAAGCCTGTTGGAAAAAAATTGAAATTTACTTATTCTGAATTCAACTCCATTAGATAGGGTTATGCTATGTTCATATTCTTCAATAATCTTAATGTATTATTTGACTCTACAATTACATATATTACTCATTTCTGCCAATTTATAGTTAATACTATTCTCATAAGTTTTTTTTTACCTTTTTTTTGTTTATTATATGCTGTGTAAAATTGTACCATTAATAAACTTCATATTGAAATTAATAAACCATATATTAATGAAAATACTAATGCATATAGTTTTAATATCTAAGTAACAGCTTCCTGTTTTGAGGCTAAATTAATTGTTTTATGATCAAGTTATGATAAATACAAGTTTAACATAAAGTAATAGCAAAGATTATTAAGCACTAATGGGATCCATTACTGGGATTATAACATATTACTCATTACAATGTTTTGACACATAATATATATACATATATTTTGTAATGGTAGAGATCTATGGGGGTTAATCTTAGATGATGGAACTCATTATCATCTTAATTCAACAAAATATGACATTAAATATAAATGAATATAAAATGAATGTATATAAGAATGAGCCTGAAAAATCAATACAGAACTAACTATAAGAACTCATAAGTATAAGTTCATTAGCTTTACAAAAAAGCAATAATAATCCATCATCATAATGATCAACAATAAAAATAAATCAACAATCTTGTGACTGGATTTGAAATGGGTCTACTATTTAACCTTTTACAGCTTAGAGCAGATTATCTAAAAAATAATTTGGATGCACAAACTTACATGCCAATCCATAAGAATATAACAATTTAAAAAAAATAATGCTCAAATGCTAAAACATGCTAATCACCATCAATGCTCTGACCACTTAATACCATTAATGTACCGACAAATTACAAATTTAATTTGCAAATAAATAATTAAAATGAAATGTAGTGCATTGACTTTAAAGGATATTGCCATGGCAACCAATCCAGGGTCCTCATCAACTGGATGTTGATAAACACTAAACATAAACTTTTATATAACAGACCATTATGCATGAATATAACTCAGGAACAAAAGCTCTACAACTGTTACTGTGTAGAAGAGATACAATGCAACATACATTAATATATATCTATTCTATGATTGAATAAATTCACTGGAATAACTTTAATAATGCAATATCAATTTATTAATAATAAAAATAAAATTAAGGTTTGCTAAATAAGGCTATACATATAAATTAAGCTTTCTGATTTTGATTAATGCCATAAATTATCACATTGTGATTTACAAATATGTCCTAATAGGATACATAAAACATCTATACATCAGCACAAAGATGTGTCTGTATAATATAAAATACATTTTAATTGTCATAAAATAATAAAAATTCATTTTTATAATACATAATTAATGACTTATTTATAGGTGTGTGCATGGAAATGTGTGCACACATTGAAATTTATATATATTTAATTTGTCAAAATAAATAAATTTATTAAAAATATATTTTTTATACTACACAATTGATTCAATGTCAAAAAACATAAAATGCACATATACATAAACACTCAGATGTGCTGCATGATAATTTAAAAATTAGGTAGTTGTTGGTTAAACATCCATGCTGCATAATGGTGTTGTTTTTCTTGAAAAAATATAAAAACATTCCCAGGCCTTTTTTTAATTGAATTCTTTGTTTTTTTACTTTTTTTTTTTTTATGTACAAATAAATTAAGCAGAATTTTTTTATTTTTTGTAAACATTTTTATTAACATCAACAAAATAAATAAATATAAAATAAAATCAACATTTTTTTGGGGGGGGTGCTTTTTATTTTTTAAATGTAAAACTTAGTACACTTATTATGGTTGTATTTTTGGTTTCCTATTTTTAATTAAAAAATAAATCCTAAAGTTAGTAAGCTTTTTTTTTTTAAATAACATAAACAAATTTAAAACTTATTATAATTTTTTGGGGGGTTTCACTTTGTTTTTTTTTTTAAACAACATCAAAACAACTTATTAGGTTTTTTTGTTTCCACTTGAAATGGTATTATTTAGCCATCATCCCATTTCACCTACTATCCTCCATCGTAGTTAGTATCTTTTCAAACAATTCAAACTCTCACAGTCCATGGATATGATCAGAATACTTTATTTTGATACATAATAGCATATATTTGTATGTATGTGTGGATATGTGCACCAATTTAATATATATTAATGTCTGTGTGTGTATAATGTATACACAGTTATAAATTTAAAATTAATAAAATGAAATAATTAAATTAAGTTGTGTGAAAATTATTATGTGTGTAACCACTTACATACATATCTGAGAGAAGCTATAATGCAATAGATTTAAAGAAGGATTATAACTCTTTTAAATTAATAATACAAATTTGAAATATTATCAGTTAAAAACTCTTTATTTAAATGCATTGGTATAAAAATTTCAATTCCTGGGATAGTCTCACACACATATATAATAAAATGTTTACAAATTTAAACTCTTTTAAAAAAAGTTATATATTTTTATAAAAAAAAAAGTTGTCAATTTTTGGGAAACCATCTGTAAGAAATCAGCAACAACCAAAATCAACCTAACCTTAGGGTCTTATAGACATTGGCTTCGCTTATGTATTCCCTATTTAGTATATTTATTGCAACCTTTGAACAATAATTAGAAAACAATAAATTTCTTAAGATAGCATAATAAATGAAACTTGGTATTAAAATTTTAAATATATTTTAAAATAAAAACTTGCCTATTTATTAAATTAAATTCAAAAACTCTAAATGCTTGTTAAATAATAACTTATTCAGTTATTATTCTATTACTTGCTAATATTTTTATATATGTTTACTTTATAACCCACATGTGTGTGTCATTCAATGCAATTATGCTTATTTAATCTATATTTAAGAATTAAATTAGAAACAATGTGTTGCATATCATCTGTAGTCCATTTCAAATCTTAGTTAAATTCCTTAATACTAGCATTAATTTATAATGTATTCATCAACAAATTTCACATTTATTATGTTTTTTTAAATAAATTTAAAAAACAAGCTATTCATGGCTACAGTAATATATCAGACATATAGCTTGAACAAAGTGATCATTAATTGCAAGAATCTAACATCTAAGTTTTCCTGCACAATGTTCTTTGTCTCATTGAGGTTATCAAGAATACATTATTTGATGCATTACCTCCTTCAAAGTATTGTTCAGACATACTCTTTGACAAGGTTTTGCACCTTAAAACTTGACTACAGAAGTGTGTAAACCCTCCAATAATTATTGCTTAGTCAAATAATGTGATTTCAATAAAAAAATTAAACTTTATTTACAATTAATGATTTATACATAATTATAAGACAGGCACCCTCATATGACACTGTAAAAAGTGTGAAGTGTGCAAATTCACCAAAATAAATTATTGTTATGTGACAACATGGCATGCAGTGTGTTGTACAACAGAACTGTTGTATACATGTAATGCATATTTTTATGTGTTTTAGCAAGTCAATCATGCCATTATGCAGCATGGATGTCTATCCAACAAGTACCAAAAATTACCATGTCTGAATTGTCCTAGACTTATAAAAAATTCAATTTGTTTTTAATAATACATAAGTGTACACATATGATGTGTGTATATATAAAAAATAGAATGAATAAAAGTTATGAATTCATTATCTAATGGTAAAAAAAAAGTTTTTTTTTCCTTTTTTAAAAAAAAAAATTATCATGAGATGCAGTTTGGAAACTTCTTTTATTTTGATTAATTATAAACATCTTTAAAAATACTCATAATTCAAACAATAATTATTTATCTATTTACTTTTAAATTAGTGGTTATAACAATAATAATTTTCATTAAACTGGAAATGCATCATTCTTTTTATTGAATAAAGTTATTTTCTTCTTTAAAAAATGTAATTTAAATAATTACATGTGTCATTTAAAAAAATTATTTAAAATAACTTACCAGCTGCACTTTATATATAGGATGCAGTACCATTATCTGTGCTTCTCTGAATATAGATAAAACAGTATGCAAATAAAACAATTCTTTAGCAAGCTGATGGACTTTCTGGATAAGCTGGTCTAGACTAGCTTATTGTCATCTTCAGAAAAAATATAATCCCAATAACTGTTGGCATACATACAGTCAACTCTATTTAGCCTAGAATTTGATAGATTTTAGGTGCACCAGCTAATACTCAATATATACAGGCTAATAAACTTCAAAAAAGCTGGGTCTTGCTTCCATGTGAATCCAAACTCTACCATTTTAAACCAGTAGCAGCTACTGAAATTGCAATTGTCTTTCCTTCAGTTATAACTCCTTATACTATCATAATCTGTAAAACTGTTAAAAACTCTTCTCTAATATTTTTATTAACTTTTTCATAGTCCAGGTAGAACAAAATACAGTAATTAAAAATAAATTTTCTTTATTTTGATTAAAAAAAGTTGTCTCTTTTTAATTCACTTTAATCTTTTGAAAAACAACTTTGTAGCACTTTTATCAAAATATGTTTACAAGCTCTAATTTAAAAAAATTGCTAATCAAAATAGATAGTAGAATTTTATAATTACCAGTATATCTATTGTGACATAAAAACATGCTTGTTTTAATTTTAAAATCAGAATTAATAAAATATTAAATAAACCTTTTTAAATATTTAATTTATAATAAAAAAATTAAATTCAAAACTATTTTATCCTTAACTGTTATTCTAGTATAATATAGAAAATATCTAGAATTTTTTATCTATGTTTATTTCTACTTTTCCTTTTAACTTTATATATGTGTGTGTGCATACCCTCACTACTATGTGGTTGTATGCTATGAGACACATAATTATCTAAATATATATATTTATAGAATTATTTCACAGATATTCCATGTAGTAAAAGTAAAATAGTTGACATTTCAATACAATAACAAGTACTTTTGTTTCAGAGATTTTTTTTTCAAATATTAAGACTGTGTGTGAGAGAGATTTAGAATCATTATTTTTTCCTTTCATTATTTCCTCCTCATCCTCAAATTCAATTATTTTAGAAGTTTTAAAATATATTTTATCTTTTAATAGTTTTTTTTTCCAAATATTTAATTTTTTTTTTTAATTCCCACTTTTTATTTTTGCTCTTAAGCCTTTTAAAAATCTCTATAGCTTCCCTTAGCAGTCTCTCATCATATTGTTCAATTTTAACCAGAATATTATTAAAATTGATCTCATAGTCAATTAATTTTATGTCTGAATAAATAGGTGATGAATTAGATTTTTTTCTAACTGCCAAAATGTGTTCTTCCTTTTTTATATTTATTCTACAGTTAGTCTGTCTATTGTATAAATATGAACAAATTCCACATGGAATTTTACATACACCATAACACTTCAAAGGAATTTTATCTTTAGGGGGTGAAAACATTTCATTAATTTTTTAAAATATAGTATAAAACTATGTGGACATTATTTTTCTTTAAAACATCAGCAATTTTATCAGGTACTACCTTTATATATAGCAAAACTGTTTTAATTTCTGAAGTATCAAAATCTTTTTTCTTATTATATAATAAAGCCCTATTAATTATCCTGTGAGCAAAACCATTATTAAGAAACATTTTTTAATAGAAGATTTTCCCCAATAAAAATGGTTATAATCCAAAATTCACTTAGTTCTTACTAACAATGTCTTTGCCACCGAAAATAAGTGTGCTGGATGGTGATGAGAAGAAAGATGTAGATATTTCTCAGTGTGTGGTTACTTTTTACATATACCATGGGATAAAGAACCATTCTTTTTTTTTCAATTTAAACATTTAAAAATGGAAGTTGGTTAATATTTCTTCTTCAATAATAAATTTGATGGTGTTATGGAAAGAATTTTAAAAAATTAAAAATTTGTCAAGGGTATGCATACCATGAGGTCAAATAACAAGGGTATCATTAACATACTTCAGCCATACAGATGTTTTTTTTAACTGCTGATATCAAAATTTTCTTTTCCAAAGTTCTCCATAAAATAGAAGCCAATGCTGGAGAAATTGGTGAATCCATAGCTAAACCTGGTGGTTGCTTATACTTCTGACCAATATTTATTTTGTGAATATTATATATATATAAAATTGTTTCATAAAAATTGTTTCATAAAATGCTCAGAGTTAGTGTTTAGATCTAGTTTCTTATTCCTACCCTTCACTGATGATAGCAAATCAGCTTGAAATCATAATCTGAAGGTGGAATTAATGATATAGTGAATGCTTACTCTGACGTTTATGTAAACAAACCTACGCTTGACGGTGTTTTTGGTAAAATGTCATCTATTGATCATAAATACAAGCGTTAGCAAGTTTAACTTGTTTTTCATAAATGTACCTTTTGAGGTTTTCTTGCAATGATATATATTGCAGAGGCTTCTACTATGTGGTGATACTGAACTGATATCAGACCCATATAGCTATCTGGCTTGCTATGCTAAGTTTGAAGACATTACGTGTCTAAAAATTTCATGCTTGCAAGATGAATAGAAATTGTTTCATAAACGCTCAGAGTTAGTGTTTAGATCTAGTTTCTTATTCCTACCCTTCACTGGTGATAGCAAATCAGCTTGAAATCATGATCTGAAGGTGGAATTATAGTGAATGTTTACTCTGACATTTATGTAAACAAACCTACGCTTGATGGTGTTTTTGATAAAACACCATCTATTGATCATGTATATATAATTAGATTTATAATATTATGGCTGAAACATTTAAACACCATTATTTCATTATTAACTAAAATATATATCTTGTAGTGATTTAAAAAAATCTCCAACAGTACCAAGCCCCAATATCATTAATTACAAATCAGAAAGTTTTGAATAAATTAATCACATATATTTAATAAATTTGAAAATTTTTATAGTTAACTAGCACCCAATATAATTATGATTATATTAAGCATAAGTAGAATTTATAAGCAATTTTATTTTTTTATAAACATCATACACACAAATGTTTATTCTAATCAGTAGAAAATTAATTTTATTTTGTATAAACTTCAAAGTTAAATTTAATATGGATATAATTTAATAATTTATACTAGTAATACATTGGAAACAATTAATAATTAGTATATTAAAATGTATATTTTATAATATTATGAATGTAATGCATTTATATGTAATTATAAAAAGCATTATATTTTATAATAGGAAATGCATTTTGAAATGAACCAATATATTTTATAATAGGAAATGCATTTTGAAATGAACCAATAAAATTGCTTGCTCTTAAGTAAAACTGAATCCTATTCTGATATGTAGTTCTCTATTCACAGCAGATAGAAGTTGTTCCACTGAAATTTATCTCACCAGCCTTGTATTGCCATAGTTCAGGATTTACAATTTGGCTGTTATGCCAATATGTGCTAATTAAAGAATGGGCTAACAGAATCACTTGAAGGCATTTATTCATAATATTATGAGATCTGTTTATATAACTGATTACATTTATGTATTTTTACAGCTGATAAAATCGCTAGATGCAACATTTTAAGTTTCATGCTTTTAGAAAAACATCCTTAAGGCATAGCAGAACCATTACAAATTATTTAAAAAAAATATTATGCTTTTGTATTGTAAAAGAATACAGAACAGAGAACTATTCATCTAAAATATATAGTATATATTGTAAGGGTTAATTTTTTTCTACCATATTTATGTAGCATTATGAAAAACAAATAGTCTTAGAGATGAAGAATATCTATAAGACTGAAGTACAGATTATAAAAATATATATTATCACAATAATAGTTTACTCTGTAGGTGAGACATTTTTTTACATAAAAAACATTGAATAAAACATTTATCCAGGATTGTACTACATTTTTTTAGAAATAGGTAGCAGATTTATTTATATATGTTGGAATATTTCCATCATCTAATATAAGTATTGAATGTCTTTAGAAAAATTCAACTTTATTTAAGTATTGAATGTTTTTAGAAAAAAAATAATTTCATTTAAATATTCCAAATACATTCAAATATTATTAATGGCACACAGGTTACACATATGCATAACATTAAGAGAGGTGTTATTCTCCTCTCTTCTTCAAGTGAAGCTGTCCTAACCCTTAGATTCTTGAATATTGAATTTTAAGGTAATGTTCTGACTAATTGAATCATCAGTGTTACCTTAAAGTTCAATATTCAAGAATATAAAGGTCCAGGTTCTATTCCCATGTTAGAACTGCTATTCATCAGACCAGCACCACCTGAAGAAGAGAAGAGAATAATATTTCTCAGAATGTTGTCTATATACTAACCTGTGTGCTTTATTAACAGTTGAATGTATTTGGAATATTTAAATAAAGTTAATTTTTTTAAAGATATTCAATATTTATATTAGATGATAGAAATAGTCCATTATATATAAATATAAGCAAAACACCATCATTACATACCTTCAAGTAGTAGATTTGTTTGTAATATTTTAGGGCATACTTGCCAGCAATTTAATGATTAATATACAAACTCAAGTTTATTGTGGGAAAAGACACTTTTTAGCATGTTGCTATGCACTTAAAGAGTTAATAAGGGCAGAAATCCATAAAAGAGTAATTTCAAAAGTAGTAGTATGCGTTCTATCTCTTATGAACAGAAAAAACTGTTTACAGTTGATTAAATTTAAATTGTTTATACAAAAAAAATCCAATTGTATTGATATATAAAATATATTAGAATGAACTCTACACACTACATTAATTGATCAAAAAATTACCTTATAAATTGTAATATTCATTAAAAACTTTAAGAACAATAATAACTAAATAATTGACCTAGCATAAAATTAATCAATCAATTTTTGATAAAAGAATTGAATGGAAGGCAATTTGTAATTAACGTCAACCAATTTTGCTTTAAGATGTTCCGGTATTTCTAAATCTAGGCTAATTTCAGACATAAGCGTTGTTAGCCGTGAAGTCAGTGCAGCCGCCTTGCAAGCAAGTAGTTGGTTGCAGACGGTTGTGGGTTCATCCCCCGGCCGATGCTATGACATATCGGGGGGGAAAGGAGTTAATATTTGTAAAATTAGAGAAATGTCCGGTATGTAAAAATTTTATCGCTTATCGCAATTAATGTTTTTTTAATAAACTCTGAAATGTTTGGAATAATTTTACACCAAGTAAAGGTCACATTATTTTTTTTGGTTTCAGCTTACAATATAAACTTCAAGAAACTACCAGTTTTGAATTGACAAATCGCACTAACATTATTTAGTCTAGCTTAATAATATTTTTTGAATTAAAACCAATAATAGAATTCGCATAGCATTTTCCCTAGCATAGATATATTCAAAATACAGTCAAATAATAATTGAAACTAAATTTTATATGTTAAGAAAGCATTAACAACTAAGATAATATTGGAATATCGTCTAGTAGTAACTTGAAAGTTACAATAATAAGTTTTTTCATTACTATATAATACAAAGTATCAAGTCAGAATCTAAGGCATTGAGTATAAGTGTAATACATGCATGACCAGAAAAGTCACTCAGAAAATATTTCTAGATGCCTAAAAATGGATGGATATAGAAAAAAATAAGTCAATCCAAATAGATCTATGCCACCAACAAAAGTAAAGATAGTCTGTGGACATAAGAAACAAAGGGTGAAAAAAACTAATGAACAAGGTTAGACTTCAATCGAAAAAACACACCCAATAAGGCAATTAAAAATAAAGTTTGGATAAGGATTGGATATCCTAACTTCATTTCTATTACATAGCTACACGAAAATTGATTAGATAAATAAATGAATGTTATTATAATAAAACTAAAATATAATTGGAATAAAATTTTGAATTTACTAACATTATACTCCTCAAACTGGACAAACATTAGTCTTATAGATTAACATATTGTTATGATTAAATTGCTATAGAAAAGTTAGAAGACATAATTACAAAATATCAAATAAATAATCTAAATGATAGCACTTGAAGTATTTGTGTTTGAGAGTGGTTTATATAGTCAGTAAAAATACTAACATTTTAACTTCTTAAGCGAAATGAATGTTGTTTTACAAATAAATATACATTCAAAATTAATTTGCCGCGAAAAAATTAAAAAAAAAAAACAGTTTAGAAGGACCATTTAAACAGATTAGATAAACAACATATGTATAAGTGAATATATTTGTCCTTCACGGTTTGATTTGTATTAGTCATGGCAAAACCTCACATTAACATTTTACTTACTTATTTTATCCTTTAACCGGTTTTTTCTTTTAGAATTGAACTAGCAATACTTTTTCGAATAATTGCTAATAATATCGTCAAATAGTATGTGTTTTGAACGTACTAATTTTGAATGTTAGCGATGGTATACTATCAAAGATTTTTATAAAATATGTACATAAAATATCACGTATGTATATAAGTGTGTGTGTGTTAATTCTCTAATCAAATACAGCAAGAATAACGAAACAACAGACTACTACGATCAAAAATATTACTTTATCATCATCATGGTGAATTGTTACTGAGTAATTTCCTCTTAAATTATAGTAGCACGTCAATTTTACGATTACCTCATAGATTTCAATGGCCTCATATATACATAGAGAGATTAAATGATTGCAACAATATTTTGAGAGGTTACTAATTAACAACCTTTAGTTATTTATTAAACTTAAACCGGTATTTAATAGGTCATTTTGGCGACTTTGAATACCGAGAATGAATAAAAGGTAATATAAATGAGTGAACTCGCTTTTAATTTTACTGTTTCCGGAATTCGACAATCAAAATGTTTCTGAAGCTAACGTGTATTTTTTCTTTAATGACTGCATTACTGGGTGAAAGAATTGAGGTAAGATAGTTCAAAAATCAAAATACCATTAATTTTTAAGCGTTATAATCACGATAATTAATTGAAATATATGTCTATATTTTAGGATAATGTTATCAATGTATTAACTACGCGCGGCTACAAAAATAAGGCAGAAACTCACAGTTTGACGGGTAATCTTTATACATATATGTGCAATATATATAGATATTTGTCATTGAAAAATCTTTTTAAAATAACTTTTGAATATATATATGTAGTCATAATAAAAATACTAAAATATAACGGGAATAAACTATTGTAAATAGTGATGAATATATATGTGTGTGAATATAATTGTTTACATTTTATCGTAAAACTTAAGGTTTCGCAAATCTTATTCCACATACGGTAATAAATGTAATCTTTTCTTTTTTTTTACTGATTATGCCACTTATCTTCTAATAAAATATACATAGAGTTCCATCTTCTCTCGTCTATCAATCTTTCATAAAGAGAATTGCATCTTTTTATTAACTTTATTGTTTTTCTAATTTGCATTGAAATTATTGAATTTTATATTGTTGTTGTTTTTTTTTTTTTTCAAATTTTATTATTGATATTTATATTGACAACCAATGATAGAGAATCATATTGGCCATGTCTGACCACAGTCATATCTATTATCAGACATATTTTCAAAATTATGCAATATATTACATCAGGCTATACTTGGACATACACCTATTTTATGTATATCAAAAATATACTATAATTGTGAAAAGAAAAAAAAACAAGTTGTTAATTTATAAATTAACAACTTGATGTGGCGGATAAAACTAAATAAAAATATGTGTGTAACAAACAATTTTTTTTACTTTATAAAAAAATACTTAGTGACATCTGTCGTCAGTAAAGCTTATTATTAGAAATCATTATAAGTATATCAAAGATAAATAAATATGATGTTTTGAATGCATAGTAGGTGAAAGATAGATTATAAGGACGATTAATGACTACTTCATTTGATATATATTATTTACGTTTATTTATAAAATTATTAAAGTATCCACACGGATCGAAAAATATTTAGTTTTATTGTTATTATTAGAATTATAAATTAAAAAATGACACCCTTTTCCACTTTTCATTCTTGATTTTATTTTTATTTTTCGCATCAATTTCTCTTTTGAACTAATATCAGTTATAATTTTCACTTTTTCTCAATTGACACAGTAAAACATAAGAAAAATCAAAAGTGAAATGCAGCAAAAAGACCATCATCTTCATCACTCATTCTTATCGATCCACAGCAGGCAGGTCTTTCTGGTTTAATCTACTTTCCCAATTTCCTAGTCTCTCTTCTTCACAACATATCAGCAAACTTCTATTACATCCATCCATTTCACGTGTGTTTATTTTCTAGATTTTTTTACAATCTCTTGAAATTCATTTTAAAATTTTGACTTAGCAATATGTACAGCCCAGATTCATTTCAGTCTTTTAGTTTTTTTCAATAATATGAGTAATACCTGTTTGCCTTTTTATCCATGTTTTCTAGTATCCCTAACCTAATTTCTCCATATTTTATTGAATAATCTGAAATCTCTCTATTGCTCTTCTGTTAAATATTCAAGCCTTGCATCCATGTATAAGAACTTGTAATACCACAGTAAATATATTGATTTAGTCACTAGCCATAGTTTTTATTTCTAGGTACCATTCTTTTAATATTTTACTGTAGTTTCCTTAGTTTTTCTGATAATGATCTCTTTGAATAATGGTGATGTTAGACAAAAAAAACAGTAGCACTGATGACATTTTATGAGGTATACTGTCTGTAGGTCTTTATACAGCCCTATCCATTTCTTCCTTTTCCATTTGCGGCATTATAGAGGCATTGCATGAGCTGTTTTCCAACTTCAGTGCTAATTGCTGGATCTGACTGCATTTCCTAGGCATTTTGAGTGGTGTGGCTTTTGGTTACCTGGAATCACATAGTAGATGGCCTTTTTCAAAATAAATTTATTATAATGACTGTTATAACTGGAGTAATGAAAAATACTTTAAGAACAGTCAGTAAAATATGGCTTACAGTGGAAAAAGATTTTTAAACAGCAATAAATCAGTGATCATTTCTCTCTTCCATATGGATCATGACAACACAGCTTCAATAGTAGACTAGACTCTAATTCACAGTGATAGGTAATGAACTGCTGAGTTCCTAGAATTAGAATAATAGTAATAAGAGCGCTTGTTTCAGATCTATTAATAACGAACTGATGTTGTTCAAACATCATGTTTTTCAAGCAATTTATATGTCAACAACTAGGGGATAGATGATCTTTATGTCATTACAAAAATGTATTTTCTGAAAAACACTCTTTTTTTCTCTCAAAAATATGTTGTGGATACAAATTTTAGTAGATTAAATTCTGATTTTTATATATAAATATGTGAAGAGAAAAAATATATTGTTTTTCTATTCCCCCACTCTTTTTTAACACAGGAAAAAGAAAAATTCACTGGCAAATTTTATGTTTTTAACTATAACTTCTAAAATATTATCAATTCCAAAATTTTAATCTTATTTTTAGTTCTGCCATCCAGGTTTATTATTAAATATGAGAAATTTTATTTAAAATTCAGTTCAGAAAAAGCAAACTATAACAGGTTCAAATTTAGATACCCCCCCCCCCCATATATTAAGACTACTTTTCTTTCTTTCTTTACATTGTAATTTATTGTTCACTTGCATATCACAAAGTAAATATTTAATAATATTAGTAATGTGCACAAATTAATTTTCTTTTAATCTTTAGCTAGTTTATATTTTTATTTTTCAAGTGACATACATATATGCCCAAATATAAATGGCCATTAGTATAATTATTAGTCAATCACTGAGTTTTTATTAAATACATTTTTTTCTCCAGCATTGTGTATGTATGTATGTATATATAGGTACACAAAAATAACTGGAATTTTGTAATAATAAGGTTTGTATTTATTTATAGGTGTTACAAATTGAATCCCCTTCAAAATACAGTTCATGTAATGAAAGGCACTGGTCTAAATATGTTTTTTTTCTTTTTGCAGCAATGTGATAGATCTCTTGCAAAGTGACATCTTTATTGCCTGTAACCAGTAAAAATAAGTATTTGTTTATTCAAGGAAATAAGAAGTTGCATAGAATGAGATCATGTGAATATGGCTGATGGATAAGGTGGGCCATGCTAAATTTAATTAAAATTGTACCACATTTAAGTCTTTGTATGTTAGAATATTGTCAAGGTAAAGTTTGCATTTTCCATGTGGCCACAAATTGAAACACTTTTGTTTCAACACATCCCATAATTATTTCAGAACATGTAGTTAAAACATCTGATTATGATAAAAGAATTCTGAGTGAACAATGCCATTTGCATCCAAAAAAAGAATCAACTTCCATCTTGACATTGGACTATAATTGTATGGCTTTCTTGGGATGTGATTAATTTGAAAGTTCAATTAAACTATTTGTAAACCTGTGTTTCCCTAGAATAGCATCCTTCTATGCTGTCTCATGCATTATAACTACTTCCCCTGCCATTTTCTTTAACAGCAAACAGAATTTAACATTGTTTTAACTTTTCAGCTATTACAAAGCATGGCAGAGATGTATTTAACAAAAACTATTATGGCATAACATGTCTTCTTTAAATGACAATTGGAAGACTGTTGTGATGTGATGTGATAAGGTTACTAATTTATCGGAATCAGAAATCACTTAGCCAATATGTCCAGAAAAACCTGTTATCTACTTTATCTTCACTTTCCATTTCCCACCCTAAATTTTTTCCATATTCTTTTCTAACCTGCTCCATCCTATTTCCACAACATCATCTTTGCCTACTCCATGACCTTTATATCTAAATCCTTCTTAGTTTTTTCCAAGCCCAGCATAAAGACCAACAACCGACTTACTGGATAATCAGTTAGTTTATATTTATTCTCCTGCTATATCATTATTTGTACCCTTTTTGCTTGTAGGCATTTACATTCAATTAGCAGATGTTTAATATTTTCCATGCTTAATATTTTCCATGCCTTCCTTACATAATTTTCACACTACATGACCCATAGTTCTCCATGTATGTGTATATTCCCTTGTTGCTAATGATTCGAGCCTTAAATAACAAACTACTTTCCTTGTTATTGTAATAAATTAAATCATACCTAATATTCTGTTTACTTCTATATATATTTAGACTCTTTTTATTCACCATACTAGTTCTCCATATCTCCAGCTTCTTATTTTTATTAATGAATTTATTTTTCTATTTATTACTTGCTACTATAGCACTTAACAATCCTCCTAACACAATCATCTTACCTTTTGTACAAATATACTGACATAAAGTCATTTTCCAAATTTCCTGTATACCATACTTCCTTTCTCACTTATCTTATTACCTGTCCTGTACTTGTAACCCAGTTAAACACTATTTTGATTATTTTCTTATTATTCATAATTTGCAATCTACTGAACATTTTCATTTTGCCTTTTGCATCTCTCTTATAAAAATTTGACCATTTCTTCTTGAAGTGCCTCCTTTGCCATCAACACATCTGCATCTAATGCATGCCTTCCTGCTTCTCTTTGTACTTTTTTAAAACTGTTTTACTAACACAAAACACATTGTTACCATAATTTAATCCTCCTACTGCCATTTTTTCCCATACAATCATTGCTACATCATATTTATTGTATAAAAACACTGTTAATTTCTTTAACAACCCTTTCTTTGTTTAATTTACCATTTTTTTTCTCCCATTGATCCTCTGATTACTTAATATGATTCCCAAATAGTTATACTTATTCATCAAATTTAACTTTATATCCCCCCAAAAGTTATTTCTCTTCTTTTACCCCAGCATTTATCATCATGAATTTTCTTCATTAAATTTGATCCCCACTACTTCACTCCCTCTTGTGCAAATCTTGAGCACAACATCTACATCTTTCCTACTTTCTATGCACAAAATATCATCAGAAAATAAAAGACATGCTAATGTATGCATTCCCTTGCCATCTATCAGTGGTATCTCTATCCCTCTTCCTAGTTTTTCTATTGCCCTCTCCATATCTCTCAAATATAGCAAAAACAAAACAGGTGATAAAGGGGAATCTTGTCTTAGTCCCACCCCATTTTCAACGTTAATTGATTATACATTTCTTAATTGGATATTTATAATAATTATTTTCATACAATTTCTTAATAAGGTCCACTAAAGCTCTGTTCATTCCCAAATTTACTAAACTTACCCATAATATATTCCTATTTACTCTATCATATGCCTTCTCTATGTCTATAATGACCATATAAAACTGCCTATTTCTCTTCCTATTCATATCTATAGTTATGTGACTACAAATAAACTATATCCTATACACCTATCCATTCTAAAAAAAAACCCTTGCATTTCTCTGATTATATTATTTTCTTTCATCTATTTTTACCACTCTTCCAGCAACCATATATGCAAAAATTTTATACAACACTAATATTACCACTACCAGTCTATAATTGTTTAACTTTCTATGATTCTCACTATTTCCTTTAAATAATACTTATAATCTTGTACTATTCCAGCTATTTAGAAATTCTGTCTTCTGTGCCATCTTATTAAAACATAATAATAGATTTAATTTTGCCCTATTTCCCCAAATTCACCACCATCTCTACTGCACATCCATTTAAGTCGCTTGCCTCTTCACATTTCAACTTTTTTCCTGCCTTATTCAACTCATATTCTGTAAAACTAATATTTCCATTACTACATGCTTTCATGTTTGTTATCACTCTGTCCTTCAATCTAACATCTTTTCTATATCCATTATATATTTATTTAAGATTGTCTCTAATTCTTCTCTAAAGCTGCACTCTTTCTCCTCATCATTTAGTAATACTATTTATCTCTCTCTACATTCCTTCTTTGAATATATTTCCAAAATATTTTACTCCCTCTCTTCCACTTTTATTAATGTCCTCCAACAATTTACTATTTCATTCTCTATATATAATTGTCTATTTTTGCCAACTTCTTTTTAATTAAATTATGTGATATTCATTTTTTTTACTTTTTTTTTTTAATAGCACATTTATATTCTCTACATGCTTTTTTCTCTCTTTTATACTTTACAATTATTACTTTTCTATTAATCCTATTCTGCTGAATATTCTTCTCTAAAACCCTATTTGCCACTTTTTCTACTTCACCATCACAGTCCTTATATTCACCTCCAACAAACTCTTCCATAATTTCTTCTACTTTTATTTTATATTTTTTCAGCATTCACTCTCTACCCACATCTTTCACTATCATTTATACTTTTGTTATTAATTTCCATCACATTACTAACCATTTCTATTATAAAAAAATTATGATCACTCTCTCTCTCTCTCTCTCCATTATCAAATCCTTTAATTTCCCATACTTTGTTTATTCCCTCTTTATTTACTAACACATAATCTATTGTGAGAAATATATTACTTTTAGACCATATGTATTACCCCTCATAAATATTTAAAGAATTTACAATTATCAAATTGACTCCTTGACTAATTTTTTAAGCATCTGTATAAGCTATTGCTCCACTCACAGTTTGATTATCTCTAGTGGCCATATACACTATACCACTATCCATTCTTTTCTTCCTATCCTTATCTCAAACAAGTTTTCCAAACTATAATCCCGTTGATTCTTCACTTACTTGTTTTGCTAAATGCAATCCATTTTTACTATATAACTTCCTCTTTCTAATCAATTTTGTACTCATCCATTACTCTCTCCAATGGATCTGACAAATTGTTTGTCCCCACCACAACATAAACATCTCTATTCTGCTGTTTATTTATCTTATATATAACATCCCTAATTCTAGCTCCAGGCAAATATACTCTTAAATACTAATTTCTACCTTCCCTTACAATTACATCTCCACATCCTCTAATTAATGAGTCCTCTATCAGAACTGTCTCATAGATTACTTCTCCCAATTTATCTGTAACATTCTTTTCAACCTCTTGAATTTTCTTACCTATTTTTTTCTTATCAATTCTATTCAGTAATTCCTTGACCTGCTTATATTCACATCTAACAATTTTAATTTTACTTTAAATCCTTTACTTCTTCCTCCATCTTCCTTAATCTTTGCTTAACTATCCCCGTTGCTCTACTTATTTTTTCATTTATATCTCTTGTCATTTCTATTAAATATATTGAAATGGTTTTGTATCTCATGACATACAACAACATAGTATATATATATATATATATATATATATATATGATCACTAGATGGGGCTTTACCAATAGCCCACTATCAAGCTTTGTTTACATAAATTCTGAGAGAGATAGAATTCAATATCTCTTTCATTGTCTCCAACCTTTAAACCATGGTTTCGAGCTAGTTGGCGCACATCAGTAAAGGGTAGGAAGACTGAACCAACTATCTCGAAACTACGGTTTAAAGGTTGGAGACAATGAAAGAGATATTGAATTCTATCTCTCTCAGCATTTATGTAAACAAAGTTTGATAGTGGGCTATTGGTAAAGCTCCATCTAGTGATCATAAAATGCAAACTATGAGCAAGTTACGAAATTTATAACTTGTTTTGTTTATCATATATATATATAAGTAGAAATAAATAATTTTTTGAAGATATTTTCTATATTGCACCAAATAACAGTTATGAATTAAATAATTTTCAATTTTAAAAAAAAATATTATAAATTAAACATTTAAAAAGGACTTATTAATATTTTATTAATTCTGATTTTGAAATTAAAACAAGCATGTTTTTATGTTACAATAGATATACAGGTAATTATAAAATTCCACTATCTATTTTGATTAGAAAATTTTAAATTAATGCTTGTATAAAATATTTTGGTAAAACACCACAAAGTTGTTTTTCAAAGAATTAAGATGAATTGAAAAAGTGTCATTAACTTTATTTCAATCAAGATAAAGAAAACTTATTTTTTATTACTTTTTTTTCTTACCTTGACTATAAAAGGTTGGAAAGAAAAAATTACGAGAATTTTTAAGAGTTTTACCAATTATGTTAGTGTTACCATAAAGTTATATATGAAGGCAAGAGAGTGAATTCGAGTCTGGTTGTAGCTACTAATTCACTATGGTAGATTTCAGATTCACATAAAAGTAAGTGGTCAGATTTTCTGTGTTTTCCATAGCCCATATTATGTATTAGTCAATATGCTTGAAGTCTATCAAATTCCAAATTAAATGAATCTCACTGTAGTCTAACAGTTACTGGACTATATTTTCCCCAATGATGACAATAAACCAGTTTACTGTTTAGAAAAGAAAAACTTACCTAGAAAGTCCATCAGCTTGCTGAAGAATGAGTTTATACATATACTGTTTTATGTGTATGCAGAGGGACACAGATAGGAGTATTGCATCATATATATAAAGTACAGCTTGTGATACATATATATATATATATATATATATATATATATATATATATATAGAGAGAGAGAGAGAGAGAGAGAGAAAGGGCTGCAGAAAGGAGTTTGCTATTAACTGAAAGGAGACCCTTTGATTCCTCTTGGAAGCCTTAAAGGAACCAAGCAGGGCAAATTCCTAATGTCCACTCCATACGTTCTTGTCGTTGCAGCTGTTATTACTATGTGATTATTCGTATAGTATACAAATATGGATGGACTGCTCACCAACACGCATTAGCCAGCATGGTGAATTTATTGGCTTTTTACCTCTGAATTTAAGATCAAGAAACACTGTGGTCTTTCTTCTCAGTGCCCTGATAAGGCAAAATGAATGTTTGTGTAAATGATAAATATTTTTCCAATACATATATACAATTATGACAGACAAAAATAAAGCATGGCCCTTATTCCCAGGAGGCTGTAAAGTCACCAACCAAGGCAGTGGTTGGTGGCCGAAGGCGGAGGGTGCTAAGAATCCCCTGATTGTGGACCCAGGCTGCCATTTGATGATGACTTTTTATTTAGGTACTTACAACTGCAGATCACTTTCAAGTGAAGGAAGATTGCAAGAATTAGAAGAACTGTCTCATATTAAATGGGACATTATTGGACTTTGTGAAGTTAGAAGAAAAGGAGAAGAAACAATTGATTTAAAAAGTGGACATATACTCTATTATAAAGACACACATATTGGAAATACAAGTGGAGTAGGATTCATTATAAATAAAAAGTGGAAGAACAATATTGTGGAGATTGATGGTGTATCGAACAGAGTGGCAAGATTAGTTATACAACTTAATAGCAGATACCAAATGCAGATAATTCAGGTTTATGCCCCAACAAGTTCTCATAGTGATGAAGTAGTAGAAGATTTTTATACAGATGTACAAAAGGCTTTTGATCAGAGTAAACAACATTTTAAAATTGTTATGGGAGACTTTAATGCTAGAGTTGGTAAACAAATGAAAGATGAAATTGCTGTAGGTAATTTTGGTTATGGTAATAGAAATGAGAGAGGACATAGACTTGTAGAGTTTGCAGGAAAAAAAACTTTATATTATGAATTCATTTTTTGAGAAAAATGTTAAAAGGAAATGGACATGGAAGCATCCAAATGAAGGTACAGCAGAATTGGATTATATTTTGACTAACAGAAAATACATATTTCAAGATTGTAATGTTCTTAATAAATTTAACACAGGAAGTGATCATCGATTAGTAAGGTGTAAGTTACGTGTTAATGTAAAACTAGAGAGACAAAAATTATTAAGAAAAACAATATTTACAGTTGATATTCCTAATCTTCAGAAACATTCTAATGAATTTAAATTAGAACTTACCAATAGGTTTCAAGTGTTAGGAGATTTTGAACATGATACAGATTTGAATGAAATTAATATGAAAATAACTGATACACTTTTACAAACTGCAACAAACATAGCTGGTAGAAAAAAGCAGCAATTGACTAATAAAATTTCTACTGAGACTAGAGAATTTATGAATAAAAGAAGGAATATGAAGATATACAAAAATGATGTATTAAAAAGAATTGAATATCTCGAATTTTGTAAAATGGTACAGAAAAGAGTTGAAAATGATATAAGAAATTATAACTGTGAAATAGCAAGGAAAGCTGTAGAAGAGAATAAAAGTCTCAAAAATGTTAAACAACATTTTGGTATTGGTAGGAAATTTATATCTGCAATAAGAAAAAAAGATGGAATTATTACTAAAAAGACAGATGACATCATGAAATTGGTAGAAGATTTTTATCAAGAATTATATAGTAATAAAGAACAAGTACCTCCTATATCTATTACATCTTCCGAATTGCCCAGAATTTTAAATGAAGAAGTGAGACATGCAATTAAGTGTATGAAGAAAGGAAAGGCTCCAGGAAATGATGGAATTATAATTGATATATTAAAAGAAGCAGGTGAAGAAATAGAAACAATTTTAGCAAAGTTATATACCAAATGTCTAAATGATAAAGATGTACCGGAAGATTGAAAGAATGCAGTAATAATATTAATATTTAAAAAAGGTGATAAAGAAGATATTAGAAATTACAGACCTATCAGCCTTTTATCAGTTTTATATAAAAATTTTACCAAGATAATTACAACTTGTCTACAGAGAACTTTGGATTTCCACCAACCAAGAGAACAAGCTGGATTTAAAAGTGGTTTTAGTACAATAGATCATATCCAGGTATTGAGAGAAGTCATAGAAAGGAAAAATGAATATGAGTTGTCATTATGTTTTGGATTTGTAGATTATGAAAAGGCATTCGATTCTATACACATTTCTTCAGTGATTAAAGCATTGGATCATCAAGGTATAGATCCAGGATATTGTCATATTTTAAAGAATATTTATAAAAATGCAGCAGCAACAATTAGATTACATAATGATACTGAAAAAATCAACATTGAGAAATGTGTAAGACAAGGTGACTCCATATCTCCAAAACTCTTTACAGCAGTGCTGCAAGAAGTATTTTGTGGATTAAAATGGGAAACTAAAGGAGTGAAAGTAAATGGAGAGTATTTAAGTCATTTAGATTTCACAGATGATGTAGTTGTTTTTGCAAATAATGCTTCAGAGCTGCAGGAAATGTTGCAGGAGTTAGCAGATGAAAGTAAAAAAGTAGGACTAAAGATAAATGTTAAAAAGACTAAAGTAATGTTTAATCGATTTGCTCAAAATATGAAAATAAAGATTGATTATGATGAATTAGAAGAAGTTAACAGTTACAAATACCTTGGCCAGATTATTAATACAGATGGAAACATAATGGAGGAAATTAATCATAGAATTAAACTTGGTTGGAGTGCTTTTGGTAGAAATAACTTGATACTAAAAGGAAATATGCCTATGTGTTTGAAAAGGATGGTTTTTAAGAAATGTGTTTTACCAGTTCTTACTTATGGATCTGAGACTTGGACACTTAATAGAAGAGCAATACAGAGACTTCAGACCACTCAAAGAAGTATGGAGAGATGTATGTTAGGAGTAACAAGAAGAGATCGAAAACGCAATGTATGGGTAAGACAACAAACAGGTGTTACTGACCTTATTGAAAAAATTAAAAGATTGAAATGGAGTTGGGATGGACATATTGCTAGAAGAGATGATAATAGATGGACAATTGAAATTTTAAACTGGATTCCAAGAGATTGTAAAAGACCCAGATAGAGACCACATGTGAGATGAATGGATGAAATAAGAAAATGTGCAGGGGTGATGTGGAGAAGAGAAGCTAAAGATCAGAGAAGATGGATTAAACTTGGAGAGACCTTCATCCTGCAGTGGATTGATAATGATTGATGATGATGATGATATTGAGAAAGATAGTATTTCAATTAATTTCTTGAAAATGCCATTTAAAATCTATAATTTAAAAGTAAAATCAGAAAATAATTTTTGTTTGAATTAAAAATCTAAAAAACAAATGATTGATTCATGGACAATTTTATTTTGTAAAAAAAAAAAAAAAACTCCAAAAGTATTTCTACATTTGGGACCAAAAAACCTTGCTGGAGTATTTTTTTTAAAAAGACATTTATAATTAATTAAGAGTAACCTGTTTAAAAAGAAAAAGAAAATTTTATGAAGGATTGTCAAAAAAGTAAATATTAAAACTTTAATTTATATCATCTAAATTTTTATATATACACACATCATGTGTGTGCATTTATGTATTATTGAAAACAAATGGATTTTTATAACCCTGACAATTTGAACATGTTAATTTTTAAATTATTATATAGCATATTTGAGTGCATAAATATATGTGCATTTTATGTTTCTTTAGCATTGAATTAATTGTGGATTGAGAAAATATAATATGATTTATTAGGTTTATGTTTTTTAAAATGCCAGAGTGTTCACACATTTCAATGTGCACACCTGTATATATTAAAATTAATCATATTTTTTATCATTATAAGTTAATTCAAATATGTTCATAATTTATTATGCCACACATCTGTGTGCTTATAATGTGTTTTATGTAAACCTATTGAAGCGTATTTGTAAATGATAATGCGATAGCTTTTTGTATATTAATCACAATCAGAATGCCAAATTTATATTAATGACATACTCAACATATTTAAATTTCATTTTAATTGTTATTAATAAATTGATGTTCATTGTTTAAAGTTATTCCAGTAAATGTATTTGATCCTAAAATATTACAAATCATTGTATGTTGTATTGGACCTTGTTCTCAATAACAGTTATAGACCTTTTGTTCTCTGAGCTATATTTTTGCATAATGGTTTGTTATATAAAAAGGGTTTATATTTAGTGTTTATTAACATTCAGGTAATGTTGATTCTGGATTGATGCAAAGAAAATATCCTTTAAGGTTCATACACTATATTTTATTTAGTTTAGTACTTATTAGAAATTATGTTTATAGTTAGCCAGTACATTAATGGTACTAAATGGGCAGTGCATCGATGATGATCAGCATATTTTAGTATCCCAACATTATTTTTTTAATTGTTAAATTCTTACAGATTAGCACTTAATTTTCTGCATCCAAATTAATGTTTAAATAATCTACTCCAAGCTGGCAAGGGCTAAATAATTAGCTTGATCTATAGTAGACCAATTTCAAATCCATCACAAGATTGGCCATTGATTTATTTTTATTGTTGATCTGTAATGCTGATGAATGTTTATTGTGTAATGTCACTGAACTTATAGTTAACATAGTTAGCTATGCTGATCTCAGAATCATTTCTCATTCTCATTAGATTAATTTGTATTTAAATTTTGTATTGATTTGGAGTTGAGGATGATGATATTCCATCATCCCAGGTTCACCCTTATGGTTCACTCTTATTGCTCTGTACTGTTATAACATATTCCATTCTATTGCCCTTATCTATATTTTCCTCGACTTCTCCTGACTTTTTTTAAATTATCTACATTGAAAACCATTTTTCCATCTCTTTTATCACACTTATGCATGATCTATGCAACCATACACCTTTTATATCCTACCTGATTTTATTTAAGCATTTCAGATGGAAAACTTTATCACATACTGTACACTCTACAAAAACATGCCTAGTTTCCTTCTAACCATCACACATACATTGTGGGATACAAATTCAGTCCATGTTTCCATATTTTTCCAGTTCTCCATCTCTATATTTAAATTTATGATTTTTCTATCATTCCCTAAACTTCTTTAGACAAAAAAAACCATTTTTTTTATTTTTTATAATGGTGAACAAGAAACCCATGCTCCCCTAAAATCACACCCCAATGTTACTTCTCTGTCTCAGTTAATTGCTTTCTCTCTTAAATTAAAAAAAAAAATTAATAGAAAATCTCATAAAATCCAACGAATCTTACATATGCCTTAGTTTTCAGACCTCATAACAGCAAACACAAAAAAATTAGCATTTTTTTTTTATCTTTAAAATGTCGACTCTCGAATCGCTTTCCAAATATTAGCAATATTTTTCTCAATCTTTCCAAATCCAATTAAATCTATCTCTCTGTGCTTCAATTCTCTTTTCTCATCCACTCTCTGAACAAATATTCCCCTGCAACAAAAACTTTTAGCTAGATGTTACTAAAAATATATAAAACCTTAATTTATCATGTGGAGCAAAATTCATTCACATTTAGGAAGATACACACAAGTGGCATCTAGTATTAGAAGCATGAAAAATACATTAACCTTCCAAAGAATGATTACAGTTCTTTTTGGATATTCACTCATATGTATGATATAATATGTATTATAATGGTCAGATTTGTACATTCACGCAACAAAATCCAGAGTTTTGGCAAATTACCCCAGGCTGATCTAGAAGAGGGGTTGACACCTCGAATCAGATCACACCTCAGTTCCTTTACCAATACTCCATGACTTACTATCCTATGAATGACATATATGAGGCTACACTCGAGGTTTCTTAATTTATGTGCCAGCAGTAGCAAAGGGCGGAGAAAGAGACTCAGGGAATAAATGAGTAAATTACTAATAATTTAACTAAAAATGCACATCTATGGCTGGCTAGACAATGCATATATTAATAACTAATACTAAATTAGAATAGATTTGGAAAGATTTGATAATGAATTATGGATAACATACTAAACATTTATAAGTTTAAAATATTTAATTTTAAAATATAAGATAAATAACACAAATATAAAAACTGCATCAGAATTTACACACACAAGTGTGGCAATGATGAGCAAAATAAAATAGAGAACAGAATATTATCTGATGCACTATAATTTAAAAGGGTTAATTAAAAAATTTAATAACCTATGGTCTAATTATTGCTTTGATTATGGTGTGCCATTCCTATGAGGTTTGCTAATAGTCAAATCCTATGAGAATGATAACTAACAGATATAACAAATCAATTATTATTATGCAATGACCAATAAATGTGCTCTTTATGTAAGATTGCATTATATAAATGAGATTAAGATCAATGCTGAACAAATATTGTGGAGAGTGAACTGATGATTTGTAGTATAACTTCTGAGACTATGGCACTACATAAAATAAATAAGAGATGTGGCCTGAATGCCCAGTTACTCATGATATTCAGTACGAAGTACTCAGTTCCTGCGGACTGTATAACTTGCTATCTTAAAGTATGTGAACATTTAGTTTGGGTGAGCAGAGCAGCTTATAAAACAATCTGGACCCTCACGTTCCAATTCTAAAAAGTGCGCTGTTCAAACCAAGAATAATGGAGTGGCCTTTAAAACCAAAGCCCATTTTAATAAGAGTATAATAGTAAGGCATATATGGCATCCATGTGCTTTATAAAGACACATTGTTAATTCTTTCTAACTATAAATATTAAAATTAATCAAGCACAAAATCTATAGTTTCATTCTGTGAAATTACTATATGCCAGTTCATAAATTAGCATATGTAAATCATGCTAAAAGGAGTAATTACAAGTGACCTAGTTTATGCAGTAATTCATATAGTTTATAAGAATAAACTAAGGAGGAGTAAAGCAAATTTGGGGCTTAATTAATTAATTAATTATATGCTTTAAAATATCATTCTCGTTCATACTTAACTAAATAGACATTTAATATGCAAACCTGAATTATACAATAAGCCAAAACATAGTAGCTTAACTAATATATATAAGAGTAGGTTTTCAGACTGAAGATTTACAAGTGTGCCAGCAACATAAATTAGCTATGTGAGAATTTCTAGTCAGCTCTCCAAAATTATTAATATTATCAATCTCCGATCTAAATGCAATAACACAAATAGATAATTTAACAAATATATAAAATAGAAAATAGGCATAACCACAGATTAAAAAGAGACAGATAAATAATAATAACTGATTACAGTTATTATGTTAAGAAAATTATCAATTGCAAATATTTATTAAGCAGGCAAGATTCTTACAAAGATTATTATGATTAAATTTAAAGTTACAAAATTTACTTGTTAATGTTATTACAAATTATTAATTATAAATGTTCCACATTTAGCTAGCTTTAGAATTATGAATTAATTTACTAGTTTAGATTTAATTTATTTATAAGTACTCTGCGGGAAGAAATTTACCAATCTTCTTTTAGATGAGGCACTTTACATGGTATTTAGCACTGGCATGCTCCACTACACTGGCTTGTCTGATGTCTTCTTGGCAGGTTGTGGGTTTTGAACGTCATCCCCATCCTGGATCAATTCTCTGAAAAGGAAGGCAGCAGCTGTTCATTCTCTACCCCACAGTTTTCATTGTAGAAAGAGTGAATGAGTGAACCTTGGTGTCTGGATTTTGGGTTTTTTATTAACTCTTTTTCATCCCCCCTCACAAGCCATTAAAAGTTGCTTACAACTATTAGATTTCAATTTTAAGTTTTTAATAGCCAGTGTAAATTTTAATGAGAACAAAAGATCTGGCTTGGCTATTGACAAGTGGTGCCAGGTTAATGGTTTTGTATTAGCCCTCTTGAACTTTATCTTTAAATCTGTAAAAATCTTTGGCTCTCAGTTTACAATTTAATGAGATATTTCTGAGAAACCAATGACCTTGATTATTTCTTTAAAAGAGATTTAAGTTGTCAACATTCTCCTATATGTATAAGACAGATGCCCCTGAATTTAAGATTTATATGTGAATACCAACAAATCTATAAATTAAATAACAAAAGATAACTTAAAAATAATTTAGAAAATCTGTAATGTTTACTATATCTATCACATTACAGTTCTCTTCGCATATATGCATAGGTGTGCACTCAACATACAATGATGTTTACAACTTACTTTAATTTAATCATTTTAAAATTATAACTGCATATGCATTATATGCATACAAACATTAATATTACTATTAGATGTGTGCACATATCTGCACACACTCATTAATATATGTGATTACATATTAAAACAAATTACTATAAGCTTATATACATGGACTGGGATGGGTTTGAACTAGGAAAGAAGACTATTATGGTACATAGTAGGTGAAACAGGATGATAGACCAATATTACTGTTGTAATATATATATATATGTGTGTGTGTGTGTGTTTGCTTTACATAAAATATCTATGTGTTTATTAATCAGATATGTTAATGTGCAACAGTGACAGTTATTATGGGGACTGTGCTAAATTTTCAAATGCCTTAATTTCATATTATTTTTTTGATTTGAAAAGGTATCCATCTGAATATCTTTCTAAATATGTCTTTATTTTACAAAAAAACAAATTAGTTTGAATTTAGCTTGTATAATATAAATTGTATGTTCCAGCTTTAATATTTAATGGTATAAAAGATCTCTAATTAGCTGTAAATTTGTTTATATTTTGCAAATGGTCACTACTTTTTCTACTTTTAAAATCTTATAAAAGTTACTGTATCCTACATTAATATAAAGCAAATTTATTTTATTGTAATAACTGATTGTAAGAGAACAATCAACTGAATCCACTTAAATAGAAGTAATTTTATTTATCCTTTTTTATAATTTTATGAATATATTTTTTACATTTTCTATATAAACATTTAATGTTCAATGTAAATAATATTTATAAAAAAAAAAATCAAAATTAAAAATATATCCTTTTTAGGAATGATGTGATATAGGTTATAACATTTACACTACAGATTGTCATTGTAGCCATTATGGATCAAAATAAAGTATCAGCTACTATTCAGATTTCCAAAAATATTTATCATTCTCTGATTAAACTAAAATATATATCAGAGCTTACAAAGTCCTAACAATTTATTCCTTTTAGAAAATATGATTGAGTTAGTTAGAGTAGAACAAAAGACATATATAGTCATCATCATCATCAACTATTATCAATCCACTACAGGATAAAGGTATCTCCAAGTTCAATCCATCTTCACTGATCTCTAGCCTCTTTTCTTTCATATGACCCCTACACACTTCTTTATATCATCTATCCATCTCAAATGTGATCTTCTTTGAGATCTTTTATAATCCCTTGGAATCCAGATTAATATTTCAATAGTCCATCTATTATCATTTCTTCTAGAAATAAGACTAGCCCTATTCCAATGCAACCTTTTAATCCTTTCAATGATGTCAATAACACCTGTTTGTTCTCCTTCCCATGTATGGTATTTTCAATCTCTTCTAATTACTTTAAACAAAGACCTCTCCACCCTTTTTGGAGTGGTCTGAAGACTCTGTATTGATCTTCTATTAAGTGTCCAAGTCTCAGATCCATAAGTAATAACTGATAAAACACATTTATTAAAAGTCTTCCTTTTCAAACACATAGGCATATTTCCTTTTAATATTAATTTATTTCTACCAAAAGCATTCCAACCAAGTTTAACTTTTTTATTAATTTCATCCATTATGTTTCCATCTGTAGTAATACTCTGACCAAGGTATTTGAAGTTGTTAACTTCCTCTAACTCATCATTATCAGTCTTTATTTCATCTTTTGAGAAAATTCATTGAACATTACTTTAGACTTTTTTACTTTTTTACTTTCATCTGATAACTCTTGCAACATTTTCTGAAGCTCTAAAGTATTATTTGCAAAAACAACTGCATCATCTGCAAAATCTAACTGTCCTAAATAATCTCCATTTATTTTTATTCCTTTAGCTTCCCATTTTAATCCACAAAATACTTCTTGCAGCACTGCTGTAAAACGTTTTGGAGATATGGAGTTATTACTGTCTTATATCTTTCTCAATGTTAACTTAGTAGTATCATTATGTAATCTAATTATGGCAATATTCTTCAGAATATGACAATATCCTGGGTCTATACTTTAATAATCTGATGCTTTAATGATTGAAGAAATGCTTATAGAATCAAATGCCTTTTCATAATCTACAAATCCAAAGCATAATGGTTACTCATATTTATTGGTCTTTTGTACAACTTCTGTCAATACTTCGATATGATCCATTGTACTAAAACCACTTTTAAATCCAGCTTGTACTTTTTTGTTGATTAAATCCAAAGTTCATGTAGACAAGTAATTATCTTTGCAAAAAGTTGTATAAAACTGATAAGCCTATAATTCCGAATATCTTTTTTTATCATTTTTTGTACATCCATATAAAAATCTTCTACTATTTCATCACTATGAGAACTTTTTGAGGCATAAACCTGAATTATCTGCATTTGGTATCTGCTATTAAGTTATATAACTAATCTTGCCACTCTGTCCGATACACCATCAATCTCCACAATGTTGTTCTTTCACTTTTTATTTATAATGAATCCTACTCCACTTGTATTTCCAATATTTGTGCCTTTATAATAGAGTACATGTCCACTTTTTAAATCATTTCTTCACATTTTTTCTAACTTCACAAAGTCCAATATTGTCCCATTTAATATAAGACAGTTCTTCTAATGCTATTAACTGAAAGGAGACCCTTTGATTCCTCTTGGAGGCCTTAAAGAAACTGAGCAGGGCAAATTCTTAATGTCCACTCCATATGTTCTTGTCGTTTCAGCTGTTATAACTATGTGATTATTCATATAGTATACAAACATGGATGGACTGCTCACCAACACACATTATCCAGCATGGTGAGTTTATTGGCTTTTTACCTCTGAGTTTAAGATCAAGAAACATCATGGTCTTTCTTCTCAGTTGCATGATAGGGCAGAGTGAATGTTTATATATACATATATCACTTGATATTTTTACAATTTATGTGCATACTTCTTATGTATATAGCAGATTTAGTACGTGTATATTATTATATATGTGTCTAACAAATCATTAAATCAAGCTTTTAATGAAAATCCAAAAAATTATCCATTATTTAAAATGTATCTCTATATTGCCCTCTCATGTGTCTTACTTAAACTATATCTATGAAAAAAAACTCACACAAACAAACATACAGAAAATGTAAATTGAATAAAAACAATTAGTAAAATTAACTTAAAATAAGATTTATTGAAAATATTTTCTTTTAAAACAATTTTCTGATTTTGTTTCTGTATGTATATGTTAATTCTGTGCATATTCTAACAGGCAAAGATTTATAACAAGAAAATATTAAAATTTCAGTACAATTACCCAACATTAAATATTCTTCTATTTATTATTAGAATGACAGGTTTTAAATGAACATATTTTATAGCTGAAATATTGTAAAGATTACTTGAATAAATTGATGAAAGCTCTTTTTCATGAAATCCAAGAAAGTATTAGATTATTTCTGAAGTTATAAATTTTCTTAGTAGTCAATCTTAATTTGACTTAGGTATGTGCAAGCATGAATTAAATAATTTTAAAGAGCAAATAGTTGATACACCTATGGAATTACCTAATAAAATTTCCAGAGCCTTTTATTGTAAATAAATCATTGCAATAGATAATAAGATAGCTATTCTTCCAGCTATGCATAGGCAAGTGGTTCAAGTTTTCTAATGTCTCCTATCTTACATGGTTTTAATGAAATGATTTATTTAGAGTATAGAATGGCATAACTTAGTCATTTTCTACCTAAAATTATTTTTTAAAACATTTCAATGTTAACTGAAAAACACATTTATCAACAAGAATAATTTAATTTGTTTTACCTTTCAAAAATTATCCAAAAAACACTTTCTATCCTGCTAAATAAAAATGTTTTTCTCCAGATAGTTTATATAGTAATTTTATTTTTAAATTCACATTTTAATTTGATCTATAATCTGCCTTATCTCTTATACAAGATGGTTATATGTTTTCAATCTTGTCGAAACAATAATCACAAATTTTATAATTTTTTTTCTAAATATATATATATATACACCTGATCAAAATGTCATTATATATATATCATCATCAACCATTATCAGTCCACTGCAGGATGAAGGTCTCTCCAAGTTCAATCCATCTTTTTTGATTTTTAGCTTCTCTTCTCCACATCACCCCTGCAAACTTTCTTATTTCATCCATCCATCTCACATGTGGTCTCTATCTGGGTCTTTTACAATCTCTTGGAATCCAGTTTAAAATTTTAATTTTCCATCTATTATCATCTCTTCTAGCAATATGTCCAGCCCAACTCCACTTCAGTCTTTTAATTTTTTCAAGGAGATCAGTAACACCTGTTTGTTCTCTTACCCATACATTGCGTTTTCGATCTCTTCTTGTTACCCCCAGCATGCATCTCTTCATACTTCTTTGAGTGGTTTGAAGTCTCTGTATTGCTCTTCTATTAAGTGTCCAACTCTCAGATCTATAAGTAAGAACTAGCAAAACACATTTATTAAAAACCTTCCTTTTCAAACACATAGGCATATTTCCTTTTAGAATCAAGTTATTTCTACCAAAAGCACTCCAACCAAGTTTAATTCTATGATTAATTTCATCTATTATCGTTCCATCTGTATTAATAATCTGACCAAGGTATTTGTAACTGTTAACTTCTTCTAATTCATCATAATCAATCTTTATTTTCATATCTTGAGAAAATCTATTAAACATTACTTTAATCTTTTCAACATTTATCTTTAGTCCTATTTTCCTACTTTCATCTGATAACTCCTGCAACATTTACGGTAACTCTAAAGCATTATTTGCAAAAACAACTACATCATCTGCAAAATCTAAATGACTTAAATAATCTCCATTTACTTTCACTCCTTTAGCTTCCCATTTTAACCCACAAAATACTTCTTGCAGCACTGCTGTAAAAAGTTTTGGAGATATGGAGTCACTCTGTCTTACACCCTTCTCAATGTTGACTTTCCTACTATCATTATGTAATCTAATTATTGCTGTTGCATTTTTATAAATATTCTTTAAAATATGGCAATATCCTGGATCTATACCTTGATGATCCAATGCTTTAAGCACTGAAGAAATATTTATAGAATCAAATGCCTTTTCATAATCTACAAATCCTAAGCATAATGGCAACTCATATTCATTTGTCCTTTCTATAACTTCTCTCAATACCTGGATATGATATACTGTACTAAAACCCCTTTTAAATCCAGCTTGTTCTTTTGGTTGGTGGAAGTCCAGTGTTCTCTGTAGACGAGTTGTAATTATCTTAGTAAAAATTTTGTATAAAACTGATTAAAGACTGATAGGTCTGTAATTTCTAATATCTTCTTTATCACCTTTTTTAAATATTAATATTATTACTGCATTCTTCCAATCATCTGGTACATCTTTATCATTTAGACATTTAGAATATAACTTTGTTAAAAAAATTCTATTTCTTCACCTGCTTCTTTTAATATATCAATTATAATTCCATCATTACCTGGAGCCTTCCCTTTCTTCATAAATTTAATTGCATGTCTCACCTCCTCATTCAAAATTCTGGGCAATTCAGAAGATATAATAGGTATAGGAGGTACTTGTTCTTTATTACTATATAATACTTGATAGAAGTCTTCTACACATTTCATGATGTCATCTCTCTTTTTAGTAATAATGCCATCTTTTTTTCTTATTGCAGATATAAATTTCCTACCAATACCAAAATGTTGTTTTACACTCTTTAGACTTTTATTCTCTTCTACCGCTTTCCTTGCTAGTTCACAATTATACTTTCTTATATCATTTTCAACTCTTTTCCGCACCATTTTACAAAATTTGAGATATTTAATCCTTTTTAATGCATCATTTTTGTATATCTTCATATTTCTTCTTTTCTTCATAAATTCTATAGTCTCAGTAGAAATTTTATTGGTCAATTCCTGCTTTTTTCTACCAGCTATCTTTGTGGCAGTTTTTAAAAGTGTATCAGTTATTTTCCTATTAATTTCATTCAAATCTGAATCTTGTTCAAAATCTACTAATACTTGAAACCGATTGGTAAGTTCTAATTTAAATTCATTAGAATGTTTCTGAAGATTAGGAATATCAACTGTAAATATTGTTTTTCTTAATAATTTTTGTCTCTCTAGTTTTGCATTAACATGTATTTTACATCTTACTAATCGATGATCACTTCCTGTGTTAAATTTATTAAGAACATTACAATCTTGAAATATGTATTTTCTGTTAATCAAAATATAATCCAATTCTGCTGTACCTTCATTTGGATGCTTCCAAGTCCATTTTCTTTTAACCTTTTTCTCAAAAAAAGAATTCATAATATAAAGTTTTTCTTTTTCTGCAAATTCCACAAGTCTATGTCCTCTCTCATTTCTATTACCATAACCAAAATTACCTACAGCATTTTCATCTTTCATTTGTTTACCAATTCTAGCATTAAAGTCTCCCATAACAATTTTAAAATGTTGTTTACTCTGATCAAAAGCCTTTTGTACATCCATATAAAAATCTTCTACTACTTCATCACTATGAGAACTTGTTGGGGCATAAACCTGAATTATCTGCATTTTGTATCTGCTATTAAGTTGTAAAACTAATCTTGCCACCCTGTCTGAAACACCATCAATCTCTACAATGTTATTCTTCCATTTTTTATTTATAATGAATCCTACTCCACTTGTATTTCCAATATTTGTGCCTCTATAGTAGAGTACATGTCCACTTTTTAAATGAATTGTTTCTTCACCTTTTCTTCTAACTTCACAAAGTCCAATAATGTCCCATTTAATATAGGATAGTTCTTCTTCTAACTCTTGCAATCTTCCTTCACTTGAAAGTGATCTGCAGTTGTAAGTACCTAAATAAAAAGTCATCATCAAATGGCAGCCTGAGTCCGCAATCAGGGGATTCTTAGCACCCTCTGCCTTCGGCCACCAACCGCTGCCTTGGTTGGTGACTTTACAGCCTCCTGGGAATAAGGGCCATGCTTTATTTTTGTCTGTCATAATTGTATATATTGAAAAAATATTCTTAAACTCGGAGGTAAAAAGCCAATAAACTCACCACACTGGCTAATGTGTGTTGGTGAGCAGCCCATCCATGTTTGTATACTATATGAATAATCACATAGTAATAACAGCTGCAATGACAAGAACATATGGAGTGGACATTAGGAATTTGCCCTGCTCATTTCCTTTAAGGCCTCCAAGAGGAATCAAAGGGTCTCCTTTCAGTTAATAGCAAACTCCTTTCTGCAGCCATATATATATATATATATGAAAAAACTACTTATAATCACGTAACTTGCTATCGCTTGTATTTATGATCAATAGATGGTGTTTTACCAAAACCACCGAACAAGCATATATTTATTTACATAAACATCAAAAGAGACACAATTCACTATCTCTTTTATCTGCCCACCCTCAGATCAGCTGATTTCAAGCTAATTTGCTATCATCAGTGAAGGATAGTTTCTAACCCTATCGTTCACTGATGATAGCAAATTAGCTTGAAATCAGTTGATCTGAAGGTGGGCAAATGAAAGAGATAGTGAATTCTGACTCTTTTGACCTTTATGTAAACAAATATATGCTTGTTTGGTGGTTTTGGTAAAACACCATCTATTGATCATATATATATATATATAATTGAATAGAAAATATTAACTTAAAAATTTTGACTGCAACACCCTCAAGTGTCAAACTTGTAATGCAAGTAATAAAAAAATGAATAACTTTCCATTCATATCTAAGCTTTCATGTAGATATTTAAACAAATTCTAAAATGGTGAGCATGAATTTAAATCAACATCCACAAATCTCACTCATATCATTTTAGAATCCAATTTACAAAGGCAAAATTAACTACCACTTATTGTAAAAATTTTATAAACAAATAACACTTTATTTATGTTAAAATATTAAGTGTAATAATATTCAAGGCTAATCATTAAAAATCAGGCAATCCCAATGTCAATAGCAATCAACAATTTCAAACTATTGTCATGACAACCTTCTTTTAACAATAAATGTGGAATCCCACCTTTATTAATGGTTTAATATACTTATATAGATTCTAAAGATTGCAACTTGACTGTAGAGATTGAAATTATTGATACAAAGAAGTTTAAATAAACCTCTTTGAACAGGTAAATATAACATTCTGGAATATAGACTAATAAATTTCATTATCTGTAGTCAAGTTTCAATCTTTTGTGTCAATATAAGTACACCTGGGTCTCTTTTTACATGGACTTATTTAACACAATTTTGAAGTTACATGATTCATGTTTCACCAGAAGTCGAACTCCGATAATGCGCTATTACTTTAAATAGTAAATTTCGCGCACTTACGTTATATTGAAAGTAATAGCACATTATTGGAATTCGACTTTCATCTTAGTAATTTCAATATTTTCAGTGCTTTATAATAGTAAGATTTTATGCAATAATGAAATTAAAATCATGATTTCCACATTTTATGTATACACACATTAAATTTTACAAGATTATAATGTAAATTTGTTCAAACATTGTGCGTGTTAATTTTGCATTTTAAATCACATTCTGTTTTTGCTTTTTAATAAAGAACGTAATCAATTATTAATCATTTAGTGTCCACAAGTTTATTTTTAAAAGGTGAGTAATAGCAGTGGGCACAATTAAATTTGACAATTAAAAATTAAAATCTGATTTTTAATTGTAATTAACAATTTAAAAATTACTTACGGCGACTTGAAATTAATGTGATGTGAAATTTGATTTTTAAGCGGAATTGAAAATTAAAAAATTAAAGTCAAAAATAAGAATTTAATTTTTAGTTGTTAGTTTCATAAACAATTAATAAAATCATCATCTCACATTGTCACCAGAAAACCATTGACACAACATGAGTGTGAAGTTGGCGCTAGTTGTATTTCCTCTTGTGAAAAATTGATTTTTTACCAGTTTGCAAATGAATGTGTTTTTCGGCAAATAGCGATAATAATTAAAACATGTATAAAAAATGTAAATTACTGTACTGTAAATTATGCATAAAAATATATTATTTTGAATAAAATTAAATATTATAGTTAAAAAAAGTTTGTCTTGTATCAATTTTTTTCAAATTTGAAAATTTTTATTAGTCATATTTTATTTCCTTATTTTTTTTTTGCACAAATTTTAAAGTAATTTTACATTGGTGCTTTGATTTTGAGCGAATTTTGAAAAATCACAGACCACATCCCCCCTTTTTCAATGTAAGTTACATCTATTTTTGTATGATTTCATTTGCACATGTTTTCTGAGGAACCTATATCGCGTAAAACAAGACCCAGGTGTATATTAGACCATTAATAAAGGTGAGATTCTTTTTATTGTTAAAAGAAGGTTGTCTTGACAACAGTTTGAAATTGCTGATTGTTGTTGATATTGGGACTGTCTAAGTGTTCACTGGTTTTTAATAATTACTTATAAACCCATTTAACTTTGAGCATTATTATGCTTACTATTTATGTAATACTTTGGGTGGAATTTCAAAGTTATAATTTCAGTTTGTAATGTCATAATCAATTATTTATTAATCTACATTCAGAATATGTTATATTTATCTGTTTAAAGAGGTTTATTTAAACTTTCTTTATCAATAATTTTAATCTCTGTGGCCAAGTTACAATCTTTAATGTCTATATAAGTATATATCATTAATAAAGGTGGAATTCCACCTTTATTATTAAAAGGAGGTTGCCTTAATAACAGTTTGAAATTGTTGATTGTTATTTATATTGTGATTGTCTAAGAATTGACTGTTTTTAATGATGTTAAAATATCGTAAGTTTAAGTTAAGAAACTCTTTCTTACTGCATTTTTTATTATTAAGTTTGTTTTTTTCAATCCACAAGAGCTACAACATGATTTTATATTTTAAATATTATAACCAGTATCTGATACTACTCATGAGAAGAGTGTTATAATTAAAGTTACAAATTTGATTTTTTTTTAATTTTAAGCATTGTTTATAAAAATATAGAATTTGTATAAAAAAGTAGAAAACTATAACCATAAGATTGCAAAAAGTGGGAAATTAATTGCTTATATTTATAGCATAACTGATACCACTTGTAACTAGAATCAGTAAGATGTTTTCTTTTTAAAAAATCAAAGATTAGTTATTATAATGAAATAAATTTGATTATTGTATTATAAGTATTACTTATAAAAATTATAATATTTATATAAAAAATTTAAAAAATATAACTATGAAATTATAAAAAAATATAGAATTAAATTTGCTTCTGTTTAGACTACATCCAGTATGAAATAACACTGGCACAAAATAAAAAGTATAAATGCACCATACATTAATAATAATTATTGTTTTGCAAAATACAGATACACTTCAAAGATACTGAGATGGGCACCTGTTCATGTTATAAAATTCTATAAAATCAAAGCATATGAAAATTTCATGCAGTATGTCACACTAATTATGCTATTGGTCATCTGATTTGATTAAAGTAGATTAGCAGATTTGTTTTTAGTTTTATATCTTGACTAGTGAATAATCACTGGAGAAATGCTAGATTATGAATAATAAGTCCTTTGTTGGGTGTTGAGATATCATGTGACATTTGAGTCTTCATGAGACAAGTTGAGCAAACATGTATATTTTATTTTACTTGACTTGAAAATCAATCGAGAAAGCCTAATGCTACATTAAATTGCAAAGAGAATTATTTAATTACACCATTAATTTGATCTGATAATAGGTAAAACAGTCTAATTATGATACAACTTGAAAAATAACTTTTCAAAGCTTATAAACAGTGAGGCGGAAGCATTATCTATCAGACTTGTCAACCATTGGCTAATAATGATTTTGATTTTCCATCTTTGTTTTACCCATAGTTAAATTATATAGGCAGTCATTGGCTGATAAATATAGCATGATTAATAATATTGGTTTGATTACCCCAAAAATTCTAAACTTATTCGCAACCTGAAAAAAAGTTTAAAGAAGCCCCCTATATCAATCTCAAAGCAATAAAAAGTAAATATATAATATTATTTAGGTTTGTTGTAAAAAAAGCTTTGGTCATTCATCTTTAATACAGATCTCTAGTCTAATAAATGATTGCCCATTCATAGTGTGTTGAAATCTTTATTCCTAGATAAATGTCTGGCTTTTTTTTCTTAAGGATATTTAAGATTCAAAACTGAAATAGTAAAAGTCACTGATCAATAGAATAGAGGGTATACCTTTCTTAATCATATTGTTTTTATGATGAAGAATTAAATGTTTTATTGCTATATGTATTTTTATGAGAGTTAATGTCTTCTATCATACTATACTGAATAGGTATGTTAATTTAAATGTTGGCACACTTTACAATGTTCATATTTACAACATGAATTTGAATCCATTGCTGAATGAACTTTAAATTTTAATCAGGCTTAGAATACTTTTGTTATTAGACAGTCCATATTCAATTTATCTAGTGTATCTAATATTAGATAGTTAATGTCAGCCTCAAATTCTGCCTCTGAAGAAAATGACTAAGGCTGGTGAGTATCCTTTCTTTTTCATTGTTCAAAAGGATTATTGGAAAAGTCACAGTAGTGGGATATTTATAATTATTTTAGCATTTTAATCAAGCCAAAAAGACATTAGATCAATTTAAGATTAAAACATTTCCAAATATCTTCATGCTTTTGCATAATCATGAAGTTAGCTTTGAAGATATTAAAAAAAGGCATGTAATAATGTGAATTAGATATTTACTTTGTCATGCGTACTAAAAATTTCCTTTTCATACATACAAACAGTTTGAAATGTAAGATGGAGTCTACCTTTGGCAATTAACTGAGGATATGTTGATTAAAATGAAAGATAAATATGATTGAGTGAACTTAATAATAGTGATATTTCAGTAAAATATTTTACATTATTTTTGTCTAGGAAATATTTATCTATTTCATTGTAAATTTTCATACCCAAACTTTTTTAAAGTTGTCATCCAATTTTTCATCGGCAGACATCTATTTACATAAACTCAACTTATATAGGTACTTCCAGCAAAAAAATTTCATATTATATACCATGTACTTAAAGAGAAAATATGATTTAAACGAAATTCAACTTAAACAATATGCCAGCTTCCTCTATGTATTTATCTTTATATAGAATAGACAATATCGACTGCCTTAAATAATAAAATGTTTCCATTGTTTTAGCACTTTGCTGTATTCTCTTCTCATAGTATCATTAAGTTTTGCATTGTTTTACAAATAAATATATATATATATATATGGGAGGTATGTGTGTGTGTGTCTTAGAAAAATAACTTGTATGATAACAAATTCTAATATTAGACATCATTAAAGTTGTTTTAAATGGGAAAAAAGACAATCTTCAATGGCAACTGACATAGGAATCACAATGCTTGACTGAAAAAAAAAATATTTAAACCAGCAAAATTTTCTCGATTAAATCATCTAAATTATATTTTCAAAGACTAAAACAATCTGTCAAGAGATGGCGTCATAGACTTTACTAGGAGACCAGAAAAATGGCTGGAATTAAACAAAGCAATTGAAAATGAAGAGCTTGAGGTATTAGCAGTAGTGGAAACACATCTAAGAGAAGATGAAGAACCTATTTTGGAAGATTTGGTATGGCAGGGTATAAATAGAAAAGAAAAAGAAAAAAGGGGTGGTGGTATAGGTGTTATATAGAAAAAATATTTAAATATCGTTAAATGTCAAGAGCATTTGTGGTTTGAAATAAGGTTGTGTAGACAAGAATGGATGGTGGCTGTAGTGTATATAGCCTCTGGAGATAGTCAAACTGTAATGGAATGGAACAGTAGTATATATGAATGCAAAGTTAAGGATATACAGAGTTTTAAAGAAAAGGGGAAGAGAATAATGGTTATAGCGGATATGAATGGACATATTGAAGAAATTGATGATGTAAATAATAAGAATGGTCAGTTTTTGAAGAAATTTTGTCAAAGAGTAAATTTGAGCATTGTGAATTTATCAAATATTTATGAGGGACAATACGCATGGTCTAGGAATAATATATTTTACACAATAGTTATGTATTGGTAGAGAAAGAGGGAATGAATAAAATATAAAAAAGTAAGGTGTTTGATAATTAAGAGAGAGAGTATGTAATAGTGATCATAATTTTATTGTAATAGAAATGGTTAGTAATGTGATGGAGGAAAGAAATAAAGGTAGAAACAATAGTGAAAGATGTGGATGGAGAGTGAATGATAAGAATAAGTTGGAAGAGTATACAATACAAGTTGAAGAAACCATGGAACAGTTGGTTGGAGATGAGTATGAGAACTGGTGTGGTGAAATAGAAAAGGTGGCAAATAGAGTTTTAGTTGAGAATATGCAGAAGAATAAAAATAATAACAAAATGAGAGTTAATAAAAATGTAAAAGAGAGGAAAGAAGCATGCAGAGAATATGTGTGCTATTAAGAACAAAGAAAGTGAAAATGATATTAATGCTAAATGGGGAAAGTACTTAGAAAAGAAGAAGTTGACTAAAATGGATAATTATAGAGAGAGATGGTGAAGTTGAATAGTAAATTGTTGGAGGATATTAATAAAAATGGAAGAGATGGGAGTAAAAAATTTTGGAATTACATTAAAAGGAGAAATGTAGGGGAAAGAGAGATAATATTAATAGATGATGAGAGAATAGAGTGTAGCTCTAGAGAAGAGTTAGAGAAAATCTTAAATAGATATGTAATGGATATAGAAAAAATGTTAGATGTGAAGGACTTAGTGATAGAAAACATGAAAGCATTTAGTAATGGAAATATTATGAACTGAATGAGGCAGGGAATAGGTTGAAAAGTGGAAAGGTGAGAGGTTTAGATGGATGGGCAGCAGAGATGGTAATGAATTTAGGGCATAGAGCAAAAGCAAGGTTATTATCATGTTTTAATAAGATGGCACAGAAGAGAGTTTTTCCGGGGAGTTGGAGTAATACAAGAGTAAGATTATTATTTAAAGGAAAGGGTAAGAATCATAGAAAGTTAAATAATTATAGACCGATAGCAGTAACATCAGTTTTATATAAAGTTTTCTCATATATGGTGGCTGGAAAAGTTGTAAAGTGGATGAAAGAGAATAATGTAGTGGGGGAAATGCAAGGAGGTTTTAGGTCAGATAGGCATATAAGAAATAGTTTATTTGTAGTTACACAACTTATGGATATCAGGTAGATCGTTATATATGAGTTTTATAGATATAGAGAAGGTATATGATAGAGTAGATACAAATTTGGGAATGGATGAAGCTTTAGTAAATATTATTAAGAAATTATATGAAAATAATTACTATACTTACCAATTAGGAGATATAGAATCAGTTAAAGTTAAAAATGGGGTGGGATTAAGACAAGGATGCCCCATGTCACCTATTTTGTTTTTGTTGTATTTGAGTGAAATGGAGATAGCAATAGAAAGACTAGAAAGAGGAATAGAGATACCATTAACTGGTGGTGAGGGAGTATATATTTTGCCGGGTCTTTTTTTTTTGCAGATGATATTTTTTTGTGTGCAGAAAGAAGAGAAGATATAGAAGTTATGCTGAGATGGGGATTAAATTTAGTGAAGAAAAATCAAATATAATGATGATTAATAATGGGGAAAGGGAAGATGTATAATTTTTATTGGGGGATATAAAGTTAAGTGTGGTGGATAGATATAGTTATTTGGGAATCATCTTAAGTAATCAGGAAAATTGCTTGGTTGATTGGGAGAAAAAATTGGTAAATGGAGCAAAGAAAAGAAAGGGTTTAGTAAAGAAATTAACAGTGTTTTCATATAATAAATATGATGTAGCTAGAATTGTATGGAAGGTAGTTGTAGTAGCAGGGTTAACATATGGTAATGATGCATTATGTGTTAGTAAAAGGGTATTAGATTACTTAGAAAAAGTACAAAGGGAAGTAGGAAGACATGCATAAGATGCAGAGATATGGACAGCAAAGGAGGCAATTCAAGTAGAAATGGGATGGTCAAGTTTTTATATGAGAGATGCAAAAAATAAAGTAAAAATGTTTCATAGGTTGCAGTTTATGGATGATAAAAGAATAGCTAAAATAGTATTTAATTGGGTTATGAGTAAAGGACAGGCAACAAGATGGGTGAGAAATGTAATGTGGAATGCAAATAATTTGGATAAAGAATTTATATCAGTATACTTGTATAAAATGTGGGATGATTGTGTTAGGAGGATTGTTAAGTGTTATAATGGTAAGGAATGGGACAAAAGAATAGATGCATTAATAAAGAATAGGGAGTTGGAGAGATGGAAAACTAGAATGAAGAGTAAAAAGAGTTTAAATATATATAGAAGTAAATGGAGCATTGAGTGCGAGTTAATTTATGATAATAGTAAGGAAAGTAGCTTATTGTTTAAGGCTCGAATGGGATCTTTAGCAACAAGAGAATATACATGTAAATGGAAAAATATGGGTGATTTAGTTTGCAAATTGTGTAAGGAAGATATAGAAAATATTAGGCATCTGTTGATTGAATGTAAATACTTGAAAGCAGAAAGGGTACAAATAAAGAAGTTATGGGAGAATAAATATGAACAAAGTGATTATACAGAAAGTGGGTTATTGGTTTTTATGCTGTGTTTGGGAAAAGATAAGGGGGGTTTAGATATAAAGGCCATAGAGTTGACAAAGATTATGTTGTGGAAATGGGATGGAGCAGATTATGGGAAAGCTTCGGGTGGGGAATGTAAGGGGAAGATAAAGTGGCTAACAGATTTCTTTGGGCATAGTTGCTGAGAGATTCCTGACTCCATTTAATAAGAAGTCACAGTACGTCACATCACATCACATCACATTGGCATATATATTTTCATTTCCAAAGTAAAACCTTTACTAGTGTTTTCACTCATTTTTGGTTTACTAGCAAATTCTAATGCTAAATAACATCACTTCAGTTTGCATTGGAAATATTTAGTTGTTTTCCTAGTATACCATCGCTAGAATATTTCTAGTTAAAGGAAATTTTAATGATAATTTCAATATTTGCTTCTATAAGGTCTGTGAAAATTTACTAATTAATCTATCTATCTATCTATCTATCTATCTATCTATCTATCTATCTATCTATCTATCTATCTATCTGTCTATCTGTCTATCTATCTATCTATCTATCTATCTATCTGTCTATCTGTCTATCTATCTATCTATCTATCTATCTATCTATCTATCTATCTATCTATCTATCTATCTATCTATCTATCTATCTATCTATCTATCTATCTATCTATCTATCTATCTATCTATCTATCTATCTATCTATCTATCTATCTATCTATCTATCTATCTATCTATCGATCTATCTATTCATATACACATTATATTTATTATATATATATATTCATCTTTTTCAGATGCAGAGCGTCAGAAGATTATCTCTCATGAGAACAGCACTTGCAATATTTATGCAAGTGGGCAACTCGTGGAATGGAAAAAATATTTAGCTGAACCCGTGTATTTTATTAACATATTTAATGATAATAAGCTCGTTAGAGACAAATCAGGTAATACTCAAATCTGATATATAACTATATATTCATACTCTGTTCCAATTATTCAAGACAATTTTATTTCTATGTAAAGAGAATCAATAAGAACGGTGATTCATTTCCTTGTTACCTTATTGCCGAATATTGAAGAGGGAGTAAAGACTCAATTGACTAAAGAGACTCAGTATGTTTAAATGCTTCTTGAAAAACTTTAGCATGTTTTTTTTATGTCTGCACCTATAGCTATATATTTGAAATATTATATATATATATATAGAGAGAGAGAGAGAAAGAGAGAGAGAGAGAAAGAATAATTGGTAATGCATTGATCTTACATAACCACGATCTGAGTTAGAATCATAACTGAAAATAAACAATGTGATTTTTATTCAGATTTTAATCTAGATTAGTATTTTAAGTATCTGATATAAAGCCTATCTAAATTATTATTTCAATATTATGCTGATATATGGATATTTAGATGTTTTTAGCTAAAGAGCAAATCAAAAATGAGAAGACACAAACTTTTATCAACTAGCAATTAGAAAACCTGGTAAATAGTGCATTGTTCCATGCTTGTGTATTGGGATTATTAGTGATTCCATTACACTACAATGGTTATTTAAGATTGTTTTATCATTTACCTCTACGTTCTTTATATATATTCAAATTAAATTACTGACCAAATTTGAACTACAAATACAATAGTAATTTAATTGAGAAATGTTGTACTTTGTTTATTATATTGACTAGTTTGGCTTTTGGAATTTTGATATTTTGTTTATAATCACTCCTTTCACCATTCTTTTGCTGTTAAACAGGCAAATAAATACAAAGTGGCCATTTATAATTCCAGCATCAAATATATATAATATCTTCATACTCTGTCATTATTAATAATAATATAAAATACCAAAACAGAGATTATATATGTTAAATGAAATTTATTAAACAGAGTGTACTTTCAACATGTGTGTGTCAAAACTTTGATTATGACACGCACATCAAAAGTATATTCAGTTTAATAAATTTCATTTAACATAACTAATCTCTGTTTTGGTATTCTTGTATTATAAATATATTCGTGTGTATATGTGGAGGAAGCTTATCTAGCAAATATTTGGACAGAAATATATCGATTACAAATCAGATGTTAGCACTTCTTTTCATATGGCTTTAAAATTGTGCTCACTTGAGAGAGTTCATTTCTATTCATTTTAAAAACTTTATAAGTAGACAACTATAAGTCAAGTATATATAATAATATTAGATACAGCAGTGTTCAACATTATATGATTCTAAAGTCTATAAAAACCTGCATTTACATTTGGTATTCATTCTTATCTAATATTTAGTAGATTACCATCACTATCAGAGGCTACAAAGATTAATTGTCATTTTGCATTTGCTTGGCAATGATAAAGGTGATGAAAATGATTTGACAGTTTGTTCTGTTAATTTATATGTAATGTTAAAAAAAATGTATTTATTAATATTATACACACATGTATATGCAAGAACGATCTCTTTCAAAAAACATCATTGAAATTACATGACATTTTAATATGTAATAATTTTAGCAGTTAATGAAAATTTCTAAAGCCATATTTAATAAATTTAGTTCTCTCTCTTTGCCACAGAAAGAAGTGTGATTTTAATTTAAGAAAAAACTTCTTGACTCCTCTTTGAGATCTTAAGAGATTTCCTAATGTCTATTTCATATAATTTTGGTGTTGCTGTTGTTATTATTATGTGATTATAAAATAAACATGTATGAGCTGTTCACTAACATACATCAACAAGCATTTTAAGTTTTCTTAATTTTATCTTTGAGATTAAGATCAAGATACATGACAGTCTTTCTTCTTAGTTACATGGCAGTTGATAATGGAAATATATATTTTTAAGACAAAGTAAATGAATGTGAATAATGGTTTTTTTTTCTAATAGGGATAATTATAATTATGATAATAGATGGACAGTTAAATATTTAAATTTAATTCCCAAAAAAATTAAAAGACTTAGAAAATACCGCACACATAAGATGGTTGATGGAATTAAGAAAGTTTTCTGCAGTGATGCAGAAAAGAGATGCTATGCTTTGGCAAAGATGCATTCAACATTGAGAGACCATTTTCTGCAGTGGATAAGTAATGATCAAAAATGATGCTGTTGAATTCAAATTATGGCTCTAGTAGATGAAAATGATAAACTTCCAATTTCGTTTTGTGTTCTTATAAATATGGCAAATATGAACAATGTCATTGCAACATTTAACACCAAATTCACAGTCATGTTATTATAAGCTGATTCAGAATACTTTCTCATAATTTTCACATTTTAAATCAAGAAGTAATTTTAATATTCTTGATAATTTCAAATTCCTGATAAAAAAAATAGTACAATTAAATAGGTGTCTCTGAATTTGATGTCAAGTTTTACAAATGCCATTGTCTATATTTGCCATCTTAATAAGAAATCAAAAAGCAATTACAAGTGTATCATTTTATCTGTTTAGATAGTTGGGTAATGAGGTAATGTGACATAATAAATTGAATTCAATAAATAGGCTAGACCATTTTCATTGGTTCTCAAAACTATTACATATTAAAAGTGCGTAATTTAATTATACTCTAACATATGTATTACGAATTAGAAATCTGCTGTAATATTTAAAATAATATGTCAAGATATTACTTTGTGTAAGATTATTTCAAGTAAAATTGAATCAGGCTTTAATTTATCTCCTGTAAATTTAATGTTGAATTTAGCATATGTTATTATTAATCCTGGCCATCTTAATGTAAACTTAAAAGACAATGGGAAGTATGTCATATTTATCTGCTAATATGATTAAATGATGGTATAACATGAGATAATTCATTAAATTTTATAAAGATTGTGCTAGGATGTTTTTTATTGGGCACTAAGTTATTTCACTTTAACATGTATTTAATTATACTATAACACATTAATATGATGATTTGTAAATTCACAGATGCATTAAATGATTGAGTCAGAGCTTTAATATGTGATAATTATTTAAGGTCAAATTGAAGCAGACCAATATAATCTCTCTGAATTTTATGTAGAATAATGCAAATGTCATTGTCTGTAATAGCCATCATAATGAACTAAAAATAATTGGGAATATATCATTTTCATCTACTGAAGTAGTTGGGTGTGTGAGACATAATACGAGATAGTTAACTAAATTTATTAAAGAGGGCATTAGGGAATTATATATATATATAAAACCATTAAAAACCAGTAACCACCTGAACATACCAATATAGATAGTAATAAATATTTCTCACTGTTGTCAAGGCAACCTCTCTCCTTTTAATAATAAGAGAGGAAATCCACTCTTACTAATGGTCCAATGAATATATATGGACCCTTAAAGATTGCAACTGGACCAAAATATTGATACAATGAAGTTTAAATAAACCTTTTTAAACATGAAATAAACACATCCTTGTAATGAGGACTAATAAATAGTCAATTATAACATTACAAACTGCAATACTTTTAAATTGCTCATGTATTATTTAAATAAGTAAAATAATGCTTAAAATTAAATGGGATAATATGCAACCATTAGAAACCAGTAACTACCTAAACATACCAATATAGGTAGTAATCAATATTTCTCATTGTTGTCAAGGCAACCTCTCTCCTTTTAATAATAAGAGTGGAAATCCACTCTTACTAATGGTCCAATAAATATATATGGATACTTAAACATTGCAACTTGATCACAGATATTAAAATATTGATACAATGAAATTTAAATAAACCTCTTCAAACATGAAATAAACATGTCCATGTAATGAAGACTAATAAATAGACAATTATAACCTTATTCATTATATCAATATTTCAATCTATGCGATCAAGTTGCAATCTTTAAGTGTCCATATATATTCATAGGACCATTAGTAAGAGTGGATTTCCACTCTTATTATTAAAAGGAGAGAGGTTGCCTTGGCAACAGTGAGAAATATTGATTACTATCTATATTGGTATGTTTAGGTAGTTACTGGTTTCTAATGGTTACATATCCCATTTAGCTTTAAGCATTATTTCACTTAATATATATATATATAAAATACATATTTTGTGGGTTCATCCATGTTAAAAACTTTTAATATTAATATACTGACGTTTCAACTTGGTCACACAAGCCATCCACAGAGTTATAAAAGGTAGAAAGACGGTTGTAGAGGCGCTACAATCACTGATTTGAATAAAATGTTAAAATTCCACCAATAGCAAAAAATGTTAAATTTAGGAATGTTTTTTAAAAAAATCTTTCCAAATAGGAGGAAGTTTACATGTATCATCTCGCTTATTGATACAATCTGGCCTTTTAAGTATCTCAATGGCTTCTCTAATTTTGCATTGGTAGAGATTATCACATCTGGATATGATCCTGGTACTAGAAAAATCAATTTTATGACCTGAATCTATAGTATGGAGTGAGAGTGCTGATGATGATGAGTGTTGTTTAACTGCATTAGCATGCTCATCTCTCCTAACACTGATGCGATGATTACTCATACCTATGTAAGAAGCTTTACAATTTTTACATGAGATTTGATAGACACCATGAGATTCAAGAGGGATTGAATCCTTAGGCTTGGTTATTATATTGCTGATCTTTTGATGAGCAGAAAATGCTGTATCTATATTATAGCATTTTAATATACGTCCGATACTGTCTGTAGTTCCTTTTACATATGGAACACAAATCCTAATAGCTGATTTATCATCTTTTTGTTTCCTATTTTGTCTATTTTGGGCTTGAAATAAGGCTTTTTTTATAAATTTGTAATTATAACTATTTGCTAATAAAACACTATTAATATGATTTATTTCTTCTTTCAGATGTGTCTCATCTGAAAGGTTAATTGCTCTATTTAAAAGAGTTTTGGCTACAGAAACTATCTGAGTTGGGTGATGATGAGAATGGAAATGCAAATATCTGTCTGTGTGTGTATCCTTTCTGTAAATAGAAAAAGATAAACTATTTGGTGTTCTGGTGACTAGAACATCAAGAAAAGGGAGTTTTCCATCAGACTCTGTCTCCATTGTAAATTTAATATGAGGATGCATATTATTTAAATGTAAGAAAAAATTATCTAATTTATTTTTTCCATGTTGCCATATGACAAAAGTGTCATCTATGTATCTGAGCCAAATGAGAGGTTTTAAAGATGATGATTCTAAAGCACGAGTTTCTATATATTCCATGAATAAATCAGCTATTACTCCTGAGATAGGTGAGCCCATAGGAGTACCAAAAACTTGTCTGTAATGCTGTCCATTGTATACAAAATATGTATTTAAGAGACAATGTTTAATTAAAGCAATAATATGGTCTGGTAAATTGCAACGTTGTGAGATTATATTTAAAGCTTCATCAATTGGAATGTTTGTAAACAAAGACACGACATCAAAACTGACCAGAATGTCATTAGCATTAATTTTTAAACTTTTTAAAACAGAAATAAAATGAAGAGAGTTTTTAATATATGATTTAATAGATGGGATTGTAGGTTTAATGAAATCCGATAAGTATCTGGCTAAAATATGAGTTGGAGAACCTATTGCACTTACTATTGGACGAAGGGGGGTATCTGGTTTGTGAATTTTTGGAAGTCCATAAAATTTTGGACAGACACAAGATTTTTCACGAGGGATTATTTTATTTTTTATCTCTGTTTCAATAGGTGATTTATTAATAATAGCTTTTGTTGTTTTTTCCAAATACGTAGTATGATCTCTTTTTGATAGTTTATAAGTTTTATCATTAAGCAGATCTAAAATTTTATTATGGTAAATGTCACGATCCATTACGACTGTGGCATTACCTTTATCAGCTGGAAGTACAACAATTGATTTGTCCGATTTTATATTATTTAATGCTTGTCTTTCTTTCTTTGAAATATTATTTTTAGGAAGCTTAGCTTTTTTAAAAATATTACAAATCTCAGCTCTAGCCAAATCAGCCGATGTAGAATCAATTTTATCGAGAGCTGATTCAACATTACAAACAATTTTCTCAAAAGGTATCCGGGAAGGTGTTAAAGCAAAATTGAAACCTTTTTCTAAAACCGAAATTTCATCTGTTTTAAAAAGTTTAAAAATTAATGCTAATGACATTCTGGTCAGTTTTGATGTCGTGTCTTTGTTTACAAACATTCCAATTGATGAAGCTTTAAATATAATCTCACAACGTTGCAATTTACCAGACCATATTATTGCTTTAATTAAACATTGTCTCTTAAATACATATTTTGTATACAATGGACAGCATTACAGACAAGTTTTTGGTACTCCTATGGGCTCACCTATCTCAGGAGTAATAGCTGATTTATTCATGGAATATATAGAAACTCGTGCTTTAGAATCATCATCTTTAAAACCTCTCATTTGGCTCAGATACATAGATGACACTTTTGTCATATGGCAACATGGAAAAAATAAATTAGATAATTTTTTCTTACATTTAAATAATATGCATCCTCATATTAAATTTACAATGGAGACAGAGTCTGATGGAAAACTCCCTTTTCTTGATGTTCTAGTCACCAGAACACCAAATAGTTTATCTTTTTCTATTTACAGAAAGGATACACACACAGACAGATATTTGCATTTCCATTCTCATCATCACCCAACTCAGATAGTTTCTGTAGCCAAAACTCTTTTAAATAGAGCAATTAACCTTTCAGATGAGACACATCTGAAAGAAGAAATAAATCATATTAATAGTGTTTTATTAGCAAATAGTTATAATTACAAATTTATAAAAAAAAGCCTTATTTCAAGCCCAAAATAGACAAAATAGGAAACAAAAAGATGATAAATCAGCTATTAGGATTTGTGTTCCATATGTAAAAGGAACTACAGACAGTATCGGACGTATATTAAAACGCTATAATATAGATACAGCATTTTCTGCTCATCAAAAGATCAGCAATATAATAACCAAGCCTAAGGATTCAATCCCTCTTGAATCTCATGGTGTCTATCAAATCTCATGTAAAAATTGTAAAGCTTCTTACATAGGTATGAGTAATCGTCACATCAGTGTTAGGAGAGATGAGCATGCTAATGCAGTTAAACAACACTCATCATCATCAGCACTCTCACTCCATACTATAGATTCAGGTCATAAAATTGATTTTTCTAGTACCAGGATCATATCCAGATGTGATAATCTCTACCAATGCAAAATTAGAGAAGCCATTGAGATACTTAAAAGGCCAGATTGTATCAATAAGCGAGATGATACATGTAAACTTCCTCCTATTTGGAAAGATTTTTTTAAAAAACATTCCTAAATTTAACATTTTTTGCTATTGGTGGAATTTTAACATTTTATTCAAATCAGTGATTGTAGCGCCTCTACAACCGTCTTTCTACCTTTTATAACTCTGTGGATGGCTTGTGTGACCAAGTCGAAATGTCAGTATATTAATATTAAAAGTTTTTAACATGGATGAACCCGCAAAATATGTATTTTATATATTTAACCCGTGCAAATCTTCGTTTTAACATATATATATATATCAAAGAGTAAAAATAACTTAATTTTATACCATTTTATTATCAATCTGCACATACCCAATTTAATCTGTTTATAAAGTTTATGATTTTCAAGTTACGTATAAACAATCTCTATCAGTGAAACAAAATTTATAAATCATATGAAATAAGTTCCAGGTTATATGAATGAAAAAACACCTCTAACTAATATTTAAATCATGTTAATTATACAAATACATTATAAAATAAGTACAATTGTGATACTAAGTATCTATTTTACAAATTATTTATGTATTTTGGAGTTGATTTTAGGTTTCATTTCATCTTTGAGTAAACTTTATAACAACTTATTGTTGTCTTTAATGTTTGCTGCACTCGATTTAAAAATGTATACAAGTGCAAATTTTTATTAACTTCTTATTAACTTAAAGTGAATCTATCATTATGTGTCTGCAGAAATCTGATAATTCCTTGATCTTCAATAATCACCTATATCTTCTATGTTTCTTAGTCTGAAAATAATTAACTGTAATGGCTTCCTGTGAAATTCTAAACTAGATTTGGAGTGTACCAATAGTGCCAGCTTTTATTAATGTCTTATTCCAAAATTACTTTTATTAATATTTGTTGTAGCTGGTCTATAAGAACTGTGGCACTACAGCACCCCCAGTAAGGAATTAATTCTTAAATTTGTGCTTGAAAATATCAATAGTATGTAAATCATTTAATATTTTGCATAATTATTATGTAAATACAATTAATTAAACCATGTTAAAAAACAATTATTTTAAGCATGCTTGAGATTCTGTTTAAAGATGCTGCCAGAAATCTCATATAAGGTGAATTTCTGCTAAGACTTGTTTGCTTTTATCAAATGTGCATAACTAATAACATTGGAGCTGCTTATTGCCACAGTGTCAATAGTTATTTGAGTGTAGTATGTTTATAGTATGTTTAAATATTTTGATTTCTCTTCAGAGTGAATAAATTCTTGTTTTCATTTAGGATAAGCATTAAAATTTTTTTTTTCCTTGTAATTAAATTTATAAATGTTTTCTTTAATTTTTCTGTAATATATATATATATATATATATATATATATAGTACCAGTCCATACTCCCTGCGGAATTCTTTTCCTAATCTTGCACTGAGCATGAAGTGACCAAGATTCAACAGGTAAAGAAATGGATATCAATCTAGCTGATTGTCTGTACTCATGTATATTGGTACTTCCAGCTAAATTGATAGAAAGATTGTATTGACAGGACTCTTCCAGTTAAAAACACCCTTTAGTTGATATCTTATTTGAATGCCCGAATATTTAGAACAATGGCAAGTACACACCTTTGAAAAATCTATTTACAAAATAGACTTTTGCATGCCACTTCTAGAAAAGATTCAAAAAAATGAATTTTTCACCCTCCTAGAAGGATGTGCAATACCGTATGTTCAGTGGAGCAAAAGAATAAGATTTAACACCCTGGTAGAGCGATATCCCTTTGTGGCTAGCTCAGTCACTCTACAATCTAGGGTCTTCAAATGGGTAAGTTAAATGATTATTACTGGTATGTGGTTGATAAGGAAAGAATACATTTTGATCAATATAAATAATAATATGAAAACGAAACAAGTTTAATATTACGATTAAATATTTATTTAATCCCAAATACCCACCACCATTTCATACTAATGATAATATAATAACAAAATACTAAATAATTAATTATCCCAAACCATATATATTCAAGGCGTTGAAATAGATAAAATACAATTTTAAATAAGAAAAATAATAAATCCCTAAAGCTATTTACAATGTTTATAAGTAATGGAAGTGGTTTGAGCTCCTTTTACCCAATAGAAATAAATTTTACTTTGTGTGATTTGATATACAGATATGAGATTTTCGGTCATACAGGCATGCACTTTTACTCAGTGCTTTAAAACCCTTTTATTGATAGCAATAATAATAATAATAATAATAAAAACTAATAATAAAAACTATGCATACGTATATTTGCATTATGAGATATTTCAATAATTTCGTATTTTTCAACAAGTCAACAAGGTTGCATTGGCTCAGATACTATATCGTACTCACCATAAGGTACTGTATCTACTTCCCTCCTGCTATAGATAAATTCCTGTACATGTATATACGCGCAGCACAATTATACACTTACTATTGCTTTAAATATAAAGTTATTAGAGTACTTGCTTACAGAGAATCTATAATAGATCAATCCCTTCTTGCACTCATCATAAGGTGCAGCAGTGACAAAAAAAATAACTTAAAAAGGATATACGGTTAAATACATTTTAGATATTCAGCATGAGATATCATATTTACCGAATATTATAAGCATATGTATGCATATACATACATGTATATCCATATATGATGAATTCCAGGAGTAACAACAAAAGGAAAATGAATAGCAACAAAAAAAAAAGAATCTCATTGCAATCTTTGTTGAAAATACTAGAATTTGAAATAGAAAAATTGACTCAAAGGATTTAAGTAAAAGCGTTATCATTTATGCCCATAATAACCGCAAATTCATATACATATGCGAGAGATTCTCTCTCTTTTTTAAATGATTGATAATAATAACAAAAAAATAATATATTTAATTGGAAATATCAAAGTTAATTATCTCAATATTAATAAATATCTTAAAATAAACTTATATCTGCATCTCCATTCTTCTCCTCTGGGCTCTTGAGTGGGCTTCAAGTTAACTGGCTGTGTGGTGAGGATTTCATCCATTTAGCAAGGTGGCATTTGTCATCATCGTGGGCAGCTGGAATTGGCATGGTCACATCTTGGCAGCTTGGGACAAAGAAAGGGTGGTGCACCAGCTAGTTGTCTACCCCACGGTCATTTTGCTGGAATCTCTAGTATATTGCTTCATATCTTCTTTTTTTATATATCTAATAATAATTAGGATTATTAATAAATTTTCATAAGCTGTCTCCAATGGTTACTCGAATCCACAAAAGACAAGAGTTCTTAAAAGAACTGTATAATGGATTTGTTCTTAAGAATGTCACTAATAGTCCTATTCATAAATGAATCTCTAAGTAGCTGGTTGCTTGGAGAATTCTGGAGCCAAAAAAATGAATGACTTGCCCAGAATGACTGCCAAAGAAAGAATAAATCACACAGCACTATCAATCCCACTAATAAGAACCAATTCAGATATCCCTCTGAGAAGAATGAATCAGCCAATCCTTTTAATTTAACTTATCACTTAGATTGCAAACATTCCTTTATATTTTTCTGATTAAATTCTACATTTTAAGTTTGACATCCATCTTGAATAACCCAGACCACTTGCTTACAAAATCAATTCAAAAGAATTTTTTTTAAAAGAGATAACAGTTTAATTATGTTTATCAAACCTTTTGCTTTTGATCAGATTTTTGCAAAAGCAATTAACATTACTTGCTTATGGAATAAAATTACAATCTTTAGAAAAGTAATTAAAAAAAAATACAAGTATGTTGGAAAATAAAAAAAAAACAAATACATATAATGATATATAAAAAATATACAAAAAGGAAAAACAAAAATAAAAAAATACATTAGTTTATTATATGTGTACAATATTTAAATTTGTGTGTGTGGGTATTCTACTGCTCAGACTGAACCTCCATTATTAATCTAGCACATTTTTATATTTGTTGTGCTTAATATAGACTTTGTGCAAGGCCATTTGATAATGCCTGGCACTATATATATATATATATTGTGGCCTGTCTATAGGTGGTAATGCCTGGCACTATATATATATATATATTGTGGCCTGTCTATAGGTGGTACGACCCTAAGCAGAGTTTCCAAGTCCCTTATATTAGGTCCTACTTGGATTCGGGTTAGGTTCTATTAATAAACTTACTATATCCCAACCATTTTCTTTAACTATAATAATTGAATTTAGATAAGATTAGTATCTATCTCATGTTACTTTGACATGAGTAAATATTTCTAAAATAAGATATGTTTTAAATATAATCAATATGAGACTCGTTTACCTATAAGCAGATCACATCCCCTTAACATTAAACAAATGCAAAATACTTGTTCAATGGCATAAGAATACCCAGATACTCCTCCTTATTAAGTATCTACATACTCTCATGACTAACAATAATATCTAATATATTATTTTATATTTATAAATATTAAGTTTTAATTCAATCACTCATTAAATTAATCTGTTAGATAATTACAGATAAACTTTGATTCATATTATGTTTAATAATTAAGATTGGCAATAATCACAAGAATAACTTTAAAATAAGGAGATCTCAGGAAAATCATTGATTTATTAATTCTTCATACTACCTATGGAATATCAAGAGGGATTTTACAGATTTCCATGGATAGTGTACAAATTAAGAAAGGCTTATAATTTAAATTCATAGTCAAGCTTTATATGTATGTTCTTCAATACTGAATATTAAAATAATATTATTAACTAAACTGTAATTAACACTAATACTTTCACTAATAACTAATGTATCATTTAATTTTATATTAATAAATACATTTTAATAATTGGCAATGTCATCAATGACCTATGGGATCAAGGCAGCATGTAACAAGTAAAAAAAAAAATCTTTACTAAGAGATTTATGCTTATTAAACTGTTAGATTTGCTTTAAATTGAATTGACTTTTATTTTAATTTTGACTGTACATTTTAAGTTGTGTGATGTGGTGAAAATGAGCCCAGAAAAGATATGCAGCAATTGGAATTTAATAAAACTTTTAAAACAATCATTTTAATAATATTCATTACAAATGATAATAAACATTTCCATTAATATCAAATTTAAAATAACATAACAAAATAATACATATATATTATAATAATAATAACAACAGAAAATTAATCTTTCGAGAATTATTATCAAACAAAACTAATGATTTCCCATTATATGTTGAGATATTTATCCCTATGTATGTGAACTATATATCACATATTTAGTTTATTAAACAATCATTTTTTTTTTCCATTCATGGTTCATTAGTTTAACCTCTACATAATAGTAGTACTTGATGATTAAGTAACAATACAAAAAAAATAAATGAGAATATAGGGTTATAATTCTGGAGGTTGGTAAGCAAACAAAATTACTACTTTTATCTTTCACATAAGAACAAAATCATTGTTTTTTAGTTTATCCATTTGTACATGTATATATAACCTGCTCTTTGGAGTATGTATATATCATTTTAAATACCCTTTCATACTAAAATATCGAATATATTTATTTATTTAAAGGATTCATAATCTTTAAACTTAACCGAATTATTAAATAACTATTAATATAACAACACTTGAATTAATTCCTTATTAAATTAGTTCCCCCCCCCCCATTATACTAACAAATCATCGATTAAAAATATAAATACTAACATTAGAAAGAAGTTCTAATTTAACTCTCAGCTAAAGTATAAGAACAATTTTAAATCTTCTAGTTGTTCCACACTCCATAAACTTATCATAATGTTTTTATTTTTCCTTATTTTTTGAAGATTCAGCTTATCCTAAGATTCGCTAGGTATTTGAGTTACTGCAACAATAATCCTTGTTTTGTTCTTTGTTTAGTAATAAAAATTTATTTGTGGCTTGCTTTATTTACTTTATATGATATATATTTCTCTCTAAAGTAAAAAGCACACTTATTATTTCAATTAAAAATGCAACGTTTTTTTTTTTTTTTTTTCAGCTAAAACTTTATAAAACTGACATCCATGCTGGTATGGCTCAAAATAAATAATATATCCAGAATAATAATGAACACTTTTATTTATTACTAATTTAGTTCCATTGAATTTTAAATATATATACTTAACTGTTTCCAAGAGATATACTATTTTTTTATCTATCCTTACTGGATATTTATGGTGTTTATTTATTTCCTTTTGTGTATTACTGCAGTTCATTTTCCCTATGGCACAATTATTGTTATTTTTCCGTGAATATATTCGTTGACTATTCATCTCCAATTATTTCTTCAATACTTATTAATTTTCAAGAGATTATTGGGAATTCCGATTATTGACTTGCCCAGTAGAAAAACGATTAATTTATTCCATTATTTTAACAACAGAGCTTATAATTATCCATGTATATTAATATAGAGTTGTTAATCATAAGGTTTTAGGAATTTTAATCCAACTTTGTTTTTTTTTTTTAAAAATATCACCAAGAAAAAAAACTTAGTTACTTCAACCTTACGATCAAGAAGCTCTCTTCTTTTTTTCTCTCTTGAATTTCATATTCCCCGATTGTTTGAAATTCTTTGATTGGCTAATATTTTCCCACTTTTTTCTATGAAACAATTATTTATTTTGAAAGTTTTTTGGTTTATTACTTTAAAATGACCGATTTTCCTTTTTTTTTTTAAAAATATTAAAATACAATATTTTTTTAGAATTTAAATAAAGATAAAATTTACTGTTTTAATTTTAAATCAGTATTTTTTAAAATTAAACTTTATTTATCTACTTTTAAATATAGTAAGATTTGAAGATAAATAATTTCTATGTTTAAAATCAAATGCGCACCCACAATAATTATTAGTCCCTACTACGCATTATGTTTACAAAATTACAATTTAAACTTCACTGGTTTTAAACTCCAAATAATATTAATTGTTCATCCATCTGCACATATATGACTCTGTAGGTTATTTTCTATATGTATTTTGAGTTAAAATCATTTATAAATTTCCATTAGCTAAAACCGAGTTTAAATCTTATGATCTAATACGTCATTATTGTCTTCTTTTAATAAGTAAATATTATTGGATTTGTAAAATTTAAAATTATACTCTAAAATTTTATTTTAGAATAGTCTGAGCTAATAAAAAGTGCACAATATATATAATGACATATAACTATTTATTACAGAAAAATTAAACAAAACAATAAAAGAAATACTATTTTAAATATTTATCATGAAAAGTCTTAGTGTTGAACATATAATAAAATATATATTTCACGGAATTTATTACATGAAAAAAGGTGGATCTCCTTCAGTTATTATTATTTACCAAACAGCAATTACTCAAAATAAAGAAAAACATTATATTTTTTAACAATGATATGTATGAAAAAATAAAATGTTTGTGTGGTTGTGAAATTATAAAGCTCTGCTTTGGTTTTCTTGCTTATTTGTTGGTGGTGATGCTGTAATAAAGCACCCTGCTTAAAAATGCCACAGTCCGCCACTGATTAATATATAAATAAACAATTTAGGAGTGATAAAAATTTGCCAGTATCTTATTATTTGTTAAATATAAATAAATATATTACTTTATAAAATGGTGGAGAATTAATTATATTTAACAAAGATAGTGTGCCAGATAATTCTTGTTGCTTTTTAATGTTTATAAATTATATCATTTATATTATTCTTATGATATTTAAACCAAAATGTAATTTAATGGGTCATCCTGCATGATGTAATACAATGATTTTGGAAGTCAAGGTTCATGCATAGTAGCTGTTATCCAGTGCATAAATTGAACTCCAGAGAATAAATCTATTATTATTATTATTATTATTATCATCATCATCATCATCGTCATCAACATTATTATTATCATCATAATCATCATTAATTATTATCATTATTTGTATGGAATTTATCTCACTGTACTATACATTTATTGTTTGTTTCATAATGAATAAATAAATAAATTATTAAGTTTCAACAATAATAAACTTTATTAATCCTTCTACTTACATAGTATTACAAAGCCAATTAATTGTAGCGAGATACATGTTTAATTCTATTACTCATATTCTACGACAGTTCAATTTCAAGTGTTACTATACTATTTTATCAAAAGTATGTATCTATATAGGTATTTGTAAATGATTCTATCCTTTTTGGAAGTAAGTGTCAATTTAGCATATTATTATCAAATAGCAGGTCAATCTTGATCATCTTTTTTTAATTCTTAGCGAATATAAGTTTCATTTTAATCATGGTTCTTTAATTTTTAGATTGTGGTATATCAGGAAAAGGTCATTATAAGGGTATACAAATCTTCTTTGTCATGCGATTGGATTTGATTTATCCAATGTCTAACTTTAAAATTTTTAAGCACTCATGTCTTGATTCTTGTCTCCCTCTATTTCCATGGTATCATGAAACACTAGCCCATTCTCTTCATCCATTGCTACAGTCCAGCCATATATCTCCAACTCTCCGTGAGGGTTCTCTCTTCTATCTTTTTTTCTGGTTGACCTGGTTTGCACCTATGTTCAAGGTGTGTTTTAATTTGGGTAGGCAGATCTGAAGTGATAACTTCCATCTCTTCAATCGATATTTATTCATAATTGTTGGCCATAGTTAAACTTTGGTTGCTATTCTCCGTCTTTGTTGTATATCAATCATGCCTTCAATTTTGGTCTCAAGTGCCACTATTTTTGTGCAATCATGATTAGCTCTCTCTGACTGATTTTGTTGGCCAATTTTTAGCTGGTTTGCCTTTGGTCCAATTTTTTTAATCCTCTTTTTTTATTGCTTAATTTCTCTTGCTCATACAGCTGAGCTGAAATTGCCTGGTCTGCAATTTTTAGCTCACTTCAGTTGTTGTTTTTTACTTTTAAGCCAACTAGCTCTCGGCCACCCTCTATGTGATTGATGTGTTTTAGCTTCTTACCTATCCTTGCTTTATTTTTTTATCCTTTCAATTATATATTCTTTATCTTGTTGGTCTATTTTTCTGCATTTTTTATTACTTTTTTGCATATTTATTTTTGGTCTTCAGTGTTCATCAAATGTATCTTCAATTCCAGTCTCATATTGGAGTATTTGATTGTTACTTGATTACTTTTTTTAGCTGATTTTGTTGATCAAGTTTTATCTGTTTTGCTCTTGTTTCAATTCTTTTATCTTCTTTTCATTGGCTAGTTTCTCTTTCTCAAAAAACTGGGATAGTACTGAGTGATCTGCAACTTTCAGCATACTTTGCTTCCTATTTCTTTGTATATCATCTAGTTCATTATTATTTTTTTGCAAGTACCTCTTTACCACCATCTTGATGTTTGGTGGGTTTTCTCTTCTTATCTGCCCTTGGTTGATTTTCAGTTCCTTCCGTTGTATATTCTTTATCCGCAAGCTCTATTTCTGCCCATATTTTATTTTTCTGCATGCCATCTATTTCTCGGCTGGTCTCTAGGTGTTTAACATTTTTCACCTTTTTGTCTGGACTTGCTTGATCTTTCACTTGCTCTAGAGTGTATTCCTTAATTAATATTTCCTGTGTTTTAGCTGCTGACTGCTCATTGCTATTGTTCTCTCTTCCGCAGTCTATTGTCAGGTGTTCTCTACTGCCACACACAAAATATTGTGGTCTAAGTCCTTTAATTTTGTATGGTCAGTATTGCTTTCTGAACCATTATTATGCTCATGATGTCTTCAGTTTTTATGCCTTCACTGATCTCGAACTTAAAATAAAAACTATTTGAAAAAGCAGTGCAGGTGTGACTGAGCAATATATTGGCTTCGTATATATTGGTTGACCAAACTGCCTCATTAGTTTTATGAAATCATGGATATTATACCGCAAATAGGTATTTTTAATAATGCCAGTGTTCTAATTTTGCATTTCTTTATCTACAACCACAAGAGCATAATTTTCCAAAGTTTTAATTTTTTCTTAAAAATCTGCCCATTGCTTGTTACTAAAGAATTCTACCTCCAAATACCTTGAATTGGTATGTTCTCCTATGGTTGATACTGAGCTCCACATTCTGTTCCTTGATTGTAAAGAGACAGATTTCTATCTGTCACTGCCACTATGACTGACTTATTTGAGAAAAATCCCCTAAACGAAGTAAACAACTTTTTCAGTATGGTCTCGTTAAATCTACAATCTGTGATTTATCTCTTCCACTTCTCCTTTTGTCCAAAAATTCTGCAAAGGCTCATCGGCATCATATTCATCCATATTCATATCATTCATTTCATTCAGGTCATCCTGATTGGCCCTTCTAAATCTTGAAAGTTGTTTTGTATTTTGTGAATTTAATTGTGCTATATTTGCACATGTTGCCTGTGCTCTAATATTGTTATATGTTCGTGATGTCTGATCTGTGTCAAACTTTGTCTTGCATTCTGATGTGTATGCCATTTTGACAATATCTTGTGTCAGTGTAGCACTTAAGAAAAACTGAAAATAAACAATAAATCACCCACTTTTTGACAAAAAGTCCATTTTTCCTGATAGGTGTGACCATTAACCATCTTCAGGTGATGTTTTAAACCAGTTTTTTTCCACCTCTGTATTTTTTCCCACTTTTTCTGGGAACCTTTATCTAATGCATCTAGCCAACAGCACAGCAGGACTGCAGTTGATGATATTATTATTATTATTATTATTATTATTATTATTATTATTATTATTATTATTATTATTATTATTATTATTATTATTATTATTATTATTATTATTATTATTATTATTATTATTATTATTATTATTATTATTATTATTATTATTATTATTATCATTATCATCATCATTATTATTATTATTGCTGTTGTTGTTTTGTTGATATTATTGTTATTATTATCATCATCATCATCATTAATAGTAGTAGTAGTATTGTTGTTGTTGTTACTATTGTTATTGTTATCATTATTATTATTACTATGAGGATGATGTTTCAATAATATACTTTATTGTCAACAAACATTATATGATGTTTACTTACTTATGCCTTGGTTACAGTGGCATGATGATTTTTACAGATTTGTCTTGACTGAGATTTTTATTGCTAATTACATAGATATGGAAGTGTTGAATAGGGGTCTACATCAGTTAACCTATTCAATTACATTGTATTATTATTATTATGTTTCAAAGAGTAAACTTTATTGAGATTCAAAAAGGGTTACATAAGTTACATTTGAAAACATTAAGTTTTAGATACAAATTGATACATAATATTACATATATAATAAATGTTTACAATCTTGATTGTGATAGAAAAGAAAAACATGATTTACATTAATTAAAGGAAAAATAATTATTGCATAACAAGATACATATGTCAAATTAAGTTAATGTAGAATTTTAAGATGTGATGTTGAAAAAAATATGTGGGAATGGATGATAGTACTATTGAAAACATATGAAGGAAGGGTTGAAGTTAGTGATATAATCCCATAAAAAAGGTTCATTTGGAGAGACTGCTATAGTTTTCATAGCTAAGTCTTATTGCTTCATTTGTTGCATAAGTTCCATGTGAAGAAAAAAAAGGAGAAATAATAGTCAGGATGAATTGCATCTTGGTAAAACACAAAAACATTATTTCAGCATGAATTGCATCCTGGGAAAATGCTAGCTCAGCAATGATTATTTTGAGAAAATGGAAAAACAGTTGTCAGCATGAATTGCATCTTGGGAAAATGGTAAAACACTAGTCAGCATAAACTGCAGTCTGGGAACACGGAAAAATATCATTTCATCATGGAAATGTACAATTTAGCATGCATTGAGTCCTGGGTAAATGAAAACATTCCAGTTTAGCATAAATTGTATCTTGTGAAAATGAAAAGTAAAACCCTTGTTTGCATGAATTGCATCCTGACAAAATGGAAAATACTAGATGGCATAAATTGCATCTTGGGAAACCTGAAAAACACTGGACAGCATGAATTACAACTGTAGAAAATGGAAAAACACCAGTCAGTATTGATAGCATCCTAGGAAAATAGAAAAACATTAATTCAGTATGGATTGTCCCTTGGGAAAATGGAAAATATGCCAGTGAGCATGAGTTGCATATTGGCAAAAGGGAAAAACATCAGTTATTATGAGTTACATTCTTGAATAATGATGGTATTGAGCAAATTTTTTGGATTGAAGCTTGAGAATTGCTGCAGGACTATAATTATACACTTTTTCAATGAAGGTTGCCATCTTTATTTCATTTCTCATCTTGGTCAAAAATAAATGTGATTAAATTTTTCTATGGGTACACATGGAATTTTTTTTAAAAAGTATACTATGTAATCAAGGTTTATTCTATCTTTGATAAGGTGTAAAATTTACCTTTAATAAAGATGATATTGAGCAAACTTTTACTATTTGTAGCAGCAGTGTTAAGGATATAGTGACAGGACTACTACTACTACTACTACTACTACTACTACTACTGCTACTACTACTAACTACTACTACTACTACTATGACTACTACTACTACTACGACTACTACTACTACTACTACTACGACTACTACTACTACTACTATTACTACTACTACTACTATCTTCTACTCCTCCTCCTCCTACTACTACTACTATTACTACTACTACTACTTATTAAATAGATCAAAGTCTGTGGTTAGGTTATTCTGTTCATAAATATTGGAAAACGTGTTTTGAAAAGTCATGTAATTAAAAATAAAAATCTAAAAACAACTATATTGAATACATATTTTTCATTTGCAGATTATTAAATTTGTTGATTAGTTGTAAAAATGAACTATACTAATCTATGTGATAACATTCACTGTGAAATGGCTGAGTAATTACGATTTTACTGTTTAACTTATTTCAAGTCACCCTACAAACTAAACCTACAGAAAGAAAAAAATATTCAGGGTCAATGAATAAGCTGATATGTTTCTGAAGATACTGAACCATAATAAAGATATGTGTAAGAGGATGCGATATCGGCCAACTTGCTAAGCACGAAATGTGCATTTTGGAGATCATATACCTTTTTCACATGTTTTTGATCATATGTTTACGATTACACGTCTCACCCTGCTATTAAAAGCGGATAGAAACCAGTCCCTATTTTGCATGAAGGTGGTGTAGTGAAAATTAACTAGAGAAACATTATTCATTAAACTATTTTATCATTTCCAAGTGTTAAGTTTAGAGCTGCAAAAAAAAAAGACAGTGGAAGTTTCATTAATTAACATTGCGAATCCTCAGTTATAGATATTGAAAGTGTATTTAAATAGGATGAAACAAAAAAAAAAAACTCAATTGGAATAAAACTGGGGGGGTGTATTTTGAAAAACAAATATATATATAAAGAAAGTAAAATTTTATTCAACCTTAAAAACGAATAAATGTATTATTTCATTTAAATTCTTGTCAGGATTTAATTTAAATCTCCTATTGTTTTATTTAAATAGAAACACATTTTTCGTAAATTGATTATGCTAAATTTTATAATATTTTGGGTTTATTATTTATGTGCAAACCGAGTATAAGAGTAAGATTAATCTCACTTATATATATATGCATGCATAAACAAAAATTAACTGAATTTAAATGTATTCAATTAATATTCAAATTTATAAATGAGTGTTTAGTAGCAAAAACTTATATAAATTGCAACTTTTCAGCTTAATTTTATTAAAGTGAGGTGATTTATGTATTCTAAATTACAAATTCTTGCCTCTATCTATTAATTAATCATTTCATAATTCAAAATTATTATTTCACCATATCAAAGTTTAGATGGCTTTTTAATAGCTTTTATTATATATTAAATTATAGTATGACTTTTTTATTTTGATTAGGCAAAAAAAAAAAAATAGGAAGTAAAGAGTATGATGCATTCGTCATTAATATAAAAAATAATATATATATTATCTTGATAATTGCTATGATGGTTAACACCCAAATCATAATCTAAATAATTTGGTCCCTGGCTCAGATAGATATGAATAATCACGTGAGTAGGATGATTAATTGTGATTATTATTCCTATAGTTATCTACTGTCAGGAAGCATATATAAATGTAATTCTTACTGAAGAAGTTTTAATAAACTTATCCTACTCTGTTTTCTTTTTGTTAATTGATTATCATTAATAATTGTTATATTTTGTGATCACTGTTTTAATCCTTATTTCATAGACTACTTAATTTTTGTCATTATAATATTAAAACTAGACAATCTACAATTCTTTCAACTGCTTTAATATGCTTTTAGTATATTGCTTTTATGACACAAATCTGAAAAATCCATGTTAAGAGTATTTTTAAGAGTTTAAATTGCTTACTCTGAGAACTGCAGTTAATTACGTGTTTCCAAATAGATAGATAGATAGATAGATAGATAGATAGATAGATAGATAGATAGATAGAAATAAATAGATATATGAATAGATAGATAGAGAGAGATACAGATAGATAAATAGGTAGATAGGTAGATAGAGGTCGATAAATAGATGAATAGATAGATATATTACAACATTGCATTTAACAAATCCAATCTCTCTCATCATCTAGTATCAGTATTTATGAATGAATAGAAGATAAATGAGTCTCATTTTTTCAGCTGAGATAGCAAATAGACACACACTCCTAGATATATAAACATGTGACGAATCAAAGAACAATGCCATTCAAACAAATAATACGAACAATGTAAATTTTAATTAACGCTAAATTATTGTCATTTTCGCAACCATTATTATGACTTTAACAGTAGCATTGAAAGTATATTTGTTTTTTAAAATTAATGTTATGCTTTATTATTCGTTATAGTATATTTATAAATACACACGTACACACATATATAAATTTAAACAAGTATGAAATTTAAGTTAACCAATATGATGCAACAACTCCATTTAAATCATTTAAAATTAAACACGATAACAGCTAATCTTTTTTACATTTTTAATGTATTGTGTAACAATGTCTTATTATAATGTGTTTATGAAATATTTAAATGAGTTATTTTTTTACACTAACTTAATAGTTTACATTTAAACTGTCGTAATTAGAGTTATTATTACTTTAGATAATTTAAATTTTACATTTGTTTATTTTTGTTCATATATATGTGTTTATGTATGACAAAAGATTATCTTAGTTAATAGAAAAAAATGTAGGACTCAATTTTCTTCTGTATATATATATAAACACGCACACACTCTCACAAAAAGGCTAAAAAGGCTGTAAATAACTCAATTCAGTAGAAACACTTAAAAAAAAAGCATTATTCTCAATACTTTTTAATTATTAGTTAGTGAGATCTTAAGAATTTTTATATCCATGATTTACTCTTTAATTAAAATATAGCTGATTGGCTATGAATGAACTGGCTACATGAAGAAAATTGTAAACTTGATTGGAAAATGAAAATAATTGTGTTTTATTAGTCTGAGAATTGAAATCATGTCATGAGATACTACAGGACCAAATTTTATACAGTATAGGAGATAAGGCTGCAGAAACGAGTTTGCTATTAACTGAAAAGAGCCCCTTTGATTCTACTTGGAGGCCTTAAAGGAACCGAGCAGGGCAAATTCCTAATGTCCACTTCATACATTTTGTCGTTGCAGCTGTTATTACTATGTGATTATTCATATAGTATACGAACATGGATGGGCTGCTCACCAACATGCATTTAGTGAATTTATTGGCTTTTTACCTCTGTGTTTAAGATCAAAAAACACCATGGTCTTTTTTCTCAGTTGCCTACTAAGACAGAATGAATGTATGTGTAAATAATAAATATTTTTCCAATAGATATATACAATTATGTTAGACTAAAATAAATCATTGCCCTTATTCCCAGGAGGCTGTAAAGTCATCAACCAAGGCAGCAAGCAGTTGGTGGCCAAAGGTGGAGGATGCTAAGAATCCCCTGGTTGTGGACCCAGGCTGCCATTTGATGATGACTTTTTATTTAGATACTTACAACTGCAGATCACTTTCAAGTGAAGGAAGATTGCAAGAATTAGAAAAACTGTCTTATATTAAATGGGACATTATTGGATTTTGTGAAGTTAGAAGAAAAGGTGAAGAGACAATTGATTTAAAAAGTGGGCATGTACTCTACTATAAAGGCACAAATATTGGAAATACAAATGGAGTAGGATTCATTATAAATAAAAAGTGGAAAAACAACATTGTCAAGATTGATGGTGTATTGACCAGAGTGGCAAGATTAGTTATACAACTTAATAGCAGATACCAAATGCAGATGGTTCAAGTCCATGCCCCAACAAGTTCTCATAGTGGTGAAGTAGTAGAAATTTTTTATATGGATGTACAAAAGGCTTTTGATCAGAGTAAACAACATTTAAAATTGTTATGGGATACTTTAATGGTAGAATTGGTAAACAAATGAAAGATGAAAGTGATGTAGGTAATTTTGGTTATGGTAATAAAAATGAGAGATGTCATAGACTTATGGAGTTTGCAGAAAAATAAAAACTCTATATTATGAATTCCTTTTTTGAGAAAAATGTTAAAAGAAAATGGACATGGAAGCATCCAAATGAAGGTACAGCAGAATTGTATTATATTTTGACTAACAGTAAATACCTATTTCAAAATTGTAATATCCTTAATAAATTTAACACAGGAAGTGACCATCGATTAATAAGATGTAAGATACATGTTAATGCAAAACTAGAAAGACAAAAATTATTAAGAAAAACAATATTTACAGTTGATATTTTTAATCTTCAGAAACACTCTAATGAATTTAAATTAGAACTTACACATTGGTTTCAAGTATTAGTGTATTTTGAACATGATTCAGATTTGAATGAAATTAATAAGAAAAAAACTCCAAAACGGAATCGTTTAATGAAAAAAAAATAAAGATTTTTTAATATTATATTAAAGACAAATAAAATTAAAATTTCTGGAAATTTAAATACTCATTTCTGGCTATTATGGTTAGAATAAGATAAAAAGATGTCATTTAGGTCCACTAATCATTGACTAATTGTGATACAAACTAAACATGTACCAGACTTATTAGATGATTTAAAAAACAAACAACAAAATATTTACCAATGTTCAAATATCATGCTTGTATACATCTATTGTAAAAGTGTAGTGTTTATTTATGAATATGGAAAATTGGAAATACTTTAATTTTTTAATATATTATATAAGGAAAGTATATTGCATTTATTATGAAGGCAAAAAAATATAATATTTAGAGAATTGTTAGAAGAAAAATCTTGAGTGAAATTTGATTATGTTAGAGAGAACTTTGATATTCTGCACATGCAAAAGATGATGTATTATCCCATCATTTATTAGGCTCACATTCATTTAATATCCTACCATTCCACCTTTTGGAAGGCCTGTAGTAAACTTTTTTTTCTCAGTGATGAAAGTTTATTAATAAAAAAACAGATACAAATATAGTTAGAAAAAGGTTTACAAGCGAGTGATTATTTGATAAATTGAAATTTCAAAAGTAACATGGTAAGAGGGGAAGGATACATGTGAAAAGGGAATGGGAAGTGGAAAGAGGAAACAGTTGTAGTCCAGGCCAGTCCGAGATGCATGTTTTCATTGGGCAAGCACTGCATGGGTCACAAACATTTGAATGATTGAGTCCTATGACAGAGGCTGAGAGAATGGAGTTGGAGGATTGCCCAAGTGTCTGTGAGGAGTGAGGGTGGGGCTAGTTTGATATCTCTGGTTTTGAGAGAGTGAATTAAGTCCAATAGCTTTTGATTCGCTGATTGGACTCTCTGGTCAAAAATAATGGCACATCGGAGCAACCAGAGTACATAGATGAGGAAAACTGACAATCTAATAGTTGCAAAGACCCCTGTTTCTATGGATTTAGCATGAAGTAAAATTTCAATCAACAATTTACAAATAAACAGACAATTAGATCAATAACAAGAGATTAATTTTTTAGGATTATTTTATAATTAACTTTATAGGTGACAATTTGCTACACCAAAAATGTTTTTTACTATAAGTGTATTATATATAAGAATGTGTATTTTGCATGTATAATATAATAAATAAGGTAGATTATTATAATAAATATTTAAATCATGTAGTATTTAATTGAGAATAATTCACACAAAAAATATTGTAAATTAAATAGATGGATTAAAAACAGATAGATATCATGGAACATTATTGAAAGAATTAAAAAAGTGAAATAGTGCTGGTCTGAATGTACTCTTAGAAGAGGTGATAATACATAGACAGTAGAAATTTCAAATTATATCTTAAGAGAGGTAAATGACTTAGAAAGAGACCAAATGTGAAAGATTGAAGAAAATGAAAAATTTTCTGGTGTGGTGTGAAGATGAGAATCTAGGGATTGAAGAAACTGGAGAGGCCTTTATTCACAATGAATCAATAATGATGTATATGAGAGAGTACCCAAAAGCAACTGAAATCGTTCTCTGGAGGATGAAAATATTGTAGTACATAATTCTGCTACTAGATATCTTTTGAGGGAGATGCCCCATGCCTCAGTATGTGAATTGTTGTCATTGGAAAAAGTCATATTGTAACATAGTAAATATTTTAGTTAGGTGTGTCTTACTTATTTGTCAATTTTTGTAATGGCTGAAAAGTTGAGCAATTCTGTTTTCTGTTAGAGAAAATGGCAGGGAAACATTTATAATGCATGAAACAACATACAAGCAAGTTTCTCTGGGGAAAACTGTGGTTAAATGGAAGTGTCAAATTCTCCATATTTTAAAAAAAATCATGGGGAGTGAAATCAAAAAGGAAGACAATTTTTTTGGAAGCAAATGGCATTGTTCATACAGAATTTACCCATAATAATCAAACATTTTCCCTGAAAATGCTGAATAGTTTGTGTGATATTGTAGAACAAAATATTCCTATTTTTGACTTAATGGTGAGTGAAAGCTTTATTACAACAATGTTACAGCACACAAAATCTTGAGTTGGTGCAATTTTTATTTAAAAACACTGTACCACTTTATCCATCAACTATAGTCACTTAATCTCATTTCCTGTGACTTTTTAAATTTTCTTGAATGAAAAAATGTCTCAGTTGTTTTTGTAGGCATTAAAAAGCGTAACTTTACAAATGTCTGCAGACTACTTTGAAAAGAGAAATGATGTTTAGGTTGGTAAATTGCATTAAATAAATTGTATTTTGAAGCAGATTCAATTTGCAACATCTAAACTTCAATACATGATAAATATATTGTAATAGACACATAAAATGTATCCATTACATAAAAATATTTATAAATATTCAGAAAAAATACATATTTTTTTAAAAAAATTAAAATGCCTCTTATTTAAGTAGTCAATGTAATAATAATTAGAGAGGGGAGAGATTTTAAAATAAAGAACAAAACACCAGTTTAGAATTAAACAAAAAGAGAAATAAAACCAGTCAAATTACACCAATCTTAATTTAAAATGAAAGAAAAATAGACGAGAAAAACAATTATAAAATTATAATGATAGGTTAATAATTTTAATTAGATATTGAAAAAAAATCTAGTAAAAGTAATCACTGACCCAATAAAGTCAGCAAAAATTGCTTATCTTTTCTTTAAAAAAATACAAATTCTAAGATGTAAGTGTAACTTAAAATTGCATTCAATAAGCTAATATACTGATGTGAAAAGGAAAATGGAATGTAAAGTTCTCTAATTAAATACAAAATAATTTTTATCTAGTCAATATTAAAATATTTTTTTGTAAATGATTATCTGATAAAAAGGATTACATTTTATTGAAAATCAGTAACCTAGACAATTGATTAGATAATTAATGCTATGAAAAAAAGGAAAATTAATTAATTAGAGAAAGACGAATGAAACTGATTAATGATATTTGTGAACTCAGACAATGGTTGGTAAAGGGTATAAAAAGCCATAAATTGTCATTAGTTATTCAACTCCCATTAATTATCCTGCTGTTGTCACTTATTCATAGTTATTCAGAGTTGTTCAAATTATTCTGCTCATGTTAGTTTTTTGCTGTAATATTACTGAGTTTTCAGTCTTTGTCATCATGAACTTTCAGTTGTGTGGCTCCAGTGAAGTATAAAAATGTCTGCAAATGTAGTCTATTCACCATGCAGTTAATATAAATGATTGATAAAGGTGTGACTAAAGCCTGACCTGTCATTGCTGATACATCTGCACATCATATGACCAAGACTGTGTCTGAACAATTAAATGAAGATAGACGCTGCCCTGGAAGAAGTTGCAAGCCACTAAGGAAACCAGAAACCAATGCAAGAAACATGTTTATGTACTCTAGGCACTGATAAATAGATGACAGTGTAATCATCTCAAGAAAATCTCTAGTCAATACTTAGATCAATGTAAGCAAAATCAATGTCTAAACTCAAACTGAAATATGAAGGGTAAGATTCATATTTACATTATAATCTTTGTTAAGCTTAAAAATGTATAAACTCTTACTTTCTAATTTAAGTTGTAAATATAAATTTATTTAAACGCACATTGATTACGTAAATAATATTAATTATGATAAAATAATTTTGTAATTAGATTAATTTTATTTTACTATTATTGTTGTTATAATTTGATATGTGTTTGTTGTGTAAATAAATATGTTATTTAATTATTAATTTGGCTGGAATTATCTTTTCTCCAAATCTCTCACCATATAAAATTTAGTTAAGGAAAATTTTGTCAATCAAATTGTTTTGTCTTAAAATGTGCAATATCTTATCATTAAATGAGGGGAGTTTCATTAAACTAGATAAGGAATTAACTGCTAGAAGCATATTAAATCTTTTCTTATGGATTTAGGAGGTGTAACAGTCTTGAAAGGTGGCTATGGTCTATGTAGTTATAAACAATTCCTGATCTGATCAAAAATGTTGATTATATTTTCTCTTCTACTTGTATAATAGTCTGGATATAAAGTTATTTTTTAAAAATAAATAATAGTGAGATTCCATTATAATTGCTTTCCAAACATGAAAGCCCAAGTAAACAATTATGCAACTATCACCCAAACATGAATGTCTGAATTAACAATTGTTTATAATTGTCTCCCAAATATGAATGCCTGAATGGACAATTGCTTATAATGGTCTCTCAAACATGAAATGCCTGAATGGACAATTGTTTATAATTGTCTCCCAAACATGAATGCCTTAATGGACAATTGCTTATAAATGTCTCCCAGACAGGAAATGCCTGAATGGACAATTGTTTATAATTGTCTCCCAAATATGAAATTCCTGAATGAACAATTGTTTATAATTGTCTCCCAAACATGAAATGCCTGAATCAACAATTGTTTATAATTGTCTTCCAAACATGAAATGCCTGAATGGACAATTGTTTATAATTGTCTCCCAAACATGAATGCCTAAATAGACAATTGTTTATACTTGTCTCCCAAACATGAAATGCCTAAATGGACAATTGTTTATAATTGTTTCCCAAACATGAATGCCTAAATGGACAATTGTTTATAATTGTCTCCCAAACATGAATGCCCAAATGAATATTGTTTATAATTGTCTCTCAAACATGAATGCCTAAATGGACAATTGTTTATAATTGTCTTCCCAACATGAATGCCCGAATGAATATTGTTTATAATTGCCCCAAACATGAAATGCCTGAATCGACAATTGTTTATAATTGTCTCCCAAACATGAAATGCTTGAATGGACACTTGTTTATAATTGTCTTCCAAATATGAATGCCTGAGAGCAATTGTTTATAATTGTCTCCCAAACACGAAATGACTGAATGGACAATTGTTTATAATTGTCTCCCAAATATGAATGCCTGAATGGACAATTGTTTATAATTGTCTCCCAAACATGAATGCCCAAATGAATATTGTTGATAACTGTTTCCCAAACATAAAATGCCTGAATGGACAATTGTTTATAATTGTCTCCCAAACATGAAATGCCTAAATGGACAATTGTTTATAATTGTCTTCGAAACATGAAATCCCTAAATGGACAATTTTTTATAATTGTCACCCAAACATGAAATGCCTGAATGGACAATTGTTTATAATTGTCTCCCAAACATGAAATGCCTGAATGGACAATTGCTTATAATTGTCTCCCAAACATGAATGCCTGAATGGACAATTGTTTATAATTGTCTCCCAAACATGAATGCCTGAATGGACAATTGTTTATAAGTGTCTCCCAAAGTAATTGCACAAAAGCCATGCACATAAAAAGTATATATTATATAATTGGCTTTAACATAATATGTGCATAATAATGACCTCTGTTATCAAATTAAATAAATAAATAAATGTTAATAATTTGATGAGAGATGCAAGAGTGGTGAAAAGGGCCAATAATGAAATAACAATTTTGTTATAGTATAATACATTTTAAAAAAAGTTTGTATAATTAAAAGAGATTATAAGCAATATAATTAAAAAAATTTAAATACCAAAATAGATAATTAAAGTGGTCAGATTAATGAAATAAATCTTTTAAAACAGTAATCGTAGGATCATAAATAAGTAGGCAGATAATGTTAGATGGGATGGTAATGGGGAAGAATGGGTGAACACAGCAATTAAATGAAAGAATAAATTCAATCAGTTTTAAACAGTATAATATAGTAGTTAAAAAATAGACAAAGAATAAAATGATAAAAATATTGAAAAAAATAAAAATCAAATAAATATTATCCCTTAAAAAATAAAACAATATTGTAAATGCTTATATGAGGAAGAGCAAAAGTGGCAGCTCAATAAAATGATTTTAAAAATTTCCCAGCAAGAAAGAACAACAAAATAAGAGCAATAAACATGAAGCCTCACTTGAACAAGAAAATAATAGGGCATCATGATAATAATGATGAAAATGTTTGAAGAGCTTAAACACCAAAATAAAGAGACTGTCAAAAAATGTCAGATACAAAATAATGAAACAGACATAATATTAAAAAAACAAGCTTAAAAGTTTATTAAATTAGAACATCAGATTAAATTAGGCTATGAGAAAATGAAAGTACAAATTATAAAAAAAAATAGGTGGAAGTCTAAATCAAGTAAAAAATTAAATTTAAACAGCCAATCAAGAAATTCTGAAAAATAAACTAGAGCAGGAGGGGAAATAGAACTGTTACAAAAAGCAGTAGCAGAGGAAAAAATAAAAAATGAAAGCATTATAAAAATATCAAGATAGAAATTAATAACTTAGCATATAAAAGTGATAAAATATATTTAAATAACAGTAGCCAAAATAAACACTTAGAGAAATTGAGATGACAAACACAAAGGAAGCCAATATAGGTTTAAATAATTATGAGCAGCAGTGTGTGAATGTAAACATGCACATATTGAATAATAGACCTACAATTGTTAATCAATTTCTAAAAATATATCTTTTTAGAGTACATAGGTGAAACTCCCACTGAATGCCATAATAATTTGGAAAGTACTTTACATTAAATCAGTTAAAGGAAAAGATCAAGATCACAATTGCATGCAGCCATCTTCAAGTCATCTCTCAAGCTTGGTAGAACTACCTTTTTAAGAAACCCATAACATTTATTAAATGTAAACAAGATTTGTTAGCTAGCTACTGGAGTGAAAAATGCCAGGAGAATATTACACATCAAGTATTGCAAGAAAAATAGCAACTTGGTAACCCATACATCTCTTTTTTTCTTGGGCAGGTGATGAAATTAATACCATTGATGGCCAACCCATTATCTGAACCATAGATTATTAGAATAGTGCAGCATAGTGCTGCACAGTTATTTTATAACATAGAGCAGATTCTCATTGGCACTGAAAAAAAGACAGCTGAGCAAATGTCTGAATTGCAGTGATTTAATAGCATTAGACCTGCCTATAATACCAAAGATGGGATTTAAACTTCAAACTAAAGAGTTGAACATAAATTCCATAAAATTTTCCACAGGATGAACTCATGGAGAACATCCAGAAAGAAATGATTTTTCAGCAGCCCTGAAACAATGAAAGTTTTCAGACAAACCAAAAGTGACTTAGATCTGACTTGTGCAAGACAAATACAAAACATCAAGATGTAATTCACAATCTCCTAACACAAATAGCTATTCTAAAAGACTATTAAGAATATTAAAAGAAAAATATCAAAATAAACTGCCAGATAAAAAGTAGTCCAGTGATTAGATGAACTGACAGATATTTGTTAAAGAAATATGGTAAATGTAGAATTTAAAAAAAATAATGATCGTAAATAAAATAAGATTTTTTAAGCATCTGAGTAAGAAAAATAAATAATAAAAGATAATAGACATCTAATAATATAACAAAAATAATTACAAAAAAGTTAAAAACATTAAAAGTAACTAACAAGTGTCAATTCCAGAGTTATGATAGCCAAATTTTACGAATAACAAAGCTCACAATCCTGGATTTTAGACACAGTGGAGTGTGATAAATAAAAGATAATAATAGGGCATAGAAAGGTGAGAATTAAAAAAAAAAGAAATTGTTTGAAATGTAACCATATAAATATTAGGCATGAAATAAAATAATAATATTGCTCTTTAAAGTACATGTCAAATGATCCATGGGTAGGATAATAACAGAGTGGCATATGTCTGTATATAAGTAAATATAAAAATTTCAGATTGTATTTTGTGTTTGACTAGGCCTTTTCTTTGTGGAGACATTGATCTGCAGGTGGGATCCATGCATAAAACTTCCATTTAAGATGATGATGATACATCAGTAGAGAAAAGTCCTGGCTTAGTAAAAATATAACTGGAAAAAATTTCCAACCAATTAATAAAAATTATTGTGAGCTAAATGTTCAGTAGAAATAATCCTAAAATTCACAGATAAAATGTTCAAAGATCACGTTTTGCACCTGGATAGCACAAAAATTGAACTCACACTGTAGTCATGACATCCATAAAAATTAAATGTGGTTTAATTAACACAGGATTGACATACATGTGAAATGCAAAGATGTTAAGTTTGATGCCTCTCTTAAAATTTTTGCTCATTGTGAATCTCACTTGTCATCAGAGACTTACCTATTAGGCAATTATGATTTTTTATAATAATGTGGCTAGAATTAAAATGGTCAATCCCTAAGAAAAGGAAATGACACATTTTCATTGTAAATTGGAAGCAGTGCAATGTAACAGATACATAAAATGTATGCATTTATAAAAATGTTCAAAATAATTTTTTTTTAAATGAAAAAGGCTATCATTTAAGCAGTCAATATAATAACAAGTAGAAAGGAGGACGATTTAAAAATAAAAAACAAATGAATGGTTTAGAATTAAATAAAAAGAAAAAATAACTTCAATCAAATTATTCTGATCTTAATTTAAAATAATAAAAAAATAGAAGAGAGAAAAAATAATGAAATTATAATGATAGTTTAACAATTTTAATTAGATATTGAAAGCAATCTAATAAAAGCAACCATTGGACAAATAAAGCCAGGAAACATTGTTATCTTCTCTTTAAAAAAATACAAATTCTAAGATGTTATCTGTAAAATTACAAAATTAAAGAAGACAAAAACAGTAAATTAAAATTGTATTCTTTGAGCTAATGTATTCATTTGAAAAAAGAAATGGAATGTAAAGTTGTCTAATTAAATATAAAATAATTTTTATCTAGTCAATATTAAAATAATTTTTGTAAATAATTATTTGATCAAGAAAGGATTATGTTTTGCTGAAAATCATTAAGTCTGCCAACTGATTAGATAATTAATCCCGTGACTAAAAACAGCAGAGTAAATAATTAGAGAAAGAAAAGAAGATTGAAAATTTAATGATGTGAGTGAATTCAGAAAATGGTTGGACAAGGATATAAAAACCAATAAATTTTCATTAGAGTTATTCTGTTGCCATTAATTATTCTGCTGTTATTAGTTATTCACAGTCAGTCAGAGTTTTTGATGTTATTAAAGTTATTCTGCTCCTGTTAATTTTTACTGGAGTATTACTGAGTTTTGCAGTCTTTATCATTGTGGATGAGTAGTTTTGTGGATCCAGAAAAGTATAGAAAGCACTGCAGATAACCAAATACTGGCATACTAGACTTGGGAGTGGGTTTCTTCAGTTTTTTTAACCATGCAGTTTCTATATATTATCAATAGCCTGAGATATAACAGTGACCTGCCGTTTCTGACACATCTACCTATGTTTTACTTGATATTGTGGTTGGATAATTAAATTAAGATGTATGTTGCTTCAGAAAGAAGAATCTACAAGCCACAAGAAAACTGTAAGTCAATGCAAGAACTCTGTTCATGAACTTTAGGCACTGTCAAAATGATAGAGTGATCATCTCAAGGAAACCTCTAACCAAAACCTAGGTCAATGTAAGCAAAATTTAAACATTTAAACTAAAATATAAATGGTAAAATTTACATTTTCTTTATTAATTTTGCTAAAAGTAGAAAATGCATTCACTCTTACTTCCATATTTAAGACAAAATTAATTATTCTAAAATAACTTTGTAATTAATTTAAGTTTATTTTATTAAATTCATTTTTTGTTGTTGTTCTAATTTAATGTGTTAATTGTGTAAATAAAAAAGATGTTATTTAATTTGGCCTAAATTCTCTTTTGTCTGAATCCACTGTATGAAATTTAATTATGACAAATTTTGTTAATAATATTGTTTTGTTTTAAAATATTCAATATCTGATTGCTAAATAAGGAAGTTTTATTGAGCCAGCCAAGGAATCAAGTGCTAAAAGTGTTTAAAATCTTTTGTGGATATTCCAGTTAATTCTCTGGATTCATGGACTATTTATTTTGCTTTAGAAGTCATATAGCAGATGTAACTGTCTTCAAAGGTGACTGCAGTTTATGTATTTATAGGCAATTCCAGTCTGACTGTTAATATAGTTAATATATAAGGTAGTGATTATATTTTCCTCTCTGCTTGTGTAACAGTTCAGATATGAATTTATTTGTATATATATAAATGAGGTTAGGTTCTGTTAAAATATACATGATAAAAAATTATAGCATGAAATATTATGTAAGGTACTGGAGGGGGGGGTATTTGTGTATCATATAAAAATAATGTGCCCAATCTCACAGATCTCACATCTAATTATTAAACATATGAACTCACTTTTTCTACAATCCAAAAACTTATAAGAAAACCAAATTTAAAAAATAATAACTGTGAGAATAAAATTATATTTATTATGGCTGTTAACATGTTTTCATTGAAAATACATACATTGTCCATGTAATATTGTTTTTTACCAGAAGCAGAAATAGGCCCATTCTTGGTACTTTTTTAGTTAAATGTGAATTCTGGGGAAACTTTGCACATTATCTACCAATGGTACTTAAAGTGATACATATTTCTTATATATATATATATATATTGAAGTGGTAAATCTGTAGTACATATTTAACTTCACTGCCTGATGACATTACAGACCTTTAAAATAGGGTTTGAACCAGTTTATATGTTTATTTGGTCATCCACGAATGTTAAGCACACACACATGCACATATAACTTCTACCCTGTTTATTCAAAATGGTTATGTGTAACCAGTTGAATTATTATTTTAGCTTAAGTATATTTTATTTCCAAGCTTGTAAATTTCCTTCACTTAGATAATTGTGTAAGTGTGTATATGTATTACAGATATAAAAATAAATACAATTAATGTAAAGCTAAATCAATGCCAGAAAATTCTAGAAAGTATTATTACAATTTAAAAATGTCATTCTCATTTAACTATTTCAAGTCAAACCAAAAATCATATTCTTAAAGTTATTTGCAATTTTAAAAATACGTTTAAATAATGTTTTCTGGAACATATTTGTTTGCATCTTCCAATGTTGCCAAATTTCAAGTATAGGAGGAGCAAAAGTTCTAGGAACATGCAAAGAATGTGCAGAATGAGTTCAAATCACTCATTCTCTTGTGTTCGATTAGAGAATGAAAACAGAATGACTTGTGAGTAGTGGAAAGATTTGCTTTCCCTAATCTTAGATCGCCTTTGTCCTGCCTTCCTGCCATGCCATCACTACTTGAGAACTGTTCTATTTAACTGTAAAAGAACTATTGGAAGATGCCTACCATTATTCTGTTGACAGTGCCTTCACATCCAAACTTTGTATACATTATCCTAAATTGCCGCCATAACTTTTAACCATAACTTTTAAAGGTAATCCGTTTTGCTGAAGAATGAACTCTTTATATTCCTCACTTCTTTCCTAAATTTTAATTGTACTAATAATGTAATCTTTATTTATTTGGTAACTGACTATAAACTTAATTATCATTAAAGTTGTGATTGTCTTTCTTAAGTTTTAAAAAATCTCGTTCTATAAAACGCTAGCACAGAATTATATATTTTAAATCTATCACTAGTTTTAAGTTTCACACTTTAATTATCTTTTCATGCGGCAAAATTTATTTTAAACTATGTATTTTATTGAATTAGTTTTAGTATGCTAATGTTACAATCTTATTTCAACCATCATTCCGATATTTTTGGAATATTTAAATAGTTAAACATAAAATTTCTTATCGAATGCAGTTTGTTTGATTGAATATTTTAAAATATATGCTTAATGGCGGATTGTTTAAAAGTCATATTATGGGATAAGATAAACCTTTTGTTGTTGACACTATAGATTTAAATGCATTTTATGTTCTTTAAATAAATCTGATTATTAGTATATTTTAATAACTATTTATTACTTATACGCCATTAAGAGTTAACTTGCTTATAATATACTATCGTTTAAGAATATTTGGGGCTTGTTAAATAGGAAAATAATATTTCCCTTTTCTATATTTGACATCCTAATTTGCTAAGATTTTATGTACATTGCTGAGTGGATTAATATTTTTGTCATGGCGTTATGCATGATATTATTATTTCATTTAAACTTAAATTAATACATTAAAAACATTTAAGACTTAAGCTATATTCGCATTGCTTACTTATGATAGCATTTGCAAGATTTCATATTTTGCTTTGTCATATTTATTCCTCTGGAAGTCCCAGATTGTCTTCATGTAACTTGTCTGAGAATGAGATTTGGTAGCTCCGATCAGGACAAACATTAATTTCTTAAGGCTCTTCATTGGATAATGTCAGCAAATGTACTATGGAACCTTACTACTTGTCTCTTTGAATATCACCTTGTTATAAATACAAGCAATCGCTTATATGATAAAGCTTTTAGTCCAAAGACGGACATAAACTCCACTTTTAACGCTACCATTATGGTCAGCAATGCGAGTTCTTTTAAGTATAATTCTCATATTATCTATAAGATGTGGTGCAGTAATGTTTGTAAACCACTCATTTAATAATTAGTCGAATATTTTAGGATTGTCACAGTAAAGCTTATTTAGGCTAACCCATTCCTCATTTGTACAGGCCCAGATATGTTCATGAACAATAAATTATTTAACTGTCATATCAAGAGTAAACCTCTCTTTGGAGATGAATTTATAAATGTCCTTATCATTACTTAAAATAATGATCATAGCATTGATAACATTAATGTATTATTATTTATAGCTCATTAGCATACTAAATCAGTTGCCTATATGCAAAGTAATAACCACATGAAATATGTGCTATGTTTCTAATGTAAATTAAATTATTTATGTTCATTAAATTATGTTGAATTACTCATGCGTTTGTGTCTTAATCTCACTAATTGAATTCCATTTAATCTTTATAATTGTATTAATATTATTTAGAAGTTATAACTGATTACTTTAAATGGACATTTATCTATGGGTTGTTCTGTCTTTGCTCATTCTGGATGGATACTATTTTATAATTCATGTTTCTTTTGCAATGCTAGCTGTGTGCAATTCATTTAAAATTATAGGTTTTCCCTTCATATAAGAGATTTGATTGAGCCAAAATTTGGTATTATTTATTTATACTAATTACCTTGTAGATCTCATGTTTCCCTGCTGTGGCTCTGGGACCAGAATGAATAAAATTTCATCTGTTATCATAAGAAGTATTGTTTATAATGTTATAGTTTTAGAGAAGAGCAAATAGGGCAGAATCTATGATTGCTCCTGACCTGTGTATCTCAGGCATGAGTGGATTTAGGATACTTTTGCTTAGATTCTAAACCTTGTTAAATGAACATACAATTCTGACCGGTACAATATATATATATATATACACACACAATCAAGAAATAATATAATATTTCAACCAGAGGACTGGTTTTCATCTTGGATTTATAAGGTTTTTTTTGATTTATATGTATTTCCTTTGGTCAGTTTTTTATATTTATATATATATATTTATACAATGTGACCTTAAACCTTATTCCTCAAATTTGACTACCATTTTTAGATATTATAAATGTATTCCAAGAAATCAGAGACCAAGATACAGTGAAATCATGTGACCTTGATGTCATTGATATTGTTGGTTTTGCTAAAAGTCCAACTGCTATTGGTTATATCACAGGAAAGGATTCTGATGGCATTATGCTTTGGAAAATGTTGTAAGTATAATTCACCTTTGACTGATAATATATTTGGAGGGTTAATATATATTATTTATTTTATAATGGTTCTTCTTGAACTTAGAAAAAGTTTATCTACATGACAATAGAGGCCATCCTTTAAGTAATATTTCACTCTTTATATTTACAATTAATTGGAATTGTTATTGGCTTACTTTTGTCATTAATGGACTATGTGTAAGAAAGATATTATTTATAACATGATGTATACAACACATATAATATACTTAAAAATTTAATTTCACTATATATTATTGAATCAAATATGTAAAAGTATCTAAAAAGACTATTAGTAATGACCATTAGGGTATTTATTAGAATTGATGGTGCCAAAATTGTGAGCACAAAAATTTTGATACTTGTAAAACAAATTGTAATGATTTAGTATATTACTTATTTACAGGGTCTTTTAGAAAAAATGCAAGACCCAGGACAATTAATATTTAGAGGCTCTTTAAAATTTTAAATAAGAACATGGGGGAAGAGAGAGAGAGAAAAGAAATAAGAGTTTTTACTTACAGGGTCAAAAACAGAACTCTAGGAGCAGTTAGTTAAGAGTTGCAGAAATGAGCAAGCAGATCAGATCCAGATATAACTTTATAAAGTAGATTTACTCTAGGACTGTTAATATTATAAACTACTGTTAACACAGAACTGACTGACAGGGGGTTGAGACTATTAGTTCTGGCTGTCACTGAGAATTGCAGACGCCTTTGGCAGAGTCATCAAATTGGCATCTCATCCCTAAACTGGCATGTTTTCAACTACTTGAAAAAGTTTTTTTCAACTGTTTTTTGGGGAATTTAACTGTAAAAGTAAGGCCATTCTATGAGCTGCAGCATGACTTTGCCTTCTCCTATATTTTTGTTTAATGTATTGAGATGCCAAGTCGTGGTCTCTAATATTGCGAGGCCTGGGGCAGCTTACCTCCTGCCCCCCCCCTTTGATTGGCCCTGCTTATTTATATTATTTTTTTAAAATCAGAAAAAGTAAATAATAGATAATACAAATGATAAAATCAAAGACAAAAATTCTAGACAAGAAATATTTTACATTTATTATTAGCAAATTGTATGTATGTATATATAAAATATAAATAACTTTCTTTGAGTCTCCATTAATAGTATTTTATTTTGAGTTTAACTGAAACAAAAGGAAATGCTCTTCTTATTTTTGTTTTTTATATGTATATACATTTTGATAGCTACTTTTATAAGTATCAGAACTAAGAAATTTCACAACTTTTTTGGGGTGCTGTAAATAATAATTCATTTCTTCCATAGAGATAATTGTATATGTTAGATTAAATAATTTATGGATTCACTATAATGTAAACAAATAAAGTATGGGTTTATATCTCTGTAATAATGACATATGTTTAGCAGTAACTGATGGTATCCTAGAAAAAATACTACTTAATATAGCTATTTTACATGAATGTAAAACCACACTTTAATTGTATACATCACAATAAATCTTTGAAATTATTTAATTTATTATTAGTCAAAATTGATTCGGGTGGGGATAATTCTAGATAGAGATTTTAAATGCTTTACCTTGCTGCATTTATTTGAAAAGCTTGATTAGACATATTAGCACTCTCATTATATTATGAAGTATAATTTATATCATTTTAATATCATAATAATAGCTTGTGTTTAAAAGTATTAGAATTAATATTAATTATAGTGATTTAAAAAAAATACTTTTGAAAAAAATATTTCAATCTAAATCAATTTTTTTTATAAACTGAGACATTTTTGTCAAGCACTTAAGAGCACATTCTATAATACCGGCCAAGTGGCGGGCACCATTTATTTTTTCAATGTAAATTTATAGTTGGATATTGTTAATAATACACATAATGTACAAAAAAATATTTATTTCAAAAATAAAATTTTAACATATAATTAATGTTTATATTTTTACGCTGTAAAAGTATAGTATGCCCTACAATTTGATTACAATATAATACAATAATTTATAAGAAATTTTAAAAATTAAATTTATTTGTATCAGATAAATAATTTTTTATCATGTTCAGATAGTGGCGGGAACATGTAAAATGGTCTGCGGGCACCATGGTGCCCGCGGGCATAGGGTTGGGGACCCCTGGCCTAGTGGTTAGTATAGCTGCCTTCCAAGCAGCTGGCCCGGGTTTGCTTCCCAGTCAATGCATTTGACATATGAAAAAAAAAAAAAACAGTCATTTTTTTGTAACCAGAAAATCATTGTTAAATTTTTATTTCGTTTTTTAATGAAATAACTATTACTGATTATTTTTCTGCATATTGTAAAAAATATTGAAAATCATTAATATAAAAATAAAAAGTTATCTATAACCTAAAGTATCATTTTTACTCATAGAAAAAATAATAATAAATAGAGAACAATGGCCCCAAAGGTGGGCTTTTGAAACAAAAAAATGTTTTGACAGGAAGTAATTTTACTTCCCCATCACATATATATTTATTCAAGTGAGTATTTTGCATTTGAAAAGTACTATAATAACATAACAGAAACAATATACATTAAGAAATAAATATTCATTATTCTTACTGAAAATAATAAACAAGTGAAGAAAATTATGTGTAAATTTATTTGAAGTCTAATCAAAAGACAATATTGCACATGTACACTATCAGTTGATAACTTTAATGATTTTTAAGACATAACTTTTGAAGGTTTTTTTCAGAAATTCTGCCATCTATGGATGAGAATTGTAATTAAAATGTAAAATGTTTCTAAACCACAAAATTTATTTTTAGTATTTTGTTAAATTTGTTTTTTGCTATTAAGAAATGCAAGGGGGAAATGATTTCAATGTCATGCATTAAAAATGATAAATCTCATTCACTACTTTTATTAAATTTATTCTTTTAATTTTTTAAATAATAATAAATTGACTTATTAAATTTAAACACATTTTATATTTCAATTGATTTCTGAAAAAGAAAGAAAAATATTAAAATATAAGACTTTAAATAAATGAAATACTATCCCCATCTCCCAAAACAAATGTTGTTTTTTTTTTAAAAAATAAAGAAAAGATCAATTAGCAAAACAAAATTTTAGAAGCAAATTGAATTGATTCTCATTTTAAAATGAATAATAAAAATGAAAAGAGCAATTATTTTTTAATTATAAACATTACAATAATACTTTTTTAAAATTATGTTTAGATTTAAAAAATATCAATTTAAAACATATTATGTTGTGAACATGCTTGACAGTGATTAATGTGAAAAAATATAATTCACAAAATGATAGATAAAAGAGTAGTAGTAGTTCTATGAAGTGATATTAGAATTAAAGAAAACATATGATGGATGTAAAAACAAGAAAAGTGTGTACATGACTGTTAAGACTTAACTATGTTTATATTAATTTAAACAAAAATAACACATTCACCCACTATACATAAACAACACTCATATATCAATAAATGCAAAAAATAATGTGGGCAAATGAACCATCTATTTAAACAATTTCGATGTTTAAGTAAATAAAGATTGGTTCATTGAGTTGATTCTATTATTTGCACTTATTGGCATGAATGTTATTTATGCATAGCTACTAGGGATGTTATTTTGGTTTAAACTTTACACCCATTAAGCTATACATATTTAACATATTTATATTTCAACATGTTAAATTAGTTATTTTCAAGAATTTTTTAATTTAAATTTAAGAAATTATATCCATGTAAATAGAGATAAATTTTATCTTTTGATGTTGCTACAATGATTGCTAATTGACTATTCTGATGCTAGACAAGTATTTTCTATTAACCTATTCAATAGCTCTTTTATTTGGGGTTTAGAAAAGTAAAAAAGGGTTTGCTTTTACTTCAATCTCAATCTGTTATATGGATTTAAACCCAGAAAGTTATTTATTGGTGGATATGAGAATGCAGAATACTAGCATCTTCCTTGACATTCTGCAAATAATGATTAATCATGTCCAGAGAGTTATATATATATAACCTCTGCTTTTTTCACCTATTTCACTTTATGTACAAATAAATGCCCAGGCACCAATTCTATACAAGATAGAATAAATTTATAACTGAAATTGCTTTTCTACTTACTAATAAGATTCTTATGTTGATATTACTTTATGGCTTAGCTCAGTTGGGGTTATAGGGTATGGTAGTTATATAGGATGCAAATAGGATGATAGAAACATTTATAAATAACAATTCTATAATGTTGATTCAATTGTATTATACACGTCTATTAAGTAATAAGGACTATTGTGAAATTGATAATTATTATACTAAATAAAGTATAGACAATGATGAAGATTGTGTACCTTTTTGCCCTACATCACCCATCTATTCTAAGCAAAGTAAAACATATTTTTGACACTGCAATGTTAAGATCTGTTAACTCTAGACTGTTTAAATAAATGACCTATACTGGCAAATCTATAAATTCTATAATTATATTATATTAAGCATATGTGTGTGTGTGGAAATGGACAATTGAATGCATATAATAAAACAATTCATATGGGATATTATTTCAACAAAACATTTATTATAAGAAACTTTATTTTATAACACATTGATGATGATTTTAATATTTCCCTTATTGTAACACAAACTTGATTAATATTGTTATATAAATTTAAGTGACAGTTTTATTATTATTTTCCTTTTCATTAAATAAAGTAAAAATTTTCTAAGTTAATATTACATTCATACTGGAGGATGAATTGTTAATAATGATAATAAATGAGATATTGATAATATATGAAATATGATTTAATAATTTTTTATAATTAATAATATTAGTAATTGTCTTCTTCAATATTTCTTTGTTTACCATATTTTTGAGTATGTGCGCTTTTACAAAATTACAAATACAATACATTTATAAATTACAATTTCTACTAGTTTATTTACGAAACGGATGGTACAATAAGTTAATCATTAAACTAATGATCTTATTTAAAACATATTATAAAAATCTATAAAATATTTATCTGATATAATCAGCATATATTGTCTGATGATAACTACATCCAAATGAAGAAAGGGAGGGGAATAATAATAACTAAACATTCACATATATATGCGTGAGGGTTAATCAAAATTTCTAAACTCAAATTTGACTCATTAATATAATATCCACTAACTTTTAAGACACAAAGGTTACAGAACTTAGCCAACCTATCATTAATAAATGGAGCATATGCCACTTCAATTAAAAGGAAAAGAAAATACAACTATTTCAGCATATGCTTTCAAATAAGTAAGTACACTAACTACCCACGATTTAATAAGCAAATAATCAGGAGAGTATAACTCAGTCCACATAATAAAAGCATCCCTCGATCTCTTCTATATCCAAATGCACTAAACGTATTTTCTACATAAACAAATTTATAAACAGACAAAATTTTAAGTCTCTATTGTTTTAACAAATGGCATCAAATGAAATTGATATAAAAATAAAATACAACTTTGAAAAATAATTTATGACAGTACATACACACCCGAATATATGATTATATATAATATGATTTTTAAATCATATAAGATAATAAACTGTCATATTACAATAATAATAAGTTACACCAAGCATAACAAAAAATTATCTATCTATTATAAGCAATAAGAAGAAATACCTATCAACATTTAATCATTAAATATTGAGGATTTTTTTAGACTTGAAAGTTTGAACGAAAGTATATACCCTGCTTCCAACGATAACAATGAATTACAACATTAAAAGAAATACAAATGTTGCTCTTACCAGCTGAAGAATAATTTGAAAAGAGCTACAATAGTTTCCAATATTTTAGAATCTCCTAATAAACATCATAAACAACATTGGTATGCAATGGAATTATTTTATTAATCACAAGAAACAAAATCTCTGACTCGGTAAAATAATCCTAGTAAAAGTTTATGACTTTATTCCTTTAGTTTTTAGTACTTAATATAATTTTTATTAACCATTATCAATGATTCATCCATGCATGTATATGTTGTTATAATAAAATACTAAATATTGTTAAGTTATGCATTTAATTACTCCTTTTTTTATATGTGCGAATAGTAAAGTTCTTTGGTATATATAACTATCCTCCTGATATAAGAGTTAAAATAGACAAATCCTTTTGTTTTAATTTTATTTTGCATAATATAAACAAAAAATTATTAATGGAGATTCCATAAAGCATTCCACTACAGTGTTTAATACAATTTTTTTTAGTTATCTTCATTTTTAATAATTTTTTATAATCCCAATATTATTTATTCATGGTAAATATGTTAAAATAAATTATAATTAATAATCTTACATAATATCCATGCATTTTTAAATACAGTAAACTTAGACCATCAGTTGATAAAAGCTAGAGCTGGGTATCTTAAAAATTTAGCTCTCCATGTATATTTTTCCTTCTAGTAGTATGATATAATTATCCATAGGAATAGTAGTAAATCTTCATGATATTTAGTTCACTTATCTTACTATTTTTTTTACAGAATTATTCTATTTTCCATAATGATTTTTTTACACCTTCCTTCTTGGAATCTCTTGTCAAAAAAAAAACTCTCCCACACTTTCTTTTTTATTATAATCAACTTGGCAATATGCCAGAATTTTCTGGCTTATAAAATGTCAATAATAAAACATTGGAACGAAAGAAAAAAAATTAAATATTAAATATTAACTTACAAATGCTACCTAATAATAAACAGATAACCTTTGCAATTTTAAATATAAGATTTCAAGTAATCATCATTATCAACCATTATCAATCCACTGCAGGATGAAGGTCTCTCCAAGTTTAATCCATCTTCTCCGATCTTTAGCTTCTCTTCTCCACATCACCCCTACACATTTTCTTATTTCATCCATCCATCTTACATGTGGTCTCCTTCTGGGTCTTTTACAATCTCTTGGAATCCAGTTTAAAATTTCAATTGTCCATCTATTATCATCTCTTCTAGCAATATGTCCAGCCCAACTCCACTTCAATCTTTTAATTTTTTCAATGAGGTCAATAACACCTGTTTGTTCTCTTACCCATACATTGCGTTTTCGATCTCTTCTTGTTACTCCCAACATACATCTCTCCATACTTCTTTGAGTGGTGTGAAGTCTTTGTATTGATCTTCTATTAAGTGTCCAAGTCTCAGATCCATAAGTAAGAACTGGTAAAACACATTTGTTAAAAACCTTTCTTTTCAAACACATAGGCATATTTCCTTTTAATATCAAGTTATTTCTACCAAAAGCACTCCAACCAAGTTTAATTCTATGATTAATTTCCTCTATTATGTTTCCATCTGTATTAATAATCTGACCAAGGTATTTGTAACTCTTAACTTCTTCTAATTCATCATAATCAATCTTTATTTTCATATTTTGAGCAAATCGATTAAACATTACTTTAGTCTTTTTAACATTTATCTTTAGTCCTACTTTCCTACTTTCATCTGATAACTCCTGCAACATTTCCTGCAGCTCGGAAGCATTATTTGCAAAAACAACTACATCATCTGCAAAATCTAAATGACTTAAATAATCTCCATTTACTTTCACTCCTTTAGTTTCCCATTTTAATCCATAAAATACTTCTTGCAGCACTGCTGTAAAAAGTTTTGGAGATATGAAGTCACCTTGTCTTACACCTTTCTCAATGTTGACTTTCCCAGTATCATTATGTAATCTAATTGTTGCTGTTGCATTTTTATAAATATTCTTTAAAATATGACAATATCCTGGATCTATACCTTGATGATCCAATGCTTTAATCACTGAAGAAATGTTTATAGAATCAAATGCCTTTTCATAATCTACAAATCCAAAACATAATGACAACTCATATTCATTTGTCCTTTCTATAACTTCTCTCAATACTTGAATATGATCTACTGTACTAAAACCACTTTTAAATCCAGCTTGTTCTCTTGGTTGGTGAAAATCCAAGGTTCTCTGTAGACGAGTTGTAATTATCTTGGTAAAATTTTTATATAAAACTGATAAAAGGCTGATAGGTCTGTAATTTCTAATATCTTCTTTATCACCTTTTTTAAATATTAATATTATTACTGCATTCTTCCAATTATCTGGTACATCTTTATCATTTAGACATTTGGTATATAACTTTGCTAATATTTTTTCTGTTTCTTCACCTGCTTCTTTTAATATATCAATTATAATTCCATCACTACCTGGAGCCTTTCCTTTTTTCATACATTTAATTGCATTTCTCACTTCTTCATTTAAAATTCTGGGCAATTCGGAAGATGTAATAGATATAGGAGGTACTTGTTCTTTATTACTATATAATTCTTGATAAAAATCTTCTACCAATTTCATAATGTCATCCCTCTTTTTAGTAATAATTCCATCTTTTTTCCTTATTGCAGATATAAATTTCCTACCAATACCAAAATGTTGTTTTACATTCTTAAGACTTTTATTTTCTTCTACAGCTTTTCTTGCTAGTTCACAGTTATACTTTCTTATATCATTTTCAACTCTTTTCCGCACCATTTTACAAAATTCGAGATATTCCATTCTTTTTAATGCATCATTCTTGCATATCTTCATATTCCTTCTTTTCTTCATAAGTTCTCTAGTCTCAGTAGAAATTTTATTAGTCAATTGCTGCTTTTTTCTACTAGCTATCTTTGTTGCAGTTTTTAAAAGTGTATCAGTTATTTTCATATTAATTTCATTCAAATCTGAATCATGTTCAAAATCTACTAATACTTGAAACCGATTTGTAAGTTCTAATTTAAATTCATTAGAATGTTTCTGAAGATTAGGAATATCAACTGTAAATATAGTTTTTCTTAATAATTTTTGTCTCTCTAGTTTTACATTAACATGTATCTTACCCCTTACTAATCGATGATCACTTCCTGTGTTAAATTTATTAAGAACATTACAATCTTGAAATATGTATTTCCTGTTAGTCAAAATATAATCCAATTCTGCTGTACCTTCATTTGGATGTTTCCATGTCCATTTCCTTCTAACATTTTTCTCAAAAAAAGAATTCATAATATAAAGTTTTTCCTTCTCTGTAAACTCCACAAGTCTATGTCCTCTCTCATTTCTATTACCATAACCAAAATTACCTACAACACTTTCATCTTTCATTTGTTTACCAATTCTAGCATTAAAATCTCCCATAACAATTTTAAAATGTTGTTTACTCTGATCAAAAGCCTTTTGTACATCCATATAAAAATCTTCTACTACTTCATCACTGTGAGAACTTGTTGGGGCATAAACCTGAATTATCTGCATTTGATATCTGCTATTAAGTTGTATAACTAATCTTGCCACTCTGTCTGATACACCATTAATCTCCACAATATTGTTCTTCCACTTTTTATTTATAATGAATCCTACTCCACTTGTATTTCCAATATTTGTGCCTTTATAATAGAGCATATGTCCACTTTTTAAATCAATTGTCTCTTCACCTTTTCTTCTAACTTCACAAAGTCCAATAATATCCCATTTAATATAAGAGAGTTCTTCTTCTAATTCTTGCAATCTTCCTTCACTTGAAAGTGATCTGCAGTTGTAAGTACCTAAATAAAAAGCCATCATCAAATGGCAGCCTGGGTCCGCCTCCAGGATATTCTTAGCACCCTCCGCCTTCGGCCACCAACCGCTGCCTTGGTTGGTGACTTTACAGCCTCCTGGGATTAAGGGCCATGCTTTATTTTTGTCTGTCATAATTATATAATTGGGAAAATCTTTATCATTTACACAAACATTCATTCTGCCTTATCAGGCACTGAGAAGAAAGACCATGGTGTTTCTTGATCTTAAACTCAGAGGTAAAAAGCCAATAAACTCACCACGCTGGCTAATGCGTGTTGGTGAGCAGCCCATCCATGTTCGTATACTATATGAATAAACATATAGTAATAACAGCTGCAACGACAAGAACGTATGGAGTGGACATTAGGAATTTGCCTGCTCGGTTCCTTTAAGGCCTCCAAGAGAAATCAAAGGGTCTCCTTTCAGTTAATAGCAAACTCCTTAATAAAATATAAAAAAAATCATTCTAATTAATGGTATATGTGTGTATCTGTTTTCTATGGCATATTAATTCTGCTACTACAATTTGGACATTATAAGTAAGAGTATAAAATATGAATAAAGTGTGAGATGATGTAAAATGAACATACACCCACATATACAAGATAAATCTTAGATGGGAGTAGAAAATGAGTGAGAAAACCAATGAACAAACACCTGCTATGGTTCTCCTATTAATTTAGCTATCATACTAACAAACCCTGATATTGTCCATCTTCCTCTTCCACTACCAGACACATATAACCTAAAATTTTAACAACTGGTACACCCAACTAAAGTCTTAATAATTTTTAAAACCAAATTATATCACAATTCTTTTTTTCCAATAGTTATCTCTAGCCATTATTAGCATGAATGTAAACTTCCCACATTTCTTCCTGGTGCCAACCTGGAAGGTCACAGTCCCCCTTTTTTATAAAAAAATAAATGAATTGGACAAACAACAACAAATATTATTAGCATATCAAATTTCACACTAAGATTGGTTTACAATTGGAAAATTATGCTTGTGCAACAAACATTCATGCTCATTAATATCTTTTTTATTTACATATTCTTTAAGAAAATCTACATTAATCAGATCATCTTCTATCATTTTAAGTTTGATCTTAGCTTTTCCAATTTCTTTTTCCTCATCAATAATTTTTCTGCCAAGATTTAAATTAAATATCTTTTCATTTATTCTTTTAAATTTTACATTTGTTTTCCCAATATCTCTTATATAATCTACACCTTCACTAAGATAACTTATCTTAATCTTCTCTCTACTCAACTTCTTGAATTTTACTTTAATTTTCTTCATATTTTTATTGTGATTAAGTATTTCTCTAAGAAAATCTACTTTAATTTTCTCCTTATTTTTAAATTTAAGTTTTATTTTGGTTTTACCTAAATCTGTATTCTAATCAACTTCTACTTTCATAAAATTTACAGTAGGCACTGTATCCTTAATTCTTGTGAATAATATTTCTTTATAAATATTAAATTTTAAATAAATATTTTCATAATTATTACTAGATTTCTGAACTATATTTTGTGTTTTATCTTTAAATTTATTACTGGTATTATCCATAATCTTTGGTAATTCATTGTCTAATAACTTTGGTTTTTTTTCTCCTAAAGAATTTAATTTTATTTCTACAGATTCATCAACTTTTTTATCCTCACTATAGTATTCACCAAAGGTTTTAAGTTTATCTATGTCCTCTTTATCAACTAACTTTTCATAGGATTTATTCATTCCTATAATATTATTAGTCAACTTATCAGATTCCTTGGGTTCTTTTAATATCTTATCATGTGATTTACTATTTTCATTAACTTCTTCAACAGACTCTTTACTTTTTTTCCATTGATTTTGAAAAATCAAGTCCACTTTTTCTGATTGACTAGAAATATTCAATACTATTTCCTCAACAGAATTTTGAGACTTTGAACTTATCCCTAACTGTTTTTGTGATATCTCTCATGATTTTTCTCTATTTGACCTCATTTCTGCAGTTTCTGACACTAGTTTTGTGTTATATGACTTCATTTTTGATATTAGTTCTGCTTGACCTGATATCATTTCTGCAAACATCTCTTTTGACTTTTCTCTATCTTTTACTCGACCAGACTTTAGTTCTTTTAGTACTAATAATATCTCTCTTAACCACATCAGCACATCACCATCTATGGTTTTAAGGACAGTATCTCTCGTCTTATTAGATTCTCCATGGGACATATCCATGGTTTCATTTCCTGATTCAAGGTCAGGAGACAATGCAACAATGTCTGGAGATGGTGTCTCTTGAGACCCACCCAAACTATCATATAAGTTAAACTTTTCCATTATATATAGTCTTTTAAAATTTATTAATTTAATACTCTAAGAAAATAAGGTTCACCAGCTCCAACCTCCACCAAATCAACAATCCAAATTCATCATCATCATTCAAAACTACACAGAATTTCTACAATTTTATTCAATTTTATTTTTCCATATAATGTTTGATTTCCACACACACATAAACAAGAAAACATTAAGTTTTAATCAGATAACATCGATCCAAACATACTTGGAATTATCAACTAGATTTTGCATGATCCACTATGGTTGTATTGCAAATTATATCAATTTAAATTATTGATAAAGCTAAAATAATTCAAACATGTTCATTTATCTTTATGCTGTGCTGGATGCATTCAAATATTACAACCAGAAACAACAGCATTATGCCAATTTCATTCATAAGGTTTTAAATAATGACAATGCCTAAACCAATATTGCCATCACTACAATTAGATAGTTACAATCACTTATATCTTTCACACTAACCAATCAAGTTTCTCCACAATTGTTTGTGCTAAAACCTAATTCATGTGGACACTAACTATCAATCAAGCTTACTATATTAAGATCCAAACTACTATGGCAATCAACCAATCATCAATCCATCAAGTCCAATACATTGCATGCCAAAATCAATTCTATCATGAACCAACCATTAACTAATTGTGCTGCCATGTTGCACACCATTTACATACTATGGTTGAATTTGGTGCTACAAATTCAAATTATGGGTTGTGTAATAATTATAACCCTGTAAACATATCATGCCGTCCACATTGCATGCCATTTACCCACCCTGTAACCTCTGCTTTCTTCACCTATTTCACTTTATGTACAAATAAATGCCCAGGCAACAATTCTATACAAGATAGAATAAATTTATAACTGAAATTGCTTTTCTACTTACTAATAAGATTCTTATGTTGATATTACTCTATGGCTTAGCTCAGTTGGGGTTATAGGATATGGTAGTCATATAGGATGCAAATAGGGTGATAGAAACATTTATAAATAACAATTCTATAATGTTCATTCAATTATATTATACGCATCTATTAAGTAATTATATATAAGTGTGTAAAAATATGTAGGGGAGGAAAATAATTTTAGAAAATAATATTTAAAATAGTATCTAATATTTTTTGTTATTAATAGCAAAATTTATTTGTCTTTTTCTTTTTTAGATTTGCGAACACATACGTACTTGGAGATGATGATCAGTATTATTCGTCTATTATTTCACTTAAAAAAATTGTGTAAATTTTATAAAACTTGACAGAAAGTTTCAATTTATTTTATTTTCATTAAAATTGTTATCTGTTTTATTTAATGCAGTAATTATTTGTTTGATTTTTACTACATTAAACAAACAATCAAATAGTTTATTGTTCAGAAAGACATAAGAAGTATGTGCACTGGAAATTTCAGCAATCTAATCATCATTTTTGGGCTCCAAAATCTGCCACTTTCCTATTGCACTAAACAATACAGTCACATACTATATCAATATTTCTTAGAAAATAATATATGTTATTTATTCAAGATGATTTTCCAAAGTAATAATAGCTTAATTTAAAATCAATCATTATAATAAATATCAGCTTTTGCTGCAATTCTCTTTAATTTATAACCTTTTTTAACCATAGAAATGATATTCTGTATTTAAAATAACATGAAATACTTAGATGAAGTCTACTTAATTATTTACATACATTAGGCAGTTGTGATCTAAACAATTACATAAGTATTATTTTAGTTATGTAATGAGCGCACAAATAAGCTCTTAACAAGCTTTGCAAAATATCCCCAACCCCAGATCTCTTTTTGCTACTGGAAACCAGTAGTAGAAGCTGGTCTGGGGTTGGGAATATTCTGCAAAACTTGTTAAGAGCTTATTTGTGAGCTCATTATATAACATTTGTAATATAGGCTTGTTAATTTAGGTCATGTGACATCTGACTTGTTTTCTTTGTAATAGTATTATTTTAGTGTACTGATGTGACATATGGTGGCAAAAGATTGTGGTATCTGCCATTATTAATTATCTTCACCCTGGTAGTGAGTCAATAGCCAACTTACTATTTAATTTTCAGTAATATGTCTTTTATGAATTAAATTTCCATATTCTTCCATTCTAAATATTAATGAGAGAAAATACTCATACATATATGAAATATAAAATTCAATAATATTTATCATACTGAATATATTTTCGACTCATCATATTCACGATAAGCTTGGTGAGAACATTAATTTTTTGCTGATTTGAATGCTATTAGTATTTTGGTTCATTATATATTCATTTTGTGTAATGGACCATGCATCTTTTATTTTTATGTTTGCCATCGTTTTTCCCTCACACATAACTTTAACAACATTGGGATCACAGCTATGGCTATATTCTCTTGTGATTATAAAAGACAGAGATAAATTAAATGCTTCAGGCTTAATCTCAGATTTTTTTATACATTAATGAGTGCTGGGTCATTTTAGTTGTAAGATTTGCTCTGGTCTCACCATAATATACATGTGGACAGTCTTTTTCACTGCAGTTTAGAGCATAGACAACATTGGCGCCCCAGAGTTAAAATTTTGTTCTTTGTATTGTTAATAAGTTTATTTAAAATTATAAGAGTTCTGAATCTGACATTAAAATTATCCGAACATATTTATGCTATTTTATTAGCCATAAGAGCTAAATATGATAGAGCAATTCAGATATTATTATTTATACAATCGCCCATTTATTAATTATTTTGGTTTTGAATTGTTCTATATATTTATGTATGTGCATTTTCTGTAATAACCTGTTTTTATCAAGTCAGCTACAGTTAATTAAATGTTCTCAGTTTTATGTGCTTCATATTGACATAAATGATGATTACGGTATAAAAAGTTTTTAACCCTTGGAATTTTTTGAGATATAGATACTTTAGATATTATATCTATGTATCCTTTAATATGGGGGGGAGTATAACTTTTAAAAATTGGAGTGCATTGTGTGTCAGTTTAATTTTAAATTTAAATATTGAATTAGATTATCTTCCAGCTCAACTGTCCAATTCAACCCTGAATCTGTGATCATGTGATTAATTGTATTTTGCATATATATATACAATTTTCTTGCATGTTTAATATAGAATCAATTATATTTCTTTGTAACCAAGATTTGACTATAAACGATTTGAGTAATAGATAAGCCCATTGTCCAAAACTCCGTCATCTCATATTCTTGCTTTGTATGTAGCTATGATGTCGTTGGCTATACAATTTAAGGACTCTATGATAAATTCTCTTTTATATGTATTTGTATTCTTGTTTTTTAATAATTCATTGATAATTTTTATTGCCTCTTTGCAATTAACTGATCCACAGAGTTTTGTAAAATCAAAGAAGTTCATTCTATGATCATTAGAAATGAAGCACTTTTAATAATGTCCACAAATTTGAATCATGATTTTATGGTATGTTTGCCAAAATCTAATTCTTCTTTAAGTAATTATGTGACAAATTTGGAAGTTTCATGATAGTACTATTCGCCTAAATCAATCATTAGTTTAAGCGGATGATGTCATTATGCATTTTCGTATTAGCAAATATCTAGTAATAGAGTAATAGATGGATACATTTGGAAATATTGTTACCTATCATATAATTTATTTATGTATTTTTTTAAGTATGCAAGCTATAAATTTGTCTTTTTTGGTTTTGACATTGTAACTGTTAAGTCTATTAAACTTGAAAGTAATAATTTGCATCAACAATTTCTCTTCAAACTTATCATTACTTGTCAGTAAAAAGCAATGACCTTTGCTGCATTTATACATATAATTTCGTTTTTAGCAAGTCCTTTTAAGTGTTTCGATGCTCTTCAATATAAGGCATTCAGAGTTTTTATATCAGCTTTCATTGCTGTTGCTGCCCTGTAAATTTTTTTATCGTTTTCATTTTCATAGGCCATTTTCAATTCTGCTACCATTTCCATTTGAAGATTTTACCATCCTCCACTGAAAAACCGAGGTCCGGCATTTAGTAGTGAAGCTTATTTTAATGCCATTCTATAACTTGATAAGTTGACGAAGCCTTTTTCTGTTGAAAAATTTCCTTCCTTCATTTTCAACGTTAAAGATTTAAATGTTTTGTCAAATCCAATTTTTAATTCTCTATTTAATTTTCCACACGTTTTATGTCCTCTTTTGTAGTAGGATGTTTTATTTCTTATATTTATTTTGGGCCATAAATGCTATATTTAACTTTTGGTTTGACGTTTTTCATTATCCATCTCATAAGTTGATTCTGTACTTAACTTATGAGATGGATAATGAAAAACGTCAAGTTAACTTATGACATGGATAATAAAAAAACGTCAAACCAAAAGTTAAATATAGCATTTATGGCCCAAAATAAATATAAAAAATAAAGCATTATGATTCTGTACTTAAAAGTTATTTTCCGTAACGAAAATACTGGTATAGTGTTTTTCTAGCGCTGTTTAAAGGATTTTTTTCTGCAGTTGGCTGGAGAAATAGTGAGTAAAACAGCTCAAATTTGATTTAACTAGTAGTTCTTGGGGTTTTGTGAGTCATGATGTCTAAATGGACAACCCAGAGATGAAATCCAACCTGTTTTACAATGAAGCTATTGACCAAAATTCCAAAGAAGCCATATTGACTAAGAAAATTTGGATCTGAATTTGCTAAGACTTTTAATAGAGATTTGATTTCAAAAGATGATCATAAAAGAGAAAAGAAACAACTTAAAGAAAAGCTCCATAAAAGAAATAACAATCGTTTGAAAGATCAGGAATTAAATTTGGGAAAAGAAAATTGGGTTAGTCATGCAGAAAACATTACTATTTCAGAAACAAAGGCTTCCAGGTTGACACAGGAGAAAACTGTCTTATCGATATCTAAAGAGAAAAAAGCACCAATTATAGTAGGGAACACTCATGGTAACTCCCATGTAAAGTTACAACAAGATTGATTGGAAAATAAAAGTAAGAATGAGATAATCATAAAAGATGAATTTCATTCTGGAAAATTAAGAAACCGGAAGGTTAACCTACTGGAGATTCCGACTTTCAAAATGATTATAAGTGTGATGACTTAGTAGCTACTAATGTGGAGCAGAGTGGACTATTGTTTTCTTCTTCTTTTGTGTCCAAGTGGAGTGGGATTTCTTATGCTCAAATTGTTGAGAGTGGAGCTAAAGATTTTACAAGTAATGCTCGGCCCGAAAGGGGTCTTATGAATGATTCTGATGAGTTTTTTGATTTTCTTGATGATTATACTGATAGAATATTAAAGGAAAATAAAAAGAACCATCATTTGAGAACTCGGTCTTCGATTTCAACAGATAGCAGAAAAGTAACAACAACTTCAATGAAACTATCCCACCGAAGCTTTACACTTCATTCATTAAATATTACAATGAAAAATCCCTTATTTTAGCGGTCACAGATTCTTTCTGTGGTTTTTTCCGATTTCCCATAGATGGGCTTTATAGAGAATTAAGAAATAAAAAATTATGGATCTGATTCATTCAAATAATCAGTACATCATCACTGAATTCCATAATAGTGATCAGAAGCTTAATTTTGTATTCTTTGTGAAATTATAAAAAAAACAAGTATGTGTGTCATATCAATATGAATAAAGCTGCAATTCTCCTGGGGCAGATCAAGCACTATTTTATTAATTTTACTGGAAGATATTTATAATAATTACTGAATCCTTATGGTAAAATTTCTGATTTTAGACATCTCAGAGATAACAAAGCTGACTCAATTGCATATTTAAACATCACATTATTCTAACTCAGTCTTAACAAAGGCGTAAACCCTGATAATATCCCAAATTTTATTTAATAAAGATGTCTCACCTTTAATTGTATGGGAATAAGTTCACAATGTTGTAATTGTAGTCTCAGGACACGTCTCATGAAAGAGTTTCTCTCGACAACGAGGTGTCAGTCATGTTGTGAGATGAAAAGAAGATTTCATAGTAATGCAGAGGTTAAAAGATAATTTTTACAGATAGTCGATGGAAGAGAATAAAAAAAAAGAACTATGGCTCAAAATACATATGGAAAGCAACATGATAATCTTCAGAATAGTAATCCAATGTTAAGTCATTCTTTGGCAAATTTTAAGGGAAAAACCATTGAATATGAAGAATCAGGTTAATCAGAAAGAGACAGATTTATAATGGCCAATAATAGAAAGAGGAAAGGAAAGCTGAATGGAAGTAGAGATACAGCATTAGATCTAAATGGGAAGGTTTGTTTTGTTAATGAGAAATGTCAGTCTGATGAATCTGAAATTGATGATCCTTTAAAAAAACAGAAGACACTGAATAAAATAGATAAAGTTTTTAAGGACAGTATGTAATTAGGTGGTGATCATCTAGATAAAAAGGTTGATGTCAGAATTCAAAAGACTACAGTTGAAACTTTTGCCGAACCATTTCTGAATGGGTTTCAAGATCTTAAGGATCCTCGAAGGGGAAAAAAATCTTTGTGGAAGCAAAGGACTTAATGAACATAGTCAATAGTGATTCATTTAAAAAAGAGAGTGTGTCAGATGGTATAGCTAACATAACCACAAATGTGTCAACAGAATCATCAAATAAAAATGATAACCCAAATAGAATGGAAAAGATGGCAGATGGTCTATTCCAACCTCATAAAGCTAGTCAGTACTTAAAGATGGCCTATTGGCCAAAGAAAATTCCCGCCCAAACAAATTGCTAAAAAACAACGTAGTAGACTAAGGAATGAGTTACAATATGGTGCAGCTCTTCCAAATAGTAAAGAAAATGATGAATTAGATGTGCCATTTGATCAATGATTAGGGATTACCAAACAAAGTGAAGGGGTTGGAAGTGTAAAGGATCAATAATGGGACAAATTTCTATAGTAGTTGACATTCACAATTCATTGGTCTTTAAATATGATTCTGAGGATGGCATAGTGAGTTCTGAAGATGGGTCGATAGGTCTACAAGATTATGTTTTCTTCAGTGACACTTCAAGTTTGTTCATCTGGATTATCATAGCATAATGAATAATAGTTGGACAAATGTAAATATACTAATACATTCCTATCCAAACAATTCAATCCCTTGCCCCATTTATATGTATAAAATGCCACTGATCTATGTAATAATATCTATTCAAAACTATACAGACATCTATGTATTCACGAAAGTAAACACTTATATACAAAAGTCATTCTTTGTAACTTCTGTTAAATCTGAATAAAGTTCCCTTTTGAAAAAAAAAAGTTGATTCTGTAGTTGGTCTTTAACTTTATTATGACTATTTATAGACTTACAAATTCTTACGTTGCAACAGTTTGGATAAATGTCATAATATAAACATTTTTAAAGAAATCTATCCTAGCTTGGAGTGTTATAGTTTCCACTCTTATTTTATACACTGTTCCATAAATCGGCTATTTCAAACATCTTAATAATATATAATTACAAACCATACTCTGTCATTCTAAATATTAATATAAAAAAATACTAGTATTTGTAATATTTACCCTACCGAGTTTGGAGTTCACATCATATACGTGGTCAGTCTGTTGAGAACATTAATTTTTTGCTAATTTGAATGCTATCAGTTTTTTGGTTCATTACATATTCATTTTGTGTAATGAACCACGCATATTATATTTCTCTCTTTGTACACACCATTAACAGCACTCGGATCGCAATTAGGACAGTGTTCTTTCTTGTGATTATGAAAGAAAGGTGAATTAAATGCTTCAAGCTTAATCTTATATTCCTTATACATTAATGAGTGTTAAATCATTTTAGTTCTAAAATTTATGCTGGTCTCAACCTAATATATATATATATGTGAACAGTCTTTTTGGCTGCAGTTTATAGAACAGACAGCAATATAAAGTTAAAATCTTGTCCTTCGTATTGTTAATGAGCTTGTTTAAATTTATGAAAATTCTGAATCTGATATTAAATTTGTCCAAGTATATTTGGACTATTTTATTACCCATACATGATAAAAATGGTAGTGCCGTCCGAAATTTATTATTTCTACAATCGCCTGTATATTAATTATTTTGTTTTTGAATTGCTCTATATATTTATATATGTATCGTCTGTAATAACGTGCTTTTATCAAGTCAGTCATGTTCTCAGTTTTATATGCTTTATACTAATATATTGTTTAAGAAAACGATTGCATGTTATTTTAAGGTGTCAAATATGTAATTACTGGCTATAAAATCAAAATTAATTACAGCGTGATGCAGTACTCATTTGGTGAGTTGTTTTATATTATTACGATTCTTAGCCAATGGCTTCCCATCATGTTTTATATATTTATTGAAATAAAAATATATGAATCTTATAGTAAGATTATATAATATGATAACCATTTTGCATAAAGGAAATATGTAGATGGAATGCAATTCATTAGGAAGCCAATCTTATATTGAAAATGCAGGTAGTTAAAATGGATAAATGTGATGGGCATAGAAAATCTAGTTAAAATGTTTTTGCTATTTAGCTAATATATTAATATCAAGGCACTAAACACAGACACAAATGTACTCAAAACCTTTGTTTATAAATGTATGAAAATAAAGTATAAATATAAACAATAAACATAGCATTAAACTTATTCATAAAAGAGAGAAGTATATAGTCCTCTGAAAAGCTATTAATAAGCTTATAAACTCATTTTCTCTTTTTCTAACTTTATAGAGAGTGGATTTAAATAATAACTGAGAACTTTGTGAAAGATTTGTCTACTTTTACGGATGTAGCTCTTTATGTTCATAGATTATTATTTTTAGTAAAAGCTTTTTTAATACATTGTACAGGCTTAAACCTGCATTTATATATATAATATATGTGGGATCCGAACTCAGACTTTCACACGACCCACTAATTATTTATCTTTTCAATATGTGTGTGATCAGGTGGATCAGCAATATGAGATGGCACTGAGAGTAATGGGTCGAGTGAAAGTCTGAGTTTAAACGATTTTTTGCAAATTAAAAATATTAATATAGTACAACTCACATATGCATATCTATGCATGTGAAAAATAAGTAAATAATATATATATATAATCGATAGGAAATAAAAATTGGATCAGTATTTTGGTAACTTCCCTTAATATAAAGAAGTTTATCTGAAACGCAACAATAAGACTTTGTTTTATATATATAATTACAAGTTTGACATCACGGTTTACAAATTCAAACTCGATAATATTAGATTTCTAATTTTTTTCTTATTTATAGTGTGTAATACACTGTACATAATTTTTTTAATTCGCTACATTTTTTAAATATTTTAAAAATCATTTGGATGAGAGGTTTCAATAGTAAGATTTTCAAAGTTAGATTATTTGCATTTAGAGAGCATGTAAAATTTCGTCATTAATATTCAAGTAATACTTTTTTTCTTCCATTCATGCATTTTTCCATTAACATCAAACGAGCATGTTGTAATTTTGTCATTTTATATTTGTGTATTATGAAGTATAAACATTATATGATATGGCGATCGCAAGACGAAATATTTTTTCTATTTTAAAAAATGTTATTTAGTTTCTTGCATGTTTAATATAGAATCAATTATATTTCTTTCTTTGTAAGCTAATATTTGACTACACACGATTCGAATAATGGATAAGCCAATTGTCCAGAACTAATTAATCATATGGAATATCATACTTGATCTTACCAAGAAATCAGGGTTTACAAAAATCGATGATGACAGCATTAAAAAGCTTTTGGTATCACACATTGAAGAATTAACTAATGAGAAATTAATGCAACTAAATAAAAAAAAAAGAAAGGCAGTGAGAAAAAGAAAATGAACCTGGGTACCAAAAAGCTGAAGAAAACAATTTTATATCACAAGGCTGTGATCAGCATGAAGTCAATCCATGAGAATTTACAACATATAGTGAGGAAATTTTAAAAAAAAACAGTCAAATGTCCATTCTAAACTTTTTTTCTAGAGATCCTAAGCCATTAACATTTGGCATACCTTCTTTGAAAATCATGATCTTCATTTATAAAACAATAATGGGCTCATTGAACGAGAAATTGATGATATAAAAAACTGGATGATGATGATAATGATTGCTTAGTGTTCTGTATGTAAGTAAACATAACTTTAAGCTAAATGTTTATTTACATAAGTTTGAGTTCATTATCTTGCATACATACATATTTGTATGGTATAATTTTTATTCCCAAATGCAAGATAATTTTTTCCCAGAGAAATCTATTATAATCCCTTGCTTTTTATATAATATTCTTACTTTATAATAGTTTTGGGAAACCAGCTATCTTTACTAAGCAGGTTGAAGATATATGGGATGCTACAATATTATAATATATATATATATATCAATAGTAGAGAAATTATTAGCACCTGCTGTCTTGTATTTACAGTCAATATCTAAATTAATACACTATACAGGCTTAAACCTGCATATATATATATATATATTGAAACAGTATGATTTAATCATCATACATTTCACCTATTCTATAAAATAGTAGCCTTCATTTCCCTAGTTCAAATCCTAAAGGTACATATATATATATATAACAAAATACTTGGGAATTTAACATATATAAAAGTGTATATTTACATGTATATGTGTGTAATTGTATATGCACACACATCTGCTATAATTGTATATACATTTTGTAATATTTTTATTTGCTAAAAATGGTATATTCACATCTGATTGATATTATCATTATATAATGACACACCTTATAATTTTATAAATATTTAACTTATGATTTTAAATAATTAAATTGGTTTTAAGCTGTGAAAATTGTATTATATAAGGACAGAATTCTCTAAATTATTACAAACGTCTTGGAAGTTAACCAGTTACCCAGTTATTTAATCATGTAAGCAATTAAAAACAAATGTAGATTTCTCATGTCTATGATAAAATGTTAGCAGCTTAAATCTCTTTCAGGAAAAGAAAAGGAGAAGCAATTCAATGTTTAAAAAAAAAAGAACTTTATCAATCTTATGAGACACCACCGGTATAAATCCAGATTTTATGATTCTTAATAAAATAAAAATTGGACAATTAAACCTGCCATAAAAAAAAATCCAGCTGAACTTGAATCTCGGTGAAATAAAAAAGGAACAATTGGTAAACAATTAAGCCTGAAATCAATCTAACCGATTCGTTTGAAGTGGATGAAATTAAGACTTCTTAAGTTTTAAAATCTAAAAATAAAGATTGTGAATGAACTGTGAGAGGGGGGGATTAAAGAAATATAAAAAGGCCAGTTGAAAAGAAATCGAGATTCCATTTTGCTTTTACTCTCATGTTCACTCATATCCAGGCAGCGTGCCCACATTTGATTATGAAAACCATTGGCTAAAAAGACCATCATTGCCAGCTTCCTCAGTGGCTAGAACTGCTATGGAGACCAAAGACCAAAAACCACAGCCCTACTGAAAGGATAGCCCATAGATGAACCAGCTCAGATAAATCAGTCCATGTGTGTGTGTTTCATACTGCCAAGCTGCAAGCCTGTGGATAAATAATCGGTAACAACTTCTAATCCAAGCTAAATCTAAAAGCTATAGCAATCTATAAATCTTTTCTAAAACTAGCTATATAATAAATCATGTGCACAAACTCTTAAATTCAAATCTTATAAATTAATCAAACTATGTTAAAAAAAAGTGTATTCTCTCTTAAAGTAATTAACTGTATTAGATAAACATAACTCCACCTGTATAATTTTAAAATACTTTAAAAGTTAGATGTAAATCTTGCCTGATCTCAAACTCTTAAATCTTTTTAAATTCAACTTATAAAAGCTTATTTGCCTTATTATTTTCTCTATTTACGTCTATACCTTTGCATCTATATAGAGATTATTAACTATTATCCACTTAAAGAGACGATTTGTTCTCAAGTAAAGTAATGTATGCCGTTTGGCATATTTATATATCTCTGGTCCGAAACCTACTTTGATGCATTATTTGAGCTGCTATGTTTAGCTTAATATCACACATGTTGCTTATTAAAAGGTTTGTTTGGTTAAATAGAAGAGAGTGATAATTTAAGGCATATTCAGTAGTTAGCCAAGTTTAAGCCCCAGATATGCTTTAGACTCCATTAATGTAATTTCGTAAAAATATGTAGTTAATTAATAAACTAGATCATTTTTAATAAAGTCCACTTTAGCACCATTTCAGTGCTTATTTAACTAACTGGTGGAGGGTAGTTTGCAGAAGAAACTATAGATTTTGCACTTTACTAATTGTATTAATTAATATTTGGAAAGCGTTGTGAACGAGTCTTTACGAAGCACTGATGTGCATTCTGCCTTGCTATCATATAAGTATTAAGATAAGATTAGGTTTTAAGGGCTATCTTATCATCCCTAGTTCGGACAGCCTCTCTCTTAAATGGGATCATGATTTTAAGGGACATTCTCATTTCCTCCTTTAAAACTGGAACACTGAATCCAGCATTGTATATTATGGCTGTTCGATCATCCAAACTAAAAGTTCACATATAGCAGGCGATTGGTAGCTGAGAACCGAGTAAACATTGCTGAATCTCATGAGTAAAGGCGCGTTCAAGCCACACCTCTGATGTAATTTGCATAGCACTATAGCCTCAGAAGCTATGCTACAAAACACCAGCTTATCGGCTATTATATTAATTGTTCAGCATTGATCTGAACCTAAGATCTAGTTTATCTAAGAATATCTGCATAAAGAGCACATTGACCGCACAGCACAAATAATAAATTTAAGTACACATTGTATAAAGTGCCCACTCTCTTAAAGTTTAACCCTTGACAAACTGAGTAGGAATGTCAGGGCATAAGTTAGACATAAGTGTAGATGTAAAAATAATAATTAAATGTATAAACACTAGAATAATGATGATCATTAAGCACATTGATTACAGAACATGTAGTTTGTATTTTCACCATCCCACCTGCGAGTGGAATATGCAATATATTAAATTGTTATTGTTTGTGTTTTGTCAATATTAAATAATTTTAAAACCTATTAACATATATAGTATTATTCACTTTATTTATATTAAATCACCATCCATAATTATTAATATATATATTAGATAATCAGCCATAAGTTGTGTGAGAGTGTTTGGATAAGTTATAAAGCATTCAGTTAATTATCTCCGAGCCTCTCATTTTACCCTTTGCTATTGCCGGCATGGAAATTAAGAGATTATGAGTGTGACATCATATATGTCATTCATAAGGTAGTAAGTCAGGGAGTGTTGGTGAACGAGCTGGGGTGCGGTCAGATTTAGTCTCAAACCCTCATCTAGATCAGCCTTGGTGTAATTTACCAAAACTCTGGATTTTGTTGCATGGATGTTCAAATATGACTGTTACAATATATATATATTGTAACAGAATTACCTTTTCAACCATTTATGAACGTTTAATTTTTACACTTTACGATTGAGACGACTGTCACGTCAAGCAAAGAAGCAAATATAGACTCATTAACTAAGCCTATATTCCTGATCGAATACTGATATTACCAATGGAATATTTCAGTATTATCTTTCCCCATCAGAAGCTTCTTCGGCTGCTGGATATTCATTCATAAGAATGATTTATTTAAAATAATCCAGCGCTTGAAATATTTATAAAATTTGCGAGATTTAATATTACTGTACTATATCGACATGTGTACTTTTACTAGAATAAATGTCTACTTAGTATTTTATAAACCCTACAGGTATATCATTATAATTAGTATGGTGAAGAAGGAAAGACATAAAGAGCTATTCATAAATAAATATTGTTTATTTTAATACATTCATAAACATTAAAATATAATACTTCAACATAAAATAAGCAATCATTAAAAATAACACAAATTATATTTAATTTAATTAACCCTAGACCTAAAATGATAATTCTTTGATACTTAATATTTATAAGTAGATATTTTATAGCTTTTAGTCTTTTCTTCACGTATTCTTTGATACAGAAAATTACTAATTATTTGGGTTTTTTCAGATTCACATTTGCAATTGCATTTTTTAATTAATGTGGCCATTTACAAAAGTGTGTGCACGTGTGTTATATTAACGTTAATTACCTAGGTTTTCTGGATGTTGACGAGGGAATTATTACCCATCATGTGGATTACTCCACTTCTTTTGTAGAGATGGAAATTCTTGGGATCCGGCTGGATTCGTTCTTGCAGCTTACTTAAGTCGTATTCTTGAGACTTCAATGACAGGGAAGCTGAACGATCAGGCAGGCGCTATTTCTACTACTACTTCATGGGGAAGATGACTTTACACCCAAGATGAGCGTGGATCAACTGGCATCCGTTGTGGCCCCTTAGCCCTGCATTCTCGATGTTTCAACTTCTTGGTACATTTTTGTTCATTTATAAAACACAGCTCTCCAACTACTCTGTCTGTCAGCTCAGCAGACTCAAGAAGAACTACAATTTTCTTACTTAATTGTCCCACAATCCTTTACTTATTTTTTTGATTGTTTTTGGAATGTCATTAATTACATTTCACACATTTATTTTACTTTCATAAAATACATAAAATTTTCTTCTTGTTTTTATTTATTTATTTTTATTTTATTTTATTTACTTCCATTTCTTTTTAATGAAATAATTTTCTCATTTACACACTCTTTATTTTACACACCTATACATATATTTCATGCATTCACATGTGTATTTTGAAGAGATGATCTTTATCTTTTTTTTTATAAATCTATTTATTTTTATTCGTAATTGCTACTGAAATTTATGATTTCTAATTCTACAATCATTAACCCCTTTTTTATTTACCTTTCCCTTTAAGATTTAATCATTATCTTCGGTGATCTTATTTTACTATTCCCTTAACTTTACTAATTTTAAATTCTAAAAAAGTTAACATTGGAAAGAGGAAGATAAGGATCTTGGCTGCTTACCTTCATTCACTTTCTTTAATTACCATAATTGATTTTTTTAATTACTTGCATTCCTCAGCTACCATTTTGAATTTTTAATTAAAACTTAACTTAAAATAAATTTATTTTATTTTTCTAACTTTATTATCCAATTTCTATAACTTAGTTTACATAAAACTCACATTTAATATTATACTATATATTAAATGTACACATGTATGATCATCACATTACAATATATATATATATATATATATATATATATGTGTGTGTGTGTGTGTATATATATGTGTGTGTGTGTATGGGATTCGAACTCAGACTTTCACACGACCCTCAATCTCCATGCCATCTCATATTGCTGACCCACCTGATCACACACATGTTGAAAAGATAAATAATCACCAATATACGTATTTCATGCTAAACCAGCAATCATCTGTTGGTCCAGATTAATATCTCCACACATTTATACAATCAGTGCTCAGCTTTATATATTGATGATTATTTATTTTTTCAACATGTGTGTGATCAGGTAGGTCAGCAATATGAGATGGCATGGAGAGTTGAAAGTCGTGTGAAAGTCTGAGTTTGAATCCCGCATACATTACAGTCAATATCCTAAATATTTATGTTACAGCAGCTAAAACATGAAGAACATGACCTTTACTTGTCTATCACACCTACAAAAGTACTTTGACAGAAAGGAGTTTGCTATTAACTGAAAGAAGACCCTTTGATTCCTCTTGGAGGCTTAAAGGAACCGAGCAGGGCAAATTCCTAATGTTTACTCCATATGTTCTTGTCATTGCAGCTGTTATTACTATGTGATTATTCATATAGTATATGAACATGGATGGGCTGCTCACCAACATGCATTAGCCAGCATGGTTTAGTCTATTGGCTTTTTACCTCTGAGTTTAAGATCAAGAAACACCATGGTCTTTCTTCTCAGTGCCTGATAAGGCAGAATGAATGTTTGTGTAAATGATAAATATTTTTCCAATACATATATACAATTATGACAGACAAAAATAAAGCATGGCCCTTATTCCCAGGAGGCTGTAAAGTCACTAACCAAGGCAGCGGATGGTGACCGAAGGTGGAGGGTGCTAAGAATCCCCTGATTGTGGACCCAGGCTGCCATTTGATGACAACTTTTTATTTAGGTACTTACAACTGCAGATCACTTTCAAGTGAAGGAAGATTGCAAGAATTAGAAGAAGGATTGTCTTATATTAAATGGGACATTATTGGACTTTGTGAAGTTAGAAGAAAAGGTGAAGAAACAATTGATTTAAAAAGTGGACATACACTCTATTATAAAGGCACACATATTGGAAATACAAGTGGAGTAGGATTCATTATAAATAAAAAGTGGAAGAACAATATTGTGGAGATTGATGGTGTATCGGACAGAGTTGCACAATTAGTTATACAACTTAATAGCAGATACCAAATGCAGATAATTCAGGTTTATGCCCCAACAAGTTCTCATAGTGATGAAGTAGTAGAAGATTTTTATATGGATGTACAAAAGGCTTTTGATCAGAGTAAACAACATTTTAAAATTGTTATGGGAGACTTTAATGCTAGAATTGGTAAACAAATGAAAGATGAAATTGCTGTAGGTAATTTTGGTTATGGTAATAGAAATGAGAGAGGACATAGACTTGTGGAGTTTTCAGAAAAAGAAAAACTTTATATTATGAATTCATTTTTTGAGAAAAATGTTAAAAGGAAATGGACATGGAAGCATCCAAATGAAGGTACAGCAGAATTGGATTATATTTTGACTAACAAGAAATACATATTTCAAGATTGTAATGTTCTTAATAAATTTAACATCGATTAGTAAGGTGTAAGTTACGTGTTAATGTAAAACTAGAGAGACAAAAATTATTGAGAAAAACAATATTTACAGTTGATATTCCTAATCTTCAGAAACATTCTAATGAATTTAAATTAGAACTTACAAATAGGTTTCAAGTGTTAGGAGATTTTGAACATGATTCAGATTTGAATGAAATTAATATGAAAATAACTGATACACTTTTAAAAACTGCAACAAAGATAGCTGGTAGAAAAAAGCAGCAATTGACTAATAAAATTTCTACTGAGACTAGAGAATTTATGAAGAAAAGAAGGAATATGAAGATATACAAAAATGATGTATTAAAAAGAATTGAATATCTCGAATTTTGTTAAATGGTACGGAAAAGAGTTGAAAATGATATAAGAAAGTATAACTGTGAAATAGCAAGGAAAGCTGTAGAAGAAAATGAAAGTCTCAAGAATGTTAAACAACATTTTGGTATTGGTAGGAAATTTATATCTGCAATAAGTAAAAAAGATGGAATTATTACTAAAAAGAGAGATGACATCATGAAATTGGTAGAAGATTTTTATCAAGAATTATATAGTAATAAAGAACAAGTACCTCCTATATCTATTACATATTCTGAATTGCCCAGAATTTTAAATGAAGAAGTGAGACATGCAATTAAATGTATGAAGAAAGGAAAGGCTCCAGGAAATGATGGAATTATAATTGATATATTAAAAGAAGGAGGTGAAGAAATAGAAACAATTTTAGCAAAGTTATATACCAAATGTCTAAATGATAAAGATGTACCGGAAGATTGGAAGAATGCAGTAATAATATTAATATTTAAAAAAGGTGATAAAGAAGATATTAGAAATTACAGACCTATCAGCCTTTTATCAGTTTTATATAAAATTTTTACCAAGATAATTACAACTCGTCTACAGAGAACTTTGGATTTCCACCAACCAAGAGAACAAGCTGGATTTAAAAGTGGTTTTAGTACAATAGATCATATCCAGGTATTGAGAGAAGTCATAGAAAGGACAAATGAATATGAGTTGCCATTATGTTTTGGATTTGTAGATTATGAAAAGGCATTCGATTCTATACACATTTCTTCAGTGATTAAAGCATTGCATCATCAAGGTATAGATCCAGGATATTGTCATAATTTAAAGAATATTTATAAAAATGCAATATCAACAATTAGATTACATAATGATACTGGAAAAATCAACATTGAGAAAGGTGTAAGGCAAGGTGACTCCATATCTCCAAAACTTTTTACAGCAATGCTGCAAGAAGTATTTTGTGGATTAAAATGGGAAACTAAAGGAATGAAAGTAAATGGAGAGTATTTAAGTCATTTAGATTTTGCAGATGATGTAGTTGTTTTTGCAAATAATGCTTCAGAGCTGTAGGAAATATTGCAGGAGTTAGCAGATGAAAGTAGAAAAGTAGGACTAAAGATAAATGTTAAAAAGACTAAAGTAATGTTTAATCGATTTGCTCAAAATATGAAAATAAAGATTGATTATGAAGAATTAGAAGAAGTTAACAGTTACAAATATCTAGGTCAGATTATTAATACAGATGGAAACATAATGGAGGAAATTAATCATAGAATTAAACTTGGTTGGAGTGCTTTTGGTAGAAATAACTTGATACTAAAAGGAAATATGCCTATGTGTTTGAAAAGAATGGTTTTTAACAAATGTGTTTTACCAGTTCTTACTTATGGATCTGAGACTTGGACACTTAATAGAAGAGCAATACAGAGACTTCAGACCACTCAAAGGAGTATGGAAAGATGTATGTTAGGAGTAACAAGAAGAGATCGAAAATGCAATGTATGCGTAAGACAACAAACAGGTGTTACTGACCTTATTGAAAAAATTAAAAGATTGAAATGGAGTTGGGCTGGACATATTGCTAGAAGAAATGATAATAGATGGACAATTGAAATTTTAAACTCGATTCCAAGAGATTGTAAAAGACCCAGAAAGAGATCACATGTGAGATGGATGGATGAAATAAGAAAGTGTGCAGGGGTGTTGTGGAAAAGGGAGGCTAAAGATCGGAGAAGATGGATTAAACTTGGAGAGACCTTCATTCTGCAGTGGATTGATAATGGTTGATGATGATGATGATGATGATTATATAAAAATTAATTCTGAAATTGCATCTGTATTTCATATTGTTAGAACTAAGAGAAAAGAATGATAAAAATAGTGAAAAATCATTCTTGCTTATTATTTTGATTGAAACTTCTATTGTTTTATTAATGTGTTCCATTTATCAATACAATGTATAGAGTAAATAGTTTGTAATTATTATATTATTAAAACTGTAGATATTTTGTTGTCATTTACAAACAATAACATTTAAGGTGGGAAAAATATTTTTTCTGTGTATTATAAATTTGGATGTTTTAAATTAATTTGTTTTTATAAAGCATAAAAAGTTGTTTTTATGTATTTGTAAAAAATTTCTATATACTACTTAGATTTACAGTGGTCTGAATGGTGTCCTTGTGATTGGTGACATTTTGAATGAGAGTCCATCATATGCAAAATAAGAAAAATAATTCAATTTTATTGCATGCTTTTACTTAAGTGGAATTTCTGCTTGTTTGTAAGAAATCTTTTAATGGATTTTTAACCTAATTCTATTTTTTCATGATCATATAAGTGTGTAAAATGTATAAATAATGGTGATTTAATGTCTCTTTTAGTTTTTTTTTTGATCATGAAAAAACATGTAAATATAAATTTAAATTTGATTTTGAAAATGTGAAAATTTTTCATGAAGAGAGAAACCATAATAAAAGAAAAATTAAGGAGGCAATTTTATAAATAGGAATAAAATGCATTTAATAAATAGACAAGCTGCTAACATTAAAATATGAAATTCATGGGATTTGAATTGACGTTTGCTTCCATTTTTTTTTTTTAAATTTAATGGCAGTTGAGGCAGGTTTAAAAAATTAACCAAAAGTACTTCTGCATATTTAAGAATTGTTTATAATAGTTTGTTACCATTAAATTTATTATTTTTATTATAATTATATATATATATAACTTCTTTTAAAGGATTAATGCAATACAAAGCAAAACCTAATGATGATTTTTATTGTTTTATGTAACTTTAAATAAAAGTATAAGATTTCCATATCTTTTTAAAATAGATTATGTAAAAAATAATGACTGAATTAATTAATTCTGTAAAGTTACATATTAAATCGAAATTAATAAAAGAATTCTTATTATATATATATTATTTTTAATCAATTACTGATTTATTAATAAATAAATTTATTAAAATGTTTGCTTTACAAAAAAGTATTATTTAACAAAATATTTTTCTTTCCAATACTAAGATGTGGTCTTACACTTTTCGGACTTTTTTTATAGCTTTCCTTGAGAAATCACAATTATAATCTTTATGCCTTTATTAACTCTATTTTTTACATACTCTATATTCAATTCGTCTTAGTAGTTTATTATTAAAAGTTTTATATTTCCTTTTTTTATACATTTTTTTATATCATTAGAAAATTTCTGGTAAATTGCTGTTTTTTATATCAGTTGTCTTTAGTGCAGTTTTTAACACTGTATTAGTTATCTTCATATTGATTTCTTTTACTTATGAACTGTCTTCAAATTTATAAGTATTTTGAAAAGATTTACATTTAAATTCCTTGAATTATTGTTGAAAGTTAAGAATATCAACTTTTAATATTGTATTCTTAATAAATTTTAGGTCTCTAATTTTACATTATCGCAACATATCTTCTCACTTACCACAACATATCTTACACCTCACTAATCAAAGAACACATCCTGAGTTAAATATATTGAGATCATTATAATCCTGCAATACGTATTTTCTGTTAGCCAAAATGTAATCTAACTCAGCTGAAACTTATTTTTATTTGAATGTTTAACATGTACGTTTTTGTTTAACATTTTTCTCAAAGAAAGAGTTAATAACTTACAGTTTTTCTTTTTCTGCAAACTTCACTAGGTTACCAAAGCCAAATTTGTAACATAACAGTTTCCTCTTTCAATAATTTACCAGTACTAAAATTAAAGTTTTCACGATAATTTTAATATGTTGCTTAGCCTGATCAAAAGCTTTTTATACATCCCTATAAAAATCTTCCTATTTTCCTCACAATGAAAATTTGTTAGAACGCAAATCTGTATTATCTGCATTTACTATTTTTTATTAATTTGAATAATTATTTTTGCCACTCTGTCTGATATAATTATCAATCTCCACAATGTTATTCTTTACATTTTATATATAACGAATCCTATTTTACTAATAATCGCAATATTTCTGCTTCTGTAGTAAAGTTCATGTCCATATTTGAAATCAATTGTCTGTTCATATTCTTTTCTCATACAATCTAATGATGTCTCACTTAATATTAAGAAGTTCTTCCAATTCATATTTCTTTGCTTGGAAATCAGTAGCAGTTGTAAATACCAGATAAAATAGAACAGTATTTTCTTAATTAACATATTAATTCAGTATACTGAATGTTTCTTATATAAGTAAAGACAGAGATTTGAACTTAGGATTTTTCCAGTCTATATTCGTCCTCCATCTCAAACAACCAATACACATGCCCACACACATGGGGAAAAATAGATGATCCCTAATGCATGTATTTTGAGCAGTACCAGCATTCATCAGTTGCATCTGATCACAATCTACCACACATATATTTAAGTTTAAACAACTGCCATCTTAATATAAACTGAGCACTGATTGTACATGTGCATGGGAGATTATGATTTAGCTCAACTAATGTATACTGGTTCTGCATAAAGTATACATATTGCAGTTAATCTATCTTTTCACGTGTTTGTGGTCTTGCGTATTGATTTGTTTGACATAGAGTGGATGATGTACATTGGAAAAATCCTAAGTTCAAATTCATCTATTTAGTAATTTATTCTGTATAATGGTCTACTTTGTATTTGCAATTTCTGCTTCATAGATTTCTTTTCAAAGCTTTATTTTAATGATGTTATACCGTGATTTAGAATTGGTTTTAATGTAACACACTTTAAAAGATTATTTAATATACTAATAAAAAATGTTTTCAAAAATTATTTTGCAGATTTATACTTTAGATTGAGGTAACTCTTAAAATCTTTCTCGTGCTTAAAATTTATCAAAAACAATTTTAAAATTATTTTCTCATTATGCATTATTCTTACATAATATACCCATTTATATTCTGCTGCAGAAGTTTGTGATAAAAAAACCATATGTGATATATCTGATTTGGTTGTTTTTTTCCACCAAGTAATACAGATTTAATAAATGTATTGACTAACATACCACTAAAAATAATATGCTTTAGAATAACACTTGGAAGACAGATAAATTAATATGTTAGGAATAAGAGCTTTTAAGCATGATGTTTTAAATTAGTATTTAAATAACATGTAAGATGTTATATGATATCTAGATTTTTGAATTGTGAATTATGGCAATACATTGTTTACAATTCAGAACATAAACATTATATAATATTTCATAACTTAGTTAAATAATAAGCTAACAGAAGTTCCTTAAATACTCTCACCCATAATGTAAGATGTAGCTCTGAAATGCATTAAATGTATAATTGTTTATATATTGTTCCACATGCTTTAATGCAGTTATAGAATGTTATGTCTTTTGAACATTTCCAGTTTTATCACTTTCTAAGCACTTGAACCTTTTATGACCTACAGATAATAAAGTCATTTGATTATTAATATGTTAGTCATATATGTACATGAGGCAGATTTTTTCACATTTTCACTAAACATCAAAGATGAATTTAGCTACTGAGATGTTTTATTGTCAATAGTGAAATAAATTATATGCCATAATCATGCATGAAATATGCTAATTTTAATTGTAAGGGAAAGTAGATGAAAAGAAATGGAAATTTTTCTAGTTATATCAAAGCAAAACATTACTTGGTACTTCTGACTTATATTTGACAGCAACATTAATAAATATATACCATTCCATTTCATGGACTTCTAAAGCTATTTTAATAAGGAAAAGGATAATCTAAAAAGTAGATTTTAGTGACATCTGGTGTCGCTGTTTGAATTTGCTTGCAAAAATATTTTTTGTATATAATGACATAGAATGGTTTATGAATGAAAAACTCTGTATGATCACCTTTTTCAGAATAAAAGCATGTTAGTGGATTATTGTGATTACTACTAAAAATTAGAATAAAAAAGGTCAAAGTGATTACATTTTAACAGGATTTCATTTTCCAAATAAATCTGCCTAACATGCTTTCAGTATATTCAACATACCATATTAAGAGCTTATAATGGCATGATTACAAGTTCTTTATATCAGTTCTTAGTTATTATCTAATAAGCTATTCAACATATTAAAATTTAAATTGAAAATTTAGATTTATTCAAATCACTTCTTTCTTTGATATGGGTATGCTTGCTTCTTTTATGTTGATGGAAAACCGGTCATTCGCTATTGCACATAGAAGGTCAAAGGAGCATGGGCAATAGGTAGTGATCCTTTTTCCATCAACACAACAGAAGCAAGCTGTATTTTTATATTGGACTATTGCCATCACCTAATATGTGTGATGGAAATAGTCCAATATAAAAATACAACTAGAACACCATCATCACAAACCTTCAGAAAACACTCAAAAAAGCAGGCATACCCATGTCATAGATTTGAAAAATCTAAATTTAAATTTGAGTAAGTTGAATAGCTTATTAAATAATAATTAAACATTGATATGAAGAATTTATAATCAAACTATTATAGGCTATAAATATGATATATTGAATATATTGAAAGCATAGAAGGCAGTAATAATGCTCAATGTCAAAAAAACGATCTTTTCTGTTAGTACATTCATTAATTATCAGATATTCAATTACCTTTTTTCCCATATGTCATAGCATCAGCCGGGAGGCGAACCCACAACAACCATCTGCAACCAACTGCTTGCTTGCAAGGCAGCTGCGCTGACCTCTCGGCTAACAACGCTTGACTTCAATTACTTTTTTGTAACTATACTATACAAAATGTGTAAATGTGGCTAAAAAGAGCAGTATTAAATTTTGCCTTTAAATATTATGACTAAATATAAAATAATGGTAACTATTTAAGAGCAATTTCTCGGTTTCCATTCCAATTAATAATCAGTTAATTTATGGAAATGATCTATTAGAAAATGTTTTTCGTATTGAGTTATAAAGGGCTGCAAAGGCCTTAGCCTTTGGAAGCCTAAGTGTATTTTTGTATTAATTGAAAACTTTAATAATTCATTTAATGAAAAGCTAATATTAAATCATATACTTTTTCATTGAATTCTAACGCAAGGCAATTAAAGCCATTTTGTTAATTAAATAAAAAATATAAATAACAAAATAATAAATATTCAGATAGAAATATTGTCTCCAAATTTTTATTTAAAATTCAAAATAAAAGTACACGCAAATTTCTGATTTTCATTCCTAGCTTATGGGGAGTATTATTTTAGGAAGTTGATCAGGCAGCTTTGGAGCTAAAAAATAATTAAAAAGACACTCGTATATAATTGAGTAATTCTTGCATGATAGATATTTATAAATGACCTTTCGGATTTGCAAATCTGAAAGATATTATTGGTTATATTATATATACAGAACATCTTTATGATATTCTAATCATATTTATAATATTCTAATTATATAAAAAAAGAAGTAATTCAGTACCAGAAACATATGAAAAGTTTAGTGATCGGAAAAAGCAACAGAAAAAATAAACAACTTAATTAACAAAGAATTAAAATTTTCTTAATTAATAATTATCGTCAATATTTTGTTCTATTAGAGAAAAAAACATTACAAAATATTACATTTGTTACATATGACACAACATAAGCATTCTTCAAACATAAAAATCAAATTGTCATATATACATGTTGGCGTCGTGTTCTAAATTAAAATAAATTAACAGAATGTATACCAGAAGGCAGATGGAAATATATTTAACCAGAGTTTTAAAAAAACAGATGAATTCAGATGTACAAAAGTAACTGGCAAAACAAAACATGTTTTCAAAAGTCATATTATTATTGTTGTTGCTGCTGTTATTATTATCATCATTATGATTATTTTATTATGGTGATGATGATGATGTATATTATTATTATTATTATTATTATTATTATTATTATTATTATTATTATTATTATTATTCAACAAAATAAAAAGGGTAAATTATTTCTTTTATGAACATGTTATTAGATTGCTAAAAATACAAATAATAATGTTTTGAAAAGAGTCAAACATTCACAATTGAATGAACTGGTTTTCACTTGTGGCATTATTATGGTGGCAGGTGACACTTTTTTGGATTTTGTTTTTCATTTCAGCGTTATTAATCTTCAATGATTTATTTGTTAAATGTTTGAAAATAACTGCAATTGAGACAAGGTGTCAATGAAAGATTTTGATTTGTTAGTCTTTTGTTCCTTTGATATATTTTATTTAGTTCATTTTTGAATGTGTTTGGGTGCTTTTTGCATTATTGTTGTATAAGGATTTACATCTTCTGCACCATAGACCATAAAGGATGAATACACTGATTGTGCTGTCAGCAAAGACCTTTTTAAGGAATCAAATAAGCTATTAATTTTTATTATTTTATTTCTGAAGAGTGTGTATAATATTATTGACCAAATGTTATTAAGTCCTTGGTATGAAAAAAAGGTGATCCTGTTTCTAAATCTTTGTGGAAAAGGGTGCATAGATGATCTACATTTTGGAAATTTTTTTTGTATCTTGGGAAGTGTTGTGTGGGACTTGAATTTAGGAATTTTAAGTAAAAAGTCATAATATTTTGGTTCATGTGTCCAGAATTTGAATTTATAGCAAAATTATTTATTAGTGATATTGAGCTCAGTTTTATTATTGTTTTGTTCAGTGTGTAAAAGTGAATAAATTTCCCAGTACTTAAATTTATTTTGTGGTGGTATGAAAACCAAGTTTTTTTTATAAACAACAATGGAGTGAATAATGCTTTTAGGTATTCTTGAACTGGAAGAGATTTATCTATGTGGATGATTTTACTGTCTGTTTGTAGATATGGAATTTTTTTAACATTGAGAGATTATAAGCCAGTCTAAAACATTTCTGGTTTATATATATTGAGAGATTATGTTAATTGTTTTTTGGATTCTGAATGTTAGAATTGTGTAAAGCCCTAAACCATTTTATTGAGAGTGAATTTTTGAGATTATAGATATTGAGATTGCCTTTTTCCAAACAGAAGATTTCGGCAAAGTGAGTCTATTTGATTAATAAAAGCTTTGGTATATAATATTGTTGAAATGTAGTATGTAATTTTTGTCATGAGCAGCATGTTAAATAGTGATATCTTAGCACAAAGTGATAGGTATGATTTTGCTAGTGATGATACAGGTTGAACTGGAATCCAACAAATGGATTAGGTTTGTTTTTAAAATGATTTCTTAAACTACTAACAGTGCAAATGTGCTATGCATAGGATTTTCCATGTTGAATGTTAACTTACAGTTGTCTTTATAATCTGAAAAAATCGTTGCAAGTCCATGTAAGCTATACATGACATAATAATAATAATAATAATAATAATAATAATAATAATAATAATAATAATAATAATAATAATAATAATAATAATAATAATAATAATAATAATAATAATAATAATAATAATAATAATAATAATAATAATAATAATAATAATAATAATTATTATTATTATTATTATTATTATTATCATTATTATTATTATTAGTATTACTACTACTACTACTACTACTACTACTACTACTACTACTACTACTACTACTACTACTACTACTACTACTACTACTACTACTATTACTACTACTACTACTTTTCAAAGTAATTCATTAAGCAATCAAAAGTTTACATAATGAATTTACATTAATGATGTTACATTTAATTAGTAATATACAATGGTTACAAACATATACATTTTGTTACATACAATTGCCAATATATGTAATGTTACACACCGATACATATAATTAAACACAAGCAGTAATATACAAATTATTACACACAGATACATTTGATTAAATACAAATGGTTACATCAATAAATTAATGTCAGTTAAATAAATCTGTTCATAATTCTGTAGTATCTTCAATCTTGTTTTTTTCTTATTCTAATAAAAACAAATTTATTGACACATATGATCATTTATAGAGTCAATTGATCTATCAAATAATTAAGTCTAGTTGATCTTGTAATAATATATATATATATAACTGACTATTCGTGGCAATTGCATTCGATTTTTGTCAGTGCTCTGTTGTTGACACATTAAGAACAAGGTTCCATGAAAGATGTTTTGTGAAGCAAGTTTTCTATAGAATTCCCTAATACCTTCCAGCTTAATCTAAAAAGTACTAGAATGTCATCTAGGATTATAATTATATACAAAAATCCATTTAATACATCACAGTGCATACAAAATATATGTACTAGCTCTAATTTTCAAAAAATTATCTATTGTGTAGTTTTTAAAAAGGTATGCAACAGTAATTGAAGAATTGTTAAAAATATTGAGAAGGGTTGTGCATTATATGATCAAAACATATGCAATTATAACATATTCAAACATTATAAAAAGGCTATTATAACATATTTAATCATTATAAAAATATTCTTGATTTTCAAAATTTCTTTTTCAGAGGTGGCTAAAGGCATCAATATTTGCAAAATTTCTTCTGTATTTCTAAAAATAAAACAATGTTGGAAGTGATCTTAAATCAAACTCATTTAGTAAGTCAAAGTATCTGGGCTCAACTTCCAGAATTTAAATTTTCTAACAAGTTGTAAATTATTTAAGCCCAGTAGAGGTATATCTAAGTTATATAATGTTGGTTAATTTATTAATTGATGTTTTTCACTATTTATATTTATTTGTTGGTGAATAGTATGATAGACTGTGTATGTTCAATATAGGTTTTATTAGATTAGCCCAATAACTAATACCAGAGAGTGGCCTATCTGATGGTGTAATTTTTAGTATAGTGGCAATGTATACAAAGAGATTAGATAGTGTGATAATCAGATTAAATGTCTTTTGAAATTTGAAATATATTTAATAAGTGAAGTCCCAGACCATTATATATTAATGGATTTTGAAGCTTTTTATTGAGATGGATACAATGCATCTACCTCAGAGGAGTAATTTGAGCTTAGAGTAGACTTGTGAAGTAAAGGCTTTTGTGTAAATGATTATAGGAGTATGGTAAGTGATTCTTATCATGATGAGCATATTAAATAGGGTGATTTTAAATAAATGGAAAGGTATGATCATGACAGGGATATAATTTTTTTTTCTTTAAGTTGTCTTTGTCACTTTTGTTCTTATTTCAGGACTACTAAAGTGAAAGGGGACAACTAGGAATGAGACAGGATTTCTTTTGAATTTAGTTTGCAAAAATCTACCTGTATATATTTTTCTGCCAATGTTTTTGTCAATATTGAACTCTAATTTGTACTCCTTTGAATAATTGCCCAAAATTTGTAGTAACTTGGTGACATGTTTTTTAAATGATAAAAAATAATAACATCCATATAGGCTATGTATGAAATTTCAGGTACAAGTATTTCTATGATCAATTTATCAATCGTTATTAAATGGGAATTTATATATGTTTTGAAGAGTAAGGCACTAAGTGGGGAATTTGGGAGTAATAGAGAAATGAGGTTAAAATTTAGGAGAGTATTGACCATTCATTGTCAAAATTTTCTTTATTAATTGATTGGTCAATCCAAAAATAAAAATTCTGGGGATAAACAAATTTACTAATAGGTTGATAAGTTGTTCTATCGATATTGTGTCCAATGCTTTTTTGTTATCCAATTGAATAGCAATTGGGCTATATATTTTTTGCTTTTCTATTTCAACAACAGACTTAAAAATAATTGCAGACAATGCAGTAGATGCACTCTATATTGCAAACTGCATTCTAGCTACTGATGGTAAGACAAAGGGTTCTAGCTTGTCCCTAATCACCTTCTCAAGTATCTTAATTCCTAGTAAACTCATGGATATGGGATATACACTTTTTACTGTAGACATGTTTCTTAAGAAAAGGTGCAGGCATTATGAGATATAGTCCAGGTATATGATATATTTGATGGTATAATAAATTAGCTATTTCTCTTAAGTAGGTGGTAACAAAAATGCTTCGGTACTCAAAGACAAATTTTTGAATCCCATGAATGCCTGGGTGACAGGTGTTTAGAAGATTAGCATTTTTTCATGAAATTATCTGCTTTAAAATATCATCATTCTATGTTTTTCCAATTAAACATGAGGTAGGCCAGACCATTTTATTTTCTTAGCAAACTATTAATTACAAAAACCTCATATAATAAAATTAACATGCCAGTTTATGTAATTATATCATCTGGGATTGATCTAAAGCCCAGTAGATATATTGCTTAGAGAATGAATGTGTATGATCAAGAAATATTCTCTTTTTCTTGATTAGTATGTATTCTTTAAGTTATTGACTGTTATTCAGGTAAATTTTAAAAATTTTTCAAGAAAACTACTCTATAAGGTTTTTACAGATTTTATCTGCAAGTGCTAGTTGAAGAGGGGATGTTCAGGTTAAGTAATCAATGTTAAGAGACAGTGTATTTACAAAAGATAACCTTTTTGATACACTTTCAATGGATGGCTAGTTTTTCAATTTGGTGTGATATTATTGGTACTTTAGCAATTATATTATTACATCTTGAGTTATGGATATCTCAATAGATGTTTTATTTAAAGTAATGATATTTATTTTTTCCAGTAGGAAAATTTATTTGTTTCTTGATATGAGTCAAATCTATTTGTGATGGTCTGAAATTACAGTTTTGGCATTTCTTTACCATTGGAAATTGGAAATTCGTCATGTGCTATCTCATGGTCAATCAAATTTGCTGACTCTTTATTGAGATTTCTTTTTTTCCATGCTAATATTTTTTTAGAAAATTACTGAGCATTGATGCATTGGTGCTGCCATTTGTTACAGTATTTATATAATAAATTGGGGCAAGCATTTACTATGTGACTATGCTGCTTACAGTGGAAATTTTGTGATTTAAGGCCACATATTTACAATAGCAATATGACTTCCTGATCCAGAATCAGTAAAAGGATTTCACTAGGATTTACATCTCCGTACTCTTTCTATATACTAGAACTATCATGCACCTTAGAAGCAAAGGTTGGCAACTGATCAGGATGCTGAATGTTTCAACCATTCTGCAGAAATCATCAATGCTGTAATCGAAATATTTTTAAGCAAGCTGACTATAAAACTATCTCTGTTCAGGTTTATAGCAACAAAAGGGTATCTGACTAAGACTTTCATATTTTTCTTTAACATGTTCCTTTTTTTCTGTGTCATCGAATTGAAGAATGAGATATCTAGGATTTGGATCATTGCCAATTCTATAAATAGCATCCCACGTGTTATAAGTGTTTAAGGCTTCAAAAAGTAGATCTATTTAAAACCGGTAAAGTGAACAATTCATATTATTTATAGCAATAATAATAGATCTGACTGTAAAAAAATGTTTGACTGAGGCAAACAATTCATTAGGAACTATAGAATTGACTATCTTCAAAATTGTATTAAGGGTTTAACCTGACCAGTCAGATGTTCAATGTTGTTATGGGGCTCTGAGATCTGAGACAACATGTCAAGTTTTAAAAAATCATCCAAAGTAAATTTATGGAATTTTACTTATATTTTCTCCTCATTTGCATTATCAGTTTTTGATGTGGAAATTCATTTGTTCAGATCTACATCTCTATCGAGATTTTTCTGTATAATTGTAGATTTTATCACATTTGCATAAGTTAAACTATGCAACTTGAGGTTTCAGTAGATGCAGCCATTTCCTCTCAGTTACATCAGTTTGCAATTTCTATAAAATTTACAAGACAGAAAATTTGAATAGTTTAAATATTTGATCTGCTTACCTGGAGCTATAAAAAACACTGAATAATTCAATCAATAATTTCTGCTCAAATTTTATATCGTAAATCATAAAAATTATCTGAAAAAAACAGGAATTATTATTACTATCATCATTATTATTATTGTTGTTGCTGTTATTATTATTATTATTATTATTATTATTATTATGAATCATTTGCAAAGTTTCTTAAGTTACATGTCTGGACAGGGTGAGTAAAAAATTACATGGAACATGCATAGAAGGTATGTTTCCCAGGAAAACCTTTATAGTAGCAGACAGTTTCTTCAACATCAGCAGGTTCCAGAATTAGATATATTGGCATTATGGTGAAAAGTTACAATTTGAGCCATTAATACATTGTACAGGCTTAAACCTGCATTTATATATGTAATATATGCGGGGTTTGAACTCAGACTTTCACACGACCCACCACTCTCAGTGCCATCTCATATTGCTGACTCACCTGATCACACACATGTTGAACAGATAAATAATCACCAATATACATATTTCATGCTAAACCAGCAATCATCAGTTGGTCTAGATTACTATCCTCACACATATATATAATCAGTACTCAGCTTTATATTAAGATAGCCAATATTTATACTTTAATGGACAGGCTTCAAACTATTCCAACTCACAACTCTTTAGCCTTCCATTTCATTAAAAATCTGACGATGGAACGTTCAAAGCCCTTGATAGTGCCAAGGTTGTCATCCTACCCATGTTGACATATTAGTCATTTTGACCCCTCATGTATAGGAGAATACTCCATTTAGAGGCAATTTTGTCATTTCTAATCCTAAGCTGCTCAAGTTTGTTGTAGAATGTGAATGAATAATGTATGTTTGTGTAGTAGGTACACCATAATACATATAGCACAAACATGATTGCTCGGGCTAGGTGTCAATAAGGCTAGGAAGGGTGAAGTTGTTTTGCCAGTACATGTCTAGCATGATGTTGCAAATGTTTGTTACAGCTGAGTATGTGTACAAGAGGTGTGTGGCATAGGCAGCAGAGGGGATCAGTGTTTGTATACAATTTTTGATAACTGAGGAAATGAGTATTGGTTAGTGCATGAAAATTGATTCTGAGAAAAATATCAAAAATACTGGACTCAAATGATCATTTTTTGAATTTATGAGGTAACTGAGCATTGGTTATTTCTGGAGTGGGTGTGGTGATATTAGACAGTTGTCTGGGATATATCAGGTGGTAGATGTATTTTAATAGATTTATTTGCATGTGTTTTGTAAAGATATCTGAGTGGATATGCTTTGAAATTGATATACAAGTGATAATAGGTATTTATATAATGGAAGAAGTCTATCCAGGGGGTTATGTTTGGTAAATATTTTAATATTGGAAAGTGTCTTTTGGCACCTGTAATGCGTTGATGTTTTTCTGTATAGTTAATATATGAATGTTATGAATTCCTAGTCCATTATGACTTAGCTGTTTTATAAAAATATAAAATGTTTTCCTATCGCATAATAGCTTACTGCAAAGTGAATATGATGAAGGAATAAATGATTTGATATATTTCATAACTGGTGAGTAATAAGATATTTTTGTGATGATTAGTTGATTGATAAGGCATACTTTTGAATATATCGAGAGATAGGACTTAGAAAGGGAAGTAGCAATTTGCTCTGCATCTTTCTTCAATTTGTTTTGTATCTTTTGTCTCATTCGATTAGCTCCCATAAAAAAGAAAACCAAGGAATTAAGCTGGCTTACCATAGTAGGTTTGTGCGTGAGACTTTCCAGGTTATATAGACTAGGTGGCAGTTTGTCTGGTTTGATTTAAAGCTTGTATTTTAATGTATATTGTTTGAGTATTCTCTGTAATGTCAGCAATTGTTTTTTTTGAGGCAAGGAAAACAGTAATATCAGCTATATATGGTATGCATGGTATAGATGTCCCAGTGTGTTTAATTTGAATTCTTGTAATTTCTTGTTGGGTTTTAATTAATAATGGGTTGATATGTGATTCTCATAGAACAAATTGAGTGGGAGTGAATGAAGGTGAGCATCCATCATTTAGTGTTAAATGTACTTCATGGTTTAGCAGTAGGTTTGTAAGCACATATAGCATGACATGAGAAATTAATGTATATGCAAACATTTATGTTAAGTTGTTGACTGAGACAGAATCAAAAGCAGCCTGAATATCAGTTTGAATGATAATGGCAGCATTATTTCTTTTGCTCTTGGACTGAATCGAAAATTGTTTTAAACAAGAGTGTTGCTTGGTAAGTAGATAAGCATTTTTTTTCAAATTGCATGGGTGATTGAGGGAGTAGATGAGGATATTATCCTTGAGTACTTTTTTAAAAAAATTATACCCAGAGGCCCCATAAAGATTAGCATAGATTTGAGAAGTTGGATATGGTTGCTGTTTCTTGTTAAATGATACAAGGATATTTGGGTAGAGTCCTTTTGTATTGTCATGTAATAGTAAATTAGAAAAATCCAAATCTGTATAAATGATACAAGGATATTTGGGTAGAGTCCTTTTGTATTGTCATGTAATAGTAAATTAGAAAAATCCAAATCTGTATAAATGATACAAGGATATTTGGGTAGAGTCCTTTTGTATTGTCATGTAATAGTAAATTAGAAAAATCTAAATCTGGGTATTTCATAGAGCTCTGTGCAGCATGAATTGTGGATGGTGGCAAGTTTGACTGTACACTCAATGGTCTGGAAAGGAGTATCAGTTTGAAGTTGGCCAAAGATATCTGCAGGTAAGTGAAGGCAGTGTGTACATGAAGTTTTTGTTTAAAATACAGGTAGATTGATTGTATCATATTATGTCCAGAATTGTTTGCTACTTTGGTCTCCAGTGTCAAAGGCACTCTCATACTGTATGGTTTGTCCAGAGTTCAGTGAATATAATGCCACAGCCAGATGTGTTGCTGGATAAAGCAGATTTTTTTATTGATGGATAATCTTTATAGCTTGCTACATTATCTTAATCATGAATGAGTGATGTATGTGTTGTTATCTGGATTTGGCTGTTACATGATGATTTTTTATGCAATTCATCAGCTAAAGCAAGTACTTTGGAATGTGGAAAGTGCTGCAGGTGACATGGTTGACATTGAATGAAAAAATGTTGATAAATATGCCATATCTTTAAACAAGATCAAGTGAAATATTTTTAATTTGAATAGCATAATATAAGTCTCTGAGTACAGAAGTTCAGGGGTAGATGTTGAAAGTAGCATTCTTATTGTTTTGTGAGGTGAAGCAATGGATGTTTGAATTGCTTTGAAATCAAGGTCAAGTATGTGGACAATGTTATCATAGAATGAAATATGTCTAATGTTTAACTTAATTATATGATGTATCATGGGTGAGTAGAAGCATAAATCCATGAGGAAAGTGTAGTGGTTGTTGTGGAATGTTATGGATTTGAGAGGGAGAAAATCCACAACATTCATAAGTGGCATTTTTACTTGGTGAAGCCACTTGGAAGGAAAAAATGCAATAGTTGTTGTTGTTGTTATTATTATTATTATTATTGGTGGTGGTGATGCTATATCATTATAGCAATCATATTCTTGTTACTTTTTGCTAACATTTTTATTATTGCATTTGTGATAGTCTTAATCATGTTAATAATTATTTATTTGACCAATTTGTATTTATTATTATTAGCCTTATGGTTTTGTTATCATTATGATTACAACTATTATATTGTGGTCATTGCTAGGAAATTTTTTTCTTCACCGCATAATAATCTTTTTTTTTATCAATATCTTGATATATATCTTTGCTTTGTACAGCTACCATGAGTACTGTAGTTTACTGCAGTTGTGGTAAAGATAGACAGACAAGCAGAAATAATTATATTACAAAAAATCTTGTAACTAAAACTTGACGTTTACTGCCAACAGAATAACTATAATAAAATAAAATTAACAGTGGTTCATATATAACAACTTAACAATTAATAACTCTTACATAGACTAGTATTTAAAAATCACTTACAATATATTAAAGGTATATAAAATTATAATAGAGTTGGTGTAGCCTGTATAGGTCTCTAAGTTCACTTTTTGAACCTTCAGTGGAGGAGTTGCCTAGATTATTAGTAGATTTCTTAAGCACTTGAATTGAGTTTCTTTGGGCTAAATACAATCACACCTTCTTCGATAATAGTTATGTGCCCCCCCTCCTTATAATTCTTACAGGTGGATTTTACTCTTTCTTTTCCAGTCCAATCTCAAGTAGTAATAGTGTAATTATCATTTGATCTAGTCTTTTAGTCAAATATTTTCTACTATGGAACGCTTTTTTATCAAAATATTTGTAGTTTAATTAACATTTATAACGTTTTAATTTTTGCTTCATAATATTTTATTAATTTACTTAGCATTATTTCAATTTTAGCACAATTATTTACATCATTTTAAATATAGCATTATTTACATTAAAATATACCACATCTTCTCCACTTAAGAAATTATAGTTTCTGAAGTTTTACCTAGTCTAAGATAACTTGGCTCATTCTTAATCCTTGGAATGTACATGGGGTGTATTCTTCTCAACTGTAATGTTCTCATCTTTTTTGTACTCATTTGCTTTCAGTTAAGTCCGATTTCTCCAAATAGTTTGTTATTTTGGACACTATATTACTTCCGCTTTCATTAGTTTTTTTTTAAAGACTACTGTGACTCTAAAATTAAATTTTGGAATAATTTCTGTGAACAGGTTGGAAAGCAATGAAAAATTATTCTCTGTGATGAGCATTTTATCTTAATTTGTTGTCGTGTAAATTCTAAACTCTTTCAATAAGTAAACAATAGAACCTGGCTGAAATACAAATATATATATATATATATTTAAATCTAATGTCCCAACTCCTCACTGAAGAGTCCCATAGGTCGAAACCGGTCTGGGGATGGGGACAATCCAAGATAAAAATGATTTGAATGTCTTCTCTTGTAGTAGCATTTATCATAAATAAAAAAAAAAAAAAAGCTTGTTTAGAGCTATTAGCACGCTCTTAATTTTATATATATATATATATATATTGTCCTACAAGTCCAACAATATCTTTTGAAAGGCTGAATATTTTAAATGAAGCAATAAAACATAAAATTAGATTTATAAGGAAAGTAGAGGGTGTGGAAAATTTATTAAAATTATGCTCATTTAAAAAAAAATGTGAAAAAGTCAATTGAATGGCAAATCTATACTTCAAATATACAAATGATAACTGTTTTAGATTAGTGATAAATGCAAAAGTTATGTTGATATTTAAAAAAGATAATATAGAAAGTATGATCAATCAATTCTAAACAATGTTTTTACTGAGATCATTAATGTCTCCTCTGCAGAGGATTTTGCATTTAAACCTTCTAAAAAAGGCAGCTGATTTTAAAAATGATAACTTCTAAGTATTAAAAACTGCCATTGATAAAGGTAATGCAATTCAATTGTATTATATTGGATTTGTATATTGGGAAAGACATTTATCTTTAGAAGTAATTATGCCGTTAATTAAGCTTAGAAAAACGATGTTCAGAAGACCAAAATATAATCAGATCTATAAAAATATTTGTCAAAATGCAACATTGGTTATTCGATTTCTTAGATAAGAACAGTGAGATCAGAATTACTGGTTAGGACTAATACAGTGAACCAAATCTATAAGTTCACAACATTTTTATAGCATTTTTCAAAAAAATAATTGTGAATTAGAAAAAAAAAAGCATTATTTTAGTAATTTAGCTGATGTTTCTGGAAATGCATATCAGCTGTAATAAATGTTATTAAGCTATGAAATAAAACCAAGAATGTAAGCTTAAAAATAATTAAAAAGCTTTAGAAAAAAAAAGATGCAAATAAACATGAATAGTAAGGAATTAAAAGAACTAAGCACTTAAAACTATTTAAATCAAACCATTTTAAAAAATAGGAACATAAATAAAATTAATTGCAAAATGTAATTGGAGTGCTTTTTTTAAAAATGACTTTCTATTAAATGCAATATGTTTATGTTATAAAAATAATTTTTATTATATGTACTTTACTAGTGCTTACATCCAGATCTAACATCTAGGTGCAGAAAGCAACGAAAAAGCTTCAGACCATATAAGGGAATGAAAACAAGTATGTTAGGATTAACAATAAGTATGTTAGGATTAACAATAATAAAAAATACTGAAATTTTTATAAGTGAAAGAATAAATTTGGATTTTTTTACAACATTAAAAAAATAAGAGGCTGGAGAAAAGGTGAGGTGAATATGTTACCAAGAGATATGCCAAATGAGGAAAAATTGAAATTTTAAACAATTCTAAGAGAAAATAAATAACTAAGAAACAAAATTATAAAACATTCGATTGGAAAATGATCTAAACATCACCATTTATCAAGAAATTGCCATTTCTTTACTATATATTGATCTTGTAGTTTACTTTCATTTCTATCATATGTTACTAAAACAACTATTATATATATGTGTGTGTGTATTTTCATATGGGTAAATTCCTGTAATAATTGACCAGAACACTGTCCACACACTTTTAGCACACACATATTTATTTCTTATGTGAATGCAAAATGGTAAGTTTAATTAGCATATCCATACGAGCACAAGTAGCATAGTCCATCTACCAAGTTTCTAAATAAGAGTCAAATCTAACGTCTTTCAAATACACTACCAATTTAATATCTGAATTAGTTCTGACATACATAGGTAAGTTTATTTCTATTTCATTTTAATATTCATATAGATGAAGAATTAAAATGATCAAATATTTTTGTAATATAATTAAATCTAACATTTATTTAATAATACATACAATTTTTATTTTATTGTCTAATTAACCAATTGTTGTTAATACATTTTAGAAGTTGTACACTTATTAAGCTAATATGCTAATGCAAAATATGTATTTGAATATCTGTCTTATATTTAGATTTGAAATGTTAAATGTTGTTTTTGAGCAATCATATACATTTCTAAAACATCATGAAACAAAGATTTTATATTGTAAGAAAATAAAAACAGTTCATCTATGTCTTACAGTGGGTTATTTAAAAGCTTTTTTAACCTAACTATTCTAAGAAAAAAGAGTAATTTAATTCCTGATTTTGAATTGAAATTGAAAAATCAAACACATTAGATGAGAAAGAGTTGTGAAGACTGTCTACAAATTCTAGAATAATTCTAAGGAGAAGATAATCAAACTTTCACACATGATTCATACTATAATATTGAATTAGTGATGTTAAATACAAGTAAACTCTCAATCTAAGTCACAAGATAAGGACTTTGGAAGGATAAGAATGGCTTCCTTATCTTCATATCTAAATGCAATTATATAGCAATTCTTAAGCAACTTGGAAAGAAAGCATGAATATATTAAATTATTTCTGTACTTACATTTCGTTTATATATCCTATTAACACTTGTAAAACATTGAAATTTACTATGTTTTAATATTAAAAGATGTATAACATCTTCTAATATTAACATGTAGTCAATTTTATTATTTTACAAGTGTCAATAGTATTATAAAGATAAGATGGCTGTTCTTATCTTTACAAAGTCTTTATCTTGTGATTTGAATCAATAGATTACATATATTTGACATTGCTATTTGACTATTATAGTACAGTGCATGTATGGATATTTGATTACTTTCTTCTTAGAATTATAGCTTGATATTGTGCTAGTAACAATTTCTTGATTATTTACATTAAGTATAACATTGACTAATATTAACATGTAGTAACTTTCAATATTTTGCAACTGTTAATAAATTATAAAACAGAAATATAAGTTAAGAAAATAATTTAATATATTCATACTCTCTATCCATGTTGTTTAAAATTGTTTATATAAATACATTTATATATGAAGATAAGGCAGCTGTTCTTATCTTTTGAATGGCTTTATCTTGTAACATGGATCAACAGTTTTTTCATATTCAACATTGCTAATTGAATACGGTGGATGCGTGGAAGTTTGATTACCATCTCTTTAGAATTACAGTTTTGACACAGTGCTAATAAAATTTTCTTGATTATTTAAATTCTGTAATAAAATACTATGCAAAGTTTTTATTTGTTACAAATATGGACTATGGTAATAATAAAAAACGTAGTTTTAAATTAAAATAATATAAACAATAAAAATTTATAAATTAAAAATGTCAAGATAGAAATTACTTTTTCCCAATTTGCACTTCATCTGAAACAAGAAAAGTCATTTGGTGAATGGATAACATCATGTTTACTACAAAAATGTTGAACTTTTCATTGTATTTCCAAATTAACTAATAATAAAGTATTAACAGTATTTACAGGATTTTATTATTGTCAGAATTATTAAAGATTTTCACTTCTATAAAAAAAATAATGTAATCAATTTTTAGTATTGTCAGAACATCATGGGATGTCCTCCTTCAAATGACAGGTTGATCACAATAATTCAATTCAAATGACTTAATAGTCTTTTGTATTAGGTGGTAAATAATTTTGAATTGATTCAGTCCACCTCTCTGTATCTCAACTAAATGGCACAGAACTTTTTTATATAAATTCAATGTCTTCAGTTTCTTATAACGGGTGATGAGATTAGATATTATTTACTGCTTTAAAACTATTTTTTATAAATTTTAGCTCCTGATTGATATTAAGAATTTAATAATATAATTGATTCATTAATAAAAATTTTAATTTATATGGTTTAATTTTATATAAATTTTTATTTGTATAATTTTAAAAGTAATCTATGAATTCAGTTAATCTTTATTGCATATTGTAAATCCCAGTAGTTTTCAAAAGGATGGTAGTATATTTTCAAATGGCAAATCATCTTTTATAACTCCTCATGCTAGAATTAAGCTGTTTATACTGGATTTTATATAAAGTTAAAATGGGTATTATTTATTATTTTCTGATTATTGAAAATGTTTCAACATTATTTATATTCAAATACATAATAATATAATGCTGAAGCAGTTTGATGCATGGAATTATATATCAAGAATTTTTATCAGTATATATATATATATATATTGTAACGGTATATGCCATTACATTAATTTAAAATTAGAATAAAAAAAATTTTTAAATTCGTAAATAAAAACTAAAAGCTAAAAAAATTAAAGAGTTGTTAAACATGTATACATATATCACACAGATGGAATGAAAACTTTAAATGTATTATTTTCTTTTTAAAAAAAAAATATTTGAACATACTTTTTTATAAAAAAAAGTACAAGATCTACTGATAAAATATTTTTGTAAATGGAAATGATTGTTTTATAAATTAAACAAAAAGCAAACTAGCCCTTGGGGCTCTTATATAAAAAAGTCAGATGAAATATAGATAAGAGAACAAAAATAAATTAGATGTCCAATAGAAGCAGCAATGAAGGCTCGGACCATAACAAAAATTTGGAACAGGAAACCATTGTTCAGTGAATCCGGACGATCGGTATAAAAGGAAAAATATTGAAATTAAGAACAGTTCCAGCTTGATTTTGTGAGAAGGGCAATAAGACACACTTGTCACTCTCTCACTTATTTCAAATGAAATGACTGTAATACCAGGATTGAACCAGCTAAGGCCACCTTCTGATAGACTGGTCTTCAAATAAAGACTTCGTGGGAATTGACACCAGGAACTGGGAGTTCTTCTACTGTAAGATATAAATGGAAAAATTTTACTACAAGTAATTAAGAACTTTAAAGATTTGACAAGCTTTAATATTCAGCTAACCTAAATTTTAAAATGAACTTTTATCTGACTTCAAATTAATTATTAATTTTTATACATTTGTGTTTGATAAAAATCATTTCCATTTTTTTTATTAATATTTATTGTATAAATTATTTAAATGCATTAAATTTAAGTTGGGTATGCTTGCATAGATTCGTTAACATTTGATTATGTTTTAATTTTCATATTTGATTGAAATATATAGACATTCGGTAAATAATGATACCTTATGTTGAGTATCTAAAATGTATTTATTCGGATGTCTTTTAAGTTATTGGTGTCAATGCGGCATCTTATAATGAAGGCCATTGGGTTTCTTTAAATTTCCCTTTGCAATTCCATCAGTGATTTTATGTTTTGATCGTTTATGTTTATTTTGAAATGTTTTTAATCGTGTAATCTATGTAGCCGATCTATACTCAACATTAAAAAACAAACTTTTATAAAATTCCTCTGTGTGAACTTATATAAATGTTAAATTTAAGTTAGGCATGAATGGCTATATACATTTGTAAAGTTATATTAATTAATTAAGGGAGGGTTAATAATAGGTTATTTGTTTCGTAGTTAGATTGGGTCAATGGATTGGATATATTGGTGTAATTAGTAAATTTAGTATGAGGTCCGCTACTTGCAGAATCACATTATATGCTGCACACCCCCTTTTTGCCTATGGAAGGGGATAGTAAGACAGAAAACGCAGTCCCTTCCTATGGAGTTTTTTTATTGTTCTTCTTGCCAGACAGATGTAGCATTCCTGTACTGGCCAAGAGTCAATTTCTTCTTTAACCATGCTGTTCAGATGTACATTCCTGACAGTATGGTATTTGTGCTGTCGTATTTCATAATACATCAATGTATCAGATGGATTGACGTCGGTTTGATTGCGAACTTTTGGCCTAAGGTTAAAGAAGGGACAGAATATTTTCTTTTCAAATGCAATCTATGTAGTTTATTCATACTCGACACTTTTAAAAATATTATTAAACAAATCTGTGTGGATTATTCAAACTAAAAAAAAAATTAAATTTAAAAATTAAATTAATAACCAACCTAAAATAATAAATTTTATTCCTCAATTTTATCTATATGTGCGTAAATAAATGTTTGTGTGTTAATTACTGGCAGTGGCTTCTTTATTTTTTATTTTAATATTGAAAATATTTTTAGATAAGAATTTATATTTTATAAATCTCTGCATCTCACTGAGATAGTGGCATGGGCTGATGGTCTGAATAAAACATGTAAAATGTGAATCTTAATTACGTATCTGCCTACTATATAAATTTTCTAGGTTCTAATAACCTAGTGGCGCCCTGTACGACAGATACGGTAAGACTCTCTTTTCAGATCGTTATCAAAAGAAATAAACCACCTTCCACCACCTTATAAATAAACAATAGTCTACTAGAAAAATATCAAAAATGATCTTAAATATTGTAAAATATTTAACAGAGTAATATTAATATAACTTACGACATTTGGCCAGAGTGCATAATGGTAGATCTCTTCCACATCTGAAGCATGTGTTACAATTCATTTTATAAGAAGTACACCCTTTATTATCTAAAACAAATATATTTCTAAAAGTGGATAAAAATGACATTTACATGCAAATATGTGTTCATATAATACACACGGTGAACATGTGGGCATGTCATTGATAAATATTTTAACAAAGTATAGGAAAAACAATATTAAACAAAAATAAAAAATGTAGAATGCAAAACATGATAGACGTAAAATGGTAACTAACAAGTTAATTCATGTTGTCAAAAATTAAAATTAATGGAAAAATATAAGACTGTGTTAGAAAATTTTATTTGCGATAATGAATTTGAAAATTGGCTAGTTTTTTTAAATAATTTTGATTCTTATAAAGAGTTTTTACAACAGAGATCATATACGGAAATATAATAAAAAGTTTAATTTTTTTGTATAATAAATAGTTTTTGCAAAGGATTGATTTTAAGAAAAAAGAATCGAATATAGTGAATATAACTGATAAGCCTTTGGATTTTTTTGACGTTTCTGTTTTGGATAAAGGAATAATGTTTGTTGGAGGTTATTGCAGCAATAGAAAGTGCTTATGAGATGCATCATGCTCGAGATGAGGTGATTTCTAAAATATCTTCTTTGAATATTTCTAATGTAAAATGTGATGATTCGTGGTATACACTAATTAATTTAATAAGGAAACATTTACCAGATAATAATATTACATGTATTAAAGAAGATAACCATGGAAGATTATGTTTGATGTCTAAAAAATTATATAAAGAAAAAGTTCATCAGCAAATTGAAAAATTAAAATTTAAATTGATAAATACTTATTCTATTGATACAGTAAGATTGAAGTTTATTAATGCTATACTTAGCCATATGTAAAGAAAGTGATAGGAAGTTGTATCTATCTCATTATCCATCAGCTGCAATTATGCCAAGGATTTTTGGAAATTTAAAAATGCATAAAGAAAAGTTATCTCTAAATAGACTGATGTTGGATTTTGGAGGATGTATGTATTATCAGCAGCAGCTTTTTTTTGGAAATTTTTTGCAAGATGAATTTAGTTTTGGTGATTATACAATTGGTTCTTCATTTGATTTACTTAAAAAGATTGATAATATTGTCTTGGATGATGCTGATGAATTATTTACATTGGATGTTGCTGAATTTTATGGTTCAATTAAAAGAAAGGATTCCATTAATATTATTGATCAAGTTTTTCATGAAAAAAGAGTGTGCAAGTTTTATCATATGATTGTGAATGATTTATTTATTATTTATTTACCTGAATTTGATGGCAACATTTGAAGGTTAGTTGTATATGATGGATGAAGGTTAGCCTATGGGTTTATCTGTTTCAAGAATTATATGTAGTTGTGTGTTATCATATTATAAAGGGAAGATTTTAAAACAATATTTCTTGATGGGTGTTAGAAGTTATTTTAGGTATGTGGATGATATATTTATGGTTGGAGCAAGTACAGCAGTGCAAAAACTATTTATTAAATTAAATAATATTGATGGATTGACATAGACTATTACTTCTGAAGATAGTGAAAAAGTATAAAATATCTGGATCTAATTTTATGGAGTGAAGGTAATAAATGGTGTGAAACCATTATCAATTAGAAGGGTTGTGAATCCAAATTCAGATGTTCCACTTATCTATAAATTATCTGGTGTTAGAACATTTCTTTTTAGAAATGATGTTTTATGTAAATTTCAGTGATAAAATGGCTAATATTGAAAGATATATTAATGATTTAGTGGAAGTGAGATATAAGAAAAAAATATTTTATGTGCACTATATAGGTTTAGAAATAGATTGAGAAAAGATCATATGGAGAAGAAAAGGTGGATAGCATTACCTTATGTAAATGATATTGTGTTTAATAAGATCACATCATTGGTATCTGCTGATCTTAATGTTGCATTTAAAGTGAGTGCAAATATTGGAAGATTAGTTATTAATGGAAAAGATTGTATTGATAAAATCAATAAATGTAATACTATATATAAAGGGGTATGTCATTGTGGATATAGTTACATTGGGGAGACTAATTGTGCATTGAAAAAGAATTTTGGGAGCATGAATTATTATATAATAAGTTGTGTTATTCGGTAGATAGGATTAAATCTGTTTTTGCAGAACATGAAGTGATTTATAGTGGAGAATTCTGCTTTGATAATATTTTGTTTCACATGTGGAAAATGTTTTGAGGAAAAGAAAATTAAGGAGTCATATTTTATAAATAGTACAGATAATGTGTTGAATAAGCAGTGTAATTGTGTAAGTATTCATAATTTATGGAAAATTGGCCATTCAAGTGAGAACATTACTGTTGTGTGAATTTAATGAGCTTTAAATACTGATGTATTGCTACTCAAGATGGCTCTATATGCTGTAAGCTGGCTATAGTAAAGGAAATTAATCTTTAATTTTATATAGGCATTTTTTAATTTTAGTAGAATTATTCTAATAGGTTTTTTATATACACCTGGGTTTCATTTTATGCAGATTATTTTAATATGATTTTGAAGTTATGTGATTCATGTTTCTTCTTAATATTTTTCATATTTCACTATATTTATTAGATAACAACAAATTTAAATTAATAACTTATTTTCACTTGAAATACTTTTTTTTTTCAAAAATATAACAATATATTAGCAGCTAACATGAATATGGCCTGAAGCAGTATTTAAATTTTTAGCTTCTACCTAAATGACCTATTTATATTAATGAGTAAATAATAATAATAGTTTTATACTTACATATAAAAATATCGCTATAAATATTCAAAAAATTTAAACTTTTAAAACGTACTTTGTTATATATAACAGAAATAAATAATCTTTTAGATTTTTAAAATAAAAAACAAAGATTTTATAAACTGAAAATAATCTTTCTAATGATAATGTATAATATTTTGTTTTGATTGCAATTTCATTTTTTTAATATAGAAACAGAAAACCATTAACACAGCATAAGACAGAAAGTGGCACTAGTTGTACATCACATCATGAATAAAAATAAAGTGGCTAACAGGTTTCTCTGGGCATAAATGCTAAGAGATTCTTGACTTTGTTTAAGGAGAAGCTACAATAAAACACATCACATCAAGTCTGATTTCTTATCAGTTTACAAATGAAAGCTACTGGTAATGATTAAAATATGTATGAAAAATGTAAAATTAAATATTGTAGTAATAAAAAAAAGTTTGTCTTGTATTAATTTTTTTCAAATATTTGAAATTTTTTATTAGTCATACTTTAATTGCTTATTTTTTTAATGTGAATTTTAAAGTAATTCTTCCTTGTTGCTTTGCTTTTATGCAAATTTTGAAAATTACAGCCCCTATCCCCCATTTTTCAAGGTAAATCAAGTCTATTTTTGTGCGATTTTTTTTAATGCGGGTTTTCTGTGGAACCTATCTACTGCATAAAATGAGACCCAGGTGTATATATAATGTTTTCATTGTTGTATGATGTAGATAAATTATTATTTTTTGGGTTAAACCATGTATTATTTTTCATTACATACCGATATTTCAATGAACTAACATCTTCCAATGTCAAGGTAGCTTTCAAAAGTTTTAATCTTGACAATGGCAGATGCTAGTTTGTCGAAATATCTGTATATAATGGAAAATAATACATGGTTTAACCCCAAAAATAATAATATATATATATAACTAATTAAATCTGAGCAATTTTTAGTTTATATATATATATATATATATATACACACACACACACTGTAACTGAATCACATGATGGGCATCTAAATTATCCAATAGTACATATTGTAAAGTCAAACTTCATGTAATGGAATACTTATTTTATCACAATATAGGAGTTTCTTTAAAAATAGGAGTTTCTTTAACAATACTTATAATTATATCTATGATGAAATTACTTATATTTAATGAGCTGTTGCCTGGCTAATTAGATCATGTGAAAATGCCTATTATTTGATTATCTCTTGTTTATTATAATTAGATAAAATATGTACTTTATGTTCTTCCAGATGATGATGATTACAAATAGACATAGTAAGCATTGTTAATGTCTATTCTAGAAATATGTACCCACATATTTTTTCTGTCTAAGAAATATTCTTTCTAACCTTAGTTTATTCAACTGTCCTAAGAACTTAAAAAATAAAAGCTTTTCTATTTATTTTAGATGTGACAAAAACGTCATATATCAATGATTAAAGTAGGTTTATTAATCTACTTTATCACTAGGTGGCGATTAATAGTGTTACAACAACCACTCAAAGCTCTTGCAAAGACTAACGTTTTAATCAGGAAAAGAATAGTTGGAGTTGAAAAAAAGTGGTTTATTAAGTGAGTATGTGACTTTTCATTGAATTTTAAATCATGAAAAGAGATAAAAAAAACCAAATCTGCTAAAAGCAAGAATAAAAAACTTTCCAAAGATATTTCCAATATGGCCAATAGAAGTTTAAATAATAGTAATGACAAAATAAACAATAATTCTGCAAAAGCTGAAAAGATTTTCACCAAGACAGATACCTACCTAAATCACAATTCTCTAACTCAAATGATAATTATTGCAACAATTTTGATTCACAAAGTCTCAAACCTCATGAAAACCAAAAGAAAACTGGTCAGAGAAATCCTAGTCAATCATTAAAGGTCAATAATGTCAGTATAGAAGACAATATTACTAGTTCTAAAATTTATTAAAAAAGAGACAGAAGCACCTAAATTAATGGTTTCTGAAACCTTGAAATCTTCTAATATCATAACAACTATCACAACACACATAAGAATAATAGTGACATAAATAAATCAAAACACTTAGTGAAATTGGTTTTGAAAAACCGTTTGAGGGCACTATAAGCGATAACAACAAGATAATATACATGTAAATGGAAAAATATGGGTGATTTAGTCTGTAATTATGTAAGGAAGCAATAGAAAATATTAGGCATCTGTTAATAGAATGTAAATGCGTGAAAACAGAAAGGGTACATATAATGAAGTTACAGAAGAATAAATATGAGAAAAGTGATTATACAGAAAGTGGATTATTGGTTTTTTATGCTGGGTTTGGGAAAAGATAAGGGGGATTTAGATATAAAGGCCATAAAGTTGACAAAGATTATGTTGTGGAAATGGGATGGAGCAGAATATGGAAAACTTACACTGGGGAATGGAAAATAAAATGGCTAACAGGTTTCTCTGGGCATAATTGCTGAGAGATTCTTGACTTCGTTTAAGGAGAAGCCATAATCCATCACATCACATCATCACATAAAAAATCACCTTCTAATGAATCTGTAGAATTTAAACATAATAAAACCAAAGAAAGTGTTTTTTTCACACCAAGAGCAAAGTCAAAATATGTCATCAACTTATAATAATGGGAATAAAAGTAAAACATATGCCAATGTCCTTTAAAAAAAAAGAAAAGTTAAAGGAAAATGGAAACACAATAAATAAGAATCAAAATTATTTATACTGATTTTTTTTGATATGGAAATTGATAATATACCACAACAAGTAGAAGCTCACAATGAAGAAAATATAATACAAGTCACTGAAACAGAATACCAAAGAATGAATACCCAATTTAACAACTCAAACCCTGACCTCTTGCTAAATTCTTTTCAATAACAAAACCCTGATTTTGGCCTTAACAAATCATAATGGAGGATTATTTAAATTCCTTCTAGAGAAATGTTACAACCTGATCTTTGAAAAATGATGTTTGGATGGTATTAAGATCTTTTTCCACCCAAATAATACATACATAATTACCGAATTTACTTCATGGTCTACTAGAAATTGATATAAATAGAGCAATAACACTCAATGGAACCATCAATAACTGTTTGATAAATTTTGTTCAAGCAGAATTGGATAACATGCTTGGGAAATATGGAAAAACAACCAAACTAATATATAGATATAATCATCGAACTAATGGCCAAATCCTGACCAACACTGGTACTTTTACTATTACCTTGAAGAAAGGGGTGCACCCTGAAAACATACCAATGGTGGTTTACTCCAGAGGATCATCTATGATTCTACCATTCTGTGGAGTTTCACCACAATGTTTTTTTTGCTTAGAACAAAATCAACTCATAAAAGACTGCAAAGCTCACATCTGTAATGTGTGCAGCTTGAAATGGAGTAGGATTCACAAATGCAATTAAAAGGCAGGAAAGCCAACACTGGTCTTTAAAATAATTGATGGGAACAATACGATTGACTTGATACAATTAGACACAAATTATGAAGAAGTCAATCAATATGATCCAACACTGACAACATTAGAAGAAATCCCTGTTCACACTCCAATATATAAAAGTGTTGGATCACAATCCCCTAAATATGCCAATCAGATCAAATACCACTGAGCTACAACACCTCACTAATAAGGAAGCTCAAAACCAACCTCATAATCTGACTGAGAATGAGATAAATAGACCTGGGTTGGTCATTGTGAAGGAGAATGAGACTTTGATGTGAGTCATTGGGGACCAAAATGAAGAGATCTATGAAATCTCAGGCCATATAATAATAAAACAAAATAGAAAGATATAATCAAAGGATAACAAGAAAAAAAAGAAATCAAGACAACAAATCAGGTGCAGCTCAAATGAAGATGTTTCATCAAATTCAAATGACAATTCTGAGATACTAAATAAACAATACCATGAAGATAATGAGATAAATCAGTGGCAGAATAAAAATAATAAGAGAAGAAAAGCCAATATCCAATCCCCTATTAAAATCACATCCAGGACCTCTCCGGCAGAGAAACAGAGACATGAATTAATATGACAGTGAAGGTCAAGAAAAACTATGACTAATCTCTTTCATAGACCTTAGTGAAAATGAAATCTCCCAATCAGGCTGGGCTTCTCCTGAGGTAGATGATCAGGCTGGAAAAAATGCACATACCCTCAACTAAGTGCTGGAACAAAGTAGCAAAACCAATATCAGATATCAGCCAATAAGTAATGGTGGGTTCAAGCAGGAAAACATCACCTCATACAAATTATATGAAGCTAAATTTCTATGGAGTTAACATTAGAGGACTAAACTCGATTGACAGGATATTTGCTATTCAAAATTGGAAGTCAAATGTCAGCCAAATGCAGTATGCATGGCAGAAACTAAATTACATCTAAATTCATGTTCTAAAATTGAACAGATTTCCAAAATATGGGTTTCTTCAAACACTAAATTTCAATGACAGCAACAGGAGGGGTAGGTATTTTAATCAATTACAAGAAAAAAAACCTCCTACGAGCTTTAAAATTTTGCACTTAGACTCAAATTGCCTAATTGCTAATCTAAGATATAAACACTTACAAACCAATCTAATCTATCTCTACATTAAAAATAACCACAATCTAATCATGAAAGTACTCACTGACATCCTATTCAGTCATGGCTTCAAACTCATTTCCAATCATTCTAATGGATGACTTCAATGTGACATATAGTTCTTTTGATAAAAAATATATTCACCACTTTAATCATATACTGATGAATGGAGAGGGCATCCTTCCCATAAATGCTTTCTCCTTCTGCACTAAAAATGCCAGATCCTTGATTGAACTTGTCTATTACTCCCTGAGTATTTCTTTCAAAATCAATGCAAAACTCTGACCGGTGATATTTTCTGACCATTTTACCCTAGAGATATATTTTGAAACAAACATTGGACATCAGATAGTAGAAAAGAATAGCAACACCATTCAAATGTTACTAAAAGAGACTGCACCTGAATGGGTCTTTTCCAATGGCTACATTTATCTTTTTAAAAAATTGATACCCTAAAGCTACTGTGGTGGAAACATGGGTTGCCTTCATCGGCATCTTCCAATCCATAATAAATGATGTTTCCCTTAACAAAAAGGCCCTAACTGCTTATTAGCTGACCTTGATGCTATTGACCAAAACCTGAAAGACTTTCCATTTGATAATCAATTTGTATATCTTGCTCTTGCTCTGAAATGTCAATACAGGGATAAGCAGAGATCTCTGGCTGAATATATGTCAATCAAGTGGGACAATATATTCCTTCTAGATCAACAATGTTGGTCCAAGGGTTATTTCCAGTGGGCACTGAGAGAGAGCAGCAGAAATCCCCTTCCAATGTCATTAACAATAGATAACAACATTCTTGTGGGTCGAGAAATGATCTGTTCAATTAGAGAACACTTTAGGGAAACACTTAAATCTGATCAGACTGGGAATGTCAATGAACTATTCAGCTGAGATGAGAATCCAATCCATGATATCACTGACGAAAAGATTCACATCAAGCTAAAAAGCCTCCTTGAGAGGGTTCATCCAGGAATACATGGCATCCCAAAGTTTGTCCTACATCTAGAGAAATATTTAGTGCCAATAATCAAAGCCATGATAATCCCCTTAGCAGAGGGATGTTGAAAGATTAACAACTTGTATTCAATATCTCTCATACCTTTCCTAAAAAAAGATGGGAGACATTACTTAAAATAATCTGAGGTCTATCTCAATGACTCCCCTTTAAATTAAAATCATAGAACAAACTAATTAAGGATCAAATTCAAGTGAAAATCTACAAATACATTTCTACTAACCAACATGAAAAAAGGGAGTCATCAATTAATGACATTGGTCAAATAAAGCTCTTTATTGATGTTATCAGAGCTCGGAAGATGTCGAAACTGGTTGCCATCCAACTTGACATATGGAAAGCATTAGTCTCAGTCAAGACATACATTCTGATTGATGTCTTCCAGGAATATGAGATGCTGAATGTTTATCTGAGGATCATTTCAAACCTACTAGCCAATAGAATCATCCACATCACAATGAATCAAAAAATTGTACCTGGGTTTGAGTCCTCCATCTCTATTCCTCAAGGATCTCCATTTAGCACACTATATTTTAAAGCTTATATCAACCCACTATTGATGGAGATTGAGAAATCATTGTCTGGAGTATTTGTACCTGCCATGGGAAGGGAGATTAAACATCTCAGCTACATGGACAATATATTCATCTGTCTCACATCCAAGAAATATATTACTAAACTAGAGAAGATACTAGCTTGGTACTCAGACAAATACAAACTCAAATTCAATAAGGACAAATTAGCTTCCCGGAGCTTGCAAACTGGGAAAAAAATCACTCTCAACTTTACAGCTGATCCTCAGAAATGTATAGGCATTAATTTTTCAAAATCAAATAATGCTATGAGGAGAGAAATTGAAGAATCCCTCTTAACATATATTTTCTGGACACAACCTCTTTTTCCAAGATATATGTTTCACTTTATGGTAAGGTAAGACTTTTAAAGTCATTGATATCTCTAAAAATTAACTACTTCCTATCTGGTATCCACTTCTCCAAAAAAATTATCAAAAAAATAAACTCTCTGTGCACAAACCTATTCTGGGACCGAAAGGTTGCTGCCACCAGTCTTCAAAAATGCCAAATGCCTAGAAGGCTAAACAGCCTTTAACTCCATAGTATCAAAACCATGATATTTCAGAGAAACCATAACCTACCATTCTGGCTTCAAAATAAATACTTGACTACTTCATAGCAAGAAGTTGTCACACCAACATCGGAAAATGGGTGACTTGACATGGGAAAATAACATAAACAAAAGATCTCTTAGGATTACCAATCAGCAACTGATTTTGAGACCAAAATTCTGATTCATTGAGGCAAAATTTCAAGATATCCTAATAAAAATCAACCTGGACTTCCTTCGTATGAACTCATTTTTGGCATATAGGAGAAATTTCAAGATCAATCCTGTGTGTCAGATGTATGAAAGAGAGGAGGAATCAATTGATCACATTTTTATTAGATGTCCCAGTATGTCCAATTACAGATTGATAATTCATGAATGGTGTAGCAATATAAATGGAAACTATAAATCAATTAAAGAATATAGAGGTCAGGGTCTATTTACAGACATAAGACTGGTGATTTTTATGAATTATGCTTTGTGATGTGTCAGATGTAAAGTAACGATTGAAGGGATGAGAGACCACATGGAACTAAATTCAAGAATATCATGCAGAAAATCATGAAGAGTGACTGACTAATTGCTCCAAGCTATCTCACAAGTGCAAAATGGGAGAAGGTTGGATCTACTTTGCTTCAAATAGATATGTAATTGATGTCATTTTTATATTTATAGCATTCAATATAAGAATAGAATAAAATTTCTTTTTTTAAAAAAAAAGTTTTATTCCAGATAAAGATATAGAAAACATTTATGCCTATAAATTATAATTTCTCCCTTGTTCCAAATAAACAAATTTAGGGGTTAAATACTGAATAAAATGACCCTTTAGATTTTTAAATAATGTACGGAATATTTTATTGTAGGTTTTAAATAAATAAAATTCACAAATAATATACTAATAAATAAACATTAAAAGCTTAAAGATAAACTAGTCAATAAATAATCAAAATTACCCCAAATTCACAACTCAACCAGATTAGCCAAAAAATAAACACTAAAACACTATCAATGGTTTCACCGCTACTAGAAGACTTCTCAGGTGTAAAAAATATTGTTTTATTTTTGTTCATTAATCAAATTACATAAGAAAATAAAAAAAATATTTATTAATAATCTGTTAGAATGTGTTTGTTTTAGTGATTATATAATTTAAAAAATTAACATTTCATTGATTTTTTTCATTTTTCCAAATTTGTATATATAATTTTTATGTCTCTCTTCATTTAGTTAAATCTATATGGTTATAAAATACTTATAAATAAACTCTATTTAACTATTTGTTAATGTGCTATTTTGCTATGATACAAGCTAATCTGACTTACCTGTAGATGCTTCAATAAAAAGAATTTCCAGGCAGAAAAAAATGCTAAACATGTAAATATATATATATATATATATATATATATATATATATATATATATATATATATATATATATATATATATATATATATATATATATATAATGCAATTGTGAAAAATTATGGTAATATATGCTAATGTTCACTTTTTTTTTACAAAATCTCTTAAACTACTCAATAATAACATTGTTAAAATTTATTATTGAATAACACTGATACATCTAAACACATATATGCTGAAAAGATAAATAATCACCAATATACGTTCTTCATGCTAAACCAGCAATCATCAGTTGGTCTAGACTATCATCTTTACACACATATATAGTATAAGTGCTCAGATATATATTAAGATAGACTATCCTCATATTTTAATGGACACGCTTCAATCCACTTCACACTCCAACTCTTCAACCATCCATCCAATTGAAAATCTGATGATGAAGTGGATTGAAGCCTGTCCATTAAAATATGAGGATAGTCTATCTTAATATATATCTGAGCACTTATACTATATATGTGTGTAAAGATGATAGTCTGGACCAACTGATGATTGCTGGTTTAGCATGAAATACGGATATTGGTGATTATTTATCTTTTCAGCATATATGGGTTTAGGTGTATCAGTGTTATTAGATAGAGTGGAGAGAGATGGGTGGTATGAAAGTCTGTGCTCATATACCCTATATTACATATATATAGCCACAGGTATATAACAAGCCTGTGTTTCAGTTATTAAAATTTATTATTGTAATTTTGAACAATTATCTATATTTCTACAGAATATATTCTTATGTATTATCTATAGGACATTGACATTATATTTTTTTACATTTATAATAAATATACTAACTATATAAAGAAAATATAAATAAAAACAAACTTTTCTATAAAGACTTTAATATTTTAATGAGAAATGTGTTTTTTATTAAAAATTACTAAAAATAACCTCCAAAACTCAGCATTAAAAATCATTTGCATATCTGATAACTCAATAAATTCTTATAGGTAAAAATTTATTTTAAATGGTTTTATTGAAGTTGAAAACTTAGTTTGTTTGTATGTTAGTTTGTTAAGTTTCAATCTTTTTCAAGTTATAATGAAATTTTTAAAATTGAAGTTTAATTTATTTAAATTCAGTAGAAATGCTTAAATCTGGTGTATAACTAAATTATACCAGCCTAATTTATATAAGACCTGCACCTTTTCAGTAAGTCACCTAGTTTTTTGGATATAGAACCAAAGATTAGATAATATTAAAAATATTTAGCAACTTCACAGATCTCAATTAAAAATTCTTAAAACTGTCATTTGTTTTAAAAAATGTTTATGAAAAAGCAGTATAACAATTTTTTTCTTTCAATTTAATCACAGGTTTAAATTAATATTTAACAGATTTAAGTTCAATATATTGTTAAAATTTGGTTCTTTTGTTTAAAATGTCTATAAAAATTATGTCTAAAATTAACTACTACATTCCCATCATTAAACTAACCAAAGCCTTCATCAACAACATTAACACATTAGCAGCCAGACTATTCTGGAAAGATAAGAAAGCCTCCCTCAGCATAAAAATAATGCAATGGCCAAGAAAACTAAATGGAATGTCTTTGCATTTCATAAAAGCCTATGAAATCCAAAAGACTCATAGCCTTCTAAGGCAACTTATAAGTAAATCTACATACGATGTCATTCTAAACCCGATTCCACCCATAGATTGTCCACCATCTCTTAAAATTTTTAGACACAATTATTAATAACCTTAAAAACATCTAAAATTATCTGAGCAAGCATTCATAAACAAATTAAAAATCTGGGATGCCTACTCCCTCATTTTCCCGAGCTTACCACCAATAGAAGGATCACTACCAATCACAAATCAAAAGATAGCAAGTCTCTTCAAATTCTGGGACATGAAACTGAAATACTTTGATCTTGCTATCAAAATAAACATGGATTCCATGCCTACAAATTGGTTCCTGAATTACAGAAGAGGGATCACAAAACTAAATCCCATATGTCAACTATGCAGAAAAGATGAGGAAACCATCACCCATTTAATTAGAACAGGCACAGGCCTAAACACATCACAAAAATCATTTACGAAAGGACAAAAACTGATTACTACACAATTACATCCCTAAAGAGTAGTATCCAAACCAAAAATTTTGCCATTGTAAGACTGTCACTTTTCCTCACAATGGCCTTATGGGTGATGAGATGCCACAAAATCTTCCACTTCCCTCAACAAAATGAGACAAAATTCTTTCTAAACCCAATCAAGAAACTAAAGAAAAGAGACGAAATCATGGCCTCACCAAACCGACACAAAGACACCTGGATATTATTCGAAGTATAAATAATCCCATAAAAAAAAAAAAACAGAAGGACTTATTAATAGTCCAACAAACTAACACACACTTATTAAGTCTGTTTAAATAAAATTATACAATAGTTTCAATATCAGCACTTTACACATAAATAATGAATATCATGTATTACAACAACTTTCATCTACTTGTATAACATTAACCTGAATAAATATTTTGGAAAGAAAACTGATAGGAGATTTCAATTTTTTTAAATAGATAAATTAGTTACTTAAAAAGAATGAGCGGATTTTTTAAATAACTTTTCACTATTGATAGTATTTGATAGATTTAAGTAATGGGAAAAGATTATTACTAATTGCTTATACATATGTGTACACATACTAAATATGATACATACATAAACAGTATACTTAGTAGCTTATGTCAGAAATATCAAGTGATTTATATGCACTATATATGAAATTGATTTAAAGTAATCATACATTAAATGAAGTTTATTTCCAATATAGTTTTGATAAGTATTTTTTTAAAAAAATTCCAATCAAAATAAAAATAATAAACACTTCTCACTTAAAAAAATATTTCATAATTTTAATCACTTATATACACATATTATTATGTAAACATACTAAACAGCATATATACATAAGTGTATGCATTTAAACTTATAGTAAATATATATATATATGATTATTTTGAATAGAAGTGGCCTAATGTTAAAAAAATAAACTTCTGTTAAATTTTTTACTTGTCATTAATGCTGATTAAAATACTTTATTTACATATCCAATAACAAAAATCAAATTATTTATTGTTCAGAATTTCAAAAAATGTTTGAGCATAAATATGACAAAACTAAACTGCATTCTTTGGAGATAGAATTATAATAATCCATCATTTTGCCACTATGACCACTATTTAATCACAGCACTAAATCATGTTGGCCCATATCCAATTATGATTTAAAAATAATAATCAATATCACAAGAAATTATTAAACTAAAGATTTATATTAATTTCTAATGACTGTAAATTGGGTTATTAATTTTAAGGATTTATAATTTTTTCTATAATTCTAATCATTTACCAATGGATACTGAAATATGAAAAATAAAATGGTTACAAATTCATTGTTTTGATCCTTCATAAAATTAAAAAGTATAATGTATTTTTACCAGTATATCCTCCAAATAATATCTTTTTAAAGGTACCAACAATGTAAGTGATAGCCTTAATGATGGTTTAACCTGCTGACTAAAGTTTGAAAATAGAATTTTTATTTTTAACTTAAAATGGATTTTTTAAAACTCTATGATTACTTTTGTTATCTGGACATGTGCTTTTAATCAAGTTTAAAGTAAAAAAAAACATATAATTGAGAATATAGTTTTTTTTTCATTAAATATATGTTAATAAGAAATGTTATTTATTGTCTTGTGTGTGTGTGTGTGATTTTTTTTATTTTCAATGTTGATATTTAATTTTGATGATTAATTTCATTAGTTGCATGGAATTGATTTTAAATATAAAACTTGATGTTAAATAAGAAACAAATAAATATGTTAAATGAATAAATAAATAAAAATTAAAAAGTACATGATGTTGGACTAAAATAGCATTTTAAAAAGTTAAGGCATATTGATTTTAAAAAATCATTAGTTAAAACAAATACATTTTTATTACCTCACCCTTCATTGCCAAAACTGTTTTTATTGGACAAAAATATTGACTATTTGATAATAGATGTTATGCCTATATGTAAACTTAAATATATTGTAGATATTAATTAACAAGCATCTACATACTATGAGGAATTCTAAAGATATATTGTATACTTTATAGCAAAATATTTAATATATTTACATCTGGATCTCATTTTATGTGGATTTTTTATGCAATTTTGAAGTTATGTGATTCATATTTTTTCTTAATAACATTGTGTGTGGTTTTCTTTTATGTGATAAAAAGAAGTTGAGCTCTGATAATGCTATTACTTTAAATATTATAAATTTCATGCACTCATAAGTCATATTTAAAGTAATAGTCATTATCAGAGTTTGAGTTCCATCTAATAATTTCAATATTTTTCAGCATTTTATAATAGTACTGTAATAAATTTTATGCAATAATGAAGTTCATAATTCACTTAAAATCAGGATATCCCCATTTTATATACAAACATTAAATTTTACAAGATTATAATGTAAATCTGTTCAAACGTTATAGATGCCTATGCTGTGCATGTTGTTTTTGCATTTTAGGTCACATTCTATTTTTGCTTTTCAAAAAAGAGTATGTAATCAATTAATCATTTAGTATCCACAAGTTTATTTTTAAAAGGGGAGTAACAGCAGTGACATAATTAAATTTGACAATTAAAAATTACAATTTGATTTTTAATTGTAATTAGCAATTTAAAAATTACATAATGTGATGTAAAACAATGAAATTTGATTTTTAAATGGAATTGAAAATTAAAAAATTAAAGACAAAAATAAGAATTTAATTTTTAATTGTTAGTTTTAATTAAATTTTTCCCAACAGTGGTGAGTAGGGATCTTTTTATTATCATAAGTATAAGTTTTTATTTTTATTTTAAACTTATAATTTACCCTAATGGAGAAAAAAAAACACCCAAGAAAAGGAATTTTTTTGGAAACAAAAATTTCAATTTTAGATCGCTTAGTGAAATGGGAAGAATCATCAGTGATTGGAAAATATTTTAGTTTGAGTGAGTGATTATAAGAGCAAGTAAAAAAATGAAGCTGGCACTAGTTGTATTTCCTCTTGTGACAAATCTGATGTCTTACCAGTTCACAAACAAACTTGTATATCATCAAATAGCGATAATAATTAAAATACTATACATGTATGAAAAAATGTAAAATATTGTAAATTATGCATAAAAATATATTGTTTTGAATAAAATTAAATACTGTAGTTAATAAAAAAGTAAAAAAAGTTTGTCTTGTATCAATTTTTTCAAATTTGAAATTTTTTATTAATCATATTTTATTTTCTTATTTTTTATGCAAATTTTAAAGTAATTTTATGTTGTTGCTTTGCTTTTATGTGATTTTTTAAAATTAAAGTATGTACCCTCCATTTTTCAATGTTAGTTAAGTCTATTTTTATGTGATTTTTTTGTGTGCATTTTCTGAGGAACCTATCTACTGCACAAAATGAGACCCAAGTGTATTGTATTAATCAATGCTTACACTTTTGTCCTACCAATGCACATAAGGTGTAAGGTGATATCAATACCATGCATAAGAATAAGACATCGACATAAACCTAATATAAAATTGCAAAAGGAAAATTTTTAATTAATTTAATTCAAGTTTAAATGAGAGAAATCAAACCAGTGAAAGTCAGCAATAATACTTGATTTTTTCCTATGAAAAATATATTACCATACTGATTGGCACAGTTAGTTGATATGCGTATATCTTTGAAAGTCTGAATTCCAGTCTCATCTTTCAAGAAAAACAAATTCACTCCCATACTACTGCAACCCCCTCCCCCAAAAAAAGAAATCAGCATGCCAACACATTTTTTATCAATCATGATAAAGTAATCCCCTATGGGTTATGCTCAGCCAACTCTTACTTCCAGAAAAAAATGAATTATAACACCATCTAAATCCATGCATAATTTTGTGTGGAGATAGAAATGAGACAAAACCACTTTTAATATAATAAACATTTATTTCTCTAAATGCACCCATCTCCAATTGACATACTAAATCCCACTTTGACAAAATACATAAAACAATAAAGAGAAAAATTAATAAGTAAAAAAACTATTTCATTAAACATGTAACACCCCTCTCTTTTTGCTCCATATGGCCAATCCTAATTGACATGGTCTGAGATTTACTGAAACACAGGTTGAACATTTTGGCAAATTATAAAATAATACAAAAAAACTATCATAAAAATTAAATAAATCAATTAACTCTTTGATGCATTATATATAAAAAATTAACATCCTTTTCACTTTTTTGTTTACAGTTTCAATGGGCATTGTCTGTACATACCAAGAATGTACACAGATAGAATAAAAAAAATAAGTTAAAGAAATGTGAAATTTTAGAATAGAACAAATATATATGTGGTTAAACATAAAACATACACATGTACATAAACAACAACTTTATATAAATTACTTTGGGGGGGGGGGGGCTGTTTGAGAAGGGGAAAACAGAATAAGAACAAAAATTTATAACAACAAATGTATTAATGATGAAAGATAATACGACCTGTTTTTCCTTTTGTTTTCTCACACATCTTTGGAGTGCATGACTTCAGAAGGTTAAGTATTTCTTTTTTTTACAGAAAGATGTAGGTGTTGAGATATTCAGCATCAACAGTTTATGTCTACAACTGCATGGTGATGGCAGAGAAGAAATCAGGCTTGTATACTATCATTAAGGTATTTCCATCATTTGAATTTTAATAACAAATGTAGGCATTTCCCTCTTACTCAGCTTTCTAACAAAATATTTTATAAGAACTGCAGCAGTAAATGGACCAATAATGCTATTCTGAAGCTACTTTGATCCATTGCCAGATTAAGCTATCTGCCTCTGCTATAAAGTCCTTCACTGCTTAATTACTAAAATATTTATCTTAATCCTGCAGACTGGTTCTCTAACATGGCCTTACTAAAATACCCTTGATAATCTACTATGAACAGAGATCATCAACAAGAAAGCTTTAGCATACTCATAGTAAAAACTTAATAGCAGGGTACTTCACCAAGGGAAAAATTGGTTGATCATCACAAGGCTTTACACAATGTCTTTTTCTTTTTAAAAATGACATGCAGCACACCCAACCCAAAATTGGCCAGCAAAAAAAGAAAAGAAAAACTGCTCCTTCTACTTCTGCAATAGCATAAAAACACCCCCACACACATACACCAAACTTCCAATTTCTTTTATAATTGATTATAACCAAATGAATATAGGTTGCCCTCTTTATCTATTATTTCTATCTTTTATCTCCCATCCCATACTTTTTAATTCATCAAGGAGTTCTGTTTAGACATAGTTTTTGATTTCAATACAATGTAAATTAAATTTTCTTCTTTCCTTTTCTATTTCCTGCAAAACATTAATGTAAACAAAAACAAATTTGAAATAGAACAGGGAAATTCTATATTTCCTAGAATTTTGAGCATTCTCAGATTTATCTTAATGATTAGTAATTAATGTTACATTCTTTAAGTTTTCTCTTTTGATATTTGCTTTAGGGTCATAAAAAAACAAAATGTATATGATGGCAATTTATATACGTTCATAAAATTTAAAACTGACCATCTAATAATAACCCACATTCCTTTTATATCATTAACAGAAAAACAAAGTATAAAAATCAAGGCTGTGCAGAACCATTAAAATTACTCTAATTATTATGCTTTTTCATTCTTGACATAAATAACTTAAAAACAGATATTAAAACAGTTCACAATTATATATAAGAAAAAACTCATAAATCATACTTCCAATAATTCTTCATTTTTTATTAAGATATTTATTTAACCATGTGTATAGGCAAAAACATTTGTACAGACCCCTGTCACACATTCTTCACTTATATAAGATTGTAACTTTGGTTTGTAATCCAGTTTATATTCAAACTATAAATATCTACATTTAAGTAGAGGTAGCTTTAACTGGTACCACATTGTAAATGGCCACTCTAACATTGCCTCTCACAATACTCCTCATCTTTAATGAGACATTGAAATGAGAACAACAGTTTTATATCTCATCTCTGGACTAACTCTCTTCTCAACAATATACAAGAAAAATGCATTATATAATTTCTTCATCCACATGAATATCATGGATACCACACTGATCATTAGCATATCCTTACTGACATAACATTCAAACATCAATGAAGTAAGTTCACCAAGTCTTAAATTAAAGCCTTTCACAGCCTTTACATCAGCCCATTTTGCCTCATTGGCCTTTTGATAAATAATGTCAATGGTCAATTTTTTTACACCACATATCTCAACTGGACTATACAAATGGGATGACAAAAATTTGAATTCATCATTGTTACACATAACAATACCCTTGGTACCATCTAAAACACAGTCATTTTTATGTAAGAAGTTTGACTCTAATACAACAACATGTATCAAGCTATTCATTACCAAAACACATGAAATAATACTTTACTACCTATATTTAGTTATACTCATATTTGTTTAGGCACAAGTTTCTTTTTTCAGTCATTCTCTGTGGTTAGTTTGATGAGTTTTACAGGTAACATTTTTATATGAGGATTACAAATCAACACTTGTTGGTACAACTCCTCAGATATTACAGAGATTTGACTCCCTGTGTCCTGAGTCCACAAAACTTCAATATTGATTCCTTCCAAAAATATTTTTACTTTTGGATAACTCTGTTAAGTGTAACCTGGCATTCTATCCTCACATGAGCATACTAAATCCATAATTTCACTTTCTTCATTTATATGATGGTTCATCTTGACATTCAGGGAGCCTGTAGAAGAAGAACAGTTAACTAAAGACCCTTCTTATTTCCCTTCTTTTTGAAGTCATTAACCCTACTATATCTCAGAATTGGTGAAGGTGGCCTGGGTTCCTATCCCTCACATTAATTTAACTGATCATCACTCTTATTTCTTTTGAGGATAATATATGGTACTGGACATTGGCTCATATGTCTGACCCTTTTCTTCTAATGAGGTTGTTCATAATGCTCCTAATTTCTTCCCAATGTCATTGCACAGATTCTTATACTCTTTCTAGCTTTGTTGGGTGGCCAGCCTAGTTGATTCATTACAACAGCATTCAATAGTTCACCTACCAATTATGTAGCAATCATATTATCAGCCAATAACATCTGTTTGATTTAAAGGGCAAATTATGATTAATTATCCATATAATTTAACTTTCCAACCTAGTACCAACATTGAAAATTCTTAGTTTGGCCACCTGCTTTTGAAAGAACTTGGAGTAGTTTTCACCCACATTAGCTTTGGACCTTTCCTGTATTATTTGATATAGGACAGTCTCCTGATGCTCCTTATTCCAGAAGTTTTTAATAGGGTTATTTTATAAATTTTGAAATGTTATAGAATGGTGAAATAAAGATTTCCACCATGATGGTACATCCCCTTGCAGGTGATTGCCTGCAATGACCAATTTGCTGGGTTCAGACATTTTGTTAATCTGGAAAGATTTTTTAACCTATTTATATGTTCTGTTGGGGTTTCCCCAGTTTGTCCTTGAAATATCATAATCAGTAGGAAATGGTTTACACTAGAATGAGCTAAACTATTCTTCACTATATCTATCCTACCCTTACAAAGACTGTCATGACTATTGTTTTTTATTCTCTCTAAACTCTGATCATTACCTACATGAATTATTACTGTACCCATAGTATCCTGATAGCCTTGTAAATCTCATCCACACTTTTTTGATTCTTTCTTTCATATTCACCCACATGAATTTCTACTTTCTTCAGTCTTGCTATATGTTCTTCTTTAATTAAGCTAATAAATTGTGGCCTATTCAAATATTCTTCTTCTATATTACTAAATCATTTGTTAAAAATTCTTCTGTAAATTTTCTATTTTACTATCATTTTTGATAGACTTCTTGAGCTCTTTAACTATTACATCACAGCTATGTTTCTTTTCATCTGCATCTCTATCTTTTTGGTTCATATCTTGATGCAGGTCCTTATACTTTTCCTTGATTTGTTGCTGATTATCCTAATCCTTTTTAACATATTGATATTTTGATAGATATTTTGCCATTTACCCTTGTTTTTTTGCATGATATCTTTTATATTTTGAAATTTTTGCTTCCATATGTAGTGATATATCCTTTTTATATCATTTTTATTTGTGACATCTCACTATGCCTAACTATGTTTTGTTATTTTATACCATTTATAAATTGTGTTAGTTTTGTCATCATTTCCATCAATCCCTCATTGTTCCCTTTCAATTTTTTCTTTCTCTGCTGATATCTATCAGTTAGTATCTTATTTTTCTGCATATCTAGAAGACTTCCCTTACTTTGAACTATAACCCTTTCCTATTATATTGTATTCTTGCTCCATTTGTTTTGAGTGAGATATTTTATTATTTATGAAATACTGTACTCATGAAACAAACAAATTGCTTTTCTGCAATTTTATATTTATATTATTTTACTATTCTGTGTGAATTTTGTTTACATATATTTTAATGATTACTCCAGAAATTTTTATTAAGATAAAGGGAAATTTCTAAAGCAATATAATAAAAATGCATATCGTACAATACATAATTATAATAAACTAGGAAGATGAAAAAATTGACTCTTGCTTATAGAACATTTTAAAAAAATATCTAAATTTCCCTCTATCAAAATATACTCTCTGAGTAAAAAAAATTGTACTTAAAGTAACATCTTCTATGGATCTTAATTTGAAATATCATCAGAATAATAACATATTAGTCACCAAATTGAATAGTAGCATGATCTAGGCTACTCTACTTTTGCAAAGTAAAATACAAGGTACCTTTCTAATGATGCATCAAAAATTATCACATATTTTTTTGCCTTGGCCATAATTGTAATCTAAATAAATGAATCAATAATTAATGTAATAATAATAATAATAATCTCAGGGTACTTTGCAAATTTTGGAAGTTATACTATAATATTGTATTGCCAACAAATGACTGATATCCTGGCAGGCCATAGAAGGCATATGCTTCTCTTATAAGCTAATGTTTCCTAATATCTTATAACAATGATAACAATTAACCAAAAAACATTTAATTTACTAAACAATTGCATAAATAAAAGATATAAAATTTAGAAGAAGTATTGTATTTTTATCCAGGATATTCCTAGAAATAACAGAAAGAAAATGATACTTTTTATGTTTTTCTACTATTCTCATTGACATCTTTAAATAATCAAAAATGATTATTATATTTTTCATTTTTAAATTAACAATTAATAGTGTGCAGTCTGGAAAAATAGTCTAAATAATCTTAAGAAATATCAAATGAATCTACATTTCTTTTTTATTACAATCCCAATTTTTTGGAATTGAGGCATTTATGTAACAACTTCCATTTAAAACATTGAGATTTAGATCTGCAGGAATTGGTTACCTGTTTACCTATATTTCTTTTGAAAATCAGAATTGTTAAAATTGTGAACATTGTAAACTCAAGACAATTGCATACAGAAAATCAGGAACTCAATTTTAAGTAATAACAAATACATTTATTAATATTTTATAAACAACATGAGCAACAATTTATTTACAATAAAGTTGAAATTATTAGCCAAACATAGGCACTGTTACATTATTTGGGTTGGATAGTACATAAGTAACACATTCTGAGCTTATTAAAAGACTATCTAAGGTTTTAATAAAAATACTTGAATGAACTATTTAACAAAAATACACTCAATGGATGTATTGGTTTATCATTGGCTAGTTTATATAAATTGCTAACTTAGTTAAGTTATCCCATTTAACAAAAGTTGGGTTTAAAGAAATAAAAAATAATAATAACTCAAGTCATAGCAGAGCAAAGTAATTTAATTAAAATATACCCTAGTCAGGTATCAACTAATAATACCCTTTTTACAGATTAAATTACTGTTAATCTGAATAATACTCTGACTGAGTTTGAATAACCAAGTTGGAATGATAATAATAATTATCAGGTTCAGAAAAAATAAACTAATATTTTATTAAGACTGTGAACCTCAAGAGTATGCACCTAAAAATGCGAAGATAGGGACCTCTACAGGTCTTAAACAGAAGCTTATGACTTTGGAAAAAAAAGAGCGGAACCACACTTTACTTCAACCTACTTTCTATATGAATAGGCAAAACTAAAGAATACTCTTGAGATTCACAGCCATAATAAAACATTACTTACATAATGTATATGTGCTTAATAAATTTATAATTACAAATAAACTAAAATTGTCTGGCACTATATTTTTACTTTTTAAATAAAATATAGAGCAAGGTATGATATTGAGTTATTGGCCACATAATACCAATGCAATCATCATCATCAACCATTATCAATCCACTGCAGGATGAAGGTCTCTCCAAGTTTAATCCATCTTCTCTGATCTTTAGCTTCTCTTCTCCACATTACCCCTGCACACTTTCTTATTTCATCCATCCATCTCACATGTCATCTCTTTCTGGGTCTTTTACAATCTCTTGGAATCCAGTTTAAAATTTCAAATGTCCATCTATTATCATCTCTTCTAGCAATATGTCCGGCACAATTCCACTTCAATCTTTTAATTTTTTCAATGAGGTCAGTAACACATGTTTGTTCTCTTATGTATACATTGCATTTTCGATCTCTTCTTGTTACTCCCAACATACATCTCTCCATAATTCTTTGAGTGGTCTGAAGTCTCTGTATTACTCTTCTATTAAGTGTCCAAGTCTCAGATCCATAAGTAAGAACTGGTAAAACACATTTGTTAAAAACCATCTTTTTCAAACACATAGGCATATTTCCTTTTAGTATCAAGTTATTTCTACTACCAAAAGCACTGCAACCAAGTTTAATTTTATGATTAATTTCTTCCATTATGTTTCCATCTGTATTAATAATCTAACCAAGGTATTTGTAACTGTTAACTTCTTCTAATTCATCATAATCAATCTTTATTTTTATATTTTGTGCAAATCGATTAAACATTACTTTAGTCTTTTTAACATTTATCTTTAGTCCTACTTTCCTACTTTCATCTGATAATTCCTGCAACATATCCTGCAGCTCTGAAGCATTATTTGCAAAAACAACTACAACATCTGTGAAATCTAAATGACTTAAATAATCTCCATTTATTTTCACTCTTTTCGTTTCCCATTTTAATCCACAAAATACTTCTTGCAGCACTGCTGTAAAAAGTTTTGGAGATATGGAGTCACCTTGTCTTACACGTTTCTCAATGTTCACTTTCCCAGTATCATTATGTAATCTAATTGTTGCTGTTGCATTTTTATAAATATTATTCAAAATATGACAATATCCTGGATCTATACCTTGATGATTCAATGCTTTAATCACTGAAAAAATGTTTATAGAATCAAATGCCTTTTCATAATCTACAAATCCAAAACATAATAACAACTCATATTCATTTGTCCTTTCTATAACTTCTCTCATCACCTGGATATGATCTACTGTACTAAAACCACATTTAAATCCAGCTTGTTCTCTTGGTTGATGGAAATCCAATGTTCTCTGTAGACGAGTTATAATTATCTTGGTAAAATTTTTATATAAAACTGATAAATGGCTGATAGGTCTGTAATTTTTAATATCTTCTTTATCACCTTTTTTAAATATTAATATCATTATTGCATTCTTCCAATCATCTGGTACATCTTTATCATTTAGACATTTGGTATATAACTTTGCTAAAAAAAATTTCTATTTCTTCACCTGCTTCTTTTAATATATCAATTATAATTCCATCATTACCTGGAGCCTTTACTTTCTTCATACATTTAATTGCATGTCTCACTTCCTCATTTAAAATTCTGGGAAATTCGGAAGATGTAATAGATATAGGAGGTACTTGTTCTTTATTACTATATAATTCTTGATAAAAATCTACCAATTTCATGATGTCATCTCTCTTTTTAGTAATAATTCCATCTTTTTTTCTTATTGCAGATATAAATTTCCTACCAATACCAAAATGTTGTTTTACATTCTTAAGACTTTATTTTTTTCCTACAGCTTTCCTTGCTAGTTCACAGTTATACTTTCTTATATCATTTTTAACTCTTTTCCGCACCATTTTACAAAATTCGAGATAATCAATTCTTTTTAATGCATCATTGTTGTATATCTCATATTCTTTCTTTTCTTCATAAATTCTCTAGTCTCAGTAGAAATCTTATTGGTCAATTGCTGCTTTTTTCTACCAGCTATCTTTGTTGCAGTTTTTAAAAGTGTATCAGTTATTTTCATATTAATTTCATTCAAATCTGAATAAATGTTCAAAATCTACTAATACTTGAAACTGATTTGTAAGTTCTAAATTAAATTCATTAGACTGTTTCTGAAGATTAGGAATATCGACTGTAAATATTGTTTTTCTTAATAATTTTTATCTCTCTAGTTTCACATTAACACGTATCTTACACCTTACTAATCGATGATCACTTCCTCTGTTAAATTTATTAAGAACATTACAATCTTGAAATATGTATTTTCTGTTAGTCAAAATATAATCCAATTCTGCTGTACCTTCATTTAGATGCTTCCATGTCCATTTCCTTTTAACATTTTTCTCAAAAAAAAATTCATAAAATAAAGTTTTTCTTTTTCTGCAAACTCCACAAGTCTATGTCCTCTCTCATTTCTATTACCATAACCAAAATTACCTACAGCACTTCCATCTTTCATTTTTTTACCAATTCTAGCATTAAAGTCTCCCATAACAATTTTAAAATGTTGTTTACTCTGATCAAAAGCCTTTTGTACATCCATATAAAAATCTTCTACTACTTCATCACTATGAGAACTTGTTGGGGCATAAACCTGAATTATCTGCATTTGGTATCTGCTATTAAGTTGTATAACTAATCTTGCCACTTTGTCCAATACACCATCAATCTCCACAATATTGTTCTTCCACTTTTTATTTATAATGAATCCTACTCTACTTGTATTTCCAATATTCGTGCCTTTATAATAGAGTATATGTCCACTTTTCAAATCAATTGTCTCTTCACCTTTTCTTCTAACTTCACAAAGTCCAATAATGTCCCATTTAATATGAGAGAGTTCTTATTCTAATTCTTGCAATCTTTCTTCACTTGAAAGTGATCTGCAGTTGTAAGTACCTAAATAAAAAGTCATCATCAAATGGAAGCCTGGGTTCACAATCAGGGAATTCTTAGCACCCTCCACCTTTGGCCACCAACCGCTGCCTTGGTTGGTGACTTTACAGCCTTTTAGGAATAAAGGCCATGCTTTATTTTTGTCTGTCATAATTGTATTTATGTATTGGAAAAATATTTATTATTTACAAACCTTTATTCTGCCTTATCAGGCACTGAAAAGAAAGACCATGGTGTTTCTTGATCTTAAACTCAGAGGTAAAAAGCCAATAAACTCACCATGCTGGCTATTGTGTGTTGGTGAGCAGCCCATCCATGTTCGTATACTATATGCATAATCACGTAGTAATAACAACTGTAATGACAAGAACGTATGGATTGGACATTAGGAATTTGCCCTGCTCAGTTCCTTTAAGGCCTCCAAGAGGAATCAAAGGGTCTCCTTTTAGTTAATAGCAAATTTCTTTCTGCAGCCAATAATGCAATATCTAGTACTAAATAACATACAAATCCTCAGCAAAGTGCTCCATATCATGAAGACAAATACAATGAAGATGTCTATTGCCTATTATGACAGGTACTAAATAAAAAATATTTAAATTCTGAACATCTTGTTGGTTTGCTTGTGTCTGGCTGAAACAACACCACAGCACAATACAGACATTATTATATTTAACCAAGCACTAAACTTTCAATATCTAACTTATCATTGCCATATCATACCTAATGCACAAATAACCTCATCTACTATTGTGGAAAAGTATTTAATCATATCATAAGGTATAGGTAAAACTTAGGTTCTGCAGAGCAAAACAACATGAACAAAGTATGGTGGCTTCCAATACATATATTTAAAGAGAAGAGTATGTATGAACTTCGTCTCAGCACATCAGAAAATGAAATAACATCAAAAATATGATTTTCTACAAAAATCTAGGGACCTTAATAGTATATGATAACTACCATAAAATATAAAGCACTATCAACTCATGGAATAAAGTGTATGAACAATGGGGAGAGCATTTCCATCCAGCAAAGCACAATAAGCAAACAATATTAGAGCATAATGTTCTAAGGCATATATCTCAAACTGGATGATGGCAAGATAACAAGTTATCACTGATAAAGCTGACTAAATTAATATTAACATTAAAAATTAGCAAACAATAAGCAATATCTGAAACCAACTATGAAATAATTAGTCAACAACCATAAAAACATTTAAAGATAATAGCGCATTAAAATTTGGCATTAGATAAAAAATATACACATATATGCAATGTATAATATAAAAGTTATAGAAATAAAAAGAAGCATAATTTTAAAATAAATGTAAATAATATCTAGTAAATATTTAATGATATTAAAATTTAACTGTAAATTATTGTATTAAACCACTAAACATCACATGATCACCATTTTTTATGCCAGCACATAACTATTATTAAAACAGGCAAAACTCTCCATAAAGTAGTGCCACTCAGTGCCAAACAGAGTAATCAATGGATGCCAGAAGGCTTCTTCATAAAACCCCCATCTAGAGCCTACTCTTCCAATATCCCCAGACACGTTTCTAGCTTATGGCCTTTGTTAGTGAGGAGCTTTGGATCTGAAAGTGCTGCAGCTAGATCTTAGGATTTAATACAACCCTCCAGCAGCCACCTTTTATCTCTACTTAATTGCAAAACTATGAGATTAAAAAACAAATTAATATTTTTAATCTAACCTCAATAGCTTATATAGTCATATAGGTCTGAACTCAGTTCAGTACCCATACATTTTGGTGTCTTTGGCTTTTTAACAATTATAACCACCACTATCCTATTAGGCAGGATTGCTGTCAAACCACTAAACATCACATGATCACTATTTTTTATGCTAGCACATAACTGTTATTAAAACAGGCAAAACTCTCCATACAGTAGTGCCACTCAGTGCCAACCAGAGTAATAAGATAGTGGTGGGTATGTTTGTTAAAAAGCCAAAGACAACAAAAGCTATGGGTACTGAAGTGAATTCAGACCTATATGACTATATAAGCTATTGAACTTAGATTGAAAATATTAATGTGTTTTCAATTTTATTCTCATAGTTTTTTAGTTAAGTAGAGATAAAAGGTGGCTGCTGGAAGATTGCATTAGATCCTAAGTTATAGGTGCAGTGCTCTCAGATCCAAAGCTCCTCACTGACAAAGGCCACAAGCCAGAAACTAGTCTGGGGATATTGGATGAGTAGGCACTAGATGGGGATTTCATGCACAAGCCTTCTGTGATCCACTGATTACTCTGGGTGGCACTGAGTGGCTCTATTCTAAGGAGAGTTTTGCCTGTTTTAAATTTTTGTATCACAATAATTATAAGAATTTAGGACTTCTGATAAAGATATTTTGGCTGTTTTACCAATAATTGAATGAAACACACATAAACCATATACACCTGGGTCTCATTTTCTGCCATAGATAGGTTCACCAGAAAGCATGCACAAAAGGAATCACACAAAAATAGACTTAACTTACCTTGAAAAATGGAGAATACATCTGTAATTTTTAAAAAATGCATAAAAGCAAAGCAACAATGTAAAATTACTTTTAAACTTGCATATAAAAAATAAAGAAATAAAATAAGAGTAATAAAAAATTTCAAATTTGAAAAAAAAAATACAAGACAAACTTTTTTACTTTTTTTTATTAACTACAGTATTTAATTTTGTTAAAAACAATATATTTCTATGTGTAATTTACAGTATTTTACATTTTTCATACATGTACAGTATTTTCATCATTATTGCTATTTGATGATATGCAGGTTTGTTTGTGAACTGGTAAGACATCAGATTCATCACAAGAAAAAATACAACTAGCACCAACTTCATTTATTTAATTGGTCTTATAGTGGATTTACCCAAACTAAAATGTTTCCAATTGCTGTTGATTCTTCTCATTTCACTAAGTGATCTAAAATTAAAATTTTTGTTTCCAAAGAAATTCATTTTCTTGGATGTTTTTTCCTTTCCATTAGGGTAAACTAAAAGTTTAAAATAAAAATAAGAACTTAGACTTATGATAATAAAAAGACACCTACTCACAACTATTGGGCAAAATTTAATTAAAAGTAACAATTAAAAATTAAATTCTTATTTTTGTCTTTAATTTTTTAATTTTCAATTTCATTTAAAAATCAAATTCCATTGTTTTATATCACATTACATAGTTTTTAAACTGTTAATTATAATTAAAAATCAGATTTTAATTTTTAATTGTCAAATTTAATTATGCCACCACTGTTACTCACCTTTTAAAAATAAACTTGCAGACACTAAATGATTAATTGATTATGTACTTTTTTAAAAAAAAGTACAAATAGGATGTGATTTAAAATGCATAGTATAGGAATCTATAACATTTTAACAGATTTACATTATAATCTTGTAAAATTTAATGTGTGTATATAAAATGGGGAAATCCTGATTTTAAGTGAATTATGAATTTCTTTATTGCATAAAATCTATTACAGTACTATTACAAAGTGCTGAAAATATAGAAATTATTAGATGGAAGTTGAACTCCGATAATGCGCTATTACTTTAAATATGATGTGTGAGTGCGCAAAATTTATAATATTTAAAGTAATAGCACCTTATCGGAGCTCAACTTCTGACCTAATAATTTTTAGCACATAAAAGAAAACTGCATACAAAAATATTAAGAAGAAACATGAATCACAAAACTTCAAAATTCCATTTAAAAAATCCGAATAAAACGAGACCTGGGTGTAATAATAATAAAAAACAAACTTAAGAGATAAATATCTCTATTTAATAAAAGCACTATAAATTTACCTTAATCAGCAAACATTAAATTAGTATGAAATTTACCTTATTATGGATAGGAATACCTATGCATTCAGTCATAAACCCATTAAAGATAATAATAATCATAACAAAATTTACCTTCACATAGAAATATTGTCATAACAATAATAAAATAAATAAAGTAATATAAAAAATATTGTATATTTTTTTCTTTTTTATAACACCTTAGTTCATTAGTGGAATCTTTCCCTAATGAGCAGTCTGTTGAGAGTGCAAAGTCCTTCCTCGATGGTTGTCCAGATGGTTGTCCATGAGCATCCGTACCAAGCAAATAATAAATATTTTCTTTTAATACAGCAAGTATAACTTTCAGATATGCATAAAAACAAAATATTAATACAATTCTTAATCCTAAATTAATACAAGGTTTGAATTCATTTTAAAGGAATTAACCATTGTAAAATAGCTAGTTGGAGAATATTTATTTGGCGATATTTGAGAATAATACAATTTTGTTCTGTTGTAATTTTTCAGAGTCTGCAGTTCTATTGGAATAGGTAATACTTTTTTTTTACTTTTAAAAGAAGCACATTCAAAAATAAGTTTAAATTAGTTTGACAATAAAAGTCATTTCCAGGTATAATGTTTGAGCAATTTTTCTTTTTGGAAACATTATTAAATTTAATAGTCCACAAATCACAATGCATAATAAATGTCCATTGTAAATTATTTCAGCAAACTATTTTTTATAGGCAAACATACTTCTTACTTTTCTTAATTCACATTCATTTAAAGTATTTAAAAATAAAATACAAAGAGAATGAAGCATATTAAAGTTATCATGTATATGCTTCTTTTCTCCTAAAATTTTGCCAAATTTGACTTTGTCACAAATATTCTTCTTGATAGCACAAAGTCGGAGAAAATAAATACAAGTAAATACTTATTTCTCTTATACTAAAGATGTCAGGTTATTTTATAATTATACAGTTCACTTTTTTAAATAAGCAATTATTATATTCAAGTTGTTTTATAATTATGAAGTTCATTTTTAATAAGCATTTATTATATTATATTTATTATAATAGTTCATAATAAATAAAATAGGCTACATAGCAGCTTATTCTTGATTTCAAAGTTTAAACAGTCTAAAATCTTTTACACTTTAATTTTTTACTTTTAAAAGGAATAAATAGTAATGAAGAATAAATTAGATCAGCACAATTCTATGAATTGATGCAAATAAACACATCATCTGGTTTCTTTTAGAATCTATTTTTAAATATAATCGATGAAATTTACTTATAATACATAAATTATTTTTCCATAGCATTATATTAGTAGTTAAAAGAGAATTCAAATTGAATTATGGCAATAAAAATTAGGATACGTTAAAAAGAATCTCAACACTGCTTTGTAGGTTCAAATAGAAATAAAATTAATAACTTTACACTTTAAAAAAATATAATTATAATAAATTATCACTATTATTAAGATTGCAGTGCATAGTGGTCCATTAATGAAAATGAAGGAGCAGACAGATCAGAAGCTCAGATCGGACAGGTCAGAGAGGTGAGATCCTTAAAAATGATGATCTCTTGCATATATACCTGTCTTGACATAGATCAAAAATCAATTACCTCCTCCTGAAAAGTAACCCTTGTGGCAAATAGGTTAAACAATACAAGAACCTAATTAAGAAAATTATATAACTTTAACCTACTTTATTTTTAAAAAAAAAAACACATGATCATAAAAGCAAGTTGAAGAAAAGGTTAATGTACCTGATTTTATTAATTAAGAAAATTAATAAAAACAAATAATAAGATAATAAATTATATTTATCTTTTTTTATTTTTTTAAAATAACAGATGGCTTTTTCTTTTTAGTTTATGAGAAGTATCAAGTTTAAACGTTTAACCCTTTCTTGGTTAGGTTTAATTTATGTTTATTTTTAAATGTTTTAATAATTTAAAATAATTATCTTGGTAATTAAAACCAAGAAATCTAAATTTGCCCATGCACACACACACATGTACCCAGAGGATGTGACATTTCTAATTTAAAATTTAACTTATTTCTTTTTTTAAGCAATTATACATTATTTATTTGAATTAATAAGCATTATTTATATTTTATTTTTAAAACAAATTGACTAAATGAGAATCAAATCTGAGTACTTTATGATTTAAACTATAACTAAATAATTATATTATTAAATAATTATATTTTACCCCTTACCTTTCTATCTATGACATCTATAACTTTAATTATAAAATTAATTATAAAAATTAACTTTGTTTACTCTATTTTAAGCATGCTTAACTAAATATTAATGTTGTGCTAAAGCATATATCTTATGGTTATAAGAATTATTTTAATAACAACTCTTAAGTTTACAAGCTATTTTTTATTTTATACTCATTGAAAGCAGAATAAGGTAAACATTTTTGCATTCAAGTTAGATGACATAACTTGTGCAAATAAAGTTGTGGTCTCTTTTCTCTTTTATTTATTATTTACTATTTTTTGATTAACAAACACTGCATATTATTACATTAAGGCCTTCAATAGAAGCAATGTGCAAAAGCACAGGGTTACAATATATATATACACCTTTACCCCACTAAGCGATTGTCTACTTAACGATATTTCACAATAGCGATCATCATCAATTTGTATCCACTACTTTGATGTACAATTGATTATTTGCTATAACAATCAGGAAAAATTTAAAAAAAATTTTTTGGCAGCCATCTTGAATTTTGCATCACTGATGACATCAGAGATAGCTATATTATACCCAAAAGCAAAAGTATATTATTGTAATATGTATACAGGTAATGACTCTATTTTATTCATAACACCCTTAAAATATCTATAACTACTTTATCTATAATACTGTATACATCACATATAATAAATAATACAGCAAATGTTCATCCACTTTTTCTTTTAAAATATGTATATATGTTCTACAATAATATCAACAAATTAAAAATCCTTTTTCTTTTCAAAAGCATTATTTTCTTATCTCAATACTGAACATATACAGTATATATATATATATATATATATATATAATACAAAAACTCCAATGTTTCAACATTGATTTGTAATTAAATAATGTAAAAGAAAGAGTAATAAAATATAGCAGTGGGAGAGATATATCCTTGAAAATGACTGTATGAAGATAAACAGTTGAAACAAAGTTTTGTATTATATAAATACTGTATATACAGTATATATATATATATATATATATATATATATATATATATATATATGTTCAGTATTGAGATAAGAAAATAAAATTTTTGAAAAGAAAAAAGGAGGATTTTTAATTTGTTGATAATACTGTATACAAATACTCCAATATATAAATACAGTACAAGACAAATAAAATTATCACAAACTTTCAGGAAAACGCTAAATATGAATATTAAACTGCGTGTGTTTCTTAAATACAATATATTATTTTTAGAACACCTGGATAATTATGTAAAAATAGTTATGTTTCAAATAAAAAAAAAAAACATTTTAAAATGATGTCGAATTAGAAAAGTTTAAAAAAAACATTGCATTTAATTAAAAATATTTCTACTTGAATGGGGGGGGGGCATTATTGCATTACTAAAAATATACAGTAAGAAAAATAAACCTACCTGTATGTTTTAGAAAATTAGAAGTTAGATTTTTTACTTTGAAAATAAGTTGATTTTTTTTCTATATGTTCAATTAAATAATTAATAATTAAACATTGTCTTTTAATTTGAATAATTTCACATAAGTAATAAATGAAATACACAGGCTTATATACCTGTGTTTATATATGTAATAGATAGGGTATGAGCACAGACTTGCACAGTGTTATGAAATAGTGTGGAGAGTGGTGGTCATGTGAAAGTTTGTGTTCATACCCTGTCTATAAGTAATAAAATAAATGTATAGTAGTAATATATACTGTAATACAATTTTTAAAAAAAAGCACTTCAGTATAGATTTTTTTTTCATTATGATGAAAAACTTCCGCGGAAGAATATAAAAACTTTTAAATTCAAATTTAGTTTCATTGCTGTTCTGTACTTTTTAAAGTGAAAATATGCACTTTTTTTCCTAGTGATATAAAACTTTTCTTTTTAGATACTGTATTTAGTCATCATTGTCATGAAAAAATCAAGAATATCTTTGTACTTGGAAATCAATGTGGATATTTTATGTCAGTGGAACCGACCAATTTTTTTCCCATAGACCCCCATTATAATTACGTATTTTGTCTATGATATTCTTGCTTAACGATGAGTTTTGGAGGACCAATTGCCATCGCTAAGCGGGGTAAAGGTGTATATATATATATGACAATAGATGGCGTTCTACCAAAAACACCGTCAAGCATAGTTTTTTGTTTACATAAACATCAGAGCAAGCATTCACTATCTCTAACTTTAATTTCCACCTTCAGATTATGATTTCAAGCTATTTGTCGAGCTTTCTTAGCCAAGAGGTCATCACAATTGCCTTGCAAGCAAGTAGTTGTAGGTTCATATCCCGGACGGTGTTATGACATATGAAAAAAGAATTTCTTAAATTAAAAACCTTTTAAGAATTAAAAAAAAAAAAAAAAAGTAAATCCTTCTAAATTAATTACTTTTATAGCAAATAGCTTGAAATCATGATCTGAAGGTGAAAATTAAAGTTAGAGATAGTAAATGCTTGCTCTGACGTTTATGTAAACAAAAAACTATGCTATAGCAAATAGCTTGAAATCATGATCTGAAGGTGGAAATTAAAGTTAGAGATAGTGAATGCTTGCTCTGACGTTTATGTAAACAAAAAACTACACTATAGCAAATAGCTTGAAATCATGATCTGAAGGTGGAAATCAAAGTTAGAGATAGTGAATGCTTGCTCTGATGTTTATGTAAACAAAAACTACACTTGATGGTGTTTTTGGTAGAACGCCATCTATTGTCATAAATACAAGCGTTAGCAAGTTTTTAACTTGTGTTTTTTTGTTTTTCATATATATATAATAGCTAATAGTAAATAGCTAATAGTTTGTCACAAACTAAAATTTTTTTTACTTTTATTAATATTTGCATATTATATAGTTTAAAGTTATTTACATGCTCTTATTCATATGTATGTGTGTCTGTCTTATGCATTTATTTCATATAATTAGTAAATATTCAGTTTTATGATTGTTTTCTTTTTGTTAATTTCAGATAATGTTGTATGCCAAAACAATTGGTAGAAATAGTGTCATATCTGTATATGTTTATTTATTTTTTAATGTATAGAATGAAATATATAGAGTAGCTATGATAAAGAAAGTTATTCATAATACGTTCTATGTTTATTGGGATTGAGAATTCTCTCCATTATAATATCTAAGTATTTGTCATGAGTGAAATATATTCCTAGATTGTATTTGTATGCATTAGAAAAGTAATATTTTATGGAGTTGAGTAGTTTATGTGCCTTTGTTCTGGTGGTGAGAATACACTCCACGCCAATAGTATACCTCAAAGAAGGTGGGGATTCATTATTTGTTGTTAGATTTATTAGCCAAGAAGCTTGTGTATTCCTCATGTGCTTAAATTTTTTCTTAAATGTTTATTTTTGTGTCATCATAGAATCATAGCTATATGTAATACAGTTGGTGGATAAATAAATAGTAATATTAAATTCTTTATGGAATATTAAAGCAGAAATGGTGTTATATTTGTTGATTGGTTTATGGCATTTTCTGAATTATAGTACTTAACTAATAATTCATAAGTAAACTGACAAGATGTATGATTTTGTTTTTAATTATAGCATAAGATATGACACGCACGTAATGCAAATAATCTTGCAGACATGTGAGTATTATATTATTAAACTTACACATCAGGAAATATATATTTTGAATTATATCATGCTTTAAATCATCAAATCATCAGAATGATTATTTTTATTTTGAATGTATGAAAAAAGATAGATAGTTAAAAGAATTATTCTATGGAGCTATTTAAAGTTACTCTCTTCACAGTCAAAGTTAGTAATTTATTTTATGACTATAATTGATAGTGCGACCTCTCCAACTTATATGTTTGTGCCCATAATATGATATTTATTTTTTCAGTGTTGTTCGCTAATAAATATATGTTAGATAGCCTAAATATATTCAAAGTCAGAATATTAGGCTGTTGTTTTATTTGTTAACTTATGTTCATAAATGTCTAATCAATAAATGACAAAATGTGTAATAGAAATGATTTCAAACCCAGGTTAGCAAACTTATTTGTGAGTTTAGAAATTAGGACAAACATTCCCACTGTCAATTAGCTATATTTATTTGGATATCAAATGTAAATAAATGCTTATGTTATTTATTCAAAACATTGTCTCGAGTTGTTCTTATATGCATTTGTATTCTAGTTTCCACATTCCACATATCTATTGCTACATAAATACGTTGCTTTGTAAATTTGATAATAAACATACTAAAATCTGATAATATTGTTCTCTTAATCCAGGCATTATATGAAATACTTTACCATTTGGTAAACTTATAAAAAGGTTGCGTAGTTAGTTTATTATTTAGACAATGATGTGAAATTAAAAGATACACTATTTCCATTATCTAATTACTAGTCCCTTAAAACATTATTAAATTTATTCCATTATATTTTTTTATAGTTATAAATTACTGGATAATAGAATTTATTTAATCAAACTGTATTACAGATTCCCTGATATCTGATTTCATATTTCCAAATTCACATTAATTTAGCTATTTAGATTAATATTTGCTGAATAATGGAGTTATTTGGAATTATGTTTTTATTTTTCTGTTAAAGTTATATTGAGCTAATATAGAGAATGTTTAGATGATGAAAGAGATCAAATTTGAAATTATATTTATTAACTTGAATAAATGAAACTTTTCTGGCCTCCATTATTTGGTTGATTAATAATTGAGGCATACATTTTATTTTAATGGTTTGTAGTATTTCTTCCTTCATTTATTTATATTCTATATGTTATTGACTTTCTATAACCTTCCACTGAGCTAAACTATAAGTTAAGCATAAGTTGAAGAATCTCAGTATTAATTCCAAGTCAAATAAAGTGTTAATGTATTCTATTCATTAATAGAATTGTTGTCCTGGGCATTTGCTCATATAATGTGTAAAATCGGTGTTGTGTGTGGGAGTTACAATATATATATATATATATATATATATATATATATATATATATATATATATATATATATATATATATATATATATATATATATATATAATAGTCTTTTATCTGCAGAAGTACTTTCAGTTATTCCTTAACTCTCCTCCTTATTGATGGTTACTCTATTAGCTTCACTCACCCCTCTCCTATTATGAAATATATATATATATATATATAAATATATATATATATATATATATATATATATATATTTACAGAAAGAATACACACACGGACAGATATTTACATTTACATTCTCATCATCACCCAACTCAGATAATTTCCATAGCCAAAACTCTTTTGAATAGAGCAATTAACCTTTCGGATAAATAACATCTGAAAGAAGAAATAAATCATATTGTGTTTTATTAGCAAATAGTTATAATTATAAATTTATTTAAAAAGCCTTATTTCAAGCCCAAAATGAACAAAATAACAAACAAAAAGATGATAAATCAGCTATTAGGATTTGTGTTCATATGTAAAAAGAACTACAGACAGTATTGGACGTATATTAAAATGCTATAATCTAAATACAGCATTTTCTACTCATCAAAGAATCAGCAATATAATAACCAAGCCTAAAGATCCAATCCCTCTTGAATCTCATGGTGTTTATCAAATCTTATGTGAAAATTGTAAAACTTTTTACATAAGAATGAGTAATCATCATCGCATCAGTGTTAGGAGAGATGAACATGCTAATGCAGTTAAACAACACTCATCAGCACTCTCATTCCATACTATAGATTCAGGTTATAAAATTGATTTTTCTAGTACCAGGATCATATCCAGATGTGATATTCTCTACCAGTGCAAAATCAGAGAAGCCATGGAGATACTTAAAAAGCCAGATTGTATCAATAAGCGAGATGATACATGCAAACTTCCTCCTATTTGAAAAGATTTTTTTAAAAAACATTCTTAATTTAATATTTTTGCTATTGGTGGAACTTTAATGTTTTTTTTCAAATCAGTGATTGTAGTGCCTCTACAACCATTTTTCTACCTTTTATCACCCAGTAGATGACTTGTGTGATCAAGTCGAATTGTTGGTATATTAATATTTAAATTTTTTAACACAGATGAACCCGCAAAATATATATTTTAGGTAAAACTCACTTTTAGTGGCCACAACGTTTTGCCCTCTATTTTTAAAAAATTGAAATATATTTTTTTCATACTAAGTGTATCTAACTATAAATGTATTTTTTACATGAAGGTCAATAAAAAAAAATTTAAAAAAACTTACATTTTTATGTGCAATTTTGGGCTAGGATATGTGGCAAAACTTAACAAGTGTCACAAATGAAATCCCTGCTATCAAAATTTATGAACTACTTTTGCCACATGTAATTTATATAGTGTCAAAAATGACAGAGAAAATTTCTATCACTTCTTTAGTTCCCCAAAATGAAATTTTAGATGTTGCAGCTGTTCTGGCAGAAAGGTGGAATACACGCCACCTGCTGAAACAATTTCAAACTCCAGAATTGACCATGAAATAGCTGTCCAGGAGGTGCTTATTGCAGAAAGTATGCTGTCTGCGATGCAATATTAAGTGTTTGCTGATAAAATATTTGGACAGCTTAGTTGGTGTCAGATGGCAAAATGTGTCACCAATGTATATCCATAAGAAGTGGGTAATTTTTTTCCTGAATCCTTTTGTCTTTGAATACCGTTGTTCATATAAAGTTTTGTTGAGTGAATAATTTGCCAATGCAACACTTGTCAGTGGATTTGATGACAATGGCAAGCCATGGATAGTGAAAATCAATGATTCCTATTTCTTTCACTGAAATTACCATAGGGGGCAATGAGAGAAGGCCATTGGGTGTTCAGTGGGGTAGAGAGAGGGTCAAAGAACTGTTTTTAACTGTAATTGAAGATAAATCAGCTGCCACTCTGGTACTGCTCATACAGCAACACATTTTACCTGGTTCACATATAATCACTGATGGCTGGCATGCATATAGTAATATAAGTGGTCTTGCTATTGGAATATACCTTTACTCTGTCATCATCCACCAAGACAACTTTGTTGACCTGAATGACTTATCCACAATAATAATGCGGAAAATATGTGGATGAGAGCAAAGCATAAGTTAAAATATACATTTGGTACTAGCAGAGCTTGGTTTTTATCCTACCTGCAGTAATTTGCATTTATGGCTATGCACAAAAATGCCAGTTTTTGGGAATTTCCTCATGTGCATAACTCAAAACTCCGCATAAAAATGTAAGTTTTTTTTTTATATTAACTTTCATGTAAAAAATACATTTATAGTTAGATACACTTAGTACAAAAAAATATATAGTTCAATTTTTTAAAAATAGAGAGCGAGAAGTTGTGGCCGCTAAAAGTCAGTTTTACCTGTATTTTATATATGCAACCCATGAAAATCTTTGTATCAACATTATTAACTGCTATGGGAAGGAAATATTTAAACAGCTTCGAGTATTTGAAAGATCGTGGATTAAGAAATGTAAGATACTTAGCAATTTATCTTTTCTATTAGCGTGTAAAAATCACAGCATTATACCCACTTGTTGTAAAATTATATTTCATAACAAAAATTATAATATTAGTAAAATTCTAAGAAAAATAAGCAATATTATTTTAAATTTTTTTATTAAAGAAACTCGGAAAAATCTAGACAAAATTGAAAAAGTATTGCTGGATTTACATTTATTCCTTAGTAATAAAATACATCCTTTACTGTGGACTAGTTTTGATTGTATTGCGAATTTTAGATCCATTAAAGATTCAGAATTTGTAACAGCAAAGCAAAAGAAAAAATTACAAATGCTAATTAGAACACAGTCACCAATCATTATGTATTTAAATCAAAAAACCGTTTATAATTTATCTAAGAAAACCCTCTCTACAGATGACGTTTCGGTTTTAGAAAAAGGTTTTAATTTTGCATTAACATCTTCCCAGATACCTTTAGAGAAAATTGTTTGTAATGTTGAATCAGGTCTGGATAAAATAGATTCTTCGTCGGCTGATTTGGCTAGAGCCGAGATTTACAATATTTTTTAAAAAGCTAAGCTTCCTAAAAATAATATTTCAAAAAAAAAAAAAAGACAAGCATTAAATAATATACAATTGGACAAATCAATTGTTTTATGTCCAGCTGATAAAGATAATGCTACTTTTGATATGGATCATGACATGTACCATAATAAAATTTTAGATTTGCTTAATGATAAAACTTATAAACCATCAAAAAAAAAAAATTCTGTATTTGGAAAAAAAAAAAAAAAAAAGCCATTATTAATAAATTATCTATTAAAACAGAGAGAAAAAAATAAAATAATCCCTCATGAAAAATCATGTGTCTGTCCAAAATTTGATGGACTCCGAAAAATTCACAAACCAGATACCCTAGTAAGTGCAATAGGATCTCCAACTCATATTTTAACTAGATATTTATCTAATTTCATTAAACCTACAATACCATCTATTAAATTATATATTAGAAACTCTTTTCACTTTATTTCTGTTTTAAAAAATGTAAAAATTAATGTTAATGATATTCTGGTCAGTTTTGTTGTCGTGTCTTTGTTTACAAACATTCCAATTGATAAAGCTTTAAATGTAATTTCGCAACACTGCAATTTACCAAACCATATTATTGCTTTGATTAAACATTGTCTCTGGAACACATTTTGTATACAGTGGACAGCATTACAAACAAGTTTTTGGTACTCCTATGGGTTCACCTATCTCAGGAGTAATAGCTGATTTATTCATGGAAAATATAGAAACTCATGCTTTAGAATCATCATCTTTAAAACTTCTCATTTAAATCAAATACATAGATGTCACTTTTGTCATATGGCATCATGGAAAAAATAAATTAGATGATTTTTCTTACATTTAAATAATAAGCATCTTCATATTAAATTTACAATGGAGATAAAGTCTGATGGAAAACTCCCTTTTCTTGATGTTCTAGTCACCAGAACACCAAATAATTTATCTTTTTCAATTTACAGAAAGAATACATCCATGAACAGATATTTACATTTCCATTCTCATCATCATCCAACTCAGATAGTTTCTGTAACCAAAACTCTTTTAAATAGAGTAATTAACCTTTCAGGCAAGTCACATCTGAAAGAAAAAATAAATCATATTAATAGTGTTTTATTAGCAAATAGTTATAATTAGAAATTTATTAAAAAAGCCTTAGTTCATGCCCAAAATGGACAAAATAGGTAACAAAAAGATGATAAATCAGCTATTAGAATTTGTGTTCCATATGTAAAAGGGACTACCGACAGCATTGGGTATATATTAAAATGCTATAATATAAATACAGCATATTGCCTAAGGGTTTAATCTCTCTTGAATCTCATGGTGTTTATCAAATCTCATGTGAAAATTGTAAAACTTCTTACATAAATATAAGTAATCATCACATAAGTATTAGGAGAGATAAACATACTAATGCAGTTAAACAACACTCATCAGCAGCAGCACTTTCACTCTATACTATAGATTCAGGTCATAAAATTGATTTTTTTAGTACCAAGATCATATCCAGATGTGATAATCTCTACCAGTGAAAAATTAGACAAGCCATTGAGATATTTAAAAAGCCAGATTGTAATCAATAAGTGAGATGATACATGCAAACTTTTTCTTATTTAGAAAGATTTTTTTTAAAAAAACATTCTTAATTTAGCATTTTTGCTATTGGTGGAATTTTCTAACATTTTTTTTTTCAAATCAGTGATTGTAGCGCCTCTACAATCATTTTTCTACCTTTTATCACCCAGTAGATCACTTGTGTGATCAAGTCAAAACGTTGGTATATTAATATTTAGATTTTTTAACACAGATGAACCCACAATATATATATATATATTATTTTAAGTTACAATAATAATAGGTAATCAAGTATTTACCTTGCAATGACGTATTTCGCCTGAAGGCTCACCATTGTAATTATTTTCAATCGAACACACAAATTTGTAGTGGAAACTACCCTAACTATCATAAATGAGTTCAAAACCTGGTATTCAACAAGAGGATACAGTAGGGCAAAATAACTAATTTCACTAATTATTATCATTAAAGAGAGGATTGAATTAACAGCTATCAGTTATTAAGCCAATACACATCACATGACCACCATCTCTTATGCTTGTGTATAACTGTTGTTAAAACAGGCAAAACTCACTATAGGTATGCCACACACAGCAAGCTAGAGTAATCAATGGATGCCAGAATGCTTGTGCATAAAATCCCCATATAGTGCCTACTCATCCAATATCTCTAGACTAGTTTCTGGCTTGTGGCCTTTGTCTGTGATGAGCCTTGGATCTGAGAGCACTGCATCTAGATCTTAGGATCTAATGCAATCCTCCAGCAAACACCTTTTATCTCCATTTAACTACAAAACTATGAGTCTTAAACTTAAAACATTTTAATGTTTCCAATTCAGGCCAATCAGCTTATATAGTTATATGGGTCTGAACCCAGTTCAGTTCCAATACATTTTAGTGTCTTTGGTTCTTTAATAACAATAGCCACCAATATCCTATTAGGCAGTATTGGTTTTAAGCCAATAAACATCACATGACCACCATCTCTTATGCTTGTGTATAACTGTTGTTAAAACAGGCAAAACTCACTATACGTATGCCATACACAGCAAGCTAGAGTAATCAATGGATTCCAGAAGGCTTGTGCATGGGGATATTGGATGAGTAGGCACTAGATGGGAATTTTATGCACAAGCCTTCTGGCATCCATTTATTACTCTAGCTTGCTTGTGTGTGGCATACATATAATGAGTTTTGCTTGTTTTAACAACAGTTATACACAAAAGTAAGAGATGGTGGTCATGTGATGTTTATTGGCTTAAAACCAATCCTGCCTAATAGGATATTGGTGGCTATGGTTATTAAAGAACCAAAGACAACAAAATGTATGGGAACTGAACTGGGTTCAGACCCATATAACTATATAAGCTGTTGGGCTTGAATTGGAAACATTAAAGCGTTTTCAGTTTAAGACTCATAATTTTGTAGTTAAATGGAGATGAAAGGTGGTTGCTGGAGGATTGCAATAGATCCTAAGATCTAGATGCAGTGCTCCCAGATCCAAGGCTCCTCACTGACGAAGGCCACAAGCCAGAAACTAGTCTGGGGATATTGGATGAGTAGGCACTAGATGGGGATTTTATGCACAAGCCTTCTGGCAACCATTGATTACTCTAGCTTGCTGTGTGTGGCATACGTATAGGGAGTTTTGTCTGTTTTAGCTATCAGTTATGTTTTCTAATCGTCCTATTTGGATAACCATCGCCACCAGAGCTGTCCAAGATTAACAAAAGCAAAGCATTTAAAAAAAACCAAAATCATTAAGTGCTACTTTTATAGAAAGATACTTTATGAGACCCTTATTGAGATATCCATCCAACATTATCTTACAGGTTATAACATCTACCAGCTCTATTGCCCTAATTCTCAGGGTAAACCAGCCTATCTTATAATAAATCTACATGTTATTTATATTAACTATGGAGTTAGGTGAGTGAAATGTTGAACACTAGTTGTGGATTAGGTTCACCAAAAACATATTTTATTAACTTTGATTAGAAATATTTACAAACATAAGTAAACAAACAAAAAATAAATATAATAAAGATATAACAAAAAAAAAACTTATTGAATATACTACTTACCAATAAAATAACACCTTTTCCCTTGTGTGAGTTTCTTACTGTATAAACTTATACAGGAAATTGTGACAAATTATATACATATTTATCTAATTCTATGTGCATACATACACTTGTATATGTATAGGTTAATTTTGATAAGATATTAATTTCTTAATGGTATATTTAGAAAAAAACCACTTAAAAAAGTAATAATGATAATAAATTTGAATATTCTTTTCATACTTATACCAAATGGGGGGGGGGGACACCTTTCATTTTGTTTTCTAAATATTTCAAAAACTCATCTGCAATAGTTATTCATAAATAAGATTATATAATGTTTGGCTTCTGTGATAACCATTTCCTTCTCTTCTTAACTAAAGCACAACTTCCCTTACATGCTTCCACATACAAACATTGCTCAAAGGTGTTCTAACAAACAGAAGAAATGGACAATTTGGATTCTGCCACTTTGCTTTTTATGCAGGGTTTCATCATTATGGTATAGTTCATATGGTGATTATTTGAGGATTAGACCTGGTGCACTTGGTGAAAATTCTATTTTGTTTAGTTGACTTAACTCTTCTGGCTACATTAACATTTTATGTTAAGTCTTTCAAAATGGATTTCAACAGTTCTCCAAAAAAAATGTTTTGTACTATAATATAATCACAAGCTATGCACTGCCTCTGCTCACTTTTTGTTGCTCTGATTTTTGATTTTGGACTGATGATGATTGAACTGCTCACTGACCCTTATGGCTGACTCTCCTCTGATTGATCTCCTCTGATTGCCCCCTCTTTGTTCATTGATTGCTTTTTTCTCACTCTGTTTTTATACCAAACACAAAAGAACAGAATGTTGTCAACTTTTATCTTTAGTTTCAATTAATTTATTTTCTAATCAGCTTGCAAGTGAGTCTTTTTAAACTTTACAAAAAATCAATTTCAAGAATTTTATCAGCAATTGACTAATTAAATTTTGAAACAATCTCTTCATATATTTAAAAAATGAATAATCAAAGAGATAAATCCTTACCAAGAATTTTTATCACAATGTATCTAATTATTTTTGAATATATTGACCAATGTTAAAAAAATTTTCTACAAAATATTTATACCAAAGTCAATTAAATCCTTTTAGTATATATTTTTTTCTTTATCCACAAATTTAATTAAACAAACTAACAGTTTTTTCCTCTTATCTTAGACACACAAAATATGTAAAATACAAAAAAAAATTATTATTAAAATTAATATCACAAACAAAAAAAATAGTTGAAATATGCAAATATTTTACTATCTATCTGACAATATAGTATGTATGTATATATATTGCTTGCATATGTCCCTTTTGATTTTTAAATTATATTTATACAGTGCTAGCTGATCAAAACTTGTGATAAGGATTTGATCATCATCAGTCACAATCACAGTGTATATATATTGAGTGGGTTTGACCCTGGATTTCCAAGCTCCCTTCAGTCATACACTCCATCTTATATAACTGATGCACATAATCCGTCCAGATCATCATATCCCCCCCCCCACACACACACACATATATATATATATATATATATATATATAAAAGAGTGGTTGGTTAATATTAAGATAGCAAATCTTCAAACTTTCATGGACAGCTTTCAATTTTCTCCATTTCCCAACTCTTCAGACACCCAAATCATTGAAAATCTGATGGTGGCATGTTTAAAGCTATTATTTACCAATTTCATTGTGTTGTCATACCCATGTTGACCATTAGTCATTCAGACCCCTCATATATAGGTCTTTAGGATTATTTAAATAGACATAAGAAAGATGGGCAAAATGCAGGCAGAATATGTAATATTTATATACAAGTATACTATAGATATTTAAACTAAATATAATTAGAAAGAATTTGAACATTAATTAAAGAGAGATTGATAGTCCAAGCTCAAATCTTCTCATTAAACCTAGCTTAAGTATATATACAATATCACATAATCTCCAATTATTATGCTTGCTTTTAACTATTATTAAAAGAGGCAAAACTCACTATAGGTATTGCCACACACAGCAAGCTAGAGTAAGCCAGAAACTAGTCTGGGGATGTAGGATGATTAGGCACTGGAGGGGGATTTTATGCACAAGCCTTCTAACTTCCATTGATTACTTTAGCTTGCTGTGTGTGGCAATACGTATAGTGAGTTTTGCCTGTTTTAATGTATATATATATATATATATATATATATACTGTACTTGAATTTAAGTATTATTTATATATTTTTAACCAATTGGATTACATAGACAAACTAATATAGTGTGGGTGCATAAATATATATAAAAGTTGAAAGGAAAAGTAGAAATAAACACAGGATAAATTTTTGTAGATAAGTTTCTATATTTCCTAAAAGAAAATAATAATAAGTAAAGAATAATAATAACTCTGATTTAAAATAAAAATTGTTTTATAAATTAAACTTTTAAAAGGTCTGAATAAATATTATTATTATTATTATTATTATTATTATTATTATGATTGTTTAGAGTGGCGTTTAGAAATTCTAGAAAATTTCATTTTCGTCATTCATACAGACATTATATATAGTAATTTAAAGTGACTATTATGTGGTCACGCCTTCGTTACAACTACTTTAGATTTGCTCATATATAAACATTTGAATCGTAAGGGTAAGAGGATTCCTTTTTACTCTTATACAAATACTATATCATGTGGTTGTTCAAAGGTATTCATTTATTAATAACATTCTCACAGTGTCTGCGCAATTAGCTTAACAGGCTGTCATTCTATCGTAATTATAATTGCACGCAAGACATTATAAAATAAATGCTTATTCATGTATATGATTTAGTTTCGTTTAGTAAATTCTAGAAAATTTCATCAGCGTCATTCATACAGACATTATATATAGTAATTTAAAGTGACTATTATGAGGTCACGCCTTCGTTACAACTACTTTAGATTTGCTCATATATAAACATTTGAGTCATAAGGGTAAGAGGATTCCTTTTTACTCTTATACAAATACTATATCATGTGGTTGTTTGAAGGTATTCATTTATTAATAACATTGTCACAGCGTCTGCGCAATTAGTTTAACAGGCTGTCATTCTATCGTAATTATAATCGCACGCAAGACGTTATAAAATAAATGCTTATTATTATTATTATTATTACTATTGTTAATTCTGATTGTGAAATGTAAAAACACAATATTGTTTTCAAAATTTTTTAATTAATTAAAACATATACATGTTTTCAAAGGGATTAGAGAGCTAAAAATAAAAACTCTGTTTTTAATCAAGATGTTATCACCTTATATGATTTTATAAAAGTGCTGATAACAAAATTAGCTCCAGTCTGGAGTGAAAAGTCTGGATAGTGATTTTTGAAAAGAACAGTCTGAATAGTAGGTTTTTGTAAGAGCTGAGCAGAACAACTTGGCTACTAAAATTTTTTGAGTAAGTGGCAGCAATTATCTGACCAAAATACATAGCTGCAGTATGTTGTTGGCTATAATAGACAGTTGGCAGAATAGTTATGATAAACTGAAGTAGCTGAAGGTATGACAATAGATTCAGGATCTGCTAATATTTCCTTGCAGGAGTTTGAAATTTACATGGAGAAAAATGACTCACTTCTTTGTGTAGAAATTCATAGCCTTAAATGTGGGGGATGGTTGCTTGCCTGAAATATATCAAACCAAGACAGCTGCTTGCCTGAAATAACCCTAGATAGAAAGAGATCAACTACAAATCAAGAGTTTACATGGATTGCATACTTTTATCTGATGATGACAACAAACATGGCTTATATTTTACTAATGGACCAAAGAACCAGTTTGCTAAATAACTAATTATATAAATGCTGACTATCTAAAGGCAGAGAAGCCCAGATAAATATATATACAGCTGTTGTGAGTAGAGTTATATATAATAATGAATTTTTAAATAATTTCTTTAGTAAAATGACATTTTAAAAGTGATGTGTGAATTTGTACTTTTTATGTTTATGGTGGGTGTATAGTTGAGCTGGGCTTTCTGGATGCGGTGTGTTCATGATACTTGGAAGTATAGGCTCGGCACTGTCTAGACCTAGAGTTCCCAGAGTAATCCAGTGGGAAATTTATACAGGCCTCATGAATAGGCCTTGATCTCATGAATTGACCTCATTTATACCCCTAAGTCTCACAGAGATGAGCAGGGTTGGTCCAGTGCCTTTTAATTCTTTTTCTGGATACTACTCTTTGAGGATGATCTGTTTGGGTACTTAGAAGGGGCAATGCTTAAAAATGAGATATTTTCTCACAATGTCATGGAGCATTGTGTGTTTGATAGTCCATGCTTGGCTATCTACTTATCATGGCATGGGGAGCTGCTGTTCACGTATTCACTTTTCCTACCTCACCCTGCCTACCTCATCAGCATTAACGAATCAAGCAGAAAAGACATTTAAAAAAAATATATTTTATAAAATGATATTATCTTTCATTTATTAAAAAAAAGAACTTTTAAATTGAAACTAATTTTAAATTATATCTATATTTTGTTTATACACACTGATGTGTGAAATTTATATGTTTTCCAAATGAATTATGAAAAAAAAAAGATTATTATTGTAACAAGTTTAAATAGGTAAATATGTAATATTTTAATATTTTTTTTAATGTCAATTTATTTATTGAATATTCATTATATATTATAAATCGCATATCTATGCGCATATATATGTAAATCATAGTAATAATTTGAATATATTTTATTATACTTTTTGTAAATTAATGTAACAATTTAAATTTTGAATAGTAATTATGTAAATTACAAATGCAATAATTATTTTATGTTTAATTGAAATGTCTTCATCATATGTCATAAAACGCCCATCTGTGTTCGGATATATATGTGTTTATAGAATCTAATTGAGAAATATTGTAAAACCATATAATAACTTTAGTTGTGTATATAATTTTGTATACTTTTCAAAATCAGAGCCTTATCCTATAAGACCCTAAATATCATTTAATTTTAATTTTTTTATTAATAATAAACTTGTATTTATTGTTAAAATTGTATTCCATCATCTCTTGATCACATACAGTAATAGAACTTGTGTTCTCTGAGCTAGATTTGGATATGGATAAATGTGGATGTGTACTTAGTGCTTTGGGGCATCCAGAGATGATCAATCATCATCCCGGTTGGCACAAAAGAGGATATTTTTAAAGCCCATGCACTATATTTTATTTTAGTTCAGTCTTGTTAAAAATTTAATTTTATAGTTGGCCAGTATATTAATGGTACTAAGTGGCCAGAGCATTGATGATGATCAGCATGTTTTAAATGTCCCAGCATTATTGTTTTGATTTTTGATTCTTATGTATTTTAATGGATGGGCACTAAGCTGGTGCATCCAAGTTATGTTTATATAATTGCCCAAGCTGGCAAAGGCTCAATTGTTAGCCTGGTCTAAAGAAGACCCATTTTCAATCCAGCTACAAGATGGTCTGTTGATTTTATTCTGATTTATTGTACTAATTCATTTATTCCCATCAATGATGATGATGGATGGTTTATTTATTTATACTTACTTTTACTTTATAATGCTGGTTGAATTTATAATTATGCTTTAGTTGCTCTTCTGAGTTAGCTGGCTAATCTCATTGATCTCTCAATGATCTCTCAGAGATTCTCTAATCTCATGCTCTTATAAAATATTTATTACTTATATATACTTTGTAAATTAGTGATATTTCAAATGTATATATTACATGGGGTTGAAGTTGATTTTGCCATCATCCCAGGTTCACTATTTTCTATCATACCCACTCCATCCATTACAATATATATATATATATAAAATAAATATTTTGCGGGTTCATCCGTGTTAAAAACTTTTAATATCAATACACTGACGTTTCAACTTGGTCACACAAGCCATCCACAGAGTTATAAAAAGGTAGAAAGACGGTTGTAGAGGCGCTACAATCACTGGTTTGAATAAAACATTAAAAATCCCACCAATAGCAAAAATGTTAAATTTAAGAATGTTTTTTAAAGAAATCTTCCCAAATAGGAGGAAGTTTGCACGTATCATCTCGCTTATTGATACAATCTGGCCTTTTAAGTATCTCAATGGCTTCTCTGATTTTGCATTGGTAGAGATTATCACATCTGGATATGATCCTGGTACTAGAAAAATCTATTTTATGACCTGAATCTATAGTATGGAGTGAGAGTGCTGATGATGATGAGTGTTGTTTAACTGCATTAGCATGCTCATCTCTCCTAACACTGATGCGACGATTACTCATACCTATGTAAGAAGCTTTACAATTTTTACATGAGATTTGATAGACACCATGAGATTCAAGAGGGATTGAATCCTTAGGCTTGGTTATTATATTGCTGATCTTTTGATGAGCAGAAAATGCTGTATCTATATTATAGTGTTTTAATATACGTCCGATACTGTCTGTAGTTCCTTTTACATATGGAACACAAATCCTAATAGCTGACTTATCATCTTTTTGTTTCCTATTTTGTCTATTTTGGGCTTGAAATAAGGCTTTTTTTATAAATTTGTAATTATAACTATTTGCTAATAAAACACTATTAATATGATTTATTTCTTCTTTCAGATGTGTGTCATCTGAAAGGTTAATTGCTCTATTTAAAAGAGTTTTGGCTACAGAAACTATCTGAGTTGGGTGATGATGAGAATGGAAATGTAAATATCTGTCTGTGTGTGTATCCTTTCTGTAAATAGAAAAAGATAAACTATTTGGTGTTCTGGTGACTAGAACATCAAGAAAAGGGAGTTTTCCATCAGACTCTGTCTCCATTGTAAATTTAATATGAGGATGCATATTATTTAAATGTAAGAAAAAATCATCTAATGTATTTTTTCCATGTTGCCATATGACAAAAGTGTCATCTATGTATCTGAGCCAAATGAGAGGTTTTAAAGATGATGATTCTAAAGCACGAGTTTCTATATATTCCATGAATAAATCAGCTATTACTCCTGAGATAGGTGAGCCCATAGGAGTACCAAAAACTTGTCTGTAATGCTGTCCATTGTATACAAAATATGTATTTAAGAGACAATGTTTAATCAAAGCAATAATATGGTCTGGTAAATTGCAACGTTGTGAGATTATATTTAAAGCTTCATCAATTGGAATGTTTGTAAACAAAGACACGACATCAAAACTGACCAGAATGTCACTAGCATTAATTTTTAAACTTTTTAAAACAGAAATAAAATGAAGAGAGTTTTTAATATATGATTTAATAGATGGGATTGTAGGTTTAATGAAATCCGATAAGTATCTAGCTAAAATATGAGTTGGAGAACCTATTGCACTTACTATTGGATGAAGAGGGGTATCTGGTTTGTGAATTTTTGGAAGTCCATAAAATTTTGGACAGACACAAGATTTTTCACGAGGGATTATTTTATTTTTTATCTCTGTTTCAATAGGTGATTTATTAATAATAGCTTTTGTTGTTTTTTCCAAATATGTAGTATGATCTCTTTTTGATAGTTTATAAGTTTTATCACTAAGCAGATCTAAAATTTTATTATGGTAAATGTCACGATCCATTACAACTGTGGCATTACCTTTATCAGCTGGAAGTACAACAATTGATTTGTCCGATTTTATATTATTTAATGCTTGTCTTTCTTTCTTTGAAAAATTATTTTTAGGAAGCTTAGCTTTTTTTAAAATATTACAAATCTCAGCTCTAGCTAAATCAGCCGATGTAGAATCAATTTTATCAAGAGCTGATTCAACATTACAGACAATTTTCTCAAAAGGTATCCGGGGAAGGTGTTAAAGCAAAATTGAAACCTTTTTCTAAAACCGAAATTTCATCTGTAGAGAGGGCTTTCTTAGATAAATTGTAAACGGTTTTTTGATTTGGATACATAATGTTTGGGGATTGTGTTCTAATTAGCATTTGCAATTTTTTCTTTTGCTTTGCTGTTACCAATTCCGAATCTTTAAACGATCGAAAACTTGCAATACGATCAAAACTAGTCCACAGTAAAGGATGTATTTTATTACTAAGGAATAAACGTAAATGTAGCAATACTTTATCAATTTTGTCTAAATTTTTCCGAGTTTCTTTAATAAAAGAGTTTAAAATAATATTGCTGGTTTTCCTTAGAATTTTACTAACATTATAATTGTTCTTGTGAAACACAATTTTACAGCAAGTGGGTATAACGTTGTGATTTTTGCACGCTAACAAAAAAGATAAATTACAAAGTAACTTACATTTCTTACTCCACGTTCTTTCAAATATACGAAGCTGTTTAAAAATTTCCTCCCCGTAGAGGTTAGTAATGTTAAAACGAAGATTTGCACGGGTTAAATATATAAAATACATATTTTGCGGGTTCATCCGTGTTAAAAACTTTTAATATCAATATACTGACGTTTCGACTTGGTCACACAAGCCATCCACAGAGTTATAAAAAGGTAGAAAGACGGTTGTAGAGGCGCTACAATCACTGGTTTGAATAAAACATTAAAAATCCCACCAATAGCAAAAATGTTAAATTTAAGAATGTTTTTTAAAGAAATCTTTCCAAATAGGAGGAAGTTTGCACGTATCATCTCGCTTATTGATACAATCTGGCCTTTTAAGTATCTCAATGGCTTCTCTGATTTTGCATTGGTAGAGATTATCACATCTGGATATGATCCTGGTACTAGAAAAATCTATTTTATGACCTGAATCTATAGTATGGAGTGAGAGTGCTGATGATGATGAGTGTTGTTTAACTGCATTAGCATGCTCATCTCTCCTAACACTGATGCGACGATTACTCATACCTATGTAAGAAGCTTTACAATTTTTACATGAGATTTGATAGACACCATGAGATTCAAGAGGGATTGAATCCTTAGGCTTGGTTATTATATTGCTGATCTTTTGATGAGCAGAAAATGCTGTATCTATATTATAGCGTTTTAATATACGTCCGATACTGTCTGTAGTTCCTTTTACATATGGAACACAAATCCTAATAGCTGACTTATCATCTTTTTGTTTCCTATTTTGTCTATTTTGGGCTTGAAATAAGGCTTTTTTTATAAATTTGTAATTATAACTATTTGCTAATAAAACACTATTAATATGATTTATTTCTTCTTTCAGATGTGTGTCATCTGAAAGGTTAATTGCTCTATTTAAAAGAGTTTTGGCTACAGAAACTATCTGAGTTGGGTGATGATGAGAATGGAAATGTAAATATCTGTCTGTGTGTGTATTCTTTCTGTAAATAGAAAAAGATAAACTATTTGGTGTTCTGGTGACTAGAACATCAAGAAAAGGGAGTTTTCCATCAGACTCTGTCTCCATTGTAAATTTAATATGAGGATGCATATTATTTAAATGTAAGAAAAAATCATCTAATGTATTTTTTCCATGTTGCCATATGACAAAAGTGTCATCTATGTATCTGAGCCAAATGAGAGGTTTTAAAGATGATGATTCTAAAGCACGAGTTTCTATATATTCCATGAATAAATCAGCTATTACTCCTGAGATAGGTGAGCCCATAGGAGTACCAAAAACTTGTCTGTAATGCTGTCCATTGTATACAAAATATGTATTTAAGAGACAATGTTTAATCAAAGCAATAATATGGTCTGGTAAATTGCAACGTTGTGAGATTATATTTAAAGCTTCATCAATTGGAATGTTTGTAAACAAAGACACGACATCAAAACTGACCAGAATGTCACTAGCATTAATTTTTAAACTTTTTAAAACAGAAATAAAATGAAGAGAGTTTTTAATATATGATTTAATAGATGGGATTGTAGGTTTCATGAAATCCGATAAGTATCTAGCTAAAATATGAGTTGGAGAACCTATTGCACTTACTATTGGACGAAGAGGGGTATCTGGTTTGTGAATTTTTGGAAGTCCATAAAATTTTGGACAGACACAAGATTTTTCATGAGGGATTATTTTATTTTTTATCTCTGTTTCAATAGGTGATTTATTAATAATAGCTTTTGTTGTTTTTTCCAAATATGTAGTATGATCTCTTTTTGATAGTTTATAAGTTTTATCATTAAGCAGATCTAAAATTTTATTATGGTAAATGTCACGATCCATTACAACTGTGGCATTACCTTTATCAGCTGGAAGTACAACAATTGATTTGTCCGATTTTATATTATTTAATCTTTCTTTCTTTCTTTGAAAAATTATTTTTAGGAAGCTTAGCTTTTTTTAAAATATTACAAATCTCAGCTCTAGCTAAATCAGCAAATAGTTATAATTACAAATTTATAAAAAAAGCCTTATTTCAAGCCCAAAATAGACAAAATAGGAAACAAAAAGATGATAAGTCAGCTATTAGGATTTGTGTTCCATATGTAAAAGGAACTACAGACAGTATCGGATGTATATTAAAATGCTATAATATAGATACAGCATTTTCTGCTCATCAAAAGATCAGCAATATAATAACCAAGCCTAAGGATTCAATCCCTCTTGAATCTCATGGTGTCTATCAAATCTCATGTAAAAATTGTAAAGCTTCTTACATAGGTATGAGTAATCGTCGCATCAGTGTTAGGAGAGATGAGCATGCTAATGCAGTTAAACAACACTCATCATCATCAGCACTCTCACTCCATACTATAGATTCAGGTCATAAAATAGATTTTTCTAGTACCAGGATCATATCCAGATGTGATAATCTCTACCAATGCAAAATCAGAGAAGCCATTGAGATACTTAAAAGGCCAGATTGTATCAATAAGCGAGATGATACGTGCAAACTTCCTCCTATTTGGAAAGATTTCTTTAAAAAACATTCTTAAATTTAACATTTTTGCTATTGGTGGGATTTTTAATGTTTTATTCAAACCAGTGATTGTAGCGCCTCTACAACCGTCTTTCTACCTTTTTATAACTCTGTGGATGGCTTGTGTGACCAAGTCGAAACGTCAGTGTATTGATATTAAAAGTTTTTAACACGGATGAACCCGCAAAATATGTATTTTATATATTTAACCCATGCAAATCTTCGTTTTAACATTACTAACCTCTACGGGGAGGAAATTTTTAAACAGCTTCGTATATTTGAAAGAACGTGGAGTAAGAAATGTAAGTTACTTTGTAATTTATCTTTTTTGTTAGCGTGCAAAAATCACAACGTTATACCCACTTGCTGTAAAATTGTGTTTCACAAGAACAATTATAATGTTAGTAAAATTCTAAGGAAAACCAGCAATATTATTTTAAACTCTTTTATTAAAGAAACTCGGAAAAATTTAGACAAAATTGATAAAGTATTGCTACATTTACGTTTATTCCTTAGTAATAAAATACATCCTTTACTGTGGACTAGTTTTGATCGTATTGCAAGTTTTCGATCGTTTAAAGATTCGGAATTGGTAACAGCAAAGCAAAAGAAAAAATTGCAAATGCTAATTAGAACACAATCCCCAAACATTATGTATCCAAATCAAAAAACCGTTTACAATTTATCTAAGAAAGCCCTCTCTACAGATGAAATTTCGGTTTTAGAAAAAGGTTTCAATTTTGCTTTAACACCTTCCCGGATACCTTTTGAGAAAATTGTCTGTAATGTTGAATCAGCTCTTGATAAAATTGATTCTACATCGGCTGATTTAGCTAGAGCTGAGATTTGTAATATTTTAAAAAAAGCTAAGCTTCCTAAAAATAATTTTTCAAAGAAAGAAAGACAAGCATTAAATAATATAAAATCGGACAAATCAATTGTTGTACTTCCAGCTGATAAAGGTAATGCCACAGTTGTAATGGATCGTGACATTTACCATAATAAAATTTTAGATCTGCTTAGTGATAAAACTTATAAACTATCAAAAAGAGATCATACTACATATTTGGAAAAAACAACAAAAGCTATTATTAATAAATCACCTATTGAAACAGAGATAAAAAATAAAATAATCCCTCAGTGAAAAATCTTGTGTCTGTCCAAAATTTTATGGACTTCCAAAAATTCACAAACCAGATACCCCTCTTCGTCCAATAGTAAGTGCAATAGGTTCTCCAACTCATATTTTAGCTAGATACTTATCGGATTTCATTAAACCTACAATCCCATCTATTAAATCATATATTAAAAACTCTCTTCATTTTATTTCTGTTTTAAAAAGTTTAAAAATTAATGCTAGTGACATTCTGGTCAGTTTTGATGTCGTGTCTTTGTTTACAAACATTCCAATTGATGAAGCTTTAAATATAATCTCACAACGTTGCAATTTACCAGACCATATTATTGCTTTGATTAAACATTGTCTCTTAAATACATATTTTGTATACAATGGACAGCATTACAGACAAGTTTTTGGTACTCCTATGGGCTCACCTATCTCAGGAGTAATAGCTGATTTATTCATGGAATATATAGAAACTCGTGCTTTAGAATCATCATCTTTAAAACCTCTCATTTGGCTCAGATACATAGATGACACTTTTGTCATATGGCAACATGGAAAAAATAAATTAGTCTGATTTTTTCTTACATTTAAATAATATGCATCCTCATATTAAATTTACAATGGAGACAGAGTCTGATGGAAAACTCCCTTTTCTTGATGTTCTAGTCACCAGAACACCAAATAGTTTATCTTTTTCTATTTACAGAAAGGATACACACACAGACAGATATTTACATTTCCATTCTCATCATCACCCAACTCAGATAGTTTCTGTAGCCAAAACTCTTTTAAATAGAGCAATTAACCTTTCAGATGACACACATCTGAAAGAAGAAATAAATCATATTAATAGTGTTTTATTAGCAAATAGTTATAATTACAAATTTATAAAAAAAGCCTTATTTCAAGCCCAAAATAGACAAAATAGGAAACAAAAAGATGATAAGTCAGCTATTAGGATTTGTGTTCCATATGTAAAAGGAACTACAGACAGTATCGGACGTATATTAAAACGCTATAATATAGATACAGCATTTTCTGCTCATCAAAAGATCAGCAATATAATAACCAAGCCTAAGGATTCAATCCCTCTTGAATCTCATGGTGTCTATCAAATCTCATGTAAAAATTGTAAAGCTTCTTACATAGGTATGAGTAATCGTCGCATCAGTGTTAGGAGAGATGAGCATGCTAATGCAGTTAAACAACACTCAGATCGGATCAGCACTCTCACTCCATACTATAGATTCAGGTCATAAAATAGATTTTTCTAGTACCAGGATCATATCCAGATGTGATAATCTCTACCAATGCAAAATCAGAGAAGCCATTGAGATACTTAAAAGGCCAGATTGTATCAATAAGCGAGATGATACGTGCAAACTTCCTCCTATTTGGAAAGATTTCTTTAAAAAACATTCTTAAATTTAACATTTTTGCTATTGGTGGGATTTTTAATGTTTTATTCAAACCAGTGATTGTAGCGCCTCTACAACCGTCTTTCTACCTTTTTATAACTCTGTGGATGGCTTGTGTGACCAAGTCGAAACGTCAGTGTATTGATATTAAAAGTTTTTAACACGGATGAACCCGCAAAATATGTATTTTATATATTTAACCCGTGCAAATCTTCGTTTTAACATATATATATATATACATAACTGAATGGAAGTAATTACCTCTCAGTGAGTTATTTGTTGTTACAAACAATGAAAGACAATGATGTAATGTGTCTTTGAGTTTTGTTGTGATATAAGCTTAGTTTTTAAATACTTTTGAAATTATAGAGTGAATTTTGACTATAGTTATAATTTATGTACAAACTAAATAGTATGAAATTACTATTAATGTACACAAAAGATAAACAATGAGTCTTACTTTTAACAATCTCTGAATATTAGATGAAATATTAATTTTTTAAAAAATGTAATACTAAATAATCCTATCTTTTCAAATATCTATAATTTAAGTGGAAATAGCTATTTCCCCACTGAATTATCTCATAACATATATATATATATATATATATATATATATATATATATATATATATATATATATATATATTCAACTTACAGCAAAATTGCACATCTCATCTTGGCAAATATTCAACAAGGCTTCTAAATAAGATAATATATAAATTGTCAGTTAATTTTTAAGAATGTAAAATATTTTTAAAGACAATTTTACAATGTTATATACATGTATATTCAAAATATCTCTGATTTCTTATAGAAGTAAAATCATAATAAAACTGAACAGTTTTCTGACTTTCAGAATCTCTGTAATATCATCTTTAATGTTTTCTGATAACAGGATGATTGTAGACTGTATCTAAATATTTACATAATAGGACATTAACAACAAAAGTCATGTACCATTATGTAAATATTTAGATAGGGTTATTCCAAAATAATCTTTTTAAAAGATTAAAACATACTGACAAAAAAGGCCTTAGTTGGATCAAATTCTATTTATCATTTTCATTTCCTCAGGTTCCATTTTTTTAAAAAAAATATTTTTTTGGGGGGTGGGGGGTGAAAATATTTCTTATATATAAGAAAAATTGGAAAATAATTAGTTAATTTATTTAAGTTCCAATTCCTTGTATTTTTAAGTCAAAAACCCTAGTGACAATTTCAATACTATTTTTTCTTTTTATATTGGATCATAACCTTGCCTTTTTATTAAAATTATTGAATGAAATACTTCTTACACAAATTCAAATTTTAAAATAGAAATAAAAGAATAAAAACATGCTTTAAAATTCGAAATTATACTTATTATTAAAATTTTTGCCAAAATAATTTCACTGAATATCTATAAAAATAATGGTTCTTATTCAATAAAAAGTTTTTGCTTCATTGTAACTATGATTTTTAGAACATGTCTTTTATTAACAAGTATTTTCAAATAAAATCTAACTAAAATCACTTATTTTTTGATTTAAAATTAATATTTTACAGGTGTGTTGCAGAAATATGCTTAAATATGTAAATAAATTACTGAAATTTACTTTTTGCCCCCAAAATACTAAAAAAAATAAAATGAACTAGAAAAAATCTCAGGTCATACACTCTTTTAATTAGTGACACTTTCAGTTACATTGTATTATAAAACAACCAATCAAAGCATTGGCAGTGTGATTTGAGTATAAAATTTGCATTGGTATGAGGTTTATACATGTTACCATCTTCAGATTATTTTTGTAAAGTTATAATTGAATTCTAATTTCTACCAGAAAGAAAGTGAACAGGCAAACCAGTGTTATATATACATATATATAAAAGAAAAAAATTAATAGTAAATATATATTTTATAATGGGTATTGTGTTTATATATATATGTTGATATGAAGATTTTCACGTGTTGCATATATAAAAGACATATTTTGCGGGTTCATCCGTGTTAAAAAATTTAAATATTGATATACCGACATTTTGATTTGAGCACACAAATCATCTACTGGGTGATAAATAGTAGAAATATGGTTGTAGAGGTGCTACAATCACTTATTTGAAAAAAATGTTAAAGTTCCTCCAATAGCAAAAACGTTAAATTAAGAATGTTTTTTAAAAAAATCTTTTCAAATAGGAGAAAGTTTGCATGTATCATCTCGCTTATTGATACAATCTGGCCTTTTAAGTATCTCAATGACTTCTCTAATTTTGCACTGGTAGAGATTATCACATTTGGATATTTGGTACTAGAAAAATCAATTTTATGACCTGAATCTATAGTATGGAGTGAGAGTGCTAATGATGATGAGTGATGTTTAACTGCATTAGCAGGATCATCTCTCCTAAGACTGACATGATGATTACTAATACCTATGTAAGAAACTTTACAATTTTTACATGAGATTTGATAAACACCATGAGATTCAAGAGGAATTGAATATTTAGGCTTGGTTATTATATTGCTGATCTTTTGATGAGTAGAAAATGCTGTATCTATATTATAGCATTTTAATATACATCCAATACTGTCTGTAGTTCCTTTTACATATAGAACACAAATCCTAACAGCTGATTTATCATCTTTTAGTTTCCTATTTTGTCCATTTTGGGCTTGAAATAAGGCTTCTTTTATAAATTTATAATTATAACTATTTGCTAATAAAACACTATTAATATGATTTTTCTTTTTTCAGATGTGACTTATCTGAAATGTTAATTGCTCTATTTAAAAGAGTTTTGGCTACAGAAACTATCTGAGTTGGGTGATGATGAGAATGTAAATGTAAATATCTGTCCGTGTGTGTATTCTTTCTGTAAATTGAAAAAGACAAACTATTTGGTGTTCTGGTGACTAGAACATCAAGAAAAAAGAATTTTCCATCAGACTCTGTCTCCATTGTAAGTTAATATGAGGATGCATATTATTTAGATGTAAGAAAAAATCATCTAATTTATTTTTTCCATGTTGCCATATGACAAAAGTGCCATCTATGTATCTGAGCCAAATGAGAGGTTTTAACGAGGATGATTCTAAAGCATGAGTTTCTATATTTTCCATGAATAAATAAGCTATTACTCCAGAGATAGGTGAGCCCATAGGAGTACCAAAAACTTGTTTGTAATGTCCATTGTATACAAAATATGTGTTCAAGAGACAATGTTTAATCAAAGCAATAATATGGTCTGGTAAATTGCACCATTGTGAAATTATATTTAAAGCTGCATCAATTGGAATGCTTGTAGACAAAGACATGACATCAAAACTGACCAGAATTTCATTAGCATTAATTTTTAAACTTTTTAAAACAGAATTTCTCTTGAACACATATTTTGTACACAATGGACATTACAGACAAGTTTTTGCTACTCCTATGGACTCACCTATCTCAGGAGTAATAGCTGATTTATTCTTAAAAAGTATAAAAACTCGTGCTTTAGAATCATCATCTTTAAAACCTCTCATTTGGCTCAGATACATAGATGACACTTTTGTCATATTGCAACATGGAAAAAATAAATTAGATAATGTTTCCTTACATCTAAATAATATGCATCCTCATATTAAATTTACAATAGAGACAGAGTCTGATGGAAATGTTCTAGACACCAGAACACCAAATAGTTTATCTTTTTCAATTTAGAGAAACAATACACACATGGACAGATATTTACATTTACATTCTCATCATCATCCAACTCAGATAGTTTCTGTAGCCAAAACTCTTTTAAAAAGAGCAATTAACCTTTCAGATAGGTCACATCTGAAAGAAAAAATAAACCATATTAATAGTGTTTTATTAGTAAATAATCATAATTATATATTTATAAAAAAAAAAGCTTTATTTCAAGCCCAAAATGGACTAAATAGGAAACAAAATGATAAATCAGCTATTAGGATTTGTGTTCCATATGTAAAAGGAAATATAGACAGTATTGGACATATTTTAAAATGCTATAATATAGATACAGTATTTTCTACTCATCAAAAGATCAGTAATATAATAACCAAGCCTAAGGATTCAACTCCTTTTGAATCTCATGGTGTTTATCAAATCTCATGTGAAAATTGTAAAGTTTCTTACATAGGTATGAGCAATCGTCCCATCAATGTTAGGAGAAATGAGCATGCTAATGCAATTAAAAAATACTCATCATCATCAGCACTCTCACTTTATACTATGGATTCAGGTCATAAAATTGATTTTTCTAGTACCAGGATCATATCCAGATGTGATAATCTCTACCAATGCAAAATTAGAGAAGCCATTGAGATACTTAAAAGGCCAGATTGTATCAATAAGGGAGATGATACGTGCAAACTTTTTCCTATTTGGAAAGATTTTTTTAAAAAAACATTCTTAATTTAACATTTTTGAAATTGGTGGAACTTTAACGTTTTTTTCAAATCAGTGATTGTAGCGCCTCTACAACCATCTTTTTACCTTCAAGTCGAAAGTCAGTATGTCAATATTTAAATTTTTTAACACAGATGAACCCGCAAAATATGTCATTTATATATATAAATCAATGTTATAGATAACTGTGAAATAGTAAAGACAGGCTGAAAAGAGAAAAGCATCGTTGTAATACCCCCAGATATCTTAAAATTAATTAACATAGTCACTGACCAAACTCACTTTAGGATATTTTATAAATCAAAATGAAGTTTTTCATAATTTTCACTTTGCCTGAAACAGCGATTTGAATAAACTAATTACCAGATAATGTCAGATATGTTTTCATCGAAACATAAACATATTGTAGATATTATCAAATAATTATTTTACCAACGAAAATATTTTTAATATATATGCAAATCAACCATCATGACATTATTTCAGCATTGCGGATATATATTAATATCAGTCGTGAAGGATGATTTGTATAAATTCTATTTAATTTTTAGCTAGCATTATACTTTGTATATTTTCGTATATGCGCGTGTGTGTTTTAAAATGCGCGTATTTGTTGTAACTGTGTCATAAAATTAGATTTGAATGTTTCTATCCCTTATTCTATAAGCATTAGCTTTTATATTTACATAAACTGTATTCATTTTCTACATTCAATTTATTTTATGTTTTTAATAATGATGTACATTACATTGAATTTTTAAACTTAACAGTTTTTTATTCCACAAAAAAAAAATCTTAATATTTTATTAAACAATGACTTCCAAAAATCTTTTTAATTGTATAAAAACTAATTTAGTTAGTATTGTAAAATAAAAAAAAACTTATTTTAACTTATCCTTTAAAAAAATCAATCTTTCCCATTGATTGATTTTTATTTATTAATTCCTTAACTGCCAGTCACAATTTTGAATGTGTGTGAGAGTGTCTAGTTGATTACCTGTTTTAAGTTGTCAATTTGCATCAATAAATGTTGCTCTGGCATCTCTATAGTTAAATCTGTTGATATTATTGGGAGGTGAAAAATCACATGATAGTTCTTGACTATATATATATATTACCATAGTAAAAGAAAAATTAAAGAGGCAATTTTTATAAACAGGAATAAAATGCATTTAATAAATCGACAAGCTGCTAACATTAAAATACGAGATTCTTCGTGGAATTTGAATTGATAACGTTTGCTTCCGCTTTTGTTTTTTAAATTTAATGGCAGTTGAGGCAAGAAAGTAATACTTCTGCGGATTTAGGGATTGTTTGTAATAGTTTATAAATCGTTAAAATTATTATTTTAATTATAATATATATATATTGTAGCAGTCAGTACTCACTGTATATATATATATTTAATAATTTTAATGTCGTATGATATAGATAAATTATTATTTTTAGGACTAAACCGCGTGTTATCCGCCATTGTCAAGGTTGACTTTTGAAAGAAGATTGTTAGGTCTCAAACAGTAATGTGACCAAGTGCAAGATGACAAATGAGATTCAACTTGAAGTAGTTCAGCATTCATAATAGGAGGCTTATGAAACTGTTTATTTCCCTCGGTTTTTTCACCTATTAATTTTAAGTTAATATTCGAAGACAGAGATAAAATGAGAGGTTTCCACATAGATGGAATAGGTTGTGCTTTATTAGCTCTATTTAAACCAGTAGGTCTCTTTAATATCTCCATTGACACTCTCATGGTTTTTAAATCATACCTTTCCAAATTAGCAAGTATTTTTGCATTGTCGAAATCAGGTTTGTGACCAATTTCTAAAAAATGGGAAGTAAAAACTGATATCTTAATTTTCTGATTAAAAGCATTTATATATTTCTTAATTCTGACCTCTATTTGTCTATTAGACTGGCCTATGTAGACAAATAAAGGTCAGGATTAAGAAACATATAAATGCTTTTAATCAGAAAATTAAGATATCAGTTTTTACTTCCCATTTTTTAGAAATTGGTCACAAACCTGATTTTGACAATGAAAAAAATACTTGCTAATTTGGAAAGGTATGATTTAAGAACCATGAGAATGTCAATTGAAATATTAAAAAGTCCTACTGATTTAAATAGGGCTGATGAAGCACAACGTATTCCAGCTATGTGGAAACCTCTCATTTTATTCTCTGTTTTCTAATATTAACTTAAAATTAATAGGTGAAAAAACCGAGGGAAATAAACATTTTGATAAGCCTCATATAGTGAATGCTGAACTACTTCAAGTTGAATCTCATTTCTCATCTCGCACTTGGTCACATTATTGTTTGAGATCTAACGACCTTTCTTTCAAAAGTCAATCTTGACAATGGCGGATACTATTAGTCCCAAAAATAATAATTTATATATATATACACACGATCTTTAAAAGAATAAAGATTTCATTTTAGTTGTATATAATTGTGCTCAAAATCTCACTTTAAAATAAATGAACTATTGTGCCTGTCTTGTTTCGCACATAAAGGTGTTTTTCATTTTAAACTGCTTATTTTTTATTTTTTTTCATGTGTTAAAGCATCAGCTGGGAAGCGAACCTGTGACAACTACTTGTAAGGCAACCGTGCTGACCACTAGGCCACCAATGCTTGACAATTGTTTATTTTTATCTTAGAATGTTGTTGAGATTACAATCTTTTATTTACATTTAAGTGAAAGGTTTTTGAATGAAATGTTATAGAGACTTATTTTACTTTTAATATTTGTCAAAGAATATATATATAATACATATTTTGCGGGTTCATCCGTGTTAAAAAACTTTTAATATTAATATACTGACGTTTCGACTTGGTCACACAAGCCGAAACGTCGAAACGTCAGTATATTAATATTAAAAGTTTTTTAACACGGATGAACCCGCAAAATATGTATTTTCTATATTTAAGAACAAGGGAGATATAAGATTTTGAATTTAATAAAATTATATAAAAAGTTTAATTATTTAGTTTATATTTTTATTATTTTATTAATATTAAAATAATTTTTAGAAGTAGTTAAATGCAATGCGTTCAAAAACAAATGTTCAAGATGTGTGTGGGGTAAGCAAAGGAAACATTGGAATTATCATCGGATGGTTAGTAGGAATGATCTTTCAAAATGACTAGAGTAATTTGGATATCATTAATTTTGCAGTAAGGGGATTGTCTATCCTTAATAAAAAAGAAACAAGTACTTTATAAAAAACTTTGATCCAACTACATCACTTTCTTTTAATAAAAATTCTAAAATAAATGTTAATACTTGTAAGTTTATTAGCCAGGATGATTGGCTAGATAAGGGTAGTCTGATGAGGCTTGTAAAGCCCCCATTCCACTTGCCTGCATTATTACTAAATAACCACCAAAGGCATAAGGTTAACATAAAAATAAAAGCCTAAAATAAAAATAAAAACCTATCTAACAAAAAAGGAAAATATTTTTTTAAAACCTAATCATTGAAGAAGTTACATATAAAGAGATCTGGAGGAGGGTGTTTTTGCATGAACCAATTAATAGTTTGTCAACATTTTCAAGATTTCATTAATTTTTATGACCACCTGCGATTGACTTTTAAAATTTAACTAAGATGAACATTTTTTTATAATCTTCACTTTATTAGTTGGTCAACAATACTGTCCTGAAAACCCATTGAAAATAAGATTCAAAATGGACTTAGAATTTAGGATTTTAGATTCGAAAAAGAAAAGAAATACCGACATTATTTCATTGATAATAATTTTATTATGAATTATTTGCTATGCATTTTTTTTCTTAACTCTCCCGAAAAAAAACGTTCTTCTAAAACAACAAAGGTAATTTTTATTTTATTTATATGTAATACATGTTTGAAACATCCCTATAATATTTTTAGTGTGAATGGTTATACTTATGAAGTGTTATATAATGATTATAAAAAAATATTATCGTTATAAACTTAAAATGTCACAAATAAGTCTCCCAGGGTAAAAGGATTGTTTTGATATTTGATGAGTTGTTGGGGATACACATATTAAAAGTAATGCATTTGTAAATTGGATTTATGTAAATAATTTAAATAGTCGCGTTTATATACTAAGCATGCATGTAATATATTCTTTTTTGTATAAGAGTTGGCGAATTCCTCTTTTGACAATGTAGTACATGAAAGATGGTGAATTCCGTTCACTGCATAGCTATTTCGTTTTTATATAAGAGGTGATGAAATCCTCTTAGTATATGTTAAATGTGTATGTGCATGAGTCTATGTAGTAATATATTTATTTCACCTTTGCCACTTTATTAAATGAGCCATTATTTGTGATCCTAAATTAACTTGTTCAGAAGCTTCCTATATATCATTCTGTATAAGTAAATAAGTTCGAGGTATTATTGAAAAAACTTTTACTTGCGAAATATTTATAAAAATAATATTCACAGTTAGTTACTTATCTAATTACTATTAATTAATTATAATATTATTTTATGTAACTCTGGGTAAGATTTTTTTTTTCAGCTTACAGAAAACATCTTTGAATATTAAGAGCATCGTTTTACTTTGGATTTGTTTGTATTTTTTTTTTTAGATTTTAAAAGTTGCAGTAATTTCAAAAATATGATTATTATTATTAATAATAAGAAATCACTTAAATGTCAATAAAATTATATATGTATTATTAAATTTGGTTTTCGTGTATTTACATTTATTATTGATTTATGGTCATTCACATTAAAATCGCTATGGCATTTTGATTTTTATCCGGAGAGATTAAAAACACACTATATATTTTTCCTTAGTCATATTAAATCGACATTAAATAATGTAACATTGTAATATAAAAAAGGAAAATGTGTTAGTTTACATTCAAAGAGACTTTAGAATTATTTCTTTACTTATTCTAAATATATTTTGAGATCAATAAAATGCCTTTTTGATTTCGATATATATTTATTTGAAACCAGCACATATATAATGGAGTTTTAGATATAAAATATATTTTATCTTTTATAAGTTTAACTAGCCAGAAATGAGAGATTTATTATTATTAATCTATTATTTATAGTTAGAGTTTTTGGCTTCATCAGTTCGTAGGAATATTAAATAAGAAAAACTAACCTCCCTGTTCATTATCTTTACATGTAAGGTACAATTTTGCCATCCAAATACGTTCAACATTTGAGTAGACAGCGCCCTACATTATTTACCGTTACAGTATATATATATAAAAGACATATTTTGCAGGTTCATCCGTGTTAAAAATTTAAACATTTATATACCAATGTTTCGACTTGATCATACAAGTCATCTACTGGGTGATAAAAGGTGGAAAGACGGTTGGAGAGGCGCTACAATCACTGATTTGAAAAAAAACGTTAAAGTTCCACCAATAGCAAAAATGTTAAATTAAAAATGTTTTTTTAAAAAAATCTTTCTAAATAGGAGGAAGTTTGCATGTATTATCTTGCTTATTGATACAATCTGGTCTTTTAAGTATCTCAATGGCTTCTCTGATTTGGTACAGGTGGAGATTATCACATTTGGATATGATCCTGGTACTAGAAAAATCAATTTTGTGACCTGAATCTATAGTATGGAGTGAGAGTGCTGATGATGATGAGTATTGTTTAATTGCATTAGCATGTTCATCTCTCCTAACACTGATGCAATTAATCATACCTTTGTAAGAAGCTTTATAATTTTCACATGAGATTTGATAAACACCATGAGAGTCAAGAGGGATTGAATCCTTAGGCTTGGTTATTATATTACTGATCTTTTGATGAGTAAAAACGCTGTATTTATATTATAGCATTTTAATATACATCCAATACTGTCTGTAGTTCCTTTTACATATGAAACACAAATCCTAAAAGCTGATTTCTCATCTTTTTGTTTCCTATTTTGTCCATTTTAGGCTTGAAATAAGGCTTGCTTAATAAATTTATAATTATAACTATTTGCTAATAAAACACTATTAATATGATTTATTTCTTCTTTCAGATGTAATTTACCTGAAAGGTTAATTGCTCTATTTAAAAGAGTTTTGGTTACAAAAACTGAGTTGGGTGATGAGGAGAATGGAAATGTAAATATTTGTCTGTGTGTGGATTCTTTCTGTAAATCAAAAAAGATAAACTATTTGGTGTTCTGGTGATTAGAACATCAAGAAAAGGGAGTTTTCCATCAGTCTGTGTCTCCATTGTAAATTTAATATGAGGATGCATATTATTTAAATGTAAGAAAAAATCATCTAATTTATTTTTTTCCATGTTGCCATATGACAAAAGTGTCATCTACGTATCTGAACCAAATGAGAGGTTTTAAAGATTATGATTCTAAATCATGAGTTTCTATATTTTCCATGACTAAATCAGCTATTTCTCCTGAAATAGGTGAATCCATAGGAGTACCAAAAACTTGTCTGTAATGCTGTCCATTGCATACAAAATATGTGTTCAAAAGACAATGTTTAATCAAAGTAATAATCATCATTAGCAGTACTCTCACTCCTTACTATAGATTCAGGTCATAAAATTGATTTTTCTAGTACCATGATTATATCCAGATGTGATAATCTCTAACAGTACAAAATTAGAGAAGCCATTGAGATACTTAAAAGACCAGATTGTATCAATAAGAGAGATGATACATGCAAACTTCCTCCTATTTGGAAAGATTTTTTTAAAAAACATTCATTTTTGCTATTGGTCTAACTTTAACGGTTTTTTTTTTTCAAATCAGTGATTGCAGAGCCTCTACAACCGACTTTCTACCTTTTATCATCCAGTGGATGACTTGTGTGATCAAGTCGAAACGATATATCAATATTTAATTTTTTTAACAAGGGTGAACACGCAAAATATGTCTTATATATATCGCATATCAAGCTGTAATGAGTATAGTAATGGCAGGAATAAATGTTGTTTATCCAAACAATTTTTTAGAATTACAAAGCTGTTTTTTAAACAAATGTTTTAAAATTCATATGTATAAATGAACACATTAAAATACTTTAAAAACAATAGAAAATAATTCAAATAATTGTTCTATTTATCTTAATACAAAAATTATTTGAAAACTCAACCCTAGTTTTATTGCACGTGTTCAAATTTTCTGGTCATTTATTAAGGGCAAACAAGATGATGCACTGAACTCTGCCACTTTCTGTTTATTATATATGACACCATGTATACATTTTATTTATAATTTATTTACTTGCTGCCTTTTATTGAATGTTTAAAAAACAATTTCGAAGAAAATAGGTAATCTGTTAAAGTAATTTTACTTTAATTTGATCAGATTTTAACCTTTAGATTTTTCCTATTTTTACTCCACTATGAAATTTGTTCTTATTATTCAAGTTGTAAACTTGTTTTTTTTTCTATTTATATATTTCACCTTTATGTTATCAGATATGTTTTATCTTTTCACTTTATACTTTTATATTATGAAATAAAAAATCATATTTTAATGGCATCCTGTCATCAGTTTAAATTAAATGAAGTAGTGGCATTCACATTTCTTGCTACTTCTAACTGCTAGAGTTCAAATCATGGTAAAGCTTAGAAATATTTTAGTCCGATAAAGCTTGCAATTTTTCTAGTTGTTTTGTGAATAGCCAATATATATATATATATATATATCACGTTCCAATAAAAGAGCAAATCAAGAAAAAAATCTGGCACAAACTGATTTCCTCATTACTAAGTTACTGTGAAATGAATACTGGATATATTCTTACATTTACTTTAGAGAGAATCAGTGTGATGTAGTTTTATCTTTGAAAATATATATGGTATAAATAATGCATATTTCTATATAGAGTAGCAACATTAGATTTGTTTTACTACGATATTAATAATATGAAAATTGGCGCTATTGTGAACGATGTTAAAAAACTTTCTTTGTTAGAATGTATCAGAAGCACATTGTCTTATATCCTTAACACGAAAATAGAGTTTTGTTTGTCTAATACTTGGTATTTTTTAATGTCGCAATAAAATTTAGATTTTTCTCAGATAACTACCCTTTAGCCAACTTATCTATTCACCCTCAAATAGATAGTAAATGGATATCTGGAAATTCACTAAACCTATCACGATCTTTTGCTAAAACTGTCTATTGAGTAATTCTTTTTTGATTTTGTTTTTTGTTGAGATGCTAGCAAGCCGTTTGTCAATAATAGGTTACTTAAAGGTTGTTATATATAACTTCTAGAGCTAAACTCGGGATAAACTAAGTTAATTTAATAATAGAATGGCTTTTAGAATTAAAATAAATAATCACTAATAATAAAACTGAATAACCAGAAAAATAATTCGTTATTATTTAAAAAGTGATGTTATCTATCAAAACTGCCAGATATTGTGTTAGTAGCCGAGTGGTCGGCGCAGCTGCCTTACAAGTAGTTGTCCTGAGTTTGCGGGTTCGCTTCCCAGCCGAGCTTTGACACATGAAAAAAAAAACTGCCAGATATTGTTTTTATAAAAATTTCTGTTTTCTATTTGTACTCATTTTTCAAATTATTTTCTTTTCTTTATTTCACTATTTTCAGTCAGTAAATTATTATAAAGCATATTACTAGCAGCCTCTAATACCACTAGTAATTTCTGTGCATTAATTGTTGATACGTGATTATGTGTATTCAAATTCTCATTTTTTAATTAAGTAGAAGACTGTTATAAATTCTAACTATATGTGTATAAAAAACTGACAAAAATTATAGATAATACAAATAAAATAATCTTATAACGTTTTTTTTTTTGTTTTGTTTTTTTTTGGGGGGGGGTTGCAACCTTATTAAGACCTTTGTTTTTAGCCTTATGAATTATGATTAACTTTAAATATTCATTTCTGTAAACTGACATAAAAGTCACTTATAATTCATCTGTTTGTGTAAGTTTGTGTAAGTATATAAGTTTGTTTTATGATGTTCACCAGAATTGATATCTTCAAAATATTTTACGTTGTGAATTATAAAAATTACATATGTCGTTGTTTATTGAAATACATTTAGCACATACAAACATATATATATATATATATACTAAACTCCATTAAATTATATGTAACGGAATTAAGCATATATATGTGGATTAAACTCGAGTAAAAACTGGAAAAAATTGTAAATTTTAAAAGGATATTCATACATATATGCAAAACATTGTTATATGTATATATACATCCACATTTAAACAAAGAGAAAGGATATTCAGAAGTTTTATATCTCTAGCTCATCTGATGCGCGAAGATGGAAGATCGTTAGTGAAAAGAATTCATAGCGAAGGAGGATGATTTGAAGTTCTGCCCTGATGATTGATTGCAAAATTATATAATAGAATTGAGCTTAAATATTTACTAATACCAAACACAAAGATTTAATTCCTCTGTATATATATATATATATGATCAATAGATGGCGTTTTACCAAAAACACCGACCAAGCGAATGTTTGTTTACATAAACGACAAAAAAGTCAGAATTCACTATCTCTTTCATTTTGCCCACCCTCAGATCAGCTGATTTCAAGCTAATTTGCTATTATCAGTGAAGGATAGAGCTAGAAACTAGATCTAAACACTGACTGCAAGTGTTTATGCAAGATGTTTCTATCAATTTGCAAGCATGAAATTTTTCAGACCGGTAAAGTCTTCAAACTCAGCCTAACAAGCTAGATAGCTATATGGGTCTGATCTCAGTTCAGTTTCACCACATAGTCAAAGTCTCTGCAATATATATCATTGTATAAACACTTGGAGTCAGTGTTTAGATCTAGTTTCTAGCTCTATCATTCACTGATGATAGCAAATTAGCTTGAAATCAGCTGATCTGAGGGTGGGGAAAATGAAAGAGATAGTGAATTCTGACTCTTTTGTCGTTTATGTAAACAAACATTTGCTTGGTCGGTGTTTTTGGTAAAATGCCATCTATTGATCATAAATACAAGTGACAGCAAGTTAATGTGATTAAAACTTGTTTTTGTTTTTCATAAATGTACCTTTAAAGGTTTTTGCAATGAAATATTTATATATTGCAGAGACTTTGACTATGTGGTGAAACTGAATTGAGATTAGACCCATATAGCAATCTAGCTTGTTAGGCTGAGTTTGAAGACTTTACCGGTCTGAAAAATTTCATGCTTGCAAACTGATAGAAACTTTTTGCATAAACACTTGGAGTCAGTGTTTAGATCTAGTTTCTAGCTCTATCCTTCACTGATGATAGCAAATTAGCTTGAAATCAGCGGTCTAGAGTGGGAAAAATGAAAGAGATAGTGAATTCTGACTCTTTTGTCATTTATGTAAACAAACATTTGCTTGGTCGGTGTTTTTGGTAAAATGCCATCTATTGATCATAAATACAAGCACAGCAAGTTAACGTGATTAAAACTTGTTTTTGTTTTTCATATATATATATATATATGTGTGTAAGTTTGTGTGTTACTTTAAACTAATATTCTTATAGGTAAAGATGTTTTCTTTATATTATTTGTTGCAATATTCTTTTTCAAAAAACTTTGTAACTTTCTATAATTTCTATTACTAGCAAAGATTCAAAAAGTTTATAACAAAGTAATTAACAATATAAACAGAAAGAGGAAAGAAAAGTATATGTACATTCATTAATGTTGTTGAAGGTTTTTAGCATTTCTGAAAAGATATATGTACTGAATTTGGATGGAAGAGTTTTTAAAAATTATTTATCTATATTGATAACCTGTGTTTCATACTGAATACCCTGCATGTTTTGTGCCATAGAGGGGCAGATTCTGGAACTCATAGTTGATCGATTGAAACACAGCTTTATAGATCATGTTTTGCCAATTCTAAAACAATGATTTGAAACCTAAATGCTAACTGAAGAATAATGCGGAGATTTTAGACAATGCTATGAAATTTGAAGAGATTTATGGTGAATGAAATAAGAAGTGATGAAAACTAAATATATGCATTAGCTGTTTTTTCTTACTAAAGCTATGAAATTATGGAATGCATTCTAAAAAAAATAATTAAAAGAAATAATCAGCTTTTTGAAAATTTAATTTATGTGTGAATACCAAATAATATTAGCATATTCCTTAAATTAAATTTATTTTGTAATTATTTTGTTTCTTTTTTAATAAAGTGAATAGACTTTTATTAAATATAAAATAATACCCAAATAGTTTATGGCTTGGAAGTTTTTAAAAAATGTGTTTCACCGAAAGTGATATCCAGTTTTCAGACCCTCATGTTAACTTGTACATGACTTAACTCACTCTAAATTCAGCAGTTTTTACATTATCATAGCATATTTAGGCTCATTTTCAAACTTAAAACATACTGTAAGATGTTGCCCTCTCTTGAATTATTTTACAAGTAAAAAGTCAACAATATAGACATTCAAAGCTGCAACAAAGTAAGAAGGCAGGATTTCCTAGATGTTGATTGGTTGGTTCTCATCAAAAACAATGAAAGAGTGCCTGACAATAATTTTCACCACTCCAACTTCTTTGTTTTGATTTTGAAAATAAAATTAATGTTTTAGAGCATTTTAAAGTATTCTTTTACATATTATAATGTATTTTTATAAAATATGCTAAATATATAATTATTTTACAAAAATAGTAAGATTTTAGTAAAAAAAGTTTTACTTTTACACTAATGTAAGTTGAGAAAGAAATCAATGACATCTACAACACTTTGTAATTCTTAAAAAAACTTCTTTTTAGGTGTTCCACTATCTACATCTTGTAGTCTTTGTCAACTATATAATGTTGAATAATCAAAGCTATGGGTATTGTGAAAGGATGTCTCATTTTAATTATTCAATGTTATGTAGTTGACAAAGACTACAAGATGTATAATCGAAAGTATTTCTAATAAAATAACTATAAGTTATGCAAATTTTACTGTATTTTAATATATATATATATATATTGATTTGAATATATATATATATATATATATATATATATATTGATATATATATATATATATATATATATATATATATATATTCTATTTAGAAGTAATATTATGACATGACATATTAAAAAACAATTATAAACGATCTCTAAAAGTTCATTTGGCAGCACAACACTAAACCTAATATTAAACAGTTCAATTTCTGTAAAAATGGATTGTACAGATGTTGAGAAAAGAGAATATGAATAAGACTTATTTTAAAAAGAAGAATTAACAGAAACCAGTTTATAAATAGCAATAATTATGATAAAATCTGTAGAAAAAATAAATTTTGGTAAAAAGAAATTAAAATAGGTTGAAAGATAAAAAAATAAAATCAGATCATTTATTAAATAAATTACTCAATTTTGTATAGAAATTCATAAGAATATAGTAAATCAAAAATGTTTAAATATAAATATAGAATCCCCTAATTTTTTTAGATTGTCTAGCTAAGTATAAAATTCCGTTTTTGCTTACATTATCAATAACCTGGAGGAATGAAAAATCTAATAATTGATAACAAGAATGGTGAAATTTAAATTCACATCAAATGTGTGCATCCTTGTATTTTTTATTAAGTAATATTTATTACATAGAGATATACATAAACCATGAAACATAATCTTGATTGAAGACAAATTTCAGACACCTGTAATTATACTCATCCCTAATATTGCATAGTTTAACAACTATCTAATATGAAACATATTGAGCTTGACATTTATTAATCATTACCATTTGAGATTATTACATCACTACTTTCCCAACATTTTAGTCAGCATGTATTGACATTTACAATGTTAAAAGGTTCATGCAAACTACTGACCTCATTTTATGTGAATCAAGAAACCACTGCTACACCTAACTTGTAATCTGCAATGTTTCCCAATTTTCATCCATTAAGATCAACAAATTATCCTTGCTTTGCTCCCACAATTCCATCATCACAAATCTTTTACATGCATTACCAATGTCTTCATCTCTCTCTTCCTCATTTATTCTACTCTTTGCTCTATACCCTCTCTCTGCTTCTCATAGTCTCTCCACCAGCTGTTGAGACTCTAGATATCTAGACCTATATTTATCATTGAAACATCTGCTTCTTCTAGTCTTAGTTTTAAATTCTATGTTTGAAAACAAATCCTTTACATCTCTCTCAATCTTCTCATTTACTGTACAATCATGTCCCATCATTGGCATGCATGTCCCTTTAGATTCCATGAAACACTTATATTCACTTAGCCTTAGTAATTCTGGTGACATTTTGTCCATCCTGCCATTACCAGATGGTGTACAATGATTAATTCTTGGCTTTATTCCATCAACTAGTGGCTTACCATCTTTTTTCAATTTATCCATTTTTGGCTTTTTTCAACTCTTCTTTTTTATTACCTTTGTACTTTCCAACCCTGACTTCTCTTGTTTCCCACTAAAATTGAACTTTAGTTCTTTACTCCTCCATCAGTTTGCAACTCTGTGTTTTCTTGAATCTCCTTTTCTGCCATAAAAGGCAGAAATCTGTATGTTGCTAACACTGATTTATCAGTAGCTATCTAAGCTAGTTTTATTGAAGGTGTTGTTTCCCCACTTTTGTCATGTCGTTTCTCCCTTTGATACTTTTAACCTCATCCTTGTATGTGAGCCTGTTTATTATTAATACAATAAGCTGTCATGTTTTAAGAAAGTCTCACTATTCTTTACTTAGTAAAAATAACTTAGACAATTATAACAGATGAAGATCAAAAAAAGGAAATCTAATGAAAATGTATTTGCTATTTGGCTAATAAAGTAATTGCAAGCAATTACATACACTCGTAACCACCCAGGGTTAATCCTATATATAAAGTAAGCAGTAGTAAATTAGTCCTTTGAAAAACTCAATAAATTCATAAACCTTTTTTTCTGACAAAAGACAGAATGGAATTATGTATTTAGTGACAGCTTTGTGGAGAATTTATATATATGAGTATAATGTTTCTAAGGGCATGTGACAAGCTACCAACTGATGAAATGGAAGTGGCTATTTATGTTCATAGATAATAATGTTTTTTTTTAAAAAAAAAGACAAATATTTTAATGCTAAGTCCAACTATTTTACACACACACACACACACACATATATATATATATATTGTAGCCCTTGGGTTTGCCCAAGACTACATTTTTGAGTTAACTATGCAAGATAAGGTTTAATATAAAATTTTCTTCATAGTTTATATATTTTGTTTTTTAATAAACAAAATTTTTAGCCAAGACTAGGTTTGAACCCATATTCATAGGGATTGCATATATTTTACTTGGTAGGCAATCTGAACATTTGTCACTAAAATATTTCTAACCAAAAGATTGTTTTATTTAACATTAATTTATCGGTCAATTTGATATTAAAAGATATATTTTTAGAAAAGCAAGATTTATACATCGTTTAATAAGTTGAGTGCAAAAAAAGGAGGGGGATGTGCCACTCATAAAACTATGTCAGATAGTGATAATGGATGGTCGTAATTTTATACTGATAAGTTATAAATAAATAGTTTATGAGATTAAATTATAAAAACATAATAGTTATAATAATTAAGGATTAAAATATTAAATCATTTTAATATAAGAATTGTATGTGTGCGACAGTGTGTGTGTATTTAATCTAATTGTGAATTTTAAATATGAGATTCACAGCTAAATAATAATTATTCTGTATCACTTGTAAGGAAATTTTTAAAAAAGAAATTAAGTCATTTTTAATAGTTTATCATTATTTGCAGCCAAAATTTAGTTCAAAATACTGGTTTTGAAGCTGGGCTGCTATATATTTTTTATGGAAAAAGTAAAAGAGGGGAGGAGAGAGCTTTCTGTTATTTATTTTGAAGAGAGAGAGAGCTTTCTGTCTTTTGTTATTTAATGTTTTCCACAGTGTAAAGTTACCCACTAAATTATCAGAGTAATTTAAGTGATATATATATATATATATGGCCAAGAAATTTGAGTGTGAAATTAATTGGTGATTATATCTGTTAAATGTAAAATTAATTGGTGATTATCTGTTAGAATGCAGATGTGAATTTGGTGTGGTTTTTCAAGGGAGCAAAAGGTTAAAATAATCAGAGAGAAAAGGAAAAAAGAGTCAATTAAGAAAAGAGAATGACCAGATTTCAAGGGTCAATACAATTTCATAATAGGGGGAAGCAGGAGAATAAAGAAAAGGCAGACTCTATAAAAAGCTCTGCTGTATTGTAAAGTGAAGGGACTAGTCTATCTGAAACTCTCTGTTGCCAGTTTTCTCTTTTTGGTTTTATAGAGAAACTTTGCTATAAAGTTAAAAAGAAATGTTTTTTTTTTCTTTTAGGAAAGAAAAATCATTTATAGTAAATTAATCATTTGTCTCTTAAAATAACTTTGCCAAATTTAATATCATAAGAAGAAAAGAAAATATTTATCGAATAAGTTTTTTAATTGGGTACACATTTAATCTCCTGAAATTAATCAATCATCATGATTGATGACAAATCAGCAAATGATAACATTTAAACCACAGAAAATAAATTCTAGATTTGATTTCATATATAAAGCATTCGATTTGAATATTAAATGAATTTAAAGAAAGAAAAAGACAATAAAAATGGACTTATATCTTTAGAAATTTAAGCAAGGGCTGTTCAGTTGTAATCTACATAAAATCAAAAATGAGGAAATCATTTCAGTCACATAAAATTCATATATCTGATGGCATAGGAGAACTTTATCCCAAGAACTTTGTCTACATAAACTCATGGCTTCTATAAACAAATCCAGGAAGAATACGGAAAATGGAAATCAGAAACTTGAAGGACCTTTCCAAAGAACTCTTTAAGTATATATTTTTTATTATTTTATTACTCACTATTTATGTAGAACATTTAATCTAGAAAAAAAAAAGAAAAAAAATAATTTCTTTTTTTATGTTTTCTCATATATGTCCATTTACATTTAACACTTTCATGGATCATTTTTATTACTGGCCAAATGAAGTAAAACTCTGAAACTTTTAATTGGTTTTAATTGTTCAAGTGACAAACTCTTTGATAGAAATATTTTCAATTTTTTAATATATATTAATTTTAGTTTTGTTTTCAAAAAGTATATTAATTATTTGTAATGTTAGGAAAGTAAACGAATGTTTTTTCAAAAATATATTTTTATTTGTATTTTATAGAAATATTCAAAAGCGGAAAAAATAAAAGAAAACATTATGAGCAAATTACAAGCAATGTAAATGTCATTTATATCCCTCCCAGATTTGCCGTTACGAATTTTTTAAGAATTTTTTAGAAAAAATCTTAATGTTTTTCTCAAAATAATTATATTTTCAGCATATTATTAAAAAAATACACCAAAAATACATTATAATATTTAAATGAATGCCAGAAAAATATTCTAAAACATTAATCTTTGTTTGAAAATCAAATAAACAGCTTGGAGCAATCTAAACTCTTGGCAAGATGTCAAAAGTTTTGCTACAGCTGGTTTCTTTTTCAATTTACAATCATGTAAAGTATACATTTTTTTTAATAAAACCTTACTACTTTTGTAAAATATATTTTCAGCAGATTTTATGAAATAATTTGTAATATGTATGAAAGTAATAAAAAAAACACTCTAAAACATATATTTTCATTTTCAGTGGTGAAAAAATATTTATCAGAATCATCAGCCAATAAGAATTGAGAATAGATTGAGAATAGATTATCCAACCAATCAGAACTGGCCTTCTTTTTTTGTAAACTTGAAACACTCCTAGTATTGATTTTTTACTTGTAAAATAATTCAAGAGAGGCCAGCATCTTACAGGTCTTGCTCTAAGCTTTAAATCGAGCGTAAATTGATCACCGTAACTCATAAAATGGCCGAGTTAGAGTGATCTAAAGGTGACAATGCAAATATGCATTGAACCCTATTTAAGTGTTTTAATTCATGTCAGAATTATAATTGTTGCTATTTTGGGGATAGAATATTGATGACAGATCATTTTTTATCTGTTTATTTTAAATGCTTTTGCTATTATTAACATTTTGGGGGTAGGTGAAGAATATCATGTCATTCTGTATGTGCCTTATTTTAAATGCTTTACAGACATTTTTTTTTAAAAAAAGATATTATTACTAAGGGAAATGTTTTGAATGAATCGTATCAGAGGTTATTGTCAAATGCTTAGACTTATTGCTATGTTATAAAATCGTGTGGCTGTTGAGCTAAAACATCATTATCTTATAAAAGTGCAGGGAAATAGTTTTAAAAATTTAATATGCATTTCTTATTATTATTATCATAAATTTAAAGCCAAATACAAGCTGATTAATGCTTGGAAAAATTGTTGGCTCATATTCCGGTGCACTAACTTGCAAGAATATTGTAGATATGAAAGTTTTACTTGTAGAAGTTGATGTTTCGACTTGTATATAATGTGGATGGACAAATAGTCTCCACCAAGCCAGTGAAGCTGTAGCTCACTAAGATATTTATGCTATATTTATAAAGTATTTAAACACAGTGGAAGAGTTTTCCCACTTGATTATTCTCTACACTGTAAGAAGATTTCTTGATTTATGGCTAGAGGTAATAGGTACACCTAAGTCTCTTTGTATGACTAGTGATAAAAATCCTAGCATATCTCAACCTTAGTGAAAAGGTTTTCTCTTATTCGGGTCACTGCCTGCCTCATGGTATTGTTTGATATTCCTTACGAGTGTATGAAAGATAGCTATTATAAGCATTATTTATAAATGTCGGATACAGGGTCACAAACTCAATTTGATGTCAGGATGAATGTAGATAATGTATGTGCGATTGGTGTACTTGAATATTGTTTTGTCAATCTAGTTTGATTTATCAATTAGAGCCAAGAGTAATAAAGTTAATAAATGTTAAATTAAGGGTTAAATAAAACCTACGAATGTTTAAGTGTAAGCAATGCGTATATGAAATTATCTAATAAATATTTCCACAGCCAGCTGAGAACTTTGATGGAAAGGTAATATTATTAAAATATTATTATGGTCATAAGAACATAAGTATAGAGTATGTGCACATATGATGATGGATGATTGATCTAGATACCGATTTGTTTGCATTGACTTAGTCCCATCATACATAGAATATCTCTATTGTAAAGATTAGGGCAAAAGAATGTTGGATCAAAAATGATGAAATAAAATTAGTAAATTTGGGAAGGAATGTTAATTTAAAATAGTTAAATAAAATTATTAAATTTTATTATGGGAGGAATTAGCTCTAAAAACAGATTAGTAATTTAAAAGCATTAAACACGGGAAGAAATTTAGTATTCACTGTATCTAGGATAAAAATGAAAGCAAAAATATATGTGAAGGTAATTAATATTTTTTTTATATTTGATATTAATATTACTCCATGGTAATCATGAGTCCCTGATAATTAGGAAATGAATATTGATATTTTAAACCTCTTGATATTATCCATTGATTTAGGGATATTTATTGGTTATTTTTATTTTTATCATAATACGTTGTAAAACAGGGGAAAGCCATGCGAGTCATCAAGCGAAGGTGTATATTCTGTATTGAATTGTAATATGTCAATAAAATTTGTTGTTTGTTTTAAATAAAATTTGTGTATGCCTCAATGTTTTTGTGGGTTATTATTATCTAGACATTTCCAATCCAATCATGCATCAATATATTATGATTAATATTTGAATCATCATTTTCATAAATATCTGGTAAAATTATCTAAAATGGTTAATTTCTGATACTTAGAATTACCAAATAATTTAATATAGTTGAGATATAAATTGTGAATAGGGATAGTTATTGAGTAATAGTGGATGCTGGGGGTGGGCATAAAATCCTTTCCCCATCCGTTGTATTCAAACACCTCTCTAGACACACTTTATAATTTTGTTATAATTGTGAATATGTTTATAATGCATTTCTAAAAGATTTAATAAGCTTAAATTATTCCGAGCCTTAATGTAAATAGATATTAAACTGCATTAAAGACAACCAAGATAACCTTGGAGGTGATCATGAGGGGAGTGTTTATCACCAATAATCTATTGCATCTTGTTTGATTTCCACACCTAATTGTTCTAAAAACTCTGAGAAGAGATTATAATGGGAGAAATGAGCTAGCATAAAGCAAATTTAATAAGTAACAGATAATAGTGTAATAGACCTATGGATGTGAAGTTGATGGAGGGGTGGATAAGGAAGGTGGAGATGGATATAGAACTTTGTAATTGGAACAAAATTTTAATTGTAGCTTTAATGATGGTGAATGGTGGTATGCTGAGAATAACCAAGAATTTACATAGATATTAATATTATCGATTTTAATGCATTCTCAGTGTTCTCTTAATCAATTGGTTATTTATTAACCCATTCATTAAATATTATTACTGAAAGTTATTGAAGTGATATTTAACCTTTATATTTTATTGAAGTTGCAATTTGGCACTCTGGCAATTAAGATTATAGATGTTCTGTACCATCATAATAATCCCAGTAGGCCTTAGAAATAGTGTTAGCTGGGAATGATGAAGCATCCACTGATCTATCCTTAAAATGTTACAATTAGCATGAAACTTGGCTGCAAGGGTTTAAATGCCATATATATTGAAATATAGGTTATAATTAATGCATAGTGTGGTCGCCGGAGCTGAAATAAAGAAATATTATAATTAATCCATAATATGGATGTGTGACCATTTGAATAAAGATTCTCATTTGTTAGAATAAAGTTATAGTTAGCTTAAACTGTCCAATAATATAAGTTAGGTTTGTAAACTCTCCCAATCGTTTTAGGTATATTTGAAATACAATGTGGATGACCTATTGAAAGATTCCAAAATACGTTTAATAGCAATTTGATAAGTGTTTTTATGCAAATTAATTAAGTAAAGAAAGCATAACTTTTCTTTTGTTAGAATTGGTCCACAACGTGGACGTCCTATTAAACATGAAATTCTCTATAGTTATAATGGCTACAACATGGAGGTTATAAAATAAGTGATAGCAGGCTCCATACATTCATTATATACTTAGGAAATTCGCTAAACTTATAATATATATATGTTAAAAATAAGCTTAACAAATATAATTTACAAGATATTAAAATTGAATCACTATTTTTTTACTTACTGTAATACAAAGGAGTGTACTTGAAATGAAATAACAAAAACTTTTAAATAAAATTTCGGGTTTGACGTCACAGTTTAAAAGTTCAACTTCAAACATGATGGTGATAGGATTATAACTTCATTTTTTATTTATAATATGTAGAATAATATATACATCTCATTTTGAATTATTTATTCATTGCAATTTATAAACTATGTAAAAAACAATTTGAGAGAGGGATCTATCAAAAGAGTTATTTATAATATATATTCAATAGTTAAAACTTAAATTGTTTGTATATGTAGGTCATGTAAAGTTTACTCAATAATATTCAAGAAATATTTGTATTTTTTATTTTTTTAATTACACATTTATTCTTAACATTAAACTAGCATTTGACAATGTAATATAAAAAATATATGATATGGAAATCACAAGAAGAAATATATTAATTTTAAAGAATTTCTATTTAATTGCAGCAGATTATTTTGATATATCCATAAATAAGAATTTGAATCCAAGAAAAAAACACAAAAGGAATTTTTAATGTTTTAATAAATCTTAGGTTTTTTTTTTACTTGACCCACATTTAACCTATGGGGTTTTGACTTTCCATCATCAGATTTTCAATGATATGGATGGCTGAAGAGTTGGAGGTTTGAGTAGATTGAAGCCTGTCCATTAAAGTGTGAAGATTTGCTATCTTAATATAAACTGAACGCTGATTATATATATATGTATGGGAGATGATAATCTGGACCAACTGATGATTGCTGCTCTAGCATGAAATACGGATATTGGTGATTATGTATCTTTTTTAAATGTGTGCGATCATATGTATCAGTTATATGAGATAGTGTCGATAGTTGGTGGTGCTTGAAAGTCTGAGTTCAAATCCCTATATTTTTAACTAGATAATAAATGTTTGGAAAATGTTTTTAAGATATTAATCTATTTATTTAACTAGATAATAAATGTTTGGAAAATGTTTTTTAAGATATACTTATCAATAGAGAACAAAAAAAAAGTTAAATCCTCACATATCTGGTTTAACTAAGCTATAAAATATTATGTTTCTTTTCACTTTTTCCTAAGATAAATGAAAGAGAAATATGTTCTGGTTATATTTCAACACCATTATTTTACAATCATTCAGCAGCATAAAAGACAGCTCATTCTCACTCACTGTTTGCATTTCATAAACAAGTTTTGTTTTTAGGTTTCTCTGGTGTTATCAACTCCTGAATTTTTATGCCCATCTTGCCAGTTTAATATTTTTCATACCACTCTTACATAAAATAGGCACTGATTTCGATGCATATTTAACAACTTGTGGATAAATAAGAAACAAAATCATTGCAATAGATAGATAGATGGATGAATAGATAGATAGATAGATAGATAGATAGATAGATAGATAGATAGATAGATAGATAGATAGATAGATAGATAGATAGATAGATAGATAGATAGATAGATAGATAGACAGACAGACAGATAGATAGATAGATAGATAGATAGATAGATAGATAGGTAGGTAGGTAGGTAGGTAAATAGATAGATAGATAGATAGATAGATAGATAGATAGATAGATAGATAGATAGATAGATAGATAGATAGATAGATAGATAGATAGATAGATAGATAGATAGATAGATAGATAGATAGATAGATAGATAGATAGATAGATAGATAGATAGATAGATGGATAGATAGATGGATAGATAGATAGATAGATAGATAGATAGATAGATAGATAGATAGATAGATAGATAGATAGATAGATAGATAGATAGATAGATAGATAGATAGATAGATAGATAGATAGATAGATAGATAGATAGATAAATATTTATAATTAGGTGCTCATAGATAAAAATAAAAATGTTGAAAATATATCTATAGTGCAATGATTTTGCTTCTTCTCATTAACAAGTTTGAAATATATATATATAGTTACCTTTTGATTGGTTATCCATGGTAAGAATAGAATATAAAAAGTATATTATAGCTCCAACATTTTAAATTTTAAATTAAGATAATAGTAATGCTATAAATTTTGATATAGCATGAGCAAATTACTTAATTCTTAAAGATTAAGATAGAATTCTGCAGGCATTTAATAAATATCGTTATTTATAATTATTTATATTATAATCCAATATATAATTTCAATACAATAGTTGCCATCCAAAAAAAACATCGTTACTTATAAATTTGGCTTTAATTTATTTTAATTGCAATGGTTCTTTAAAAGCTAAATATATAGAGATGTAGTAAATAAAAGAAGGAACAATTAGAGTTCACAAGATAATGATCTACTTTTAAATTAAAGTGATAATAATATATTTTAAGTATAAATATTTATTATTAAACTTTATATTTAAATTAAATTAATAATATCATATATTACTAATATAATTACACTTAATATCTTAGTTGGAAAGAAATGATTTAAATTAATTTCGTTTGTAAAATATTTATTGATTTTAATTATTTTAAATAGAAACAGAAAAATATTTAATTTAAAAGTTGTAATAGTTGATTTGGGATATTGACTAATGAGATTTAGATTTCTGGCATCACTTTATCCCAGGATTTTAAAGAAAAATGATAGAAACAGTCGATAAGAGTAGAGATTCATAATATATATATAATTAAAATTACCCCAAATCCAAAATTCAACCAGACCAGCAAAAAAAAATATTAAAACACAACCAAATGTTTCACTGCTGTAAGCAGACCTCTCAAGTGTAAAGAACTACAAAACTACACAATATATATAATATTAAACATTACCCACAAATCCATTCACTTCCCATCCACCCTTAATATTAAAAGAACTCTTAAATAAGTTAATTGCTTCAGAATAATAAATTTTCAATAATAAAGAAAATTTATTATTCTGAAGCAATTAACTTATTTAAGAGTTCTTTTAATATTAAGGGTGGATGGGAAGTGAATGGATTTGTGGGTAATGTTTAATATTATATATATATTGTGTAGTTAAACAATTCAAAACAAAGCAAAACTCTCCATATAGTAGTGCCATCTTTAGTGGTTATTGTGTAGTTTTTGTAGTTCTTTACACTTGAGAAGAATGCTTGTAGCAGTGAAACCTTTGGTTGTGTTTTAATATTTTTTTTTTTTTTTGCTGATCTGGTTGAATTTTGGATTTGGGGTAATTTTAATTATATATCGACTAGTTTAGCTTTATGCTTGTAATGTTTATATATATATGGCTATTTAACTTTCATTTCTTGGTAAATATTATAAAAGTTTTAAAATATTTAGTTTTAAAGAGTAAAATAATATTTTAAAAAGTTATATAAGGATACAATATATTTTGTAGCAATTGTTAAAATCATGGAGTCAGTTCAAACCAGTTTTTTTATTATGACCTTCTTGCAGTCTTGATCATTTACTTATAACTAAAATGATATCAAAAAGAAGTCTAAAAAAAAGCTAAAGTTATTATTGTTATTTGAGATAACCGTGAGAGAAAAAAAGGCAACTATATTTCTTCAAAGATAGATATATCTGCATTTATGTAAGAAAGCATTCGTTTATTTATTTCAAATTAAGTATTTTTATTACTCATAGATTAAAAACGAGAAACAAGTGTAATAATATCTCTAGAAATAATTTTTTTAAACTTGTAAAAGTATTTTTATATGACGTTAAAAATACTTACTTAGTTGAAAGTGATGTCTAATTAAAATTAATATTCTGTTTGAATTGAACAATTAATGCGTGATAAATAACTTGAAAAAAAAAATTGAAGAAGAAAATGTTCAGCATATATTTAATAATGAAAAAAGGACAGATAAAAGATGAATGAATATTTCTCATGTTTTAATAGAAAACGAAACATTATTATTGTACGAAAGGAACAGTAAAAATGGAAAGGATAATCGAAAAAGTCTTTTTAACTTTTTTATAGTAGATGACAGTCACGAAGATGATACACTACAATAAGGAAAATTAAAGGAATTTATTCATACGTTCAATTTTACAAGATTAATAAGTAAGAGAAAACTGAAGAAATAAGTGAAGTAAACTTACCGATAATTATTGAAACATATTTTAAAGTTTTGTAACGTAGGAAAAACAATATGAAAATGTATTGAGAGGATCTGTTAAACTCTTACATTAATTTATTTTCAAGAGTATAATTATGCACATGTAACATTAAATTAGTGAAGAAAGAAGGATGTATCCAATTCAGAACTTTTGTCCAGTTAGTGTTGTGCTTGTTTGTCTATGTTTTATTGAAATATATATTTTTTTCTAGCAGAAACAATATATGAGAAGCATTCAAACTCGGGAGGAATAGTGAATATCCATGGGTTACCATGGTAGTATTAAACCAGGAATTGAAATGGGTTTTAAAAAACAAAGAGAAAATGATTTTAAATTTAAATTTATTGTTAATAGTTTTTTTTGTTTGATACGAAATATAAATGCTAGGTATTCTAGTTAGTATTAACTGAAATAATTTTATATGCAATGTGGTATATAAGGTTAAAATGTATGAATCTTTTTATTATTCATTCTAGTTTTTAAAAAAAGTATGCTTAAAAGTATAAAAAGAGTATACATGCGTTATAACATGAAAGAGTGCATGAAGTATAATATTTTAACTTTATATTGTAGCTATTATATATATATATATTAAAAAATTGAGAGTGCTAAAATGGGTTGTAGCGGTAATTCAAATGTATTATCATAAAGTATATTTGACAAAGGAAATGAACTAATGGTGGTAAATAAAATTTTACAAGATTCTATGAAAATAAAATAAACATATTATACAATGTAATATTATCTGTGAGATTAAGAAAAGAGTGAATGTTAATGTAAAGAGAAGGAATATTAATCATGATCTCATTTGTTATATAAAAAAGTATTATATTGATAATGAAAATGTAGACAATTTGTTTTGTAACATGATCTCAAAGGTGAATAGAAAAATATTTAATTGGAGGATTGAATTAAATTATTGGTCTACAAGTAGTATAATAAGAGATGCTGAAGACATAGTAGGGAAAGATGAGTTGAAATTCCAGGAGAGGATATAAAATATTATCCTAAAGAACAGACTGAATAGTTGAATGGGATTAGTTTTCGTGATATCTAGATAGTTCATTAGAAAGAGATGGGAGAATTTTTTGCAAAAACATAAGTGTAGTATATACCGTAAGCACTTGCTGAATAAGTCAGGGTAAAATTGGGATAAGATCATTAGGAAAATGATTACGTGACAAAATATGACACCTCATAAATAAAGGAAACCTCTATCTCTCTATTATACTGTAGTATTTTTGGATAAAATCAGTTTCTTATCTAAGAAGTTTTCTGATAAATCAAAATAGAGTAGGCATCGAAAGTTGACTAAATATTTAAAGAATTTTATAATTTGTCTTCCTAAATTTTGACAGACTGGTCTAAAATAGTAAGACCATATGCAGAATAAATATTTTATATTTTAATAAAATTTGAATAAATTATTATATAAACCATGATACCTGAGATTGAAGTTAAACAGAAAATATAAGTGAGAGATAGAGAATGAATGTATAAAATGAATTACATTATATGAAAAAGAGTCCTTAATTTCAATATTTATTTTGAATACATTAACATTACCACAGCAGCAACAATTTTATTTATAAGATTCTAGTGCAATATTTTTATACCAATTCTGAATATGAAATATAATATAAAAATTACAATTTTATTAAAATATCGGAAATTACAAAATATCAACTAAATAAAGAAAGATGACTAAGAAGATAACCACCTGATATCTCATGAATTGTAAAACTATATAATATTAGTACGAAAGCATACATGATGTTAAAAAGAATAAACTTATAATTTTTTAAAAAAAACTAGATATTGAACATGGGAAGGGGTAAATGTATATAATAATTATTGTGTCTACCTGTGATGAATCTTCATAATGTTGTTGTAAATTTATAAACAGTTCAATGATTATTTTGTTAGTGAATTATTTAACCTAATGTGTATAACTGTTTGTTGTTCATTATTAATTGTTATAAATAAATGAATATATATCTGATCACTTATTGCATATATGTGTGGGGATGATAATCTGGACCAACTGATGATTGCTGGTTTAGCATGAAATACGTATATTGGTGATTATTTATTTTTTCAACATATATGTGTTTGAGTGTATCAGTGTTATAAGATAGTGTGGAGAGTGGCGGGTCATGTGAAAGTCTGTGCTCATATACCCTATATATGACATCATTAATAGAAAGTTTGAATTATTAGTACCAATATTGAACTTTTAAATTTTCTCCTAAATAGAACTTTAGATATCATTCAGAAGTATTCATATTTTGTATTATGTTTTTAATATACCTTATTGTTTATGTTAAATGTGTTGCAAATTATTAGTATCATTTTACATTTCTCTTTCTCTCTCAATTGGAGACAATTTTATTTAAATATTCCATGATGCTGATCTCATGCTTTAATTTGCTAGTCATGGATCAAGTGCTTGAAGTGTGCTAATGTTGTCTCTTGGGTCTAGTCTAGTTGACTAGATAGCATCCTAGGGTTTAAACTTATTATAAATATCCCCATGAGATGCTTCATGCAGTGAGAGAGTTATTTCGGTCTAGAAAAGTAACCTTTGTTTTAATATTTTTATTAAATCTCAGTCTGATCAAGGGTATGATTAATATATAAATACTTAATCATATTTATTCCTCTGCTTGAGTAATGGGATCACAAAGAAAAATAATTAACAATAAATTAAAAGCCAATAACTTATAAGTGTCAAAAGAAAAAATAGTAATAAGAAAACGGTAAAGGTTTTGTTTTAAACTCGTAAATTTCAAGTACAAACTTTACTTCAAATGTTTAAAAACTCTGCCAAAGGGTAATCCCATTACAATATATAGTAACTGGATGCAAGCTGGATGCATGACCAACCCTACTCTTCATTGGTTTTATTTCCTGATGAGCATATTGCAGGAAGGAACTATCGATTGTCATTCCCCAATACAGACATCACCCCACCTACAACAATATTTCCTGCTCATCAGAGGATGTAGCACCATAGAGACTTAAAGCATCTAGAAATTTATGTGTTTGGGTTCCCAAATGGTCCCACTAGAGTTTCATCTCACTACAACCTTACTTTTCATCATCTGGTTATGCCGAACATAGCTCAGGAGGCATGAGATTATTGTGAGCAAGATGCAATGAATGACCAGTGCTGCAAAATAGAATTGAACAATTAAATTGATTTCAAGTAACAACAATTTTATTTAACAATTCATTAGCAAATCCTTCTAATATAGTTTATTATTTGTATCCATGTGAAAACTCATTATAGTTCAATTATGAAAAGAAGTCTAAAAGTATTTCAGGTAGATTATTTGAGCGAAAATCCATTTTTTTTTGTTCACATGATGAGAAGAAGTCTAAACATGCATGTCAGGTAGATATAAGTATACAATTAATGTACAAGTATTGATAATCACATTTTGATGCTGATAGAAGAATTACAAGTAGGGATGCAAATAATATATGTGTTCATAATTATATTCTGATGTTGATAGAAGCATTTCAGATATATATATGTATGCAATTAATATGCAAATGTTTTTAACCATTTATTCCAGGTCTGTAGAAGCATTTTAAGGAGGTACACATAAACAATTTATACATAAATGTTTTTGACTATTGATTTCAAGTCTATAAAAGCATTTCAAGTTGAAGTACAGATAATATCAGTATTACAATTATTATTCCAGGTATGTGTAAGCATTTCAGGTAGGTATACATATTATAGATAAGTATTACCATCGTTATTAGAAACATTTTACTATTTTAACATATCTTTGATTTCTAAAAGATAATTGACATTTCCATTTAGCTGATTAAATTGAAATAATTATTACAAGTATTATTTGAATTATTTCTATTATTTGAACATGTCTTAACTTTTATGAAATAATTGATGTTTAACTATATATATATATCAAAATATTAATATATAACAAACTAACCAAAGGAAATACATATAAAAACAAAAAAAGACTTATAAATCCAATAAATAATATTATATTTCAACCAGAGGACTGGTTTTCATCAGAAAAAAAAAAAATACACAGTAAAATGGCGATAATCAAAAATTACAGATTTGGTAAAAGATTAAAATAAAGATAGACCAGTTTCAAAACATTTTAACTTACTGAATCATTCAATTGATGATTTAAAAGTAGTGATTCTTCAGGAAGGTTTTTCTTCTACAAGAGAGAGGAAACAAAAGGAGAGTTTTTTTATTTTTAAATTCAAGACCTTAGAACCACATGGATTGAATTTGAACACTGGAACTATTACATCTCTGGGTTACCTGGTCTCCTAAATGATTTCTATATGTGTATTTTTTATGTGAAAATTTTCTTATATGAGATTTTTTATGTATAGATTGGTTACATGGATGTTTAATATCTGTGTTTAATTGGTTTATAGATGAATAATTAGTTATAAATTATTGTACTTTGCACTAACTATAATTTTTGATTAAAATGTATAAGTATTTTAGTTTTTAATGAATATTAATGTGAGCACAGCTATTTTTTGTATGTGAGCATAGTTTAATTTTTCTATGTATGCACATATGTATATTTTAATTTTTAATTTTGGATTTTTTATTTTTATATTTATTTTAATTTAAATAGAATTTAAGCTTGATTAGGAGGGAATGTAATTTTTGTTGTTTTTTTTGTTTGAATTTTGTCATTGATTGGGTAGATATTCTGTGTTAGATTTTGTGACCAATCAGGGGGGGTTTGTTAAAATTTTTAATCTTTTACCAAATCTGTAATTTTTGATTATCGCCATTTTACTGTGTATTTTTTTTTCTTTCTGATGAAAACCAGTCCTCTGGTTGAAATATAATATTATTTATTGGATTTATAAGTCTTTTTTTGTTTATATATATATATATATATATATATAGTTACGATATATATATATATATATATATATATCGTCAACTTTTGACTGAAGTTAATAATTGATTGTAAAAACTTTTCTAAGACTAATAATATAAATTTTTCTCTCTTTTGCTTTATAAAAATTAATAGCTATAATTTTAATTCATACTTTATTGCAAGTGAATGATTTCTAATTGCTTACCTCTAAATTAATGTCTTCATTTATTACTGCATTGCTAAATAATTGGGGTTCTGTCTTGAAGATGAATGGTTAAAACTTCTAGGCAAGGCCTGGAGTTCACATGGTTTGCAGATGGAAAAAGAACCAGGGGGTGTAGCTGACTCTCATATTATGATGATTATTCATTAGGCTGTTTGATGGTTCCATTAAATCACTTTTCTAGTAATCTTGTAGCTAAATCTTCTGTCAATTCATAAATCTTGTTATTATGAATCAATTAATAATAATTGTCTACCAATTTTCCAGACTATATTTTTTTCTCTCTGACAATGGATTCACCTTACATATCCTTTTTCTCCCATTAGTGGCCATGTTTTTTATCCTTCTCAGCATTTTTTAATCCCCTAGATCATTGGAGAGTTTCTTTTTGGTGGGAACAGACTTTTAATTAGTTACTATTTTCAATTATCTGCCTTACATGTGTTTTCAAATCTTAATTTTTTTTTCCTGCAGCACGGTGACTTGACACTTTAATTTATACTACAGTTATTCTGCCTTAGAAGTTTTCTTCCATCTGAGTTTTAATGTTTAAATATTTTTATTTAATTGATTTTTAACTTAAATTTATGAATTTTAATAAAAAAAAAATTATACTTTCTTTAACTGCAAATATAAATATATTTGCTTTGCTTTTTTTTCATTTTAAAAAGTTTGATTTTGTTTTTCGTTTGACCAAATCATCATGAATTAACAAATTATCATTTTAATTGCAGTCAAATTTTATTACTTCTTTCTTCTTTTCTTATTATTACTATTTTTTTTAAATATTACTAATCTGACTTGGCTTTAACCTATTTCATTTTAATTGGGGAGGGGCATCTTCTAAACATATATGTGAAACAGTGTGTTTGTTTCAATATTTATATATTGTGATGGTTATTTGGTATTTGTAAAATAATAATAATAATAATAATAATAATAATAATAATAATAATAATAATAATAATAATAATAATAATAATAATAATAATAATAATAATAATAATAATAATAATAATAATAATAATAATAATAATAATAATAATAATAACAACAACAACAACAACAACTTCAAATTTTTTTGTTGGTTTATTATAAAAATATTATCTTAAATTTACTGGATCCAACAAAATTTAAAAAAAAATCCAATATATCTTCCTGTATTTTTATAGCATTTGAAATTCTTGTAGCAATTTTGGTTTGGTTTTAAAAACATATGCATGCAAAAAAAAGGATAATATGCTTAAAAAAATGCATAATATTGTATATATGTGGATAAATTAGCTCAGTTAAAGCAATATTAGTGTTCACAATAATAATAAAGCAAAATAGAGACATAAACTTTTAATGTAATAATAAATGTGTTGGTGTAAATATGAATGTTTCTGTTTTTCTGATATATTTCAATATAAAGGAATACCATTTTAAAATATTTAGGTAGATTTATTTTAAATGTGAAATAAAATCGCAATTATTGTGAGAATGGCAAATAAAATTAAAATCAATTATCTTAATATCTGTAATATAAATATTTGTTCTAACATTGTGATTTGTACATTTAATAATATTAAAGTATAATATTTTATTTAAATATGTTTTAAAGTGTTACGTACATACCTCTCAAATAAAATGTTCTTGAAATGACAAATTTCAAAAATCATCTGCTGTTACGGTTAAAACAAATACTGGTAGTGTATTTAAAAAATTATTACCTCAACATCTGTGTTTGGATATTTGTTTTTTTAAGCCAGTTTTAAAATTAATGGACTTACTCTTTGTAAACAATTTTATAAGAAATGTCGAAAATTAAAAATTTTACTTCTCTGCAAATTCTAATTATACCCTTAGCATCTTTACAAATGGAAAAAGTGTCACCCCATTAATAGATTGATTCAAATAATAAAATTTTGTCATCATTCATTGTTTAAGCTGGATTAATTCTTTTCACACCCCTGTGATTTTACAATTAAAGTGCCTATGGTTTTCAACCTTATTTTAAAAGAAACAACATTCTTAAAGATTTTGTTAAAAATAATTGGATTTCTTAAATACCTTAAGTAAGGCATATAATCCCCGCACACATAAGTTAGTTTATATAAAAGAATTTATTTTGAATAAAAAATTAATACTTATGTACATTTATCTATTATAAATGTTTATATATGTGTAAAATTCTTCATAAAAATCCTCTGACCAAACCGTACTCTTCTATATGTGTAGAATCTTCTATCTAATGCTTAATAAAACAGTACTGTTTTTCTTTTATTTCTGCTTTTTCGTTAAACCCGTTATCTTTTCTTTTAATGGGAAATTATGTATTAATATATAACAAATAAAAAAACTTCACTTTATTCCAGCAGTATATATATATATATAACAAAAAGATATTTGTTTTTAACTATTATTTAATATATATATATATATATATATATATATATAACAAAAAGATATTTGTTTTTAACTATTATTTAATATATATATATATATATATATATATATATATATATATATATATGTAAGCATCTTATATAAGGACCTATAGAAGTTAGGCAAGATAATGCCACATCTTTAGAGAATTATACTATAATAAGGTAAATATTTTGTATTTTAAAAAATAATAGATTTATATCAGCACGATAGCTATTTAAGAGATTGATTAGATTAGACTAGTGTACCTAGTTGATCAGATAAAACATTATTATTAATTAAATTGTTACATTTTTATGTATCAGTGTCAAACTCCCTCCACTCTCAACTTTCATACTATCCATCTCAGATAAATACAATAATGATTATTATTAATAATTTTCTAAACTGGAGATTATCTCTAGTACAGATATAAACTTTAAATCTCAATTAAATATTAATATATCAGATTTTTTAAATTATTAATACTAGTTTGCTTTATCCTTGGCTTAATAATCTTTTTCAGTGACTTGTTTTGTCCAACGACATATAAAGGTACAGCTGTACACTTATTAATATAGGAAAAATCAGGATCAAAGTGCCACAATTAATATTGGTAGAAATTATTTATCTCTTGAATATTGAGAACTTAATTCATTAATATATTTTATTTCATATATTTATTGATATGTATTAAATTACCTGATTTTCATCTGATTAAATTCATAAATAAATTTGATCGCATAGTATTATTAGAATGCGTTTATTCAAATGTACATTGTTGTAGTAGTAACGTTATTTATATTTATTGCTCTTACTCACACATAGTTTAAATATTAATTAATTAAGATATGGTTTAAATACAAATAAATGCCCTTATTTAGTCATATCTATAATAAAGATTTTTTTTAAGTTAAATATTAAAATTTTAAGAGACATTTATTCTAATTAAATATTTTAAACCCTGAGGTAACTTACGAGTTGATATATGGTATGGCCAAACATATAAGCATTATTAGACTTATTTATTTTTATTTACAAATAATACAATTACATTTGAATTTTATATGCCTGAGATATTATTATTATTATTTAATTCACATTTATAGTTTCTCCTTATATATTTAATTGTTCTGTTTACAATAGTCTCTTTATAGTGATTATCCATAAAATATAAGTTAAACAAACGTTTTGACAGTTAAATTGTAAATTATTCTCTTCTTTAATGAAGAACAGCTAAATAAAAATTTCAATGAAGAACAATAAAACTTTTCAATTTCTGAACTGAATGATCTTGAAAATTTGTCTAAAATTATTGATAAACTTCGACTTACTTTGATTGAATGTGAAAGTACTCGAAAGGAGGACATATTCTATCCCTGGATTCTGAAAGAAGAAAGTTTAGTGATGTGTATTAAAAAAATGTAAAATTGTGAATTAGTACATAAGTCATGGCTAATTTATTCACATTCAAATATTAATGCTTTCTTCTTTTCTTGTAAATTATTTTGTCAAACGAATCATAAAGACTCTAAATCAAATTTTGTATCACATGGTTATAATCAAAGGACAAATTTATCTCATGACTTCACATACATAAAAAAGTTTTGTTCACACAACATGTAAAAAAATCTTGTATGATTCAAAAACCCGACTGACAAACAATAAGATCTTTTTTTTTTTCATATGTCATAGCATCGCCGGGACGCGAACCCACAACCGTCTGCAATCAACTACTTCTTGCATGGCAGCTGCGATACCTCTCGGCTAACAACGAAGATCTTTGATGCATAAAATCAAAAGCTTGTGGAATTGAAGAAACAACATTGGTCAAATATATGTGTAAGAATAATTGAAATAATAAAATATCTTCCTTCACAATGTTTAGCTTTACATGATACTTCAGATAAACTATACGAAACAAATAATAGTACTTTTTGGAAATTAATTGAATTGTTCATTAAATTTGGTTCCTTTAATTCTACTATGGAGACTCACATAAATAGAATACTAAAATCCAAATATAAGAGCAATTACTTGAGCAAAGACATACAAAATGAAATTATTTAATATCTCAGTAATGCTATCCCAGATAAAATTTTGTCATCCATTAGATTGGCGAAGTATTTTCCTATTATATTAGATTATACTCCAGATAGAAATCACACTGAAAATGACCGTTATCGTTAGATGTTTTCTGCAATTAAAAAAGTATTTATTGAAGAGCATATTTGGGGATTTTTGGTAATTGGGAATTCCACGGGTGAAAATTTATATGATGTAATAATTAACAATCTGCAAAACTAAGATTTAGATATACAAAATAAAAGAGGCTAAGTATATGACAAGGGGCTAATATGAAAAGAAAAAAAGTAGCCTGAAAAAATTAATTTTAAATCAAATTCCAGAGCTTTTTGTGTACCGTGCAGCTTATAGTTTAAATTTAATAGTTAGTGATGCTGCAAAAGTAAATTCAGAAACCATAAGTTTTTTGGAAATTATACAACCAATTTATAATTTTTTCGTGCTACATTGGGTTATCTTAAAAAAGCATATTACCTCATTAATGTTAAAACTATTTTGGATACTAGATGGGAAAGTCGTGTAAATTCTCTTCAACCACTGGGACATCAAGCAGGTGAAATATATGCTTTGTTTGAAATATTATCTGATGACAATTTTGATTAAGAAATTAAACACGAAGCTCATATGTTACGTACAAGATTAAAGATTACCAGTTTCTATATTCTTTTATTTTATGATATGACTTAGTACATTTTAAAAATCCTATTAGTCAAATTTTGCAAAATTCTCAAATAAATATTTCACATGCTTTGATAGCCATTAAAAATCTAAAACATTTTTTAGTAATTACTGCGCAGATGTTTGTTCCAACTTTTTATTTCAAACAGCTAATAATTTATGTGAAAATTTAGAAGAAGAGTCCCACTTCAAAAGTAATAATCTAGTGAGAAACAAAAAAAAAAATTAACATTTATTAATATGAACAGCGAGAGTAAAGATTCCAAACGCCTGAAGATAAATTCAGAGTAAACTTCTTTTTCATAGCATTGGATACGACAATTGCATCTCTTGATGACAGATTTATGGAAATTAAAACCCACAACAAACAGTTTGAAATTTGTCAACTATAAATAAAGTTGGTGAAGCTGATTTAGAAACGCTTAAAAAAAAAGAATGTTTCAATTTAAAAATTAATTTGCGTGACAATGATAATAATAAAGACATAAATGGAGAAGAACTGTGTGTATTTAAAAACTTATTTTCAAATTAATTATCTCATTTCAAAAATCCATTTGATATTCTATGTCGCATCCATGAAAATAATTTGACCGTTTCATTCCCAAATTTGAGCATATCAATAAGAATTTATTAAGTCTTCCTACAAGTACAGCTAGTGGAGAGATTTTCGAAGTTAAAAATCACAAAAAGGTAATTACTTTGACGTAAATTTGTCAATGATAGCTATAGAGAATGGCATACGCAATACTCTAAATGTTGATGATTTTGTATCTACATTCATTTCCGCTCGGAAAAGAAATTTTTAATTATATATTCTGACCTTGCCCGTGCATCCTCACTTCCAGATATTATATGATATGAAATAAAACGGGTTCTATCTCAGTTAATAATTAACAACTAAAATATTTAGCATTAAAATTAAAATATTTCACTAGCTCAAATTTAAAATACGAATAAGGTTCAGTTTATAAAAATAAATTAAATAAATATTTAATATTTTCATGAGACTTGAAGTGAAAATACAGGTGACAAGATAGATTACATTGAGCCAATATCCCACAGGATACTACCCCAATGGCATAAGAACACTATCCCCCCTTTTATTACTATTTCAAATAACAAACTCATAGTATTCTTACGACTTTAATAACTTCTACTCACTAAGATTAAACCAATAATTAAATCTTAATCTTCTATTTATAATAATCTAGCTCAAATAAAATAATCTCAGGTTCATAAAGTTTATTCTAAGTTAATTTTAAAATACGGTAGTAAAATATGAGAAGGGATTTTATGTCATAATCTACTACACTGAAACTAATAATAATAAATAACTAATAATATTCTTCATTGTTTAACTAATTCTGTATATCTTTTCTTTTTACTATAATTTTATTACCATAATAAAATAATGAATAATATAATATGATCTTATATCTTCATGTAATAATATAATAAATAAATACGTGGTAGCATTTTAATAATCTGACAAACAAAATATGTTTGGCAACTGATAGCATATAATTTAATATAATATTGTGATAACTGATTTATGACCAATAAAATAATGTAAGATTATGATTATTTAATTATAATGAATACCAATAAAATATTTAAAATTCTTAAAATAATTCTCTATTTATCTTTTGTGCAAAATTATATATTTGTTTCAGTTATTATGCATATATCGTGATTTCATGCAGCGATGTGGAGAAATAAATAACTCGGACACAAAATTTTTGAAATAACAAAATTTAACAAAGTTTATTACTAACAACAAATAAATAAACAATTTATTTACACTATTTACAGTGGATATCCTTAATTTTTTTATTTTACAGTTTGATCTACCGGGTTATAAAAAAAATAATTTATATTTCAATTATATTTTTATTTAGATTTAGGACAAAATTTAAAAAAATGTTACTATTTGATTTCTCATTATGGTTAACTTATTACAAATATATTTATCTACTTTATTAGCAACAGCATTTTATCCTTAATATTATTAAACTATCTTATTTTAAAAATTCATACCTAGAAAAAAAAAAATTCTATAGAAAACAAAATTTTATAATGAATATGGATTTCTCAAAATATTAAAAAAAATTTCATCTTGTAAAAATTGTTCTGAATATCTTTCATTAAGCTTCACAACTTTCTTTTTTACTTTTAACCATTCCAACTCTAATAATCTAATGTCTTGCATCAGTGTGTGCAACCTTAACAGATTGTTCAATATTTTTTCCATATTTTCTTCAAATATTGATAAGTGATCTTTACTGCCAATAGATTTTATTTGAAATTCTGGATTCTGTTTTACATTATTATTAGGCAAGTAGATTGAGTTGTTGACAAAAGGCTAACAATTCTAGATTTTGCTTCTCAGCTTCCGACAATGCCTTCTCAATCTCACAATTAAAATCGGCATTCTTTTTGTGAATTTCATCTTGTAAAGTCAAAGATGTTACACAAAATATTATCCAAAAATTCAGTACTAGATTTTAGTATTTATCACACAATGTTTACTAATCATAATATATTCTTCTTTAAGCCTTACTTTAGTATGATATAAGTGTAATCATCAATATATTTTTGTTAATCAATAAACAAAAAATATACTATGCATATTGTTTACATAATTTACTTTGTACTATTGTATTTTAAAATATGCAATACTTATTTTCTCTTAAAAAAAAATAATACTAAAGCATTTTAAAATTATTACCACTTTAAAGAAAATATCTTTGTTTAGATACTTTATTTTAAAAAAGTTTATATTTCATTTCCGAAATAAAATTCAAAATATATTCGATGATTCTTTTCTTTCCTTAGGATACTTTGGATCTTCAATTTTAAGTTATAACGTCCTATTTTTTCTAAGCAAATAAACTAATCTTATACAAAACGATAGCATAACCTAAGTTCTAAATTATTTATCATTTCTCTTAAACATATCTTACTAAACGATGCAGTTACATGAAATAAAGATAGCGAAAACAGATGCATAGGATTAAGGAAGAAAGCTAGAGTATTACTCTTAACATATCTCAAAATCATGGCACAGTGCGAAGAGGTAGGACATTTACCTGCCTAATATCCTCTAGTACAGGGACGATGTTAAAGCTATTTCTTCAGCTTTATTAGAACATCAAATATTTAAAGAAATATAAACACTGTCCAAATAAAATGTGTATCAGTCATAGGGCTATGTTAACTATGCTGATATTCACATAAAGACTAAATATTATTTCCATTCCTTATAACATCCTATTTTTTAAAACAAATACATCAACTTGGTTTCCTGCTAACTATAGTACTTCCAAGCCACTATCTCAACATTATTTCTCAAGATTTTTCTACATCTTACATTGATAAATAACTATCTGCATTTACAAAACAATAAATAAAATTCATTAATAGTTAAACAATCTTACTATCCCATAAGAAAAGTTACTTACTTCATTGCTCTGTATGTTTAATCATATACAATCTACTTAGACAATATTTGAATATCCAATAACATGAAAATTTTAAAAGAATCACATAATTATTTGTTATGTTGGATTATATCACTAATAAAAAAAAAATAATAATCTCATATGCATATTTTCAAATCAATCCTATCTCATAATGTTTTTTTTTTTTTAATGTTGTATGAAATGCGGTACATATAAGTAAAAAACCTTTACACTTCATTCTTCCAATTTATGGATGATCTAAAGAAAACAAAAAAATATACATTATAAATTATCAATAGTTATTATTATTACCAATAACCTTTATCTAGTCATCGTGTTCAGTAGGCTTCCTTTATCCACTTGAGCATTGCAGATATATAAAAAAAATTCACACCCATACACTTTATATTAAAATATTTTTAGCTAAATTATTAGATTGTTATATTATAAAATTTTAATATTAATAAATTAATGTTTTTATGTTTTTCCTAATCTTATATAAAAATTTAGATTTAAACTAGGTTAACAAAATAAAAAAAATCAAAACTATAGTTACATATTTTCTTGACGATAGTTCCTGATAAGTCCAAAATGTTTATCATTTTCTCTAGAGTTTTTTAAAAATGTTCTCCTCTAAGCGCGTTAAAGTTTAAAATAAAAATAATTATTAATCCATTTAGTAAAATTTAGAAAATAATCCTTGGTTTTAATTTTTAGGACGATAATATTAATTAATCCCATGAAGCTTCTTAATCTTCTCTACCAATATTCTCTGCATATCCGATGCATCAATCCATTTAATTTAACTTTAAAAATATTCGATAAACTTTTAAGTACTATTTGTATTTCCATGGATCCATCTTTTATTCAACTATGTGTTCACTTTTTTATATATGTTTCCTTCTTGATACATTTAAACTTTCGTTTGGTATTTTTATAAATCTCTTTTAAAAAAAAAAAAAAATGTTACCTTCAGAAAGGATATAACATTTTACTCCTTTTGATATAATATTATATAAAATAATTCATGCAATATACAATTGTTTTATTACTATTTAAAAAAATAAATCTTGGATAGGCTTATAAATAATAATGCGTCTCCAATTTTTTCATTAGACTCCGTATGATGTCCGAGCTGTGGTGTTTTAGGTACCAAAACAGTTCTTCGGTGAAATATTAATAAAGCTGTATCAATAAATATTCCAAACATTTTTTTAGCATTACAACTTATATCCATTTTATTTCGTAGTATATCCATTTTTTATTGCGTAGCTTAGGTTAAACTTTTAGATAAAATACGACTGGTATGTACTTTAAAAAATTAGAAAATCATCTCCACGAAGTTTCTAAATTATTATATTTTAAAACTCTCTTTTGCAAAAAATACTTTTAAAATTATCAATTAATTTTTTGCAGATAAAGTTATAAGAAAGTACTAAAAAAAAATTGACTAAATTAAAAAATTTTAAAAATAAATACTATCTCTTTGAGAGCTGCTAATATACCTTTCTTTGGTTTCAATACATTATTAATCTCCCTCTATACCCCTGTGCAATTCATATTTATAGTCTGTAAGAATACCTATTCCTATTGGTTAATTCTTACTTTAGCTTGAGAACAAATTTACATATTTTCAATTTCAAGTAGAATTGAATTTCAAAATTAGAAACTATGATGTAATAAAATTTAAAAATATTATTTAAAATTCCACTTTTAATTCAATTATAACTTTATTTAAATTATTTAATCTTTTAAAATAACATTTAATAACTTATTCCATTTCTTAATATTCAATTTATCAATTTTTATTTAAATAAAATATTTAATTTTTATATTATGAATGTATTCGTCTTTATTACATTACTTAAACATTATATATGATAGTTAACTTAATGTTTAATACTATTTACTTTTATGATAGGCAATAATTCTATCCAATTCTATAATATAACTTTTAAAATATTTTAAACTTTGTTATTATTTCAAACAAGCGTGTGTGTGAGAGTATACATTAAAAGTCACATGATTAATAACTTTGACAGACGATTTTTAATCTATTTCTCTGCCTAGATTTATAAAATTGATAGACTTATTATATTATATAAAATAATTATAAAAAATTTGGAAGAACAATTTAGAAAATATAGAATTAGATATAATTTTCACCATTGCAAAGTTTATTTTAAAAATATACTATATTAATTTTGACTATTTAAATATGATTACAAATCTAAATATAGCATTTATTAAATTATACATTTTAAACTATTAAAATCGGATTTTTAAATATACTTTTAATTTTTATAGCTGTGTTATTTAATATGGCCAGCTTTTACAACCATATGCAACAATATTTTAAGCTTTACATAACTATTTTTAAATGATTTTATACTACGTATTCTCTTTAGCTTCAAATTGTGCTTTAAAGATATAATTGACTTAATATAATTAATGTATTAAAAGAACATATTATAAAATTTAAAATTTTTAGTAATTGACTGTTATAAACTATTACTGACTTATAGAAAAGGGCACAATATAAATTTTTTAATAAAACATTAAAATGTAAATTATATCACTCAAATTTGAGGTGTTTTGCAAAAAGGTGCTGATGACTCTTTCTCTTGCCCTTATACAGCCTCTAAAATATGAGAGCTATGACTTATATCTGTTTGTATACCAACAAAAGAACTTTTTATATCAGTTAAAAGTGCTATTAATCCTGAGATGGTATCTGTTTTTTACATTTTTAAACTAAGACAAGAGGCTTTGTATTTATTAAACAATGTTCGAAATGGTACAAAATTATCCTTGTTTCCTATTTAGATTCAAAACTAATATTAGTCAGTTAATACCTATTATTTATCAATAAATATTAAAATATGAATAGTAATTTGCTTTTTCATTCAGTGTACTGAATAGTCATAGAGATATTAGTTCACTAGCCATTGTACGTTGCTTGGTGGCACTGCTTCTGTGGAAAAACACAGATGTTATTTACATGGACGAACCTATGACTAATATAGCACTATGATCATAGTAGCCATCATCCACATGATATAGTTTACAAAACTAAACCTATGACTAATACAATACTACAATCATAATAGCCGTGTGATGGAATTATTTTATATGTATAGGCATAGAAATGGGGTGTCCAGCTTTCTGTGGTGACACTTTCTATGCATACAATATACAATGGCAGTTCGCTACTGTTTAATATGACAGTGTGTGGACTTCAATATCATGGAACTGTTGAAATGTGCTTGCAAATAAATGTCCTACATGGAAACTGATGTAGTATTACCTACTACTCTTAATTATCAGCCTATTGGCAAGGTTTGTGTATGCAGTGTAGAAGCATTGGAAATTTCAAAAAGGCTAGGCCACAGCACAATTGTAGGTGTTCATGAAAGAGTCACATTTTGGTTGTGATACATATGAAAGAAACAAAATGGCTGAAGGTAACAGTGGAATTTTCCAACTGTGGGAGCTGCCCAACACTGAATCTAATGCTGTTCCTTTTTGCAGCCCAAAAATCCTACCACATGCCAATCAATGTGCATGTGGTAAAGATATGAGTCTTAGCAGATGAACCTGGCAGTTTTTGTGCTGCTACTGCTCTTGCAGATGAACCATCTCCATTCACAAGGGGATGGGGTTTGAGGGTGCCAGGATGCCCTTCCTCAAAGCGTTGCACCTCATTTATTTGTGGAGCTGAGAGCAGCTCACCATTCAATGTGCCAAAGATGATCTACAACTATCCAGACCTGTAGCAGTAGAGTGAACAACTGGTTTCAGAGAGCTCTGCCACCTAAGCCTGGTGTTGCATCCCTGCTGTCAAATTGGCAGTCCTGGACTACTCATGAAGGTAGATGAACCTCTTTTTACATGTCACAAAAACTACCAGGGAGGGATGCTTCCACAGTAGTGGATCCTCAGACATCTGTGCAGGGAGACAGGTGAATGTTTTACATCTTCCATCCCCTGTTGCTCAACAGTGACTGCTGGATGCCACCCAGGAGCACATGAAGGCCAAATCTACCATCTATTCAGACTGTTGAAAGGGGTATAAGACCACTGCCCTTGAGGCAGCAGGCTTTAACCACCTAGCTGTTTACCACTGATATAACTTTGCTGACTCCAGCATTAGTGCCCACACCCAGACTATCAAGAGGTTGTGGGGCCTACTGAAATGGCAGAATAAAAAACACCATGGCACAGCATGCCAATATCTAGAGAATTATCTTGCAGAATTTATTTGGAGACCCATTCATAAAGGTCAAGTCATTTTAAAAACCATATTACACAAAATGACCCCAACACAAATAACAAGTTTCAAAAGATATTTTTGTCTGTTTGTTATTGAAATTGTTATTCGAAATGGTTATTGACAAGCAGTTTTGTTTGTTTTAAGAGCCATCAAAAAATTCAAATGTTATTAATAAATTTATTTTTGCAATAGTTGAGATTAATTTGTAAGACAATCAATTTCAATGGTTTTTTGGGGGGTTATTTTTTATTTTCTTTAAAAACTTTAATATTAAAAGCAGAATGTCAACTTTGAAAGGGAGAGGGTGGGGGGAAGTAAGTAGGCATAAAGAACAACAGAAAAAAAATGCTTGTCATTACTTATTTGAAAAAAAAGTTGGCCAAAAACAAAAACCAGTCTCTGATTAGTTATTATTAAAAAATCATCTTTTTTGTGTAACTACTGTAATAAGAAGATAACACAAAATGATGAAAGGAGCAAAAGAAGCAGTCTCTGATTAATTATTGTAAAAAAAGGCCATCTTGTCTTTGACATTTTGTGTAAATTGTAAGATAATTTACTATTATTTACTATTACAGAAATAACATAAATGTTTAAGAGTCACAGCCTGGTAATGTTATATTGGTCTGTTTTTTCAGACAAAAAGAACCACCAAGCGATGTAAAGTGGCTAATTAACCAGTACCGTCATATATAAATAACTAGAGAGATGCGAATCTAGTTCAATATAAATAATTGTAGTTATTATCATTTCGTAGAATTGTATATATTTTAAGTCATCTACAGCTAAACTACACATGTTATTCAATGTTAGAGAAGCAACTTTTTGCTATGTTTTTTTGTATGTTTTAAATTAATTTGTTTTTATAAATCGGTGAAGAATATTCCCATGATGTATATAAAAAAAATTGTCATATATTTCCAATGAAAATTTCTAGATTATGATAGTTATTTGATTAAAAAGTTATGTCCTCTCTTTAGGGGCACCTGATGAAAATTTTAAAGGATGTTTAATACTCGAAATAAAAATAATTCATTTTTTTTCCTAATAAGCAAGCAACCGATTTATCAATAAGTAAATTTGCATATTTAAAAAAATGCAGTCTTAAAAATATTAGTTGAAAATAAAATCCATTTTTTTATTTTTGTTTAAGCACTATTTTTTACAACCTTTTCATTAAAATGTGTCATTTACAAAATCTTTTTTTTTCCAATTGGAATATAGACCTGGTATGTATATTTACTTTTTTTTTCTGTAATAATAATTTCTCGAATAAGATTAACTACTTTCCATTTCTATTTTTTCAAGTAATGGTGGTAATTGAGAAAATGTAATCATTTTATGTGTCTAACAGCTGATTCTTCAGATCGTCAAAATCATCAACCCCCTCCTGCACAAATATAATTTAAAAATGTAATTTAGAAAGTAATGTTTTCTCAAAAAAAAAAGTAAATGCACTTTTAAAAAAAAAATGTCTTAAAAAAAAATAAATGTAAATCCCTATAAAAAAGAAACAGGTGAAAGCATTATATTTATTTGTTTTTTAATAAATAATAACAAAATTGTAAATCAGCCCAGTAACGTTATATCTATTGGTTTTTGACTAATAACAGAGCCATCAAGCGGTGGGCGACAGCTAGTTGGCTAGTCGACTAGAACCTCAATTTTTTACAATTTTCTCTTTTTAAATATGATGTTTTTTTTATTATTTCAGTACTGATCAATCTTTAATTAAGCATTATTTCTCTCTCTTATAATTAATAATTGCTCACATATAAAGTTTCTAAAAACTAGTAAAATTGATAAACTGCAGAAAGAAAACCAATGCAAATAGAGAGACAAAATCTTCCATACAGTAGTAAAAACAGTAATCAATGGATGCAAGGTTTATGTATAAAATCCCTATGTAGCGCTTATTAAGCCAATATCTCAGACTAGTTTCTAACTTGTGACTTTCATCAGTAAAAAGCTTTGAATTTGAGAACACTACACCTAGATCTTGGGTTCTGATGCATCCCATTAGCAGCCATCTTTTATCTTTTTAGTTAACTATAAAGCTATGAGTGCAAAATAAAAATATAATAATGTCTTCAATTCTATCTCATTCTCTTCTAACCCAGTTCAGCATCTATACATTTTGGTATGTGGTGGCTCATGATTAAAATTGTTGAGGGTACTGTTTCAGAAAATTTGTAGCCCATGGTTTTAATATTGTGTAAAACAAAACAAATATATTTTTAAAAAAAATATACATAAACTTGATAAAATCCTAACCACAAAAAAAATTACAATTCATGCAAACACGGAAAGCAAAACAATGCATTTTTTATTTCACAGCTGCAAAGCCAATTTTTCTGTCAGTACTATTCAGAATTAAAGCTATGAATATGCTTCTTGTTGCTCTTTATGCCTGGCTGAGATATTTAAATATCAGATGTTGAATGACCTCTTTTCTTAACTACAAATTTCACATGGAGAGAGAACTGTGAAAAATTAAGCTGTTGAAGTTCACTTACAGTCCCAGAACTTATTTGTTAGAAATGACAGAGACTTAAAGATGCTATGAATAAATTATTTAAATTTTCTGTAAAATAATAAAAACAAACTGTGGATTAAATAGAATAGCTGGGAGCATGATAATCACTTAAATCTATGCTTTACGACATTCAAGAATATAGTACAAGATTTTTAAGTACAACACATTCCAAGTTGAAAAGAAGATTAAATTTGCACATTAGGGTCAGAACTGTACAAGTTTCTTATCTTGAACATGTGCACACGTACACAACAGCCAATATCACACCATTGAATATGTGTTAGATATGTAAAGAATATATAGTTTTATACAAGGATTTTTGTACTTTTTTCAAAAAGTAGAGAGAAAGTTATTGATACTAAGCTTAAGGATTATATAATTCACAAGTTTAAAAAAGTAATTAAAGAGAAAAAGTCTACTTGTACTATTTTCTTATGTTATTCAAAATAAAATTTAAAATCTGTGATATGAAAGAATGAAAATACTTTACATTTTATTCACCATGAGTTGAATTGTCAGGCATGAATATTTATTATTTTAATGTTATTAGTAAAATCATGCTTTAAAAACGTTTTAAATATAAAAACACTTACTGAAATGATAGTTTGAAGAGGATGCTCTTTAATACATGAGAGCAATAAAATGTTACCTTAAATTTTGAAGAATGTAAAAGATAATGATCTGAAAAAGCCTTCTCTTATGCATAAACATTATCATGCTTTGTGACCCATGCATAAGAAAGCTCAGCACTAGCACAAAAGCTGCAGAATTATGTAGCTTAATGAACATAAAATTAAGATGTGAGCATTTAAATGATATTTTAGCATCATATATGAAGGTTTGGACAAAATCTCTATCAATTGACCATACTTTTTACATTTTCTCAGATAGCAAGTAATTAATGTATATTCATCAAATTTTTCAGTTCATTATTCTACACTTAGATTAATCTATGAAGCTTGTGTATGTTATGCTTTATTAATGATATATAATCCAGAAATACAATGTTAAATTCTACCATGATTGTGGCAACTAAACCATATATAAAATAAAATGTGTTTGCATGTATAATTAATTGTATTTCACTATTTTTAGATACTTGCTACAGATTCTTTATATACTGTTATCAAAGAGGTCATTTTGCTTTGGTATAGCAATTTAGAAAGAACAGGGATGCTGAAAAAGTGTTTTAATAGTATCTACTTTATTAATCAAAGATGGATGGAATATGATGTATTTAATTATAGTATACAAATATTTGAATCATAATTACTTACTTAAATACACCTTAAAATGATTAAGAAGTGAACTGTCTCATAGATATCAGGAACTAAACCATATATCAAATAGTACATGTTTATATCTGAAATATATTAGATTTCACTCTTGCTTACAATTTAGAACACATGCTACTTCTTATTGTAGCTATGTGTATCTCACTACATGCATTAAGTATGTACATTGAATACAACACTAATATTTAAACAGCATTTTTTTATTCTAAAACCTTGGTAAAAAGAGTGTTAAGTTTTGTTTAAGTAATGTGAATGTGAGTTCCTTCACATCTCATCCCAAACAAGTGTTCTGGCCAAAACAAATTTTTAAAAAATGTAGCCTGCTAGTTAGTTGTAAAATTAATTGGGAAAAATAAAAACAGTTTAATTAAAGTTATCAACTTTGCAATAGAAGTTTTAATAAAATTCCATTAATAAAAGTGTGGAATTTCAGATTTAATTTGGATTACTAAATAATAATAATAATAATAATAATAATAATAATAATAATAATAATAATAATAATAATAATAATAATAATAAACAATAATAATAATACTAATAATAATAATAATAATAATAATAATAATAATAATAATAATAATAATAATAATAATAATAATAATAATAACTGAAACACAGGCTTTTTATATACCTGTGGCTATATATATGTAATATATAAGGTATATGAGCACAGACTTTTAGATGACCCATCACTTTCCACTCTATCTAATAACACTGATATACTCAAGCACATATATGCTGAAAAGATAAATAATCACCAATATACGTATTTCATGCTAAACCAGCAATCATCAGTTGGTCCAGATTTTCAATTGGATGGACAGTTGAAGAGTTGGAGTGTGTAGTAGATTGGAGCCTATCCATTAAAGTATGAAGATTGTCTATCTTAATATATATCTGAGCACTTATAGTATATATGTGTGGGAGATGATAATCTGGACCAACTGATGATTGTTGGTTTAGCATGAAATACATATATTGGTGATTATTTATCTTTTCAGCATATATGTGCTTGAGTGTATTAGTGTTATTAGATAGAGTGGATAGGTCATCTGAAAGTCTGTGCTCATATACCCTATATATTAAATAATAATAATAATAATAATAATAATAGTAGTAGTAGTAGTAGTAATAGTAGTAGTAGTAGTAGTAGTAGTAGTAGTAGTAGTAGTAGTAGTAGTAATAATAATAAATAATAATAATAATAATAATAATAACTGAAACACAGGCTTTTTATATACCTGTGGCTTTATATATGTAATATATAGGGTATATGAGCACAGACTTTCAGATGACCCATCACTCTCCACTCTATCTAATAACACTGATATACTCAAGCACATATATGCTGAAAAGATAAATAATCACCAATATACATATTTCATGCTAAACCAGCAATCATCAGTTGGTCCAGATTTTCAATTGGATGGACGGTTGAAGAGTTGGAGTGTGTAGTAGATTGGAGCCTGTCCATTAAAGTATGAGGATTGTCTATCTTAATATATGTCTGAGCACTTATAGTATATATGTGTGGGAGATGATAATCTGGACCAACTGATGATTGTTGGTTTAGCATGAAATACATATATTGGTGATTATTTATCTTTTCAGCATATATGTGCTTGAGTGTATCAGTGTTATTAGATAGAGTGGATGGGTCGTCTGAAAGTCTGTGCTCATATACCCTATATATTAAATAATAATAATAATAATAATAATAATAATAATAATAATAATAATAGTAGTAGTAGTAGTAGTAGTAGTAGTAGTAGTAGTAATAATAATAATAATAATAATAATAATAATAAATAATAATAATAATAATAATAATAACTGAAACACAGGCTTTTTATATACCTGTGGCTTTATATATGTAATATATAGGGTATATGAGCACAGACTTTCAGACGACCCATCACTCTCCACTCTATCTAATAACACTGATATACTCAAGCACATATATGCTGAAAAGATAAATAATCACCAATATACGTATTTCATGCTAAACCAGCAATCATCAGTTGGTCCAGATTTTCAATTGGATGGACGGTTGAAGAGTTGGAGTGTGTAGTAGATTGGAGCCTGTACATTCAAGTATGAAGATTGTCTATCTTAATATATATCTGAGCACTTATAGTATATATGTGTGGAAGATGATAATCTGGACCAACTGATGATTGCTGGTTTAGCATGAAATACATATATTGGTGATTATTTATCTTTTCAGCATATATGTGCTTGAGTGTATCAGTGTTATTAGATAGAGTGGATGGATCGTCTGAAAGTCTGTGCTCATATACCCTATATATTAAATAATAATAATAATAATAATAATAATAATAATAATAATAATAATAGTAGTAGTAGTAGTAGTAGTAGTAGTAGTAGTAGTAGCAGTAGTAGTAATAATAATAATAATAATAATAATAATAATAATATAATAATAATAACAACAACAACAATAATAATAATTTGTTTCTTTTTTCCCTTGTTTTATTTCCAATAGTAATTAATCATAATATTTTTTCTCTCCTGTGTTTATTAAAAAGTGGGCATAGATAAAGTTTGTAAAATGGGGGAGGTTTAATTAAGCTGCTTAGTGATTAAACACCTTATAGAGTGAATTAACCTTTTAACTGTTTGACTTGTTCTTAATCGAGGCAATTTTTGATACATATTCGTTTTAATCGAGTAAATTTGACATCGCTGTAAATTGCTTAGTTTTTGGACTACGTTTACGGTTTTAACGTCATTTTTTAGAACGCAAAAAGTTTTATAATATACTGCCATCTATTGAATTATTTTACAAGTAAAAAATCAATTAATTGATGATTTATGTCAAACAAAAACTAAGCACTGCCTTTTCACATCTTTTCTTGAATCTTATTGGCTGTTGAAATTTTGTAAACAAAAGAAAATGGAAAAGCTCCACCTTCTCATCATCTTTTCTTGAATATTATTGGCTGTTAAAATTTTTATATGGCTGCCAAAAATTAAAAATTTACGACGCTTTTGTTTTATTTTGAAAATGATAAACGAATGTTTTAGAGCATTTTAAAAATATTTTTTGATGAAATACAAATAAAATACAAATTATTTTCATATAATATGTCAAAAATAAATATTATTTTACAAAAATAGTTACGATTTTAGCAAGAATTATTTATTTATTGCAAAGTCGGGAAAAAAAAATCATAACGTGAAATTATGATTGCCGTTTCTTTTCATGTCAACCGTAACAAATATTTTTAAAATTAAAAATCAAAATTTATTTTTGAACAAACTTTCGTTTATTTTTATAGTGTGAGAAATTACTAATATACTTTTTAAAAACGAAACTAAAGTGAATATATTTAAAAAAACGGTCAATAACTTTTGAAAAATTGATACATTATTTTGTGCATCGGCTAATTAAAAGCTTTGAGTGATACCACCTGCAGCGAATGAACAATTGGACAGTTAAAGGGTTAAACTATTTAAGTTTGATAAATGATAAAAAAGCTGTAACTAAAAAATTTATATCAGTCTACATTTTGAATGAATGTGACAAAGAATACCTCTTTTTAGTAAATAGCATGGATTGGCTTTTTTTGTTTAATTATGAAAACCATCTGAATTTATATGTAGTGCTAGAAATTGAAAATCAGAAAGACTGCATTATAAATCAAATATGTAATGGTTATATATATATATAATTTAAATTCTATGAAAATGTTTTGCTAAAAAAAATGCGGTTCATTCCAGTCTAAATGGCAATTCATGGGGAAAAATGAAGTTGTTTAAGCTTGCATGACTTAGGATGAAGAAAAAAGCTTATTTATCGCATCCCAGCTCTATATTACATGAATATATAAGTATGCCTCACCAAGAGAAAATATTTACTGAGATCAAATAATGACTAACTAAACTACAGAAAACTACAGACTGCTCATTAAAGAATTTACAATGACACATTTTGCTAATTGATAAAATCCAGAAACTTTGTAAAAATCACGTGGATAAAATATTTTAGTCATATGCATAAGAGTAGCCCATGAATTACAATTCATTTTAAACTTTGTGAAGAAATGGAAAATCCATTTTAAAACTTTATGAACAAATGGAAAGTAGGAAAAAGACATCTCAAGGATTATCATTGTCAAACCAAAGTGTCAGTTTTTTGTATAAATATGGTTTGCTGGCTGTAACAAAAAGAATGAACAAAAATATAAAAGACATGGTCTAAAAGTAAAAATAATTAATTACTTATGTGTCATTTGTAAATATATATAAATATTAATCCATATTAATTTTTTTATATTAATGCAACAGATTCTAACTATTACATATGTGTTTAGAATAAGATGTGTTTAGAATAAGATATGCATTATCTATTTTCTAATATGATTATTATTATTTCTGCACATAATTTCAACTTTGATATGGCATCTGGAATATATATATATAATGAAACAATTTCCACCTTAGTCAGTGTACGTTTATGTTTTTAAAATTTTAATTTAGCTGAATACAAACTTTTATCTTTATCAAACCAATTTTTCTACAGTTATTCTTTCTTTCCGAGGGTGTATTTTTACAGTGATGCAAGTATTACTAACGGCCCTTCCCATACGAAATTTTCCCGAAAACAAATTGAGTCATTCACCCCTTATGCGAAGATTTCCCGAACTTTGGGTCATTCAAAGGGGTAAGTGAAGCAATCGACAGCAGAACACATACACATCAGGTAATAAAATCGAACCCTCCCAAGTTTAACTTAATTTTTAATTAGACCTCTACGTTTATGGACAATGAATATATATATATATATATTTGTTCATTGCCAAGCGCCAATCTTGTTATTCAACAAGAATCATAGGGTCTATTAAATATTTATTTGCTTCAACCTTTTAATTAGTTGCCCGTCTTAATGCTCAGGGGTGGTAGCATCATAGGCCGGAGAAGAAACAAAAGGGGAACAAAGTTTCAATTCAATTCTTTCTATATATTTCTATTCTCTTTTATTCCCATTAAAGTTTAAACTAAATTTTACAATCCTCATATATTAAGTTAAATAATTTTACTTTTGGGAAATGTATGTATTAAAGCACAAGTGCGTGTGCGGCGCAACTGCTCCCAAAAGCTGTTAATACAAATAAAAATAGCTAACTAATCCTACCATCGTATGTAGAGAGAGACATGACCTCAAAAGAAAGATCAAAGAGGCTTTATTTATTTCTCGCGACAGTGATGCCATAAACAGGAAGGACACGTGTTTTTCTCTATCAAAAAGATGGAATTAGCATATTTGCATATATTTAAATGTAAGCAAGCTATGATTATGAAGGCAAGATCCTTTGAAAGCGCTCAGCTGTTTTAATATTTTTAGTTAGCTATTTGTATTTGTATTAACAGCTTTTGGGAGCAGTTGCGCTGCACACGCACTTGTTCTTTAATCCTCATATATCTTTTTATCTAATCTGTCTCACTATACATTATCGTTAAATTCACACCAGCACGCACGTGTATTAGATTTTGGAACTCATAAATTCTATAATGTGTATCACACTAAATCAATAATTTAGCTACAGATCTACTATTACTTATTCAAAAAACACAATCAATAAATGGCACACATATACATATAATAAATATTTTTAATGAATTATTATTAAGAAGACAATAAAAATAAAAAAAACATTTAATAATATAGGTATATTACAAAATATTCTTGCAATTAAGTTGGATTAACTTTAAAGATTTAAAATGGCATAAGTGTATATTTACCGGTATAGTATAATCTGAATAACTGGCATGTGTTTCCAAGTGCACTCGCAAATCGATTCCGGGGATCCTACCTAGGCAAATATGGCGTCCATCACTTCCACTTAACATTTCATTCCTTTAGTCCCTCTAAAGTGGCATATTCAATCTTCTGTTCCTTATTCTTTCAGCTTAATTCCGGAATGGCATATGATCTACACTGGATTCAAATAGCTTTAGTTATGTAGAGCAGTTGGAGATGTTGATTGTATAATATATTAACATGGCATATTAAAATGGCTGGAGTCCGAACACCCACCAGGCACGATGATTTTACCCCATGCGATCCATGAGGCCAATTATATATGTAGTTCAGTTCACACAATTTACTTCTCCAACTTTCTTCTTTTCAGCTAATGTAACAGCTTTTCCTAATAAATTTTCTTCAATAAAAATTTAGAATATCTGCACTTATTACACGTAAGACTAGCAGAGCTCAACTGTCCATTTTTTTTTTCAAATTAATTAATCCCAGTTGCCTTTCTACTGATCGCTGGTATTCGTTTGTTTCAAAAATAGATTTTCTATAAAAATGTCAAACAAAAGGAAAATCACTTATCGATCTTGACTTTTACTTATCTTTCTTTTTCTTTTTAAATTCCTGAACTTTTAATTACAAATCTTTTTGTCAACTTTAACCACACAAAAGAGATCAAAAATAGTTCAATAACTAATGGCATTCCCTGTTCATTTTTCTTAATCAAAATTATTTCTGAAAAATCCATTTAATTAAAACAAACACACAAAAAAAATATATATCCATTCAAGCAGTTGGATTTTGCTTTCTTTCTTATTCTTTCTTTTTATTGAACAATGTGATCCATTTGGCCAATTCATTCAGAAAATTTATACTCGCAAAAGAAACCTTTCTTTTATCTGTTTTAAAATCTTCTAAATTTCTACTTTCTTGTTCTCAACAATAATATTTACCTACATATATGTATGCCACTCATAATATATGCCCACACCCTCGTTCCAGCAAATACACGTGTGCTTGGTATGTGTGACTTTTATAAATAATTATATAAGACTAATAATATATAAATAAAGAAAAAAAATATCTACAAACTACATTTTCATTCCTTTTGTAACAGGGTTTGAACCCAGTTCCTGTTACAATATATATATATGTTAATTCTAATATTTTCACCAATAAAAGATGTCATATTATTATTACTATTTGCGGGATATTCCGTGTAGTGAAAAAGCTAAATGCTGACGTTTCAGTACAATATCAAGTACCTTCCTCAGAGCGATTTGAGAAAGAGGATGCTCTGAGGAAGGTACTTGATATTGTACTGAAACGTCAGCATTTAGCTTTTTCACTACACGGAATATCCCGCAAATAGTAATAATAATATGACATATATATATATATATATATAAGTCATACATCATGTGACTTAACTTAATAAGCTTATATTACAATGTAATACTATGAGCATGCTAATAGTTCTAAACAAACTTTTTCGACAAATGCTGCAAGAGAAAGCATTTAAAATCTCTATCTACAATTATCTCTTTATATATAATATGTATATTTACCTAATTTAAAAAAATAGAAAGGTAATGTAATATTATTGTTACCTAGTGATACATGTGTTTTGTCAAGGGCTGTAATAGCAATTGTTTAACAAAATGTAAAGACAACTCACATGTTATAACTGGAATAAAATCATATTGTTAAAGTTGTATTGGTTTTGCTTTATTCACTTTTCATTTATGCATTTCATTAAGTTAACTAAGTAGTGCAATATTAACAGTGAGTATTATAAATCCATTGCCTACGGATTAGCTTCAGAGGGTATAAATTTAAACCTAGATTGCTAGTGGCATGATTTTTTATATTTAATAATATAACCAGTCAGAATTAATAAATAATTAGAGCCATCTTATGTATAATTAATTATGACTACAAGATGGGCCTGAAATATTACTGTGTGGTAAACTATTATGTCGCTCAATCTACTAATCATAGTTTATTATTAATCTAATAAGCCAGTTCCATTTGTGACCAAATGTGGCATTATAATAGTAGTGGTCAAGGAGTTCACATTACATTTTGCACCCTATCATTGTCCATTTAATGCCAAAACACGTGATTATCTTTCTTAAATTTATTTGCTTGTGCATATGGGGGAATTATGAGAGTTAACATAAACCCTGAAAGAAATAAGTTAGCATTGTACAAATAAAGGTTAAATGTAGAAAAAAAGAAGTGGATAAAATTGTAAGAATGGCAATGAGTTACAAAAATAAAGAAAATAATTTGACAGCTTCCTATTAACAAGAATAAATATGTAATGTAGAAGAAATTAAAAATGGAATAATGGATCTATATTAAAAAAAGCAAATAATCTAGTGAAAATAGAGCTAGATGTGGAAAGAAACTAAGTAGAATGGCTGTGTAGTTGTGGAATAGGCTCAACAATAATTTATATTGATGAAAAATATAATTTCTTTTTAAAAAGTTATACTATTTGTTTAATAAGTGATGAGGGCTAAAGCAAAAATGGAATCCTAATTTAGAAGACAACACTGTATTGTTAGCAGAACATACAGATGTCACAGAATTAGGTGTTTGAAATACTGGTAAAAATGAGATGGATAGCCTGAAACTTCAAAATAGCAGGTAGATCTAGCAATACTATTGATAAGATTAATTTAATAGCACAAATAAAAAAAAAAGGTTGACAAAATAGAAGCCAAGTATAATAAAAGTTCTGATAAATATCAAAAGGCAAATGGAAAAAAGACTAATGATAAAAAATCTTCATGAGTGAAATTAAAAATAGTCAAGATCAATTAAAAGAAAAAAAAATGTGAAGAAACTTAAAAAGTGGTTTATGGAGCTTGAATAATAATGTGGATAAAATTCATGAAGAAGTCAAAAAGAAAAAGATGAACAAGATAGCAAAACAATCCACAACAAAAAAACAATGGAGTTGGTATACATATAAAATAAAAAACATCTAAAGCTGGTATAAGAAAAATAAGTAACTTCTCTAGCCAAATAAAAAAAATTGTTGCTGATGGTCAGCATAAAACAGTAATTGACAGGAAATAAAGGCTAGAGACTGACAGCAGACAAAATGGCCAGATTGAAAAAATGACCTGACCAATCCAAAAATGGAAATAAATGAAAAAATAACCATGAAAGAAGAAATAAGAGCTCCAACTATTGACTCATATACCTGATATAATAAACCCATTTTTAAAAATTACCAGTCTTGTCAGGCAATGAATGTGAAGCCCCTATTGGATATAATGACAGTTTGGAACAATATTTTAGTCTGAATACTATAATGGAAGAAACAAAACCTGTTATTCCCTGTAGTCATCTGCAGAAAGCATCTTAGGCATTGTGGAACTCATTGTTTTTGCCCAAAATTTTGCCACATTTAAACAGGCATTTTAAAATTGCTACTGAAATGCAGATTACTGGAAATGAATCAAGCACAAAATATCCCAAGGAATGTGTCCATATGATTAGAACCTTAATAGCTGATCCATTGTTCAAATTGAAAATTATGCAAATATTAAGTTGTATCTTTCCTAGTCATATTGAGAGGATGCTGATATAGACAGACAGGTATGCTATTAAACAGTTTGCAGAATTGTAAGTGCCTTTGATAGTAGCAAACCCATTACAGCAGAAAATGAAATGGAATTTAAACCTTCAATAAAACTGCATACAGAAGGGATATGAACCTAAATGCTATAAAATTTGGAACAGAAAAAGTTTCACCATGATATGACAAAATGCATGCAGAAATAAGTGTTACCATGGAAAATGAAAACAAATGAAGAATATCAATTGTAATCCAATCAGATGAACTAAAACTTTCATAATAAGAACTGTGAGTGGGTCATGCATCAACTAAAAAAAATATCATAGATCTGATCATGTGCTAATCTTCAGAATCAAATTGCAATTATGCTTCCAAAAGAAAAGTTAAGATAAACAATGTAATAAGCAATTTAAATCAGATCCATTCCCAAATGAAAAATTTCTCAGGTCACCTGAAATGACTTCTTCATTGGTAAATAAATACCTAGAAAGAGATAAAAATTAAATCTTATCTGATAAAGTTTGCCAATTTTTGGATTCTGGATTTCTCAAAAAAAGCAAAAGTTGTTAGCAGCACATACTACAAAATTTATAAACTCAAAAGTATGATAATAATAATGAAAGTGACTATTGTAAAAGAAACTTGATTAAATTCATTTAAAAGTGATATTTATTTGCTGATGTATTTTTATGAACTCTAGTAGTGTTGATGGATGGAGGATTTTATTATTGGTGTGAGGATGCAATGTTTTCATGATACTTTTTAGAGTTATATATCTGCATTGCATCTACCCAAAGTTGAAGGTTCAAAAGTCATTAAAAGTAGCCACTAATTCTCAAAGGATCAGATTTGTATAAAGTATTTACTGTCATGATTACCAGGGGCAGACCTGCACCATGGATCACAAGTCTCTCAAACTCATAAATATCAACTGACAAGGTTTCATTGTGAAATATATATATATAGTTTTGTACTTACATACATTAGGTTTTTAAAATGTTTAAAGTGCTTAAACTAAAATATATTTCCTGGTGTTCATGCTGCATTATATATCTATGACCTATGATTGACTGTTTTATTCTTCATGTTGTTGAAGTCAGTATTCACCCAAATCCCAAGAAATAAATTAATCATGATGAGAGACTAACTAATTATGATTTTAAGATAGCTCAAAATGGCTTTATAGCAACAGCTCATAAATATGTGATAAGGATAAAAATATCTGAGCATAAGAAAATTTAAAGGTTTAGAAATGTGAAATAAAAATTAGTCTAGTCAAACAAATGTTTTTTTTATAATTCAATACAATTTTATTTTTTATGTTAGATTAGGATAATGTTGCCATGTATACCTAGTCATTTTGCATTAAGTCTAAGTCAAACATAATGCTAATAAGTAAACAAATTTTTTTGTTTTAAAACCATGGTAAATAAAGTATTAAGTTTTATTCAAGTGGAGTGTAAGAGTGTTTATTTACATTGCATTTCAAACAAATATTCTGTACAAAACAAATAAAAAAAGGAGCTTAATAACTTATTGTAAAATTAACTGGAAAAGGAAAATGGGAAAAAAACAGTTTCAATAAAGTTGTCAATTTTGTGATTTTAACTATGTTTTATTTATAAAAGTGTGGAATTTCAGAATAAATCTGTATTGCTGTAAAAAATGAATATATATATATTTTTATTTTTCTGTTTTCTCTTTCTCTATTTCCAATGGTGATTAATCATCATAATTTTTTCATGTTTGCCAATGAGCAGACATTGATAATGTTTGTAAGAAGAGAGGCTTAATAAAGTATTTTATTGATCAACACCTCATAGAGTGGATGGAGACAATTAAATTTAATAAGCTATAAAAAGACTAACACTAAAAAAATTTAATGCAGTCTACATTTTGAGAGAATGTGACCCATAATATACCTTATTAGCAAATAGCTTAGACAATTATATTTTTTTAATTGTGAAAAACATCAGACCATGTATATATATGCTAGAAATTGAAAATCTGTAAGAGCGCATTATATATTGAATATGCAATGGTTTTATATATATATATAAACAGTTAGAGCTATCGACCTGCCTGTTTCACCTATTATATTCTATAATAGTGTATTTCTGTTTCACTCAGATTGCTTGTATTTCTTTAATTTAAAACTATGAGTGTGCTTGTAATATTGCCGAATATGTGCGTATATAATCACCTTGTTAACTATAATATGAAGATGCAGTCATGTATAGCATATACGCACATACCACCCTATGTTTGTTAAAACTGAAGTAAACATAGCAGTGTGTAGTTAGGATTTATGTATATAACATATAAAATTATTCATTTAAGTTTTTAAATAATTTTCAAATCTTCTTGTTGGTTTAAAATTACACAGGCTGTAAGTTGTTTACCAGTTTTAACATTTCCATCTAAAAATAATCTTTTAGCTGAAAATTGATCTCATTTATAATTATAGGCAAAAACAAATTAGAAAATCCAGTCAGGCATAAATTATACTAAGTGAATTGGGAAACCCAAGGGAATAGAGCTTTTAACTCCAGATTTAGCTGTGGCGAATATTTAAAAAAGTAGAAAATTTAGTTAAAGGCAAAGTTTAAAATCAGTAAACAAGTGATGTTGTGAAAGCAAAAGGGGGAGGGGGAACACTGAAAACTATGATATAAAAAGCCTGTACTAGCCATTAAAAAAAGAGTGTGAGATGCATTTTTTGAAAAACGAGTATTGAAAAATAATTAAAGAGCTGTTCCTGCATTACTTTGACCAAGCTGAATTCTGATCAAGCCATTACCAAAAGCTGTAAAATGAGAATCGTGGGCTAGGGGACAATAAACTGGCCATCTGTCTCCCATGGAAAACTGTTCTACAGAATGAAAAAAAACATCAACCACTGCCCTGGCCCAGTGATGGAAAAGCTGCATCTGAAGTACTAGAGAATTCTTAATTGAAGTAATGGAAAAAACCACAACCAAAATAATAGAAAAGCGACAGCCAGACTTAATGGAGAAAAGCTGCATCCTGATTTAATGAAGAGGAGAAGCCCAGTAAAGAATGCATTGAAAGACTTACTATCAAGTACTACTGGTAAATCATTCTGCAGAATACACAAATTTCTTACTAAACCAATTCTAAATTAAAAGCTAGCTAACTAATCAAGCCCTTATATCATTATATTATTTATATGTTGCACTAAATCATTTATGTTAAATTTATTTTAAAGCTTAGAGCAGTCTCAAAATTGTTGCTTGATCATGAATATTTTAAGTAATCATAAATATTTAGGTTCTATAAATACCATTCAAACAAATTCTTCTTCATTTTCTAAAGTATAACTCTATTGATCATTTTTGCAATTTTTTCTTATGCCATCTATATTTAGTTTTTAATTTCATGCTTATTAATTTATGCTATGTTAATCAGAACAGAGTTTTGCAGGGTTCAATAATTATCAGAGAGGTGATTAGGCACCTTCCATTATGTTAGAATATTATAATATAAAAAAATATAGGCAAAACTTCCTTCTGAAATCAAACTACTATTTACGCTAGAGTGAGTCAGTTACTTATAATGCACAGAATAAGTTATTTAAAATGGATATCTTGCATAAGTTATTTAAAAATCAATATTAGGCATGAGTAATTCTATACAGCATATAATTAATATTTTAAATCTTAATAAATCCTTAAATTTGCTGCAATTTTCCTTAATTAGAGATTAAGCTATACTGATATCCTTAAATCAGATTCCTATTATTGCCTTTGTATTGTGACTAAATATACTATTTATGAAATGACCAGTGGTAGTGGCACTGATAGAAACTAATATTTGGCATAATTAATTCTGGGAAATATTAAATTAGCATGGCAAATGTGTTGCTTGTTAGCATAAATATGTGTAACTTCTTGCTATACCTATAATGGTCTACATCAGGATCAATTCCATGTCAAGTCATGCCTCATAAGTTTAGGCAACTGTGATATTTATTTGTATTTGAAGGAACCAAATTGTTCCAAGGCTCATTAAGCCACTGTTCCATTCATTTGAATAAAAGGGCCTCTTCCTATTATATCAAGTACCGCAGTCTGAGGAACCAATTACTATGTAATGAACCTCAATTAAGAATACATTCGAGATGCACATATTCTGATACTATAGTTTGTAATACCCTAGAATCTGATGTTTGACTGCCCGGCATTGGTTCAGCCTCCCATAGAAATTAATATCGGCTTTCATCCGATTCAGAATCTGAGTTAATGCAATTATCTATGTAGTAATTATATATAATCTTAATAAAATATTATTATGAATATGTTTAAACTTAATATAATTCCAAGCAGTTACCAATTAATTGATCACTCTAACTATTACTGATTTTCACGATGTAGATCATAGCATGAGTTATGATTTAAAGGATGGTATAAGCATATTGTCAGTTCTGCCAAGTTGTAATCTATTTAAACATTTTGCAACCCTAAGCATGAGCAAATATAATTGGCTTTGTTTATCATTTATTGATAATCACATTAAACATTTTGTAAATCTAAGTATTCACTCTCCTGTGTGTGAGCAGTATATATGTAATTTGTGTTATCATTTACTGACTATTCCTTACTATTCTTTGTAAACCTAAGTATTCACTCACCTGCATGTGATCAATATGTACATAGTTTACCACTCACCTGCATGTGATCAATATGTACATAGTTTACCTTGATTTATAATCTATTAATTGTTACAATAAATTTATGAAATATAAATTCCTCTCAGTCTCCATTCTTATTCATTACTTTATAAATCACTAGTTAAGTTATATAATATCATGTGTGGAGGGAGATGTCTTTTCTATTGTTGGAATGTGAATAAAGAGATATCGAGTGTAGCCTCATGCATCTCATTCATGATGGGTTGACTTGGAAGTATGGGTAAGAGAGTTGAGGTATGATCAGATGTAGGATATTGCTATCCCAACTTGGTCAGCCTTTGACCATTACAATATATATATTAAATTATAAGAAAATGTTTTGCTAAGAAAACTCTTGCATTCCATCCCCAAATACATGATGCTCCATGGTAAAAATATGGCCTAACATTCTCTGATTCAGTTCTATCATATATGAATACACAAATGTGCCTTCCAAGAGAGAAAAAAGGATTTACTGAGATCTCATAATGACTAACCAAAGTACAGAAAACTACTGACTGCTCATTGAAGCAATACAATGATCCATTTTAATTGAAAAATTCCACAATTTTTCTAAAAATCACATGGATAAATTTGTTGTCATAAATTGCAAAGGAGTAGTCAATAGATTAAAAACTTATTTTAAATTCCATAAACAAATGGAATGCATTTTAAAACTCTTTGAATAAGTAGAAAATATATTTTAAAACTCCATGAACAAATGAGAAGTAAGAAAACATCATCTCAAAAATTATTATCACTGGACCAAAGACCAAAGTGCCAGTTTTTTGTATAATTATGTTTTTCAGGCTAAAGGTAAGGTGTAAGAGACAAAGAGTAAAAGTATTAAAAGCAAGAATAATTATATATGTTGTTATTTATAAATGTATATAGATATTAACTCATATTAATTATTTTTTTGGTATTAATTCGTTTATTCTAAGTATTAGATATGGGTTTACTTTAGAGTAAGTGTGTATTTATAGTTTGCAGTTTTTTTATAAATATGCATTATCTATTTTCTAGTATGATTTTTATTATTCACATAAATAATTTCAGCCTTGATATGGCATCTGGATATTAAAATATGTATATTTTTTTTAGAATGTGTATTTTATTTAATTTAATAGAAAAGATAATGTAATATTACTGTTACCTAATGATGGAGATTCCCTGTCAAAGGCTATATAATAACAATTGTTTGAACAAATATAAAAACAACTTGCATGTTGGAACAAAAGTATTATTGTTATGTCTATTTTCCTTTATTCATTTTTTATTTATACATTTCATCAATTCAACCAAGTAGTACAACATTACTAATAAGTTTCATATATCCCAAAAATATGATCCATTGTTAACAGGGTCTCTTCACTAGATATAAGTTTAAACCTAGGTTGTTAGTGATGTTATTCTGAATCTTTAATAGTATAACCAGCCAAAACTAACAAATATTATATTCACCTTAGATAGGGGATATTACTCTATGGAGTTAGCATTATTATCAATAGGCTCCAAACTGATAATATCCAGTATGCACATCGTTTTTTATGATTGAGCTAGTAAACCAATTACATTTATGACCAAATACAGCCTGATCATGTGAGTAGTAGTTAAAGTATCCGTTAGTGACATAAATGATTCTTTTGCATTGGCATAACAATCTAGTAAATATAAGGGGGATGAAAAATATATTGGAAATGTCTTTATTATTAGTCAAGACTAGATATTTATATATAATATTGAAAAAATATTTAATTATATTACAAATAATTCACCTTTAATTTTTCTCATACATAAGATTTAAAATGAATCAGAAATCAATTCTCTCACTAGGATTTGATTAACTTTTGTGATTTTATTTTAGTTTAAAAATAATATTAGAGATAATACATTAATTGGATTTTGTCTTTAAGTTATGAAAAATAACATTAGACTAATACATTATTTGGATGTTCAAAAATATATATGTAAAGGAATGCAGTAGATACAATGAATTCACAATTACAATGCAATGAAAATCAGATCATTTATTTTATTTAAGATTAAGAAGAATAACAATGACGTGCATGAAAAGAATGATATCCACAATTTAGGCATGCTGAAAAATCATCACTATATATATATCCTCGTCTACATTTTTCTCCTTTACGGGGTTCATATCCTTCACACCTTGGAATTGGTGATGCTTATGCTAACGGGTTTCCTGAGTTAATAGAGAATCCTAAAGTATAAAATATAAAAGCAGTTACGAAAACTTACAAATTTAAAATGATTAAAAAAATATTGCATTGATAAAATTAAGATTATTTGAATAATTGTACTTTTGCTAGTGTAAAAACAAAAACATAAATATGTGTGTTAAAGTTGTAATATTTTTATCTTAAATATTTAAAATATTAAAGTCAAGCATTGGTGGCACAGTGGTTAGTATAGCTGCCTTCCAAGCACCTGGTCCGGATTCGCTTCTCAGACAACGCATTTGACTAATGAAAAAAAATTTTTTAGAATATTAAAAGCAATTATCTTCATTTTACTTCTGAATCTCTATTGGATATTTGTCTAATCAATAAATAGTAGACCTTAATGCTATAATATCAACAACCAGTGCTATTTTATCCACATTAATTCAGGTAATTGGTAGGTTCTAAATACATTTGGATATTGACTGCTGTCCTACTCACTAAGATATTTAAAAATGTATGTTTTAAGTCATGTCAAAACTTTGATGTTTTTGTAAATTAATTCTAGAATCTATTTTTTATTTGACTGTTTCTACCATAAAATGTTGTATTCATATCAAGTTGAAAAAAATAAATTGTGTGTGAATATTTTAATGTGGCTGATATATATGTGTAAAAATATTACATTACAATTATTAAAAACACATTATAAACTACTAGAAAGGAGAAAAAATATCAATAACTGAGCTTAATGGATTAATTTTCAATATAAAGTTTTATTGAATATATTGCAGATAAAAATATCAAGTTAAGCATTTGGCCAGTAATAAAATAGAAGATTGTAAACAGCATGAATTTAATACATTTTTATCTCAAACGTAAATCATTACAATGTTTTGTTTTTATTAATCCTCACGAAGTTATGTGAATATTATTTTTCTTTGATTAATGTTTTTGTTCCGTAGAATGTTATTTATTTAATCATTCGTCTTGCTTCCATATCTTTCTCTATAGAGAAAACAAAGAGTCCAGAAATAGTTCAGTAAAATAGTACAACTTATAGAATTAATATGAAAGGCAATTTCTTGAGTATAAGTACATTATTTATGGTGGTAGATCATCAAAGATGCTTTATGGCTTTATGGAGCCGCGAGCAAATTTGATTTTGAGGCTCCATGTATATAATGTTGAATTTTTCTTCGAGGTCCTGAGAATAATTTTTACGCCTTCGATATATTTTTATCCATGCAAAAAAGTAAAATTAGTGTATGACATTTATAAAGACTTTTTATGTATAGATTTAATATAATCCACAAGAAAAAGACATACATTAATTTAATATTTAAGTACTTTTATTGTTTTAAATAATAAACTATATTACCTTAAACGAGAATTAGAATAATATATATTTAATATAACAAAACAAACTTTTTATAAACTAAAAATAAAAACAATTCTTAACAGAACCGAACAAATTACCTCATAAAAGTCGCAATTAGAATGAAAATTTTAAGAACATTATTATATGTTTATTTTGTTTGTTTTTGAACTGCAAAATTATCAATCCTCTCATTATAATCAATCCTACTAATAATGTTATTGTCAATGCATAATATTGACAATTTGCATAATTTTTATTGGCCTAAAGAGTTTCTAAAGTATTTTTTTAAATTACATTAAAAGAACGCTCTGCCGAAGCTTTAGAAACAGAGAAGGTTACATATATTTTTAAGATTATCCACATTAGAAAAAGTAGAAACTAGCCCTTCTTAAATCACTTTATACTTGCACTATTTTCATCATCTATCATTACCTGTTGAATGCATAGAAAATTTTAAATTTTATTCAAACTTTTCAAATACAAACAACTTGCTAGTAATAACACACAAATAGACAACTCATGTTAGTAATTACATAATGTTTCTAGTAATATTTAATGTCTCCAGTAGTATTATTGTCCAGTCTTCTTCAGGTATCGCTGATCTCTCCAGTGACAATATTCTCATAGGAGTAGAACTTACACATTGGATTTTTGAATATCGAATTTTAAGGCAAAGCTGTAATCAATTGAGCTATTCCGTGAAAGGAGAATTTAAATCTTCATTTTTTACAAAATATATAAAATGGGTAAGTTCTTCCTTAATTATAAAAAAAATATTAACATGGATGTGTTTGAATAAGTGTTTATTAAATTTAAAACATATTCGCCCTACTTATTTGGTAAAATTTCTTTTAAGTTGATATTCATTTATATGGCAAAATAATTTTAAAATATTTTGATGTCCCAATATATCTTTCAATATTTGATACATATTGTTCACAGATATAATTCAAATAATTCACAATAAATCTTTGCTTTTTTGCTAACTACACATCTACATCCCTTTTCTCATCAAAATATAATTTTATTTTGCATTTTCTTTCTTTGTCTGACTTATAATTTTTATTATTCGTTAATGCAAAACACTCTTGACCCTATAATATTGAAAAAGTCATTCTTGTTTCAAATATCTTCTGGTAAGCACAAAGATAATGATTGTGGAAATCAGAATTTTTATTTTGAACACTTTTATATACAATCATTGTAAAATTGCATTTCCAAAGAATAAGTAAAAGTGTGGTTTCAAAATCTTCAAAGTTTTCATATAATTTTTTTGTTTTTAGTTTTGTTATAGGTTTTTCATTACAAACTTCAAAAATTTTAAATAAAGATTTTTTATGGCCAAAAAATTCATTTTAATAGCTAAAATTTCATGTGCTCTTGAGAATCCCCTTGAAGACATTTTTTTTTAATGTTACATTTTCTTTTGTAGTTGCTTTCATTAAAATATCCAATCTCTTTGTAGAAAAAGAGAAAATAAATTTTGAATAAAATCGAAGAAATGAAGTATCTTTTTAGGCTATGAGCAGCACAAGGAACATAAAGTGCAGTTTTCCTATGCCTTTTAATCTTTGCTTGTAACCCATTGCATATCCCGGATTATGTTGCCACCCCCGTGTATGTATATATATATTGTGCCCTTTTCTATAGGTCGGTAATAGTACATAAACAGTCAATTACTAAAAAATTTTAAATTTAGAATATGTTCTTTTAATACATTAATTATAGTTTCTCAACTATATTTTTAAAGTACAATTTAAAGCTAAAGAAAATACGTAGTATATAAAATCATTTAAAAAATAGTTAAGTAAAGTTTTATATGGTTGTAGAAGCTGGCCATATTAAATAACACAGCTATAAATAATTAAAAGTATATTTAAAAATCTGATTTTAATAGTTTAAAACATATGATTTAATAAATGCTATATTTAGATTTGTAATCATATTTAAATAGTCAAAATTAATATAGTATATTTTTAAAATAAACTTTGTGATGGTGAAAATTATATCTAGTTCTATATTTTCTAAATTGTTCTTCCAAATTTTTATAATTATTTTATATAATATAATAAGTGTATCAATTTTATTAGTCTAGGCAGAGAAATGGATTGAAAATCGTCTGTCAAAGTTATAATCATGTGACCTTTAATGTATACTCTCACACACATGCTTGAAATAATAATAAAGTTTAAAATATTTTAAAAGTTATATTATAGAATTGGATAGAATTATTGCCTATCATAAAAGTAAATAGTATTAAACATTAAGTTAACTATTGTATGTAATGTTTTAAGTAATGTAATAAAGACGAATACAGATATATAAAAATTAAATATTTTATTTAAATAAAAATAGATAAATTGAATATTAAAAAATGAAATAGGTTATTTAAGGTTATTTTAAAAGTTATTTTAAATGTTTAAATAGTTTTAATAAAATAATAATTTATTTAAAAGTAATATTTTAAATAATATTTTAAGTTCATTACGTCATAATTTTTTATTTTCAAATATAATTCTGCTATAAATTGAAAATATGTAAATTTGTTTTCAAGCTAAAGTAAGAATTAACCAATAGAAATAGGTATTCTTACAGACTATAAATATCATCCTAACTAAGTTATCGGGGGAGATTAATAATGTATTGAAACCAGAGAGAAGTAAATTATAACTGTTAAAAGATAGTATTTTAAAAATTTTTATTTTGGTCAATTTTTTTGGTACTTTCTTATAACTCTATCTGCAAAAAACTAATTGATAATTTTAAAAAATATTTTTTGCAAAAGAGAGTACAAACTAAAAAAATATTTTAATAATTTTGTTTAACATGCTTTGTTAAATTTTTTAAAGTTCTTTATCAGTCGTATTTTATCTAAAAGTTTAACCTAAACTACGCAGTAAAAAATGGATATACTACGAAATAAAATAGATATAAATTGTAATACTGAAGAAATATTTGAAATATTTATTGATACAGCTTTATTTACGCATAACCAAAGAACTTTTTTGGTATATAAAAAAAAAAAACCACAGCATGGATATCATACGAGTCTAATAAAAAAAATTGGAGACGCATTATTATTTGTAAGTTTATCTAAAATTTATTTTTAAATAGTAATAAGACAATTATATTTCATGAATTATTTTATATAATATGATATTCAAAGGAGTAAAATGTTATATCCTTTCTGAAGGTAACATTTTATTTTAAAATGATATATAAAAAAATACCAAATGAAAGTTTAAATGTATCAAGAAGGAAACAGAGATAGAAGTGAACACATAGATGAATAAAAAAAAATGGATCCATGGAAATACAAATAGTACTTAAAAGTTTATCGAATATTTTAAAGCTAAATTAGATGGATTGATGCATCCAATATGCAGAGAATATTGGTAGAGAAGATTAAGAAGCTTCACGGGATTAATTAATATTATTGTCCTAAAAATTAAAACCAAGGATTATTTTCTAAATTTTACTAAATGGATTAATAATTATTTTATTTTAAACTTTAACGCGCTTGGAGAACATTTTAAAAACTCTAGAGAAAAAAAATAAGCATTTTGGACTTATCAGGAACTATCGTCAAGAAAATATGTAAATATAGTTTTAATTCTTTTTATTTTGTTAACCTAGTTTAAATCTAAATTTGTATATAAGATTAGGAAAAACATAAAAACATTAATTTATTAATATTAAAATTTTATAATATAACAATCTAATAATTTAGCTAAAAATATTTTAATATAAAGTGTATGGGTGTGATTTTTTTTAAATCTGCAATGCTCAAGTGGATAAAGAAAAGCCTACTGAACACGATAACTAGATAAAGGTTATTGGTAATAATAATAACTATTAATAATTTTATAATGTATATTTTTTTGTGTGTTTTCTTTAGATCATCTATGGATAGTAAGAATGAAGTATAAAAGTTTTTTTTTACTTATATGTACCGCATTTTATACAACATTTTAAAAAACATTATGAGATAGGATTGATTTGAAAATATGCATACGACAATTTTTTTTTTGATCTTTTTTTATTAGTGATATAATCCAACATAACAAATAATTATGTGATTCTTTTAAAATTTTTATGTTATGGGATATTCAAATCTTGTCTAAGTAGATTGTATATGATTAAACATACAGAGCAATGAAGTAAGCAACTTTTCTTATGGGATAGTAAGATTGTTTAACTATTAATGAATTTTATTTATTGTTTTGTAAATGCAGAAAGTTATTTATCGATGTAAGATGTAGAAAAATCTTGAAAAATAATGTTGAGATAGTGACTTGGAAGTACTTAGTAAACAGGAAACCAAGATGATGTTTTAAGAAATAGGATGTTATAAGGAATGGAAATAATATTTAGACTTATGTGGTTATCAGAATAGTTAACAAAGCCCTATGACTGATACACATTTTATTTGGACAGTGTTTGTATTTCTTTAAATATTTGATGTTCTAATAAAGCTGAAGAAATAGCTTTAACATTGTCCCTGTACTAGAGGATATTAGGCAGATAAATGTCCTACCTCTTCGCACTGTACGATGATTTTGAGATATGTTAAGAGTAATACTCTAGCTTTCTTCCTTAATCCTATGCATCTGTTTTCGCTATCTTTATTTCATGTAACTGCATCATTCAGTAAGATATGTTTAAGAGAAATGATAAATAATTTAGAACTAAGGTTGTGCTATCGTTTTTTGGATAAGATTAGTTTATTTGCTTATAAGGAGCAGAATATTATAACTTAAAATTGAAGATCCAAAGTATCCTAAGGAAAGAAAAGAATCATAGAATATATTTTGAATTTTATTTTGGAAATGAAATATAAACTTTTTAAAAATAAAATATCTAAACAAAGATATTTTCTTTAAAGTGATAATAATTTTAAATGCTTTAGTATTATTTTTTTTTTTAAGAGAAAAATAAGTATTGTATATTTTTTTTTAAATACAATAGTACAAAGTAAATTATGTAAACAATATGCATAGTATATTTTTTGTTTATTGATTAACAGAAATATATTGATGATTACACTTATATCATACTAAAGTAGGGCTTAAAGAAGAATATATTATGATTAGTAAACATTGTGTGATAATTTTGGATAATATTTTTGTGTAACATCTTTGACTTTGCAAGATGAAATTTTTTTTTATATTTTGAGAAATCCATACTCATTATAAAATTTTGTTTTCTATAGAATGTTTTCTAAGTATGAATTTTTTAAAATAAGATATTTTAATAATATTAAGGATAAAATGCTGTTGCTAATAAAGTAGATAAATATTTGTAATAAGTTAACCATAATGAGAAACCAAATAGTAACATTTTTTTTTATTTTGTTCTAAATCTAAATAAAGATGTAATTGAAATATAAATTATTATTTTTATAACCCGGTAGATCAAACTGTAAAGTAAAAAGGTTAAGGATATCCACTGTAAATAGTGTAAATAAATTGTTTAGTTATTTATCGTTAGTAATAAACTTTGTTAAATTTTGTTATTTCAAAAATTTTGTGTCAGAGTTATTTATTTCTCCACATCGCTGCATGAACACGATATATGCATAATAATCGAAACAAATATATAATTTTGCACAAAAAGATAAATAGAGAATTATTTAAGAATTTAAATATTTTATTGGTATTCATTATAATTAAATAATCATAATCTTACATTATTTATTGGTCATAAATCAGTTATCACAATATTATATTAAATTATATGCTATCTGTTGCCACACATATTTTGTTTGTCAGATTATTAAAATGCTACCACGTATTTATTATATCATTACATGAAGAATATTATTATTGTTATTTATTATTAGTTTAAGTGTAGTAGATTATGACATAAAATCCCTTCTCATATTTTACTACCGTATTTTAAAATTAACTTAGAATAAATTTTATGAACCTGAGATTATTTTATCGAGCTAGATTATTATTAAATAGAAGATTTAATTATTAGTTTAATCTTAGTGAGTAGAAGTTATTAAAGTCGTAAGAATACTATGAGTTTGTTATTTGAAATAGTAATAAGGGGGAATAGTGTTCTTATGCCATTGAGGTAATATTTGGCTCAATGTAATCTATCTTGTCACCTGTATTTTCACTTCAAGTCTCATGAAAATATTAAATATTTATTTAATTTATTTTTATAAACTGAACCTTATTCGTATTTAAAATTTGAGCTAGTGAAATATTTTAATTTTAATACTGAATATTTTAGTTATTAATTGTTAACTGAGATAGAACCCATTTTATTTTATATCATATATTATCTGGAAGTGAGGATGCATGAGGGCAAGGTCAGATTATGGCCCCCAATGTGGTTGGCATGATGTGTAGTGGAACTACACATAAGTGAAGGTTAGATTATGGCACGCCAACTTTAGGGGCTTGAGATGCGTTAGTAAGGGCATCAGATTCAACCAACAGAAGGTTAGATTTTGCTCATCCAATGTGACTGTGAGTTGGTAATACAATCGATAGGTCAGATTGTGCTACCCAAACATTTAGGCTACGAGATATATTAGGAAAGTAATTAAGAATATACAATACAATAGTTAGTATTAGAATTTTTTCGGTAACTTTAGAGATTATTGATAGTATATCTCACAGAAGATAGATAATTTAATATTTTATTATAGCAATAATTATTTAGGATTTAATTATTATTGTGAATTAAGTGTTTATTATTAAAACTATTGCAATTTTATGTGGTATATAATCTGATTGTTTAAAGAAAATATTATTATATTGTTTGTAAAACAATTAGCAAATAAAAATTTAAAATATACATATGTGGCTAATGATTATTTAGTATTCACTATGACCATGTCAATTATTGAAATATTAAAAATATATTATGAAAATGCTTTAATATGTGCAAATTATCTGTGAATCATGCATGTGGGAAATAATGTTGTGACACACATAATGTTAATAGTTATTGTTATTTAGGATTAGATTGTATAAGGTGTAAAGGAGGTATTATCTATAGTTTATTGTGGGTGATGGTTAGATGGGGATAAAAGAAACTGGTAAGGAACTATTTTATGAAAAATTAATAGTAATACATTGTTTAAATATTGAGTTTTGAAAAAGCATATTTGTAAAAAAATGAATAATCAAGATAATAATTTAGAGAGTGAAATATCTGATAATAATTTAGAGAGTAAAATATCTGAGTTTATTGTCGATGATAGTTGTGAAGAGAAACTAGAAATAGAAAACTTAATTGAAATGGAAACAGTTGTAGATAGAGTCCCAATTATAGATAGTAAAATGAAAGAAGAAGAGGAAGAAGTTATAGAAATTAAAACAATGGAAGAAAAGATAATAGTATCTAAAAAGGAGGAAGAGAATGCCCAGAATCTTCAAACGATGTTAATGTTTAGAGAGATGTTAGATTCTTTGAAAAAAGCTCTTAATGAAAATATGAATAAAAATAGAGAAGAGATTAATGAAAATATGATTAAAAATAATGTAAAGTCTGATGCTAAATTTGATTCTTTTAAAGAAGATAGTAATATAAAGTTTAATGTTCTTAATGAAAATATGATTAAAAATAGAGAAGATACGAAAGCTCGTAATGAAAATATGAGTAAAAATATTGAGTCTCTTAATGAAAACCTAAATAAAACAAATATAAGATTAGAGTCTCTTAGTGAAAATGTGGACAAAAATAATAGTGAAATCAGAACTTGTGTAGAAAGTATGAATCAAAAACTTAATGAAACCTGTAAGATGGTAGAAGATTTTAAGATGGAAGTACAAGATAAATTTAATAATTTGGATTTGAGATTTGATAGCAATGAAAAAGTCATTGGTTCTTTAAAGGAGGAAATAGAGCTTATAGATTATAAGAATCAGGAAATGCTAAAAAATAAGTTTTCCGAATTTTCTGAGAATACTATAAAGGGTTTGAGCAAGCAAATAGAAGAAATGCTCTCAAATCCCCTATGATCTACCAAGAATTGGTTCATTGGAAGAGCATCCAGACTGAATTTGACAATGAAATTTACTAGCCTGATGTCCAATGACCAGTATTTGGATCTTTTTATCAATAATTTTTTAAGGTTGATTCTACTCTGACTGGGTTACTCTGCTGACTGGGATGCATAAGTTTGTGTGCATCCCCATACTTAATCTTTCTATCAAAAAGATCCTTGGCAGATATGAGTACCACCACATGATCATCCATCTCTTCTAACCACCTGTTCTTGTTAGGTGACAGGATGCCTGTGGGTTCAACTGAAGGGGAAGGTTGGTTCCTACCTTCAAGATCTTTAGTTACCCCCAGAATAGCTATCATCCTCTGCATGAATATCACCTGGATACCATGCATACTTGGGTTTCTTATTCTGTTGAGGCTTATACAAACAATTCTACCAGGTGATGATTTCCATAACACTTTTGTACACTGTAACCCTATTTTATTTCTGAAGGTCTTGGTCCACTTGACAAATGGTAGATAAGATGCAATTCTAGGGAAGACTAGCATGTTCAACAGTGTCACCTTGCCTGGAAGTAACAGGGAGATTGAGGATAAGGTTCTGGCTACCTTGCTGGTTTTTTCTAGTAACATGGATTCTATCTGATATCTCATTGCTGATCGTGACATCACCACTGGCAACCCCAGAAAATTTTGGGGTGCACCTGTGAAGTTAGATATAATGTTTTTGACACTGCTGGCCCTCCAGACTGCTGTTTTTGCTGGATTCACTTTTAGGTGGTACTTGATGGCACACTGTTCTAGAAACAAGTGCAGCTGGGGAAGATGCTTCACAGATAGAAGGATGATGGTTATATCATCTATGTATGATATATGGTGAATCACCTTCCCCAGCACTGGGACAAATACTCCAGGCAGCTTTTCCTCTACTTCTTTGAAGTGGGATCAATATATGTTATGAAATACAGGGGGCTAAGTGGTGACCCCTGTGTTATGGAGAATGTGTGGCTGGAATCCAGGGGTAAGAGATCCATCTAAAGATACATACATATTCCTGTTGAACAGCAAATTAGTGATGATGTTAATATAGACCAACAGAACTCCATAGCACCTGAGGACTGTGAAGAGTTGAGCTGGCATCATGGAGTTGAAGGCCACTGCAAAGCCAACCACTGGTAATGATTTTCTTTTTTCCCTGATGCAATTGAGTATTACCAAGAACTTGTGAACAGCATCTCCAGTGGATTGACCTTTGTGGGCAAATTGATGCCTGGAAATCTTATCAAGCAGCTGCTGCTGAATCTTGACTTTTATTATTGATTTGACAACTTTAATCAAGAGTGGTGTCATAGAGATTGGACACAATTTTTCAAAATCAGGTGGATTTGATTGTTTTTTGAGTAAGGGCACAAGGGCAATCAGATATAGGTCAGATATGGGCCTTTCCCTCCAGTACACCAATTAGCCCCTGTATCACAGGTGCAGTGAACCTGCATAGGTGGACCAAGACAAACATTGGGATCCCATACAGGCCAGGATGTGTTTTTTCAGGGTAATCCAGTAGCTTCTGAGTGATGAGGTCTTGTGATATTCCATGATCACCCACTTCCTCTTCCTCCTACCAGAAGTCTTCTATGCTGAATGGCTCACTTTGCAGCTTATCCTTAAAATGCATGTAGAATTTGTCTAACATTGCTTCTCCTGTTTACCATAATCATAGAGGGTGTGTGTCTCTTCCTTGCACCAATTGCCCACTGGATATAACTTTGTGTCCCATTGTGCTGCACTACCAGATGTACTTTAGTCCTCTTTACTGATATGTATGTCACTAGAACTCTCTGTCTTTTTCTATATTGACCTTTTAGATTCATGATCTCCCTGACACTAGCTGCTGTGGCTGAGAGCTGAGCAACCTGGTTGCCCAATATGTCAAATTCCTTGAGTAGCCTGATTGGACACTTGGTGCATGCAGTAAAGGTGTAATTAGATGACTCAATACACCCACAAAGGCCAAGCAGGCATGGACTCGTGGTAGTTTCAAAATCCCTATCTTATGGAAAAGAATATAGGCTTCTGAAAAAATTCATTCAGGAATGTTAGCTTTGTTTAGCATTCTGATGGTTCTAGACTGTTGTAGTGTAGTTAAAGAAACCTGGTCTAGGTTGAGAGATATCAAGTGATCAGAAAAGGTACTAATTAGAATGAAGGATGTAGAATATGATGAAATTCTGAACTATAAAATATCAAATCTATAAATGAGTGATACTGCTGAATGTAGAAGGAATAGGAGTCTTCTGGGAAGCATTTCTCCACCTCAGCAGCACACAATTGATCAAGTGCAAGAATTTAAGTATAAATTTACTGTAGGCCATGTTGAAATCACCAAACAATATGATTGGTGACACTGCTGATGCAACAATGAAATTGACTTTGTTAATTAATGCTATTGCCACTTCGAAGCCTCTTCTTAAGTAAACATAGGCTAGGATCAGGGTGAAATTTTCTGATAGTTATTTCTGTGACAATTAGTTCATTATCCATGAGGAGGGTTCTATACTATTTATTTTTAATTTTTTATTGATTAGAATTGCTACACCTGATTGGGATGGATCTCCAGGTAAATATTGCAAGACTCTGAATTGTCTGAGGGTGTCATTGATCTTGTTGTTAAAGTTCCAATGTAACTTTGTCTTACCTAGGCACACTATTTCCAGACAAGACTTATCTAGCCATTTTTTAAGGGTGAATAGCTTGCCAGGGAATTTAAACCCCAGATGTTAATACCTCCAATGTTAAATGACATTTATAATGATCATGTGGCAGAGACTAACATTTTAACTGAGAAGGAGGTCATCTGGTGTGACAGTGTTCTCACTGGAACCTGATGAGTTCTCCCATTTAAGCTGGAGATCTGGATGTGATGATATTGTACCTAGTTGGTGATCGACTGCTAGCAGGCACTAGTCTGGATCATCTACTTACTATTGGCTCACTATTCCCATCACACCTCTTTTGCTGCAGTTGTTGGCATTAAGGTTTCAGGCCTTGACTCCCTTTTGTATTTCTTTTTATCAAATTTGATTTTTTGTGGTCTGGTTGTTGCCATAGTGGGACTTGCCAGACCATTTAATAGAATCTGAATCTGACAGTGAGCTTGCAGTTTCATCAGATTGCAATGTGAGCAGGTCTTGAGCCTTATGTTTCAACACCCCCTCTGTAGATTGGATATGAGGTAACATTATTTTAGCTTGCTCCAGTATTATTTGGCTCATCTCATGATCATTGTCCATCAGAACTGTTTTATCCTTTTATCAGTTAATCTTTTGATGTGCAAGGTGTGTGAGACTCTATTTCTACCAATGTTATTTATTTTCTTGAGCTATCTCACCTTTATAGTCCATCCTTTTTGTACTTTGATGATCTTCTTTTCTGTCTATCCTAGATGATCTGCCAGATTGGTCATTTCCATACTTGGTTTGTTGCACTGTGTTGTTATCTGCTGTCTCCATAGTACACTTGTGTTATTGTATCTCTCACTTACAGATGGGACATAACCTTTTGGGGCATGTTCTGACCAAGTGGTTATGGTCGCCACATGCAAAACATTGTGGCTTTATGCCCATAATGGATAAAAACAGAGGGCATTTTGTTTTCTCCAGTACTGGTGGTAACTTTGTGGGCAGGACTTCTTGTGCTAATTTGAGGGAAAATGCCACCATGTTCAATAGTTCTATTCCTGCCCTTTGTTGTGACAGATATTAAAATGACATGATTGTTCCAAACTTCTCAAGTAGCTTTTGCAGGTCCTGACCATCAAAATTCGTAACAATTACAGATGGTACCATGGACCATTTTGGGTTGGGACAAGTCTACCTTAACTAGAAATTTATCTCCAAAAAACATTTGATTTCTCCAGAACAACTCCTTCTGGAAGATCGTTGTAAAATTCAACCACAAAATAGCGGCCATTCAGATGATCTTCACTAGTAAGAAAAACTTGGTGGAAAACTGAAAAAGTTGGCATTTTTTATTAATAGTGGATAATACTAATGTACACTCATTTTTATAATTGGAAATGAAATTAAACAAGACTATCGGAATTATTTTCACCTAATAGAAAGTCCTCATCAAGATCTGGAAATTGAAATTTTGTATCTTCTGCATTATTGCTGTTTCCAGTATTTAGTTCTTCACTTCCTTCTGGCACTTTAAATTATGTCTAACTGTTTGACATGAACCACTTTGGTTATTTTTCACCTTACCAGTGTACGATGTACTTTCATAACTGTTAGTGATGTTTATGTCTTTCCCTGAAGCCTTTACATTATTTTCTCCCATTGCTGTGTGTTGAGTCTGATTACCATGTCCACTATCAGTCTCTTTACCACCTGCCTGTAATATTTCTTTAACTTTGCCTTGTTTTTGTGAAGTTTGGTGATAAGTATTAACTTCATTTTGATCCTTTTTAATTTTTGTTAAAGGTTTTTTCTGTTTTTTTATTATTTAATTCATCAAGAATTTTATTTAGATTAGCTGTCTTAGTCATCTCTTGTTGATATCCTGCAGTTTTTTTGGCTGAAATCATCTTGTTTTGCCTTAATGTCAGTCATTTCCGGTTCAGCACTATCTCTAGAGCGAATTTTAACATGCTTTTTTTCCGATTTAGCAGTTTAGGTAAGTTTGTATTTAGCATTTTGGGTAAGTTTGGGTTATAACGGGATGAATAGCTTCCTTATTTCTTGTTGGATCTTGCTGATTTTTTGACGTAACCTTCACAAGGCCTTTATCTTCAAAATGGGAAACTTCATTTTTTGTTAGAATGTATATTCCTATGACTTTCTTGGGGTAATATCCTCACTTCCGGTTTCGCGATTATTTTTGCTAATAACAGATTTTTTTGCTTTTAAGGTAAGTTTTTCCCTTTGGGTTTTCTTGATTTTCCTGTGCATTTTTATATATCGTTGTGCAAATATTTTTCAATTTTGGTATAAAAACCTTTATTATTAGTGTTTTTGAGTGTTGTGCAACTAAAGATAAATAACTTATCTTACTTTGAAGTGAACTTTTTATTAATAATTTTTAAATTTAGACTGTTAATTTAATTAATTTTCCATCGCAAAAGGTTTAATTTCTCTCCAACATGGATGGCAGTCTGTCAACAAAAATATCTGATAAAACAAGCAAAGTTAGAAATCATATTACAATTCTCAATGGAAAAGTGCATGTGCAGGCTCCAAAACCATCTAGTATTGTTCCAAACATCCAAATGTAAATAAAAATATTTTATTTTAGCAGTTTATAGTTAACGCAATAATAAAATGATAGTAATTTAGATTTCACATAATAGTTCTGATAGTATAAGAGAGTAATAATATAAGCTATTGATAAATAATTAAAAGGACTTACGATGGTTAATAATCACTGCGTCGGAAGAATAGAACCCTTGTAAACTTAACATTTTTTCGAATCTGTTATCGTATCTATTTATATACAGGATAAGCTAAGTACTATTTTTTACTTCCACTTACGAATTATATAGGTAATTAGCATAATCTATCTGGAAATTGATTTGATGCCTAGATTCTCTTTTTAAATCTGCAAAAAGAATTGGATTGGCTATTTCTACTTTTGGCTTGGTTATTTCAGTCAGATAATTTTCCAATATATTTCTACATTTCTATTCTGTTTTTTGTTAAAACTTTGAGTTCATATTTTTCTCTATCTATTTTTAAAAGGTTATCGGTATAATTCATGTATTTTCAATAGACAAACTTTTAAATGGATGCTGCAAGTTATTTTCAGGATTTTCTCTTTGTATTGCTTTTATAGTTATATGTGAAAACCTGATTTTAATGATATTTTACTACGATTTCATTTAGTTTTCATGAATCTGATATAAAATATTTGGTGAATTTTATATTTAATAGCCAAGGTTAATTTTTAGTTTAACCCCTGTCTATCTGGGCATTTTAAGTTTATCCCGTACTTATATCAAAGTATTATTACACAAAATATTTTAAAAATTTTACTGAGCTTATTATAATTTTAAACATAAAAGTTTATATTTTAATATATCTTTCTTCGTTCGCTAGAAAGTCATCTATTTTTTTCAACTCTTTCTATCTAAAAAGTTCTCACCACAAAAGAAAATCTTATTCTAAATTTTTTTATTAATTAGTTGAGTGTCATTCTTTTTATCTAAGTCCTCATCTTTACTAATTTTTTTATATTAACAAATTTTTTAGAATAGCCATGTTTTATGGCTGTTTTTTACTTTTAAAATTAGTTTAGGCTTTAAAAAACTGGTATCAATTAATAAACTATGGGAATTATCTAAATAAATTTTGTATTCATTTATTTGGACTACAAAGCTTTTTTGTTTTTGCTTTTTATTTTCTTTGTAAATTTATCAATAATATATTAATTATTTATCTGTTCGACACTTGAAGCTCTTAAGTATTTTTGATAAACAACTTTGGGCATACCTATCTTTTCTTATCAACATTTATAAAGAATATTTACAATAACAGAATTTGTTTATAGCAGTGCTCAGTCTTCATACATCAAGGTAATGGGCTTTTAATTATATGTATAATAATCCATCATTACACAAGACCCATCTTCTATAGTATTATCTGTCTTAACTGTGGTATGATTTTTTTATGAATTGTATAAAAGGTAATCAAATACTTTAAACCAAAAACATAACCAATCCGTTGGCAAAATTCCAGAATGCCTGAATTATCCCGGGAGTAAAAATAGATTTTGATGTTATTCATTATGAGAATGAACTTGTAAGTGTATGATAAGTTCCTCATCATTACTTCAATATATTGCTTATTTTTTTATAAGAAAACTAAATGATTGCGTTTTAAATCGATCTTATTTTTTAATGCCTTCTATCTATATTTTATTGAATCTTTTTTTTTATTTGAATCTTTATTTCACCTTCACTCTTTTTAGTATAATAAATACTTATTTTTTGCAATTTTTTACCTTTGTTTCAATCACTATTTGATCATTCTGCAATTAAACATTGTTAATTAAATCTTCTGGTAAGCATAAAATCATTTAATTTAATCTATTAAAGCCAACCTTAAATAAAATACTCCATTTTTAAAAATAAACTGATCTAAATAACAATAAATCTTTTGCACTGGAATATTTAAAATGAAAAAGTAAAACAGCATTTAAAATCTCACTGCAGGGCAAAATTTTCTTCAACTGCCTTCTAACGTAAACAATAATAATCAAGATTTTACACACCAAACTGATTTTCATCTTTGTTTTACCCCGGTAATTAAGATAATAAATATTGTTAAAACAGGCAAAACTCACTATACGTATGCCACACACAGCAAGCTAGAGTAATCAATGGATGCCAGAAGGCTTGTGCATAAAATCCCCATCTAGTGCCTACTCATCCAATATCCCCAGACTAGTTTCTGGCTTGTGGCCTTCGTCAGTGAGGAGCCTTGGATCTGAGAGCACTGCATCTAGATCTTAGGATCTAATGCAACCCTCCAGCAACCACCTTTTATCTCCATTTAACTACAAAACTATGAGTCTTAAACTGAAAACACCTTAATGTTTCCAATTCAAGCCCATGAGCTTATATAGTTATATGGGTCTGAACCCAGTTCAGTTCCCATACATTTTGGTGTTTTTGGTTCTTTAATAACCATAGCCACCAATATCCTATTAGGCAGGATTGGTTTTAAGCCAATAAACATCACATGACCACCATCTCTCATGCTTGTGTATAACTGTTGTTAAAACAGGCAAAACTCACTATACGTATGCCACACACAGCAAGCTAGAGTAATCAATGGATGCCAGAAGGCTTGTGCATAAAATCCCCATCTAGTGCCTACTCATCCAATATCCCCAGACTAGTTTCTGGCTTGTGGCCTTCATCAGTGAGGAGCCTATATAAGCTCATGGGCTTGAATTGGAAACATTAAGGTGTTTTCAGTTTAAGACTCATAGTTTTGTAGTTAAATGGAGATAAAAGGTGGTTGCTGGAGGGTTGCATTAGATCCTAAGATCTAGATGCAGTGCTCTCAGATCCAAGGCTCCTCACTGACGAAGGCCACAAGCCAGAAACTAGTCTGGGGATATTGGATGAGTAGGCACTAGATGGGGATTTTATGCACAAGCCTTCTGGCATCCATTGATTACTCTAGCTTGCTGTGTGTGGCATACGTATAGTGAGTTTTGCCTGTTTTAACAACAGTTATACACAAGCATGAGAGATGGTGGTCATGTGATGTTTATTGGCTTAAGATAATAAATACCTATTTCCCGATCAATATTGGGTAATTACCTGTGTGTGTTATAAGGTGAATAACTGAAAACGATTTTAAATCCTGACCAGAATCTCAAATTTATCCAACTTCTATTTAAATGCAGATAGAATCTCAAATTTATCCAACTTCTATTTAAATGCAGATAGAATCTCAAATTTATCCAACTTCTATTTAAATGCAGATAGAAGGACGTGCGCCATGTCCACTTTTATCTAGACCCTCTTCTTTCTACTAAAGCAAATATACAGACATGAAATATAATGGGGTCAATATCTGTCATTTTTTAAACAATTATTATATTTTCTTTTAATATTTTTTTTTTTAAAAGTTGTCTTACAATTATTTAGGCATTTAATGGAAAAACAATTAACTTAAAAATCCAAACTCATCAGATACTTCACTTATACTGCCTTCTGTTCTTTACTCTAGTAGTAGCCTTTGTATCAGCAGGTTTATAAGTTCGTAACTGCAGTTCATCTGAGGGATGCAGAAATCTTTTTTCTTTCTTATCTTAGCTGAGTGAAAATTTTATTAAATTTATTGTATCTTCTTAGATACTTTTAAAAATGTTTTTAATACTTTTAGAGAATTCTCCTAGACTCTAAGAACATATAATGATAACAAACTGCACACTTTGTTTTTAAAGGAGAAGAATTTGGTTTTCTATATTTATTAAAATAATTCTTAAGGTATTACGATTCTGCTTCTTATTTTTTAAATCCTTTGATCGCACTATTATTATTGTTATTTGTCAAAACCTACTTCAACTTATTTACATATTTACTTGCACATGGTTATAAAACAATAGGTGTATATCTGGACTTATGTAAAGTCTTTGATTGTGTTTCAAATGATAAACTAACTATATAACGATATTAGAGTTATTCAAATGATTGATGACATCTTATTTATATCTATAATAACCATGTGTTAAAATAAAATGCATCTTGAATGATTATTACATTATTTAATTTGGTGTATTATAAGATTCAATTTTATTAACCGTTATTTTTATTATTTACATTAATGACTTACTGAATCATCCTTTACAGTCAAATATTGCACGTTTTGTTGATGATACAACTTAAGTATTGTCACCTACAACTTGCGGATTATTTGAAAAATAGATGAATAAAGATTTAAACAAAATTACGCACTAGTTTTCCGACAATAATCTTTTTATCATTTATAATGAGTTCAAATATATTATCTATATATTACAAAAATTCGAATTTTCAAGGTATTTTTGTTAGAATGACAAACAAAACACTAATAACATTTGAAAGAAAATTTTATTTCTGATTAATGCTTTACTCATATATTTGCAAAAAAAGTTTAAGACATTTAATTTTCTTTTATATAATTAGAAACACATTTTGACCCCTAAATTAATTTATTTTATTTATGTTTATGCACAGATATATTAATTTTTAATATTCTTTTATATAATTAGAAACACATTTTGACCCCTAAATTAATTTATTTTATTTATGTTTATGCACAGATATATTAATTTTTAATATCTTTGAATTCCACGTGTGGATGTTTTTTTACATGAAAACTATTGTAAACTGGTAAATAAATAAAATATTATTATTACAAAAATGAGTTTTCTGTTTCATTTTATAATGCATCTTGTTTTTTTTTTAAAAAAAAAACTGCCCATGACTATAATTTATTAACAAGTATGTAATGTTTACAAGTATATATATATATAAACAATAGTTATATATTGAAACGAAGGGTTATTACCCACAGAAAGCAGATTTTTCGATTAATTACTGCTTTAAAACCTTAATAATCAATGTAAACGCCGGTTGTTTAAAATCCTCTTATTAACTACGCCTAAATGAATGTCTATGAATTTTGCAGTTGTCTTCCAAAAATCTTCTAATTTTTAAAGATATTATAGATTTTAATTGTTTTGTATCTCTAACGATAAGGTTGTTTACATAAACAAAGAATTAAACAGTTCATTAACAGACAAATCCAGCAATCGCTAATACAACTTAACAAGAAATCTAATAAAAAACTTGGCAAGATTTATGAAAGTTTGTGAAATAATAAAAAATTCAGTCTGGAAAATCAATTAAGCCAATAATGTTGAATACTTTTATAGAAACACCTTTTGTTTCTGAAAACATTTAAAGTTACTTTTTATTGATTATAGCCAACCCACTTAGATATCCAATTATAAGGTAGTGTAATTATTCATAGTTTAGAGCTTACATTCTATATACACCAACTCCTACAGACCATGCTTAAGTCAAGGCTTGAGTCTATTGTGTATCTGATGTTATAATCAAATATTCAATTGTACAAATCTATTTAAACTATCGCAAGAGAAAGACAATGTCTCATTTTTAACCACCTTATGATTAGACAAACATAATTTAAGATTTTTCAATGCTTTATAATAATAGATTTACATTTTAAAGTCATGTTTGTCTAATGTAGGTGGTTAAAAATGAGTCACTGTCGTTCTCCTGCATAGTTTAAATAGATTTGTACAATTAAATATTTGATTATAACATCAGGCACACAATAGTCCCAAGCCCTGATTTAAGCATGGTCTGTAAGAGTGGGTGATAGAATGTATGTTCTAAACTTAAGTGATTTACTTAAGTTTTTTAAACTCTTACCTGCCAGTGAATGTGGATATTTATAATATTTAAAAAATGGTTCACATATTGACTTCTCTTTGAATAACTTTAGATTTTTCATTTCTTTATAATAATAGATTTACATTTATAAGACATGTTTGTCTAATTGTGGGTAGTTAAAAATTGAGACAATGTCTTTCTCCTGTGATAGTTTAAATAGATTTGTACAATTGAATATTTGACTATACCATCAGGCACACAATAGACTCAAGCCCTGATTTAAGCATGGTCTTTAAAAGTTGGTGTACATAGATTATATGTTTTAAACTTAAGTGATTCACTTTTTTTAAAACTCTTACCCGTAAGTGAGTGTGCTGTGATTTATAATATTTAAGAAATAGCGCATTATCTGAGATTGACTTCTGTTTGAATGATTTCAGATTTTATAATAATAAATTTAGAAGTTAAATAAATTTTAAAAAATTACATTTGATTTTCAGAATTATTTTAAAAATTAGATTTTAATGAAAACATAGTATTGTTTTATCATCAAATTTCAGGTGGAGCAGATTCATTTCGCAAAATGAAAGAAATCTTTTTTGTTTGATATTTGTTTTAAATATCTGAATGAATTATTTTTAATACCTAGTATATCTATCAATTATTTTTATAATTTTTAAAATATCCTTAAATGTTATAACAGACTGTTTACTGATGACATTTTTAGACAGTTGTATTTCGCGCAAGACCCATAATTTCTATGGTAACATTATTCAGAAGAATATATTATTTTATATTTAAAAATAAAACATTTCTGTAAAAAATAAATATGTAATAATATACATTTTCATTTCCAATAAACTATTATACAATTGCTAAACGAAAATAATTATAACACTTTCCAAAAATCAAGTTTTTAGAATAGGTGCCCATTATCGTAGAGTTTAAGAAATTTTTAAAATGATGTTGAGATGAACTATGACTTCTTATTCAGAGTCACGAATCTATTAGCCACTATACCTAAAGAAACCTGTTAGCCACTTTATCTTTTTTTCCATTCACCACCTATGTTTTCCCATGCTCTTTTCTATCATGCTCCATCCCATTTTTATGGCATAATCTTTGTTAACTCCATGACCATTATATACAAATCCCTCTTATCTTTTCCCAAACCTGGCACAAAAACCAAGAACTCACTTTCTATATAATCATTTTGTTTATATTTATTCTTAACAAAAGCAATATGACCCAATTTATCCGTTTACCATATTTGTCTGATCTCTCTCGGTGCAATTTCTAATTCCCCACAATGCAAGAATGCTTCAAAGAAAAATGTTTTGTAAGCTTGAAAGAGTGAAAAAACAAATACAACAGAGGAATTAAAAATCATCAATTTGCTTGAGTTTCAAGACTGCTTTGAAAAGACGAAAACACATTCCAATGGTGCATTGCATAACAGCTAAAAATAAATCTGCCATTTTTTATTACAAAATTCTGAGGTTGTTCGTATATCTCCTAATATTTCTTGCTATATATTTTAAATATATATGACCATTTTTCTTTTGGATTACATAACAGCTAAAAATGCATCTGTCATTTTTTATTATAAAATTCTGAGAATTTGGGGGATATCTGCTAATATCTCTTGCTATATCTTTCAAATATATATGACCACTTTTCTTTTTAAAATTATCTATTTTTTATTTTTTTTCATACATATCTTTTTCATTTTCTCCCAACTTATTTATGCATATGTTGTATTATAAAAAGTTACATCACAAAAATATTCTTTAAGGAATTTGCCATTCAAATTGATTTACAAAATTATCATAAAATATTTTTCTTTTTTTAATTTTATTTTGAAATATCTTTACCCATCTTTTGGAATTTAAATAAACACTCAATGTAAATTTTTATAAAAATAGTGAATACAGTGAATCGATGTATTAAGAGATTTACCACATACAATACTTTTCTCAATTACAAATTTTTATTAATATAAATTTTATGAATTATACAAAAATTTGCATTTAAATAAATAGTTACATTTAAAACATAAAAACTATAGATATAAATGATTCAACTAAAAAAAAAATGTACCACAATTTTATTAGCTATTTAAAACTGAATTTAAATTCAGTGATATGAAATAGATAGGAAGGATATTCTTTCTTTTTATTTATTAACAGAACAAAAATATAAAATATTATTACTTTCTCATTATTTATTATTTTAAATTCAATTAGCAATGCAGTTTAATATATCCTAGAAATATACTCTTAGATAAATTATATAAGAAAGGAACAGCTTAAAGAACACTTTCATGTATCAGTATCAGTGTGGCTTATGACCCATGTGTTGAAAGACTCAATTATTAGGTTCTTAAACTGTTGGAATTTATTACTATAAAAATAAAATCTGAGCATTTACTGACTTAATATAAATAATTATATAGTTTATTTATTACAATGTTATTAGATATTTGAACTTTGTACTTATAGACTGAACACAATGTTTCCCATTAATTGCTCAAACTTTTTTTTTACTTTTCTCAGCTGAAAATTAATCAATAAACCTTTAGTTTTTGAATTTACTATGTCGTGATAGGGGTAAACTAATAGTTTTACTATATTCCCGCATTTAGTTATCTTCTAGAATGATCTACTTTACAAAAATTTTTTAGTAGTATTCGATTAAGTTTTTTGTTTACATTTTATCTTGGTTGGAAAACGTTATTATGAATATTACTTTAATTAGTATTTTTTTTAATTATGTAAATTGTTACTGGAAATTTACAATTATAATAAAATAAAAGCTCATCATATCTGCTTCTTATTATTAAATAGATACATATCGCCCTGCATTAAAAAATTACTGGTACATTTTCTTCACAGTTTTGTGTCTTCTCATTCCAGATAAAACCTTCTTCACAATTTCCTAAATTTATTGGTCCAACTATACAATAATATGTTGAGCATGGTACAATTGCTTTAGCTTCTGCAAATTTGTTTCCAGAATTAATGGAATATCCTAAAATAAAATACACAGTGCAAGTTATAATAAATCATAATAGTTAACTTAATAAAAATTATTGCATTGATAAAATGAAATTCATTTTAATAATTGTAGTTTTTGATTTTATAAAAAAAAAACATGTTTTATAGTTACAACAGATTATTTTGCAAGCTTTAGAATGCAACAGGCGATTATTTTCACTCTTCTTCAGAACCACATATTGTAAGCTTTATTATTGTTACTTTTTATGATGTCAACAACCAGTATTATTTTGTCATTTTTATAATAGGTTGTTGCTACGCCTTCATCAATGAAGTCTCTACACTCAAATCAGCTAAACTAACTTTTCCTTTTTTTACTATCAATTTACAAGTTGGAAATACAAATGACAACTTAAGATTTGGAATCTAAGTCGACGTGCCATGTAATTATATGTATATCAACATAACAAATTACGATGTTGATTCTCAAAGTTTATTACATGAAACTCTGGAATAAAGTGAAAAGAGTAGTTTATGATAATAGCTAATCGTATATATAAACAGATATAGTTGTATAATGTTTGTAGATGAAAACCTTACTTTTGATTAATTTTATTTAAAAACTTTGTAGAGTATTAAAAAATATTTGAAATGCACAATTGACCTTCTCTTAACTAGCAGAAGGCAATTAACGTACTGTAAAAACATAATGAATATTGCAGAACTTCAAAAATATAAAACAAACAAGAAAAATATAAAACTATTGAAAAAATTAGAGGAACAATTATGATGTTAATCTAATTCCAAAAATATATAATAATAACTGTTATGTCGTTTTTCAACTCTATATTTTTTGGGTAGAAGTACGTTAAATACAATCGTTTTTTAAATAGAAATGTTGTTACAGTAAATAATACACTCTCCTATCTCAGTACTCGAAATACTGTAAACAAGAAAATACAGTAAGTTTCCTATTGATTCTTTTTATATATAAAGAAGATTGCCGTGAATAATTAAGGTAAAGAGAATGAATATTAATTAATCCAATTTATTATTATTATATTGATCAAACAGATTGATTTTTATTCAACAAAATAAAAAAATTCGAATATATTTTCTTACTTTTAATTTTGAATATATTGAAACCAAATAAAGAGTTACTTGCTTAAGAATGCCCGGTTGCGATTCCGGTTGAGACGCAGAATAAAGAAGTGCGTTCACTATATCTTGCGTGATTGCAATTATTACGCATAGAATTCTTATCTACCAACATGAGTCTCTAATAAAATCATAAATAAATTTCTTAGGGTTTTCATAATAATAATAATAGTATGTGCACTCTTACTCTTATATAAAATCTTTCCAAATATTGTTTTTATTTCAAGCATTAACTAAGAGTAATGTAATCTGTGTTTTATAAAACTAAGGCTAGCAACCTTAAATACAAGGTTAAAAAGTAATTTATTTCAGGGTTAATTTAATAAATACATCGATATCAAGTATGTCTATATATTCCAGGAAACGACAGTGTAAAAGGTATTTTATGAACACCATCTTATGCAAATAATATTTTACGTTTCAGATAGTATTAAATGATGTGCTCAATCCAGATAAGTTTTACGTGTAAGTTTATATTTCAAATATGATCTTTACTATCGTGAATGGTCAGTGGTGGTGTTTCTTTAAGAACAACAAAGAGAAATAATAAAATTAGCAATTACTTTATTGCATAATATAAAAATCAATAACAAGAATTAATAATAATAAAAAATTATGTAACGTATTTGATAAATATTACTGTTTGTTTCCTAAACTAATTTGAGCTTGTAATATATCTGTTAACACCAAAGACTGTGGTAAAAAAATCTCTTACATAGTGTACAAAGATCTCAGGAGATAATGCTGAGAAATCTGTCATTAATATTTGATAGTGTTTCTAATGTCCAGTCAATGGAGGGAGGTGGTGGACCTGATGCATATTTAAGTTCAAATCTGTGATGTCATTGAGAGTAGTTTTGCAAAAACATGGAATTGACCTTGGAGTGTTTGGGATTACATTGTTATAACTATGGATTATTTGTACACGATTGCCAACGGCATTTGCATATGTTTTTTAGAACTTGTACTTTAATATTTGTAATAAGTAATATCATTTAAACTTGTCCTGGTAAACCTGGAAAATTTGTGCATCACTGCTGTCATTTCTCTCTGTTTGGTTAGGATTTGGACTTTGGTTTCTTAAACTGTTGGTATTATTTAAGCACATCTTCATTGCTATGGGGATTTTTAAATTTTGTAGTTTAACCTTGGGAGAAAGTAATATTAAATCTATACTTTGGTTACCATGGAGAATTTGTGCATCACTACTGATGACATTTCTGCATGTTATGTTTGCTTAGGGTTTGGATTTTTTTTTGTGAAGCTGTTGGCATTATTAGAAATTATGTCCTTGCTAAATTGAAATAAATCGAGATACTGCCAAATCTCTAGCGCTCATTAAATACTTAACCGACAGCCAATCAGATGCCAGGGATAGATATCCAAATGACATCCAAACCCAAACAAACAACAAAGATTTTACGAGAAAAAGAGTGGCCACTCTTTTCTCTACTTTTCTTTCTATATATCTAAGCCAATCATAATCATTTAGGTTTGAAAGCTTGAAGCTTTAAATATCTTCACAATTAACTCACTGAGTCTAAATCATAAACGTATAACACGAAATTCTATGATTTACTATGAAGTAGTTTTTAGAATACATAACAAGCAGTAAAGTATGTAAATAATATTTTAATTTGCAAAGCGCAGATAGTTGAAAATTGAAATAAATCGAGATACTGTCAAATCTCTAGCACTCGTTAAATACTTAACCGACAGCAAATCAGATGTCAGGGATAGCTGTCCAAATGACATCTAAACTCAAACACACAACAAAAATTTTACAAAAAAAGGGTGGCCAACTTTTTTTTTCTACTTTTCTTTCTATATATCTAAGCCAGGCATAAGCATTTAGGTTTGAAAGCTTGAAGCTTTAAATATCTTCACAATTTACTCACTGAGTCTAAATCATAAACGTAGAGATTTGGCAGTATCTCACTTTATTTCAATTTTCAACTATCTGCGCTTTGCAAATTAAAATATTATTGTTGCTAATAAAATTCTGATATGTTTGATTGAAATCTGGACTTTGATCTTGAGAATTCATAGTATTGGTGGGAAATATCTAGTCATGTGATAGCTGCACGATATATTTGACTTTGATTAAACGATAAAATGCAATAATTTTTATCAAATTTATAATTTAAAAAATCAGCAGAAATGCAAAAAAAGTAATTAGATGATTGAAAATTATAACAACTGTACATAGGTAAGAATTTTACCTTGTCAACTTGATATTTAAAGAACTTTGAAACTACATGAAATAGAGCTAGAAAACTGTGTTCTATGCAAATGAACTGCTTTCTGCTGAACTATTACTACTATTACAACTACTATTATTATTATTATCATCATCATCATCATCATCATTATAATCATCATTATTTCAAATCCCACTGGAAAATTTATTTGAAATAACACATACTTTTCAATGAACTCAGTTATATATACGTGTGTGTAATTATTATAGCATTATTCAAAGTTCCCGATGGACAAAAAAACTATTAGATGTCATTTTTAGATATCATAAAGTTATAAATAGCTATATATTTTTGATTATTATACTTGATTAGAATATTATAATACCTTTTTAAACATACCCCATATAATAATTCAACATATATAGAAAATATTTATTTATAATATTAATTATAAAAATATATAAAGAAGTGGAAATAGGGGTGTATTTGGACAACAAAAGTAATTGTTTACTCTGTCTAAATTTATAGTTTAAAGTTAGACAGTTTAACGTTTTTCTAATTTTATAGTTAATTTAAATTTTACTCGTTTGTGATTGTTTAAATAGACATTGTCTTTTAATAAATTTATAATAAGCTAAAGCAGAATTTTTTTTTTCAAGTTAGTAGTTAATTTTTAATTAATTTTAAACAAATAATATAATTTGTTTTATATATATATTTCAGAAGTTATATCTGCCATGCTGATTTTATACTTAAGTTTACTCCCGCTAATTTTTTTTTTTTTCTATTGTTAGTAGTATCAAAAACAGGTTTATTCAAAGAAAAAATTATAAAATAACATTAAATTTGGCAATACATTTATAAACCATTAAATTACTTAATGTCCAATATTAATAAGATTCCATGTGGAATTTGCTATTAGGTGAGGAGCTAACTTCAAATCTCTTTCTTTGATATCTTTTAATTTTTGTAAAAAAATTAATGTTGGATCAGGTATAACAGACTTGAAGATTAGGAAGCATCTGACAAACCATAGACAGAAAGTGATGAAAGTTGCACTTCTTATAATTGCAAAATCCCCATAAGCAAAACCTTTTATGAGTGTGTTGATAATTGGATGTTTTGGTGTATAAATTTTATTAATCAATATTCTACAGCCCTGAAGAGAGGAACAATCGTTGAAAATGTGAAATATGGTATCATCCTCCCTATGGCAGAGTGAGCAAACAGGGTCCAAAGATGAAAAACCTCTATACATCACAAGAAAGTGGCTTGTTGGAAGGGCATTGAGATTTAGCTTTAGAAGAAAGTCCAAATATTTTGGCTCTAGATTACATCTTTTATATTTCTTTATAATGGCAAAGTTTGTACAGGTGAGAATGCTATGATCTGGGATAATTGTTGAAAAAAAAAAGAAGATAGGCATCCCAATAACGAAGTTTCATTGGTTTTATTTGAGTTAAAGGTGTGAGAATTTTTGCAATGTCAATTAAGACTTGTGTCAGCCAACCATCATTAATTGGAGGTGGAGTATCTGTAGGATGAATAGATAGAAAAGGTGAGTCATCAGGAAAAATCCCATTAAGTCTTGTAATGAGGTTATTTGATTTCTGTAGACAAAGAACATGAAGTGAATGCAGTGACAAGCCATTAAGTCTTGTTGGTCTCTGCACTCTTCTTAAGCTAATAGCAACAGTTTTACCCTTCCACATTAATCTAGAGCAAAGAGAGTTTATATTCTGGATAAATTTTGATGAGAATTTAATGAACGGCATGTAGTAAGCAATTCTGGGGAACAGTAACATGTTGAGTAGGGCTGCTTTTGCAAATAATGATGTATAAACTTTTGAAAGTGAATCAATTATTTTTCTTGCAGAATTCATGATAGTGTCTTGTATTAATTTCCTCATTGCTGCATGAGAGAGACTCATTGGTAAGCCCAAAAATTTGTGGCATAGCTGTGAAAAGGGATGGAATGGATTTTCCAGATGAAAGTCTCCATACAGCAGATTTTCTAAGGTTAAATGCAAGACCTGACTCTATGGTGAAATTGTCCATAATTTGAATTAGTTTCAGTATGAATTTTCTAGATGGTAAGAACACTGCCACATCATCCATGTAGGATATGTGCTGAATGGATTTATTGATACCAGGAATGTACAATCCAGGAAGATTCATCTCTAAAGATTTAAGGAATGGATTTATATATAGAATGAAGAGTAAGGGACTAAGAGGAGAACCCTGTGGAATCGACTTGGTAGGTGTGAATGAGTTTGAAATTTTTCCATTTAATGAAATTGCAATATGTCTGTTTAATAGAAGGTTAGTAATGATGTTCATTATACCTGTGGGAATGTTCAGACCACTTAGAAGATGTATTAGTTGAGGAATTCTGACTGAGTCAAAAGCAGCTGAAATATCAAGTTGGACAACTATTGGCTTTGACTTTTTATTTTTTCTTGTATAATCCGTAATTAACCTGAATAGGCAGAGTGCCTCAGCTGTGGAACTACCTTTCTTTGCAAATTGAAAACTAGAGATAAAAGGCAGAATGAGATTTTGAATTTTATCTTTGATAATTGCTTCAATCAGTTTAATAATCAATGGAGTCATCGAGATTGGTCTAAGGTTCTCCAGAGGCGATGGGATAATAGCACTCTTAAGAAATGGGACCATCGCAATGGGATAGAGTTGATCAATTGTAAGGGGACCTGAGGCAAGTAGATCAATCATTCTACTCACTATTGGTACTGTGAAGGCTTCAAGATGTTTGAACATGAATTTTGGTATTCCATGGATTCCAGGGTGTATTCTATCAGGCATGGATGAGAGTTTAGCTCTAATATCATCATTACTTATACCATGAATTGTCTCACAAGAATATATAGATGTATCAAGCACCAAATTCTGTGAAACATCTACTAGCTTGCATTTATAATGATTTAAAATTTGTAAAATCATGCTATTACCCGAGAAAATTATATTATTCACTGTGATTGCTGATGGAATTTTAGACTTACTTTGAAAACCCATAGCCCACCTTATATATCCCCTTGAGAAGTTATGAGGTTTAGAGAGGTAAAGCCTTGCCTTTTTAGTAGCCAGATAGTCTATTAGGATTTGGTGCGTCTCTACATATTGTTGCTTCAGGTCAATAATAACCTGTACAGATGCTGGTGTTGGAGGTATATCTTTCAATGTTGTAATTAAGCTATCTGCTTTCTTAAGTAACCCAATCGGCCCTTTATTCTTTCTGGTGTAATGAGAAATCAAAGAACTAAGAATATTTATAAAAGCAAACCAAGATTCAGCTGGTGGAAGAGCTAGGATGTCTATTTTCTTGAAAAAAATATAAGCTTCAGAGATAATCGCCTCTGGTGTAGCAGATTTTAGCAAAATTCTTATTGTAGATTTAAGGTGTACATAGGTTTGATTGGGTAAGTCTAATGTCAGATCAAGCATAATAGCATGATGATCAGAGAAAGGTAATGGTTGTAAAGATGGATTGATGAAGAAGTGCAGTTCCAGAGAGTAATATAATAGGTCTATAAGAGAAGAAAATTTCTTTGTATAAAATGAACATGCATCATGTGGGAAAAAACCCTGTGCACACATGAAATGAGAATTTAGAAGGTGTAAAAATTTTGAATTGAAACAGTCATAAGTAGAGTTGAAGTCTCCAAGAAGAATTGTAGGAAAAGGATTTGAGATAAGTCCTAAATTAATGAGATGTATTTGATTATGAATGAGCCCAATATCTTTGTTTAAGTAGAGAAAAACTACATTGAATTTGAAAGAGTTTATACAAATGGTTATAAAGATTAAATTAGAGTTTAAAAAGCTAATTCTGAAATTTTGTATCAGAGATTGGAAAGGAATAAGAAGAGCAACCCCAGCTGATGGGCTATTAGATGTAGAATAATGAAAGTAGCCTAATCTGTGCAATTTGTCAATTATCTTTTGATTTGAATTAATATGTAATTTTGTCTCTCCCAAACAAACTAAATGAGGCAAAAACTTCTTTGTACAGTGAGCAAGAGCATCAACTCTTTTATCAGAGTTAAGCCCACGGACATTTAAGCTAAAACAGAATTGGCGAACATTTTAACATGAAAGCTATTTTGTTTAAATATCCCTCATCCCCCTTCCTCTGCTATAAAAGAGTATAAAAAGAAGTGAAAAATAGATTCATGAAAAATATGAATTTCTGACTGGTTCTTGATATATTTAATAAAAATTCTATTAAAACTAAGCAAACAAAAGCAAAAATTACTTTGATAGTTTGATTTCTTCACACATTTTTAATATTTAATCATTCATCATATACATCTTACTAATCTATAATAAGATTGAGTTCAAAAAACAACACTGTAACACGTATTTTTCTTCTCCTTGTGACATCAAAATATTTATTTACAAATTACAAAACAGAAGTTTATCATGATACAAAGAGTCATGAGAAAGGGAAGTCATATGGTGCAAATTACAGTTTCCTGACCCCTGAGATAGAAAGAACTGGATTTTTTTAGTCTTCATTAGGCAATTATAAATAAGTGGATTAAGAGATTTTAAACTGAATTGTGATAGCGGTATGTAGGTGACTATAATTATTTGTCCATTTCACCAATTAGGATCTAGCATTGATATTTTATATATATGTTCTGAATTATTGCGTGAGAATGTGTTTAAAATAATGCTTAAAAAAGAGTCATTGCTTAGATTGCCCTTGTAATATAAATTTAGACGATTTAATTTAGATTTTAATAATATCTTGACTATTTTTCATTTTACAACTGTTTGCAATTGCTTGATAATATCGTTATCTTCATATAACTGTGACAAATTAGGGAGATGGAAACATCTTTCTGTAGTCATCATTAAACCATTATAAACAAGTCACCAAAAACACTGCTGGCACATGCAAGCGATAAATGTCATTGACTAGAAACACCTATTTTTTCAAAAAAGTAAAATGCCTGAGGCGCTATAATTAAAAAAGGTGATGGGAAGGGATTACACTAAAAAAAAATGGCGGGAAAACATCACATTAAATAGCCTAAGATGCTACTATCAAAAAAAAAAGTGCGGGAAAAGAAAAAGAGGTGAAAATTAAAAAATACTTTAAAATAAACCAAAAACGCTAATTTATATTTATAGTCATAATCAAACATTGCAAAAAAGTGCGGGAAAAGAAAAAGAGGTGAAAATTAAAAAATACTTTAAAATAAACCAAAAACGCTAATTTATATATATAGTCATAATCAAACATTGCAATATTTACAAAAACCCGTTAAAATATAGTGATCATTAGAAAAATAATAAATGCTATTTTAAAAATATCAGTCCGGTCTATCAACACTATATACTGAATCAGTATTATAATTTTATAAAACAATATTTAAAAACTATAATGCTATAAATCAAACATTGAGTTGTAATGTCACATTAAATAGCCAAAGTTTATACTATGGAAAAAAAGTGTGGGGGGAAAGAAAAAGAGGTGAACATTGAAAATTAAAAAATACTTTAAAATAAACCAAAAACGCTAATATATATAGTGATGATAATCAAATATTGCAATCGTAAATCTCAAAAAAGTAACCCTATGTTAAGGCATTTTTTAAAAAAAGGCATAAAACCTAAATATATATACATAGCGATAATTGGAAAAAATGATAAATGCTTCTATCAAAAGATTACTCCGATCTTTCAGCAGTATATACTAAATCTCAAAAACCAGTATTATAATTTTAAAAAATTATATTTAAAAAGTATATTGCTAAATGTGAAATGGCAGGAACATCACTTTCAACACTATTTCGTGGAGCATTTTTAAAAATATAATATTTTACATTTGGCTTTGGGATTATCCCTCCAACTAAGAGTTATAATAATAAATCACAAATCTGAATAATGGACATATTAATGCATATTACAGTTAGCATTTATTTAAGTAATTTTTTACTAATATTTTAAGAATTTAAAAAAAATTACCAACTTTCTAAAAAGGATGGATGGTCATCCGCTCAGGCTAAATTTGATTCTTCCTAGATCTCTTCATTACTGCAACACCACAAGCCATCAACAAATTATACTTTTAAGATTTAGGTTTATTACTTTAAAGAAGACGCCAGTAAAATTAATTTATTCAGGAAATATCGCAGCTTGATATGGTCTCTTTCAAATTTATTTTTAAGACTGTCTACTTGGGTCTCACATAAATTAAACCAAACCAGGTATGTATGATATAAGAATAGATCACGTGGTATAACATGTTGAACACACACCCTTTATATTTCAGTTTTTTTTTTAATATTAATGAAAAGCAGGTCTCTTTTTTGTTTTTGCAATATTTTCAGAATAAATATATATGAGTACAAGTTGTGTCTTGTAATATGTTACAGTGCGATTATATTTTTAAATCATTAATTTATTTTTATATTTTTTACAATAAATTACCAAATAATTTTATTTACGTCTTTAAAGTGTTAAAACTAAAATCTTAAAAGTAATACATGTATCAGCACACACACACACATATATATATATATATGAGAACAAGTTATGATGTATAATATGTTACAGTGCGATTATATTTTTAAATCATTAATTTATTTTAAATTTTTGGTCACCAAATTTTTTTATAATAAATTTTAACCCTCTTTTGCATTTGATGACTATTAGGCTTGAGGCATAAAAGTCCATTAGCTGGTTTACAGTTGTTGTTTTTTTTAATTTGAAAGTTTAACTTAACACTTTTATCTTAGTAAGACAAAGGCCCATCCCGAACTCTAATTCTTGTAAATTATCTTACGTCATACATACCTGGTATAATTTGTGTGAGACCCAAGTAGACAGTTTTAAAAATAAATTTGAAAGAGACCATATCAAGCTGCGATATTTCCTGAATAAATTAATTTTACTGGCGTCTTCTTTAAAGTAATAAACCTAAATCTTAAAAGTATAATTTGTTGATGGCTTGTGGTGTTGCAGTAATGAAGAGATCTAGGAAGAACCAAATTTAGCCTGAGCGGACGACCATCCATCTGATCGAGAAAGTTGGTAATTTTTTTTAAATTCTTAAAATATTAGTAAAAAATTACTTAAATAAATGCTAACTGTAATATGCATTAATATGTCCATTATTCAGATTTGTGATTTATTATTATAACTCTTAGTTGGAGGGATAATCCCAAAGCCAAATGTAAAATATTATATTTTAAAAAATGCTCCACGAAATAGTGTTGAAAGTGATGTTCCTGCCATTTCACATTTAGCAATATACTTTTTAAATATAATTTTTTAAAATTATAATACTGGTTTTTGAGATTTAGTATATACTGTTGAAAGATCGGAGTAATCTTTTGATAGAAGCATTTATCATTTTTTCCAATTATCACTATGTATATATATTTAGGTTTGATGCCTTTTTTTAAAAAAATGCCTTAACATAGGGTTACTTTTTTGAGATTTACGATTGTAATATTTGATTATCATCACTATATATATTAGCGTTTTTGGTTTATTTTAAAGTATTTTTTAATTTTCAACTCTTTTTCTTTTCCCCTCACTTTTTTTCCATAGTATAACCTTTGGCTATTTAATGTGATGTTACAACTCAATGTTTGATTTATAGCATTATAGTTTTTAAATATTGTTTTTTAAAATTATAATACTGATTCAGTATATAGTGTTGATAGACCGGACTGATATTTTTAAAATAGCATTTATTATTTTTCTAATGATCGCTATATTTTAACGGCTTTTTGTAAATATTGCAATGTTTGATTATGACTATATATATAAATTAGCGTTTTTGGTTTATTTTAAACTATTTTTTAATTTTCACCTCTTTTTCTTTTCCCACACTTTTTTGCAATGTTTGATTATGACTATATATATAAATTAGCATTTTTGGTTTATTTTAAAGTATTTTTTAATTTTCACCTCTTTTTCTTTTCCCACACTTTTTTTTATAGTAGCACCTTAGGCTATTTAATGTGATTAGTCCCTTCCCACCACCTTTTTTAATTATAGCGCCTCAGGCATTTTACTTTTTTGAAAAATGGGTGTTTCTAGTCGATGACATTTATCGCTTGCATGTGCCAGCAGTGTTTGTGGCTGTTTCCAAATTCAAAATGGCCACTGAGCGCATACTATATCAGCACCTATATTTCTTTGTTAATTTTTCAACTTAGCATTATGCACGAATTATATTTCGGATTACCGGGTAGGAATATTTTTAAATATCTGCTAAAAGGAATAATTATTTAAATTTGGACCATTTAATTTGAAATTTTAATAACTTCTTGGTGACTATTGTTTCAATATACCCTGTCTTTGTGCATCTATGAAAAGATAGAAATGGAACTGTTCTTTTTTATTCTTGTTAAGTAGTTATAAACAAGTGGCTGAATAGTTTTGATTACTAAAATTTATTCTATATTGTATAAAAGTTGTAAGAATTAAAAGCATTTGCTAATAATAGTTCATAGTAAAATAAAAAATAGTCATAGATCACATGAGCCCATTCTTTTAAACTTGTACGATATAAACAATGAGGATTGCTAATTGCTCAACAAGCTTTGTGATAAATGCTTTCTCTGGCTAAATACCAGAGAAAGCATTTATCACAAAGCTTGTTGAGCAATTAGCAATGCTCATTGTTTATATCTTACGGGTTTAAAAGAATGGGGTCATGTGCTTTAAGTCTTATGTGATATTATATTGCTAAGACTACTAATATATGGTTTGGATGAAGATCTCTCAGCCCCATATAGCTATTTGAGTTGGATTGCTGGGTTTGAAGACATGTAGGTGTCTGAAAATTTCAGATTTTCCACACAATAAATAACTTTTAAATAAATGCTGACTTTGGGTTGTATTTTTAGATCTAGTGTCTGAAGCTACCCTAGCACCTCTCTGAGCAGTGCCAAAGCATGAAACCATTCGTCAGAGATTTGGAGGGGGGGTTGACAGAGATATTTTATATGCTTTCTCTGGCTAAGCACTTATCACAAAGCTTGTTGAGCAATTAGCAATGCTCATTGTTTATAGTTCATAGTAAGTTTGAGTATCAGAAGTGACTCAGATGAGTCATCAACCATGGATGTTGAGCTCCAGTCTATTATTCTTTTATTTGAACTGGGTTATATCTATTGATATGTCAATGGCTATAATATTAACAATTTATCCAATTATCTATTTTAAAAATGTAATCTATTACATGTGCTTTTAAATAATTTTTCTATCAAATTTATAAAATAAAAATATAATTAAATGTATAGAAACCTCTTCATATAAGAGTGCTACCCAATACAAATCTTAGTAATCAATGGATGTAAAAAGGTTGTGTATAAAATCCATTAATTACCAAGGCTTTTATCAAGAGATTCAACTGTATGGAGAGTTTGCTACCATTGTAACAGCTTGCATAAGCATAGGTAATGGTGATCATGTGATGTTTTGGTGATTTTAATTAAATGTAGTCAACATTCTATAAAATGTGTATTTTTGATATATATATATATATATATACATAATGTATTGTGCATATCAGAATTAAAAATTTCCAGATTTAATGTATAAAACATGCAAGTTGATAGCATAGTACTGCATTAATACTGTATACACTCACATAACTTTATATAAAAGAAATGTTTTTGCAGCCAACCTTATGTAATTAACACTAGTGTGTAATGACATTTTGGCTTGATCACAACTAACTTCATCTGAGTAAAAATATTAGTATCATAAAATTATACGGGTACTACACACAATTTATTTATTTTATTTGAAAACTATTAAAAAACGCAACAGAATCATTAGAAATGTGAAATAGTGTTATTATTAAGTGACTGGTTTAATATAAAATATATCAGTCGTTTTGATATATAAGCTTAAAAACTTTTGATAAATGGGAAATACCTTAGATATATTTTCAGATTTTTTTTAATACAAATCAGTATTTTAAAAAAGCGTTGTCTCAGATTTCTTTTTGTTGTCATATTTGAATTAGAGATATATAAAAAAAATTAATAATAATCATTTAAAAAATTGAATTAAAATTATATTTGACTTACTTCCGGTATCAGTAAGAAACATGACTATAAGAAGATAAATGCTAAAAAAAAAAACAATATATATAATACATAAAAATTAGTTAAACTTAAAGATAAATTTTACAGTATAACCTCTGTAGAAACATAGTCATTATAAAAAAGGAAAACTAAAATAAAAGATTTGCAGAAAATATAAAAAATAGCATAGAAAATTTATTAAGTAAATCAGAATAATATATTATTTAGAAGTCATAGAATTGTAAAAGATATATTGGAAAAACAGTTCTTTATAAAAAAATCTTGATTTTGTTTTGAAAATATGATATCTACAAATGTTTTAATAGTGGCAGAGCAAGCAACAGAAAAAAATTAAATTTGTAATCTGTAATAAATTACAAAATCTGATTTGTAACTTATGATTAGTGACTTATGATTAAATTATAAGTAATAAATAAATATGGTAATAAGACAATATTGATTAAATTATGCATGTCATTGGATATTTTTTTACATCCCCGATTGTCTAATATCAATTACAATCTGATAAAATATTTTAATTTAATTTATAAATAATAATTTATTATATATGAAACTTTATTTAAATGAGTGATGCTAATTGCTTAATATTTATTTATATTATATTTGAGAATTTTTATACAGAAAGATGATTATATCTTATGTATCATATAAGTTTGTTTTTCTACTTCTTTTATTTTTAAAATATTCTTATTAATCTATAAACATCACCTCTATCCGGTAACATTGGTCTCTTTAAGAAAGATCAGCTGCCTAGTGAGCTCAAGAGACTTAGACCCATTTTGATGATCCCTCTGCTCATAAAACTTTTTGAGTCTACCATCAAAGAGACACTAGAACAATCCATACTCCCTGCCCTTTTTGCCTCACAGTTTGTTTGTAAAAGGTGCTCCACTCTTGGGGCTGCCACTCTTTAAAATGACCACCGAGCATGTTAGGCAGACTCAAAGTGGCAGGCCCATCACTGTCCAGCTAGACATCCAGTCAGCCTTTGATTCTGTCAGGGTTGACCTTCTCCTTGACATCCTCAGGGACCTTACATTTCAGATGCCCTCCTGTCCACCCTCCACAATTTCCTGTCCAACAGAGAAATCCTAGTTACCTTGATGGGAAAGTTGCCCCCGGCTTCACACCTAACATTTCCATCCCTCAGGGCTCTCTACTGAGCACTTTGTTGTTCACCACATTTCTGAATCCCCTCTTGCTCAGGCTGGACCATGACCTCCCTGGCATCCTCATTCCTAGGCTGGACAAAAGCATCAAATGCCTTGCTTATGTAAATGATGTGGTTGGAATTCCATTGCTCAGTTGATCTCATCCCCAAGCTTCAACAGATCCTCACCTGGTACACCAAAACATACATGCTGGAATTTAGCAGTGACAAATCAGCAGCCTGGCAACTATCTTCTGGTAAACAAATCCCTTTCACCTTCAATGCCAAGCTACACAACTTTCTCGGATTCCCTCTCATGTTGTCTCCTACGGACATGACAGTACGGGTCCAAACTGCATTGTATCAAAACATCATCCACCCTCAGCACTATCACAGGCATGTACCTTTCTCTTTATGGGAAAGTCACCCTCCTCAATCTTCTAGTGTTTTCCCAAAATAGCATATTATCTCCCCATCATTCTACCTACACATTTCTTCATCTCCAAAATCAACTCCCTTTGCAACTGTTTTCTCTGGGGCAGAAAGGTAGTGGCCATCAGCCTAAAAAAATTTAGTTTTCCTAAAAACCTCAATGGGCTGGGCCTGCAATCCATTGACACTCTTCTAATCCAGAGATATCACAATATTATCCTCATGCTCCTAAGTCACTTTCCTGCTGACCTTGTGCATGTCATCATCACTCCTACTGCCACTCCTCCTCCCAATGGCAGGCCCAGGTCATTGACCTCACTCATCACCAACATCCTACAAAAGACTGGCTTGCTCAATTAATCCACAAATTCAAAAGGTGGTCCCTCTAGGCAAAATTTCTCAATTTCCTTCTCAAAATCAACATTCACTCCCCAAGATCTCTCCCCTATGCCAACTCTGTAACACTGACAATGAAACCCTCCAGCTCTTCCTACTCAAATGTCCCTTTCTGCTTGGAGTGAGATGTATCATCAATTCCTGCCTTTCATCGCACAAAAATATCATCTTCAAGGTCCAAGAATCCATAAAAACAGGGGTCTTTGCAACTATCAGACTATCAGTTTTCCTCATCTATGCACTTTGACTGCTCCAATGTGCTATTATTTTTGACCAGAAAGTACATTCAGTGAATCAAAAACTATTGGACCTAACTCGATCTCTCAAAACCAGAGATACCAAACTAGCCCCACCTCTGCTCCTCACAAACACTTGGGCAATCATCTAACTCCCACCTCTGCTACTCACAAACACTTGGGCAATCATCTAACTCCCACCCTCTCAGCCTCTGTCACTGGAATCAACCATTTAAATGTTTGCAACCTTGCTCAATGAAGATGTGCATCTTGGACTTGCAACCAAAGACTTTTCTTGGTCTGGACTACACACCCTTTCCACTTCCATTCCCTTTTCATATATGTCTTTCCCCCTCTCATCATGTTGCTCCTGAATTTTCATTTTACCATGTAACCACTCTTTTGTAAACCTTTTTCTAACTGTATTTGTATCTGTTTTTTGATGAATAAACTTTCATCACTGAGAAAAAAAACATCAACTATCAACTTTTTTTTCACTCACTTTTTTCATGACTTGCAAATTTCTTTAAATAATATTTTATTATTGTTTTTTTTCTACAGAAATATGCTAAGTTTAATTTATCTTTGCTTTTCATTACTTCAACTTCCAATATTTAATCATGTTTATTATCTCAATATTTTTAATTTTATGTTCCTAACATTGCAAATTATCAAGTTCCCTAGAATTCTAAAGTACTTAAATAAATCTACTGCATCATGTCAGAAACCTAAAAAATAGTTTTCTCATAATGTGTGGAAGATTTGTTTTCTCAGTTAAAGGATATTTAGTCCTTTCTACTTCATTTTAGATACATTCAATATTATGTGAAATTTATATAATATGTGTACATATATATAAAGTTATAGCATGAAAAATATTATATTATACATTAGGAGCTATGATCTTTCTTACTACACAATGAATAAATAACATCAAATCTCAGGTGTAAACAGCCAAAATGTTAAGTAAATTGGATTGTGTCTATTGATGATTCATAGAAATAAATTTAGACAATAACAATAAATATCAGTCTGATCACAGATATTAAATAATGCTCAAATAAATTTGGCTGTCTTTAGTTTTCTCAAACCAGTACAATTAAGTACTCAGTTTTAATAACCTGGAGAAAGACCCTAATTAATCTTAATATTATACATTTATAGCATGAAATATTATGTAATATATTAAGAATTATAACTAATTATTCAAAAAAAAATAATAAAAATAATAACCATATTAGATCTTTAGTTACAGATAAGAGCAGAATCACTTTTATTGGCATAAAGAATTAGGCAGTTACAATTTGAGATTTAACCATACTTTATTTTCATACAAATTACTTGATTTTTTTTTATTAATTCACCCCTAGTGAAAATTTCCATAAACTTTATAGCACATTTTCCTATATATGTTATAGTATAAAATTTTAGTTCGAAAAAATTCCATAGATGGCAACAAAATCAAAAATTCCTAGAATTGTATGGGAGTGACAGTAGCAGGGTTAACATACGGCAATGATGTGTTAGTAAAAGGGTATTAGATTACTTAGAAAAAGTACAAAGGGATGTAGGAAGACATGCACATGCATTAGATGCAGAGGTGTGGACAGCAAAGGAGGCAATTCAAAGAGAAATGGGATGGTCACGTTTTTATATGAGGGGTGCAAAAAGCAAATTGAAAATGTTCAGTAATTTGCAGTTTATGGATATTAAAAGAAGGGCCAAAATAGTATTTAATTGGGTTACAAGTAAAGGGCAGGCAACAAGATGGGTAAGAAAGATAATGCAGTATTCAGATTTGGATAAAGAATTTATGTCACTATACTTGTACAAAAGGTGGGATGATTGTGTTAGGACGATTGTTGAGTGTTATAGTGGTAAGGAGTGGGATAGAATAATAGATGCATTAATAAAGAATAGGGAGTTGGAGAGATGGGGAACTAGTATGGAGAGTAAAATGAGTTTAAATATGGACAGTAAAATGAGTTTAAATATATATAGAAGTAACTGAAACACTGGGTGTGAGTTAATTTATAATAATAAGGAAAGTAGCTTATTGTTTAAGGCTCGAACGGGATCTTTAGCAACAAGGGAATATACAAGTAAATAGAAAAATATGGATGATTTAGTCTGAAAGTTGTGTAAGGAAGGCATAGAAAATATTGGGCATCTATTATTTCAATGTAAATGCTTGGAAGCAGAAAGGGTACAAATAATGAAGTTATGGAAGATTAAATATGAACAAAATGATTATACAGAAAGAGTTGGTGGTTGTTATGTTAGGTTGGGAAAAGATAAGAGGGATTTAGATATGAAGGTCATGGAATTGACAAAGATTATGTTGTGGAAATGGGATGGAGCAGATTATGGGTAAACTTAGGGTGGAAAATGGAAAGGAAAGGTAAAGTGGCTAACAGGTTTCTCTGGGCATATTGCATCACATCACATCAAAACAAGAAAATTTAGCTCTACCCTGACAAGTACGTCTATTGTATTATGACAGGTTTTTGGTGTCATGACTTTACTTAAAGAAAATAGTTTGAATAACCAAAAACATGTTTATTTATGAATTTATTACAATTCTAGATATTTTTTATATAATAATTTATGTAATATTTATTAGAAATCAAAATGTAAATTATTAATCATTTATTTTGAATGGAAATACTTTATTTTCAAAAATAGAACATTATATTAGCGGACAATGCAAATCTGATCTAAAGCTATTTAAAAGCTTTCTATGTAAGCCATCTAATTATAATGATGAGTATGAAATCATCATAATTTTGCAATAAAGATTGAAAAACCTTAATGTATTAAAGCATATTTTATTAGACATAAGAGAAATAAATAAATAAATAAATATTTGTTTAGATTTTTTTTTTAAATGACAAATAATAAAGATTTTGTTGATTTTGTAAAATTTAAAATAATCTTTCTAGAAATGATGACACAATCTTTTTGTTTTAATTATGATCTCATTTTTTTTAATATTTATAGAAAGAAAATGGGAATATGTAAAATTTGTTTCAGTAGTAAACAAAAATATCTATCAAATGAAGTCAAATTTATTATTTTCTGATAAATGATAATGATTTAATCTTAAATTCTATGTTGAACATGAAAACAAAGAAAACAATGAATTGTGAAAAAAAAACAGCAAAGAGGTAACATATAAATGGTTGTGTAGTGAGAGATTGTGATGTCTAATATATTGTTGCATGTGCCTCTTACATCTCTCCAATACCAATTACCTACTATTTATTAATCCCTAGATTAATAAAAATTAAAGCACTGCAATTGACAAACCATTAATTTCAACACACATTTAAAACCCAACTTAATTATACTATAAATACATATCACAATTAAATTATAAGACACATACATGCCAATTAATCTTTAATAATTATTATCTTATTAAGTGTGATATAACTTTAACACACTATAACAATGTATGGTAAATATGATTGGATAAAATGAACACAATCAATAATTGAAAATGTATATTAAAGTAAAGAAATATCAAATAAAAATTGCATTGTTTAATAATGACATCAACAATGGACTTAAATGATAATTATGAACTTGCTGTTTTTCAACAATGAGCTTCTCCAAAGAGATATAAAGTTTCTCATCTGCTAAACAACTTTAAAAATTTAAGTAGAGAATTAGAATTTACAGTTTGAATAGAAATATCAGTCACTTTTGAATTGAAATAATATTAAAAACCAATATCTAAAGATTCAAGAAAGCAAGAATAATCATATAGAATTAAAGTTAGCCAACTGAGGAATTCAAAATTGAAATCTTCAAAAGTAATTTCAGATCATTCAAATTTCAAAGTGTCTGTAATTCCAAGTTATAGATTGAAGTATCTAGGTCTGAGGATACAAGAAATATATAAAAAATGATACAGACAAATATGCATTGCTAAGTGAAAAAGTGACATTGGGGAAGAATGTTGTCACTCATGGAGCTGTAACTCTCAAAACTGGGATAGAATTGACCTAGCACTTTACATCTGTGCTATGAAACATCAAGTCAATTCTTAATTAATTGATCCAATAACTCTCCACCCAAAGCAGAAATTCAAAGGATATAAAGGATAAGTGATTTAATAAATCTTCTAGAACACTCACAATTTACAATCTATACATGAAATGAATAAATGTGAATTACCAGAATGATTCACTAAGACATTTTTCCTCATGAACTTCAAAACTAAATTTAGGTTGACGTCATTATTTTATTTATTTGTATATTTGATATAAATTATTTTGTTCATATCTTTACTTTAATATGGATACAAAAAGGGGAATATAAGTGTTAGTACATAACATTATAATGAGTGCTTGCTTGTGTACAAATTAAATTATCATCAAAGGAGAAAGGTAAGATTTTACCTAATATATATTTAGCCCAAACATTTGTACAATTATACTATATATATATATGTAATAAATAAAGTTTGATATCTGTATTCATTTCACAATATATGTAATATACAAATCAATATATATATATCAAAATACAGTACAATTTATATAAATTATATTCTTTTAGAAGTACTTTCGACTATACACTTTGTAGTCTTTATCAACTATATAATGTTGAATAATCAAAACGAGACAACCCTTAACAATACCCATAGTTCAATTCAGATTTCCCACAATTCTGTTATCTTAACATTTGATGACTGGCGATTCATTAACATTTGACGATTTCTTGAAATCAACATAGCCTCTTTCAAGAAATCGTCAAATGTTAATGAATCGCCAGTCATCAAATGTTAAGATAACAGAATTGTGGGAAATCTGAATTGAACTATGGATATTGTTAAGGGTTGTCTCGTTTTGATTATTCAACGTTATATAGTTGATAAAGACTACAAAGTGTATAGTCGAAAGTACTTCTAAAAGAATATAATTTATATAAATTGTACTGTATTTTGATACATATATTGATTTGTATATTATATATATATATATCTTTGTTTATATTATTATAGTTGTGTTAAATGTTTTCAAGTTATTTGACTAACTATGTCTGTCATAAATAGTCTTCCATGCCTATGTCATGACTACAGTATATAACAGAGGGACCCCATATCTCCACTATGACAGATAGGAATCTAATATATCATGTTAATTAAAATAAAACGAATTATGATTTACAAATAAAATATATAGAAAGCAAAGATGATTGAGATAATCATAAACATAATATAAATTTTATTTATGTTAATAAGAACATCAAATGATTTTTCTTTGTGAGGGATAAGGGTTTGGAATAATAGTTAGAATAAATTATGAGCAAAGCATAACCATAAATGTTGAATTAAACGTTTTATAATTTTGTTATAAATTTTCTTTGCTAAAAATGTTGATCACTGTAAATATAGTTGTTAAATATATTCAAATGTTAATTTAAAAACTCTTGGTATAATTTTCTAATTCACTTTCCAATTGATCATATCTTCTTACATATTTATAACTATTTTTGCCTATTTACATATAACTTCATATATTCACACCAACCATTAAACACCTACATATATTTACACCTACCCATATTTCAAGTGATATTAATATATCTTGAACTAGGCAATTATGCAGCTTCTCCATGAGTATGAATCTTGAGAATAATGGAAATAAAAGACAGCATGAATGAAGTGAGTTTTGGTATATATTTAATATTTATTTGATTATTAACATCTCTCCTAGGAATAAAATTAAAGTGTATGTGGTATATATAGGTATAAGGATCAAAGACATACTCTCTCACACATTGTGGTAATCTAAATAGTCTATTTTCATACCAGTTAAAGCTCTGCTTTATTACGTATAATGAAGCTATATATATGCACACATATATTTGCTTCATTCCAACTTATAAATAAATAATTTTCTCTTGTGACTTACTTTATAATTAAATAATTTTAATTTTATGGAAAATTTACTTATTAAAAATTTATTAAAAGCATTTTTTATTCATTAAAATTTATTAAAGGCACATGTAAATGTGTCATGGGAGGGCGGTGTCATAAAGATAGTTGAGATTAACTAAATAAGTAACAGTCACATATATAACCAATTGAAAAAAAATTCTAAGGTGCAATTAAATTTAAAATCTGGCTAATTAAAATTCCTAAATATTTTTGTTGGTAAAGGCAGATTAATTATAGATCATAAGTACATTTATAATTGGTTATAAATCTTATTTAAGTAATGAAAAAAGATAATATCTTTGTATTTTATGTTTACAAGAGTGTTTTCAATATTTTACTTTGCAATAAAAGGTGTTAACCCTCCTGCATTCTGACAGATTTCTGTCTTCTTACTTTAAGCTTTCAACTTTCACTTTAATATTAAACTATTATTATTTATCAGAATATAATAAGTGAAACACAGGCTTAATATATACCATGTGTCTATATATGTAATATAGGGTATATGAGCACAGACTTTCACATGACCCACCACTCTCCACTCTATCTAATAACACTGATACACTCAAGCACATATATGCTGAAAAGATAAATAATCACCAATATACGTATTTCATGCTAAACCAGCAATCATCAGTTGGTCCAGATTATCATCTCCCACACATATATACTATAAGTGCTCAGATATTTATTAAGATAGACAATCTTCATACTTTAATGGACTGGCTCCAATTACTACATACTCCAACTCTTCAACCGTCCATCCAATTGAAAATCTGATGATGAAATGCTCGAAGGCCACCCTAAGGCTGAGATTCTTGTCACACCCATGTTGACCCAAGGTCAATCTGAACCCCACATGTACAGGACATAATCCATTAAATACATATGCAAGGATGGGCAGACATCTCTACAATGTAATAAGTGAAACACAGGCTTAATATATACCATGTGTCTATACATGGTATAGACTTTCACATGACCCACCACTCTCCAATCTATCTAATAACACTGATACACTCAAGCACATATATGCTGAAAAGATATGTGCTTGAGTGTATCAGTGTTATTAGATAGAGTGGAGAGTGGTGGGTCATGTGAAAGTCTGTGCTAATATACCCTATATTACATATATAGACACATGGTATATATTAAGCCTGTGTTTCACTTATTACATTGTAGAGATGTCTGCCCATCCTTGCATATGTATTTAATGGATTATGTCCTGTATATGTGGGGTTCAGATTGATCTTGGGTCAACATGGGTGTGACAAGAATCTCAGCCTTAGGGTGGCCTTTCGAGCATTTCATCATCAAATTTTCAATTGGATGGACGGTTGAAGAGTTGGAGTGTGTAGTAATTGGAGCCAGTCCATTAAAGTATGAAGATTGTCTATCTTAATAAATATCTGAGCACTTATAGTATATATGTGTGGGAGATGATAATCTGGACCAACTGATGATTGCTGGTTTAGCATGAAATACATATATTGGTGATTATTTATCTTTTCAGCATATATGTGCTTGAGTGTATCAGTGTTATTAGATAGAGTGGAGAGTGGTGGGCCATGTGAAAGTCTGTGCTCATATACCCTATATTACATATATAGACACATGGTATATATTAAGCCTGTGTTTCACTTATTACATTGTAGAGATGTCTGCCCATCCTTGCATATGTATTTAATGGATTATGTCCTGTACATGTGGGGTTCAGATTGACCTTGGGTCAACATGGGTGTGACAAGAATCTCGGCCTTAGGGTGGCCTTCGAGCATTTCATCATCAGATTTTCAATTGGATGGACGGTTGAAGAGTTGGAGTGTGTAGTAATTGGAGCCAGTCCATTAAAGTATGAAGATTGTCTATCTTAATAAATATCTGAGCACTTATAGTATATATGTGTGGGAGATGATAATCTGGACCAACTGATGATTGCTGGTTTAGCATGAAATACATATATTGGTGATTATTTATCTTTTCAGCATATATGTGCTTGAGTGTATCAGTGTTATTAGATAGAGTGGAGAGTAGTGGGTCATGTGAAAGTCTGTGCTCATATACCCTATATTACATATATCAGAATATAATAAAATTGACCTAATTTGATAGAAATTTTTGTTTAGAAATTAAATAAAAATTTTAAAAAATCATATATGATTTTTGGAATTATTTTAAAAATTAGATTTTAATCAAAATACAGCACTGTTTCATTATCAAATTTCAGGTGGAGCAGATTCACTTTAAAAAAGGAAAGAAATATTCTTTGTTTGATGTTTGTTTTAAAAATCTGAATGAATTATTTTCAATAAATAGTAAATCAATCAAATTATGCTTTAAATGTTTACAATTTATTAATAATTTTTTGATATCACTAAATGTTATTATAGATTGTTTAGTGACAACATTTTCTAGACTGTTGAATTTGCCATGGTAATAATCACTATAGTGACATTACTCAGAAAAATATAAGCTTTTATATTTAAAAATAAAATATTTCTGTAAAAAATAAATATATAATAATATATTTTTGATTTCCAATAATTAACTTGCAATTTCTATACAAAAATAATCATAAACTTTGCACAAAATAAAATCAAGTTTTTAGACCATCATAATATTTTTTCAAAGTAATCTCGCAAAGTTTGAGATCGCCAAATATATAAAAGGCACTGATCATCATAGAGTTTATGAACCTTTGAAGACCTGATTTTCAGTTATGCTAACATCTTTTGGATTTTTTTGAAATTAAAATATTTGAAATAATATATACATGAACTTTAAAGCTGTAAAAAAAAAAACGTTCACAAAATTTCATAGTAGAGGGCAAAAAATGCAAATTCAATTTTTTGACATTTACCTGTGAAAATATTGTAATGGAAAATTGCATGATTAATGTGTTTAAGTACTACCAATAATGCCATCGGCACAAGGCATTACGAATTTGGGAAAAAATTACTAATTAACAAATAGGTACAATATTAAATTGTCATTAAACTTATCAAAATTGTTATCAGCAAAAATATTTTAATTAAAATTAATCCTGATGCCTTTTGTCAAAAGTATTATAAATACCTTAGAAAATGTAAATTTATTATTTTTTGTTCTGAAAAGATTCTTCAACATTATAAAGATTATTAAAATCATGGCAGCTATAAGCTCATACTATACTAACCAGTCAAAAGACAGCTTCAGGCCACTTCCCATTCACCACCTCTGGGAAATGGAGTGGGTAAACTGCTGTTTCTCATTGGAAGTATGCTGTTGTATACCAGTGCCTATATTGCTGTCATTAAAAAAATTCAGTTTGTTGACACGCTATGCCATCATCACCACTCATTCAATTAAGCAATTTCAGCCAAATGCTTTCCAAAGAACCAGTCCGTCTTCAATCAATTATTAATATTCAAGAAAAAGATCATCCAGGACATGTGAATGGCTCTATGTAAATATAATGTCACAACTACATCTCATGATGCACTTCACACTTTGTCGTATTTTCAAATCCTTCATGAAGATAACAAATATTAAACAGCAGCAATATTTGAACTCTATACATGAGAATCTGCATCTCGTATATAGTAAAAACAATTCATAGGTATTTGATGATTATTTTTTAATTGTATAATTTATTTTATTTTGTTAATTTTCTTTAATATTTTACTTTAATTCAGCTTTATTATTAAGAATGATCAAATTGATTGGTAAATGTAGTCATTCTTAAAGTTTAGGTACCTGCCAGATTTATTATTCTAAAAATCAGATGAGAGGGAGTAATTTTTTATAAACACATTGTATTTCTTAAAATTTTGAGAATTGGTTTTCTTTCCCCCTGTAAAAGTAAGCTAATTAATTAAAAGTGCAAAGATGTTTTAAAACCTCTCTTTTGCCTGTCAAAGATTTTGTTTTTCTAAAACATAATTTGCCATGTGTTTCAATTATAGATTTTACTTTTGCAATTATAAATCAGATGTTTTAGAAACAATTATAAAAAAAGATGAATTAGTTTTGAATATAATGTTAAAACTGGTTTATTTGAAAGTACAAATATATGTGATTCGATTTACGTTAGCTGAGATAAGTTAAGGTCAGTTTTCATAAACAACTCATTATAATTATATATGTAAATTATAGACCTTCCGAGCTATCATGCAATATATTTTTTCAAGTATAAGATCTGTAAAGAGACCTTCAATTAAGCAGGATTATTGGAATCTTTTAATATTTTATTTGTATTTGGCTTTAGTTTGGCCAATAAAGTAATATATGACTTCTTGTTTAAACTTATAATGTGTCCACCAACATTTATTTTATTGGTCTTTTAATTGAGGCTTTAATAGAAGAGTATATATATATATATATATATATATATATACTTAATTCATATATTTTGTTCTTCAAGCAATCATTCCTGTTCTATTAGAGTATAATATGATGTAATTCTTTGGAATGGTTCTGCCAAGGCAGATGTAACCCATTTTTGTTTAATCGTCGGATATATTCATTTCTTGTTTATAACCTAGCATCATGCTTTATATTTTTTAATCTATTTTAAAGCCTGAGATTCCAAGCATGAATTCTAAGTTTTGACAGTCATCTATTCATGATTGGAATTTTGATATAATTAAATACATACTCCCATCTTAACCCTACTTAAGTATTCATTAATTAATTGTTAAACCATCATAGAATTCCCACCCTAAAGATCATTAAGACATATAACCCTGTAGTCCTTCTATTGTATGAAGTTATCGATAATTAATCTGATTAGTCACTATAAGAAATGCAATAGAATCTTAGATTTAAATCTAGATATATAAACTTTCATTTCACTTTTGCATTTTTTAATTATTATTACTAATAAATCTTTACGGATTACCTCTACTATTTTGGGTCTTCTTTACTGCAATACATTAAGTAGTTATTTAGCATATTTTTTAGAGTTTCTTGTATCTCTCTGACCCAGTGGGATATAAGAAAAAGAGCATACTGTATATGCTGACATGAGTGCATTGGTCATGTGTAAATGGTCATGAAGGCATAGGTAATGAGGATCAACTTTATACTGTTTGTGTTAATGTTTATATTGATGTTACATGTGGATATACAAGTAAGTGATTATTTCTTGGTTCCCATTATTGGTTTAGCTAACTATATGCCTCTGACCATTATATATATGATAATATGGCACTACAATGTGAAATGTGATAATTACACTAATCATACAACCTTGAGAAATATATAAAAAAATTGTTCTCTCATAATTTGTTCATTTTAATATATATATATATTCTTATTGTGGTATTTTGGACACAAATACTTATTAGAAATTTATGAGAGTATGTGTATATAATTTATTCGCATATATAGAGAAAATCATGAAAATTTTTGTTTTTTTCATCATTTGGTAAACTTGATTTAAATTGGGTACAATTTTTGTAGTGCAATCTGTGCAGTGGAAGCGGATTCATTAAAAATTTGTCTTCTTTTTTAAATAGCAGTGAAAACTATAGTTGATGTCAATAGAAATCCCAGTATTCGTTGCTGCTTAATTCTATCTTTAAAATGATGTATTACAATTTGAAATCGGTTAAAATTTGAATTTTTTATTAATATTTTTATTAGTATGTGCATTTAATTTTTATTTTCTGGTCAGTTTATCAGTTTACATGAAGTCAATAAAGGCAGAAAATCTTTATTGGCCTTATAAACCAATAAACTGGATTAAAAATATGCTGATTCATATGTCAAGGTCTTCAATGCAATATAAACGTAATCACAAAATATTGTTTTATTATTTGAATAATATTTTAATTTTTTTTATTATCATTTGGCATAATTTAATAATTTGTTTGTATTGGTATAGCTGTGTACTATATAAATTATATAATATTAATATTATTTAATATTATATAATTTTCATTCATATTTAATATTATATAATTTTAAATCATTTATGCTCTTTATTATATGGTATATAAATTTGTATTCAAATATAACAAAAGTAGTTTTTGTATACTGTAATTTTGGGTCTCTGATCCAAGTTTGAGGCAACCTTATTTTATAAACATAATGATTCTCAAAAGGTTCAATAATTTATTTTATTAGTATGCTTATATTTGTATTGGTGTGTTTGTGTTTGCTCTTGGTTTTGTATAATAAGTAATGACTTACATATATAGAGCAGTTGAATGTAAATTTTAAAAACTGATAATCAAATGTACAGAAAGGTTGCAGATTGCAGTTCATAAAGCAATCACAAAATCGAATTCTGATTCTTGTTTATGCATTGATACTCATGTGGTGGAGTCAATGCTTTTGCCACATCTTGCATCACATTATTTTCAAGTCTATAGCTAGCAAATGAGATATATTCAAATAAATTATATCTATGTGGGACAATAAATATAACAAGATAGTACCATTGGTGTACATAAAAAATACAAACATCACTTGATGTACACAAAAAAATACAAAATGAAGAGATGAAACTCATTTTATCAGTGATACAGACAGTACCCTAAAATTTCTAGTTTTAGATAGATAAGAAGCCAATTTCTATGATGACAAATGCAGATCCATCTTCTGGAAAAGATTTGTTTTGTATCTTTTATTAGGATGAATCTTTTTCTTATAGACACCTTTGTGATTTATTAACTTTTGGAGTACAGGATAAAAATGAAGAATTCTTATGCAACTAGTTTTGGAGATCCTATGCTATGGATTATCTTAGGTAAGATGGTTTGAAAGATAATTTTGTGAGGAATACAAAGAAATTATCACTGAAGATGTAATTTAAAGTTACTTAATAATAAATTAGAAATTAGGAACAAACAATAAAGTAATAATTATGTCCAATGTTGAAATTTCTTTTTTTTTTCTTAATTTTTAAATGGTTATCACTATTTATCTTAGACTTATTGCTTTCCTTAGTTTTTTTAGTTTACCGCCACACCCAGCAGCTGATTCATTGAAATTTTTATTTTTTAAATTGTGTGAAAACTACAAGCATGACATCAATAGAAATTCCAGCATTCATTGCTGCTTTAAAATTTTTTTTTAAATGGTGTATCTCATGTTGAAATCCGATAAAATTTAAATTTTTTATTAACATTTTTATTAATAGGTTCATTTAATTTCTGATCTTTTCTGGCCAGTTTACTAGTTTGCTTAGAAAAGACAGGCAGAAGTTTTTAACAGGCCAGAGACATTGCTAAAATGGATTAAAAATGTACTCATAATTCGCATTTCAAGGCCTTCTAAATGTAATCAGAATATAGGGTCATAAGTATCCAATTTTTATTTTTTAATTATTTCAATAGTATTTAAAAAATTTTTGAATTATAATTTTGATAAATGGTATAATTTATTATTATGTTTTCATTTGTATTTGGTGTGTCTGTGTATTATATAAATTATATATTATTAAATCATTTATGCTCTTTATTATGCAATATATAAATTTGTACTCAAATATAACAAAAGTAGTTTATATACAATGTAATTTTGAGGCTCCAAGTTTGAGACAACCTTATTTTATAGACATAATGATTCTCAAAATGTTTAATAATTTATTAGTATGTTTATATTTGTATTAGTGTGTTTGTGTTTGCACTTGGAGATCTGTTTTGTATAACAAGTCATTTTTATATATATAAAAATTATAGAATAGTGCTATGTAAATTTCAAGACTGATTATCAGATGAAAGATTGCAGTTGATAAAGCAATCATAAAATTTACTGGGCATAGTACCACGTGAAAATATAAACACTCAAAACCAATAAAGAGAGATTTCAAATAGTGTGTGTGTGTGTGTGGTGATAGTGACAATGATTATGTATATACCACATGGAATTGTATGTAGGCAAAGAATCAAATTTTGATTTTTTCCTATGCCTTGGTCCTCATGCTGTGGAGTCAATAGTTTTGCCACATCTTGCATCACATTGTTTTCAAGTCTATAGTTAGCAAATGAGCTATATGCAAATAAATTATATCTCTATGGGACAATAAATATAATAAGATAACATCACTGGTGTACACAAAAAATATAAATGAAGAGATGAATCTCATTTTATCATTGACAAACAGACAGTAGCCTACAATTTCTAGTTTGAGATAGCCAATAAGTCAATTGCTATGATTACAAATGCATATCCACCTTCTGGAAATGATTTGTTTTGTATTTTTATTAGGATTCATCTTTTTCTTATAGATGCCTTGAGATTTGTTAACATTTAGGATACAAGATAAAAATGAAGAATTCTTATGCGATTAGCTTTGGAGATTCTGAAACTATGGATTATCTTAGGTAAGAAGTATTATATATGGTTTGAAAGATACTTTTATGAGGAATACAATGAAATTATCAATGAAGATGTATTTTAAACTTGATCAATGATAAATTAGAAATTATGAACAAACAATAAAGTAGTAATTATTACAGATGTTGAAATTTCTTTTTACCTTATTTTTAAATGGTAATTACTATTTGTCTTAGCCTTATTGTTTTTCTTAGTTCCTCTAGTCTCTGACAATGTACAGCTTTTTGCTCTAACCTTATTAAAATTGAAGTTATTGTGAAAATTGTATCTCACTTCAGTTTTTTTAAAAATTCAGTATGGCACCAAGCTTTTATCATTTATCATCATCAACTCACTTAGATATCATTATGATTTTATTACAATTTTAAATCTATAACTTTATAAAATGTTTCCACATTATTTATCAATATATTTCATTGTTGTCAGTTGTTATTTATTTAATATCAGAATTTAAAAATGCAAAAGTAAAGAAAAAATAATTTTAACTTACTGCTTTACTGTTGCTTCCATCTTGATAAAATTGATAAACACAAAAATCTGCTCTCCTAAATACAATAATTATGATATTAAAAAGAGACATTATTTTTCACAATGCATAACAATTTAGAAAACAGTATCACAAGTATATTTTACTTCATAATCCTAGATTATAAAAGCTATATACTGCTATTTTTTAAAACTTAATATATATAATTACTATATAAAAAATTTGTAAAAATAATTATAAATATTTAAATAAATTACAAACATATAAAATTTGTCTGCACAGTACTAATAACAATCAAAGAGGACTTTACAAGTTTATTTATACAAACGAACATCAAGGAATCTCACACTCAGCAATGTTCTAGACTGTTGTTGAGCCATTTATAGTTTTCCTCTGTAAACTACTAACATCTGCAGATTGTTTTTGAACTAATAAATCAATATTAATCATAGCCAGTGGAAGCACTGCAGCGCTATTACAATGCACTGACAATCAGTTGATCCAGAATTATGGGATAGTATTTTAATATAAATTTATTTAGTGATGTGTTACTTTGCCCTTGATAAATCTTCCGTGACTGTGAAATTATTAATTGTAAATTTTGAATTTTAATATTGATTAGATTGTTCTTTGTGCTAATATTGATTAGATGTTTAAATTTGAATTTGATTAAATTTGGTTAATGTTAATTTAAACGGTATTAAATATATATGTCCAAATAATTAAGTATAGGGTTAGGAATATAAACACACACACACACACACACACACACACACAAAAACGATGTTGTGTATCAAATTAGATAAATTATAAAAATCTAAAAGATGGAGTTTAGTTTGTTAATCTTTTTTTTTCTTTACGAGTATTAATTCAGTGACTCTAATTTATGTTGAAAAGATTTGTTTTAGAAGCTTAAGTATCGAATGCAAAATTAGGATTTAAGACATTTTAACTTGAAAGCTGTTTTTTTTTTTTAAAAAAAAATTAAACGATTTTCTACTTTCATAAATATGTGGTATCCATTAAGAATCAAATTCGTTCGAACACCATTTCACTAATCTTTAAAAATAAAATGTTAATTTCTATGTAAAAATCTAAAATATTTAATTGAATTTTAAGAGATGTTTCATAAACGACACGTTAAATAAAGTACTATATTTCCATTTTTTAACAAAATATACTTAAAACTAATTCATAACTTAATATATCTGAAATGTGACTCAAGAAAAGACTATTTTATTTTTCTAAAGCAAATTCTCATTATTTTCTTAATATTACCGTCTTCCTTCTTTAATTCTCTTTTTTCAATGCTAATGTAATAAAAATTACACAAGGTACGTTTTGTATATAATAACGTACTTTAAAGTTTTCTACCAATAATTATTTTCTGTAGGTCACATGTCAAAGACTGTAAACTTTCGTTTTTTAAGTTTTTTACAACTCATTCATGTTCATTTGAAATCGGGAATTCTACTTTTATACAGTATAAAAAGCAATGAGAATCGATTAAGTTTTAGTCAAATATTTAATATAATGCCAGAATTGATGATTACAATAACATTAAAACTGAAAGTAAATGTGTTTGATCGTTTCTAATGCATATAGAGATATATGTATTAAATATTTATAGCAGCTAAAATTAAGTGAAAAAGCAAAATTTCATTAAATATGTTATTCTTTAATTGAATTAGTAAAATAAGCGTTAATGAATGTTTTAAATCAGTATTAAAGTAAAAAGTAATACTTATTATGTAAATATTACCTTTAGCGAGTCGAAGCAATAAATAGTCTGGTGTAAAGATTTTGAGCAATCCGAACAATTGGCAACATCATGATCGCCTGCACTCACGTGGTGTGCTGGAGGTGTGGGCATAGAATGTACTAAATTATTCAGATTTAAGAAAGAATGTTATTTCACGAGAATATATAAGTATTACATATTCACACACACATACATAAATATAACTGAAGTTATATAAATATTACAGCCACAACACTGACGCTCTCACTGCTGTTAACTGTGAGTAAATAATTGACGCAATGATGGGCTGGATGTAATAACCTATGAATGCGTGCAAAACAGGCAATTTGGTTCTAGCAATGCCTTATTTTCGTCCTAACTGCTGAATATATATATATCCAGGACTCTTTACAATAGTGACACTATTTTTGTAGTTTTTATAATATACATTGCTATGTGTAGCCTTATTGTAGTTAGTCATGAAGTAAATAGGATTCTCATATTAGTTCTCTAAATCGATTTCTAACACTAGACAGTGTAGATACAATTACTTTAGTCTATTCTTACATTTATTCGTAGTCACCTTAATTCACAGTATTCTTTATTGGTGTCATATTCTCAAAGTACCAACTACATGAAATTCTTACACTAGACGCGTATTCTTTCTTTCAGTCCGTTAAAGGTCATGTTTACTGCATATTTAATGTGTTGTCATTGTAAATCTTTATAATTAAATACGATATTATTTTTTAAATAAGGGAAAATACAAAATTTTACCAATGTCTTAGCTTTTGTTCTGTGAGGGTTTATTTAATTTTATTTTATTTATTTATTTTGGCAATTTTGCTACACATAGAATGTTTTCCCGCATTTGTTTTATGAGTTCAACAAATTGTTACAATGTAAAAATTTCCATTATTTTATTTTTATCGCTTATATAAAGTAAGCAAAATATTATTCAAGCTATAATATTCAACTACTCAAAGACTTGTTTATGTCTGTTGATATTTCCTCAGGCATGCCATGAAATAATAATAATAGTAGTAACAAAGAAATAATTTAGTTTTACAGAACAGTTCAGTTTTTATAAAATAGTTGCTTATTAAATATTCAGATGGTATGCTTATATTTTACAATAAATATTTTTTAGTTGTAGTGAAACAAATATATACAATCTGCTTTTATTATTATTATGAAACAATTTGTATTTTATAACAAAAAAAAATGATCGCGCCGTGTGATTATATATCTGACAATAAATGCAAACTAAAGAAAATTTTAGGTCATAACAAATCGTCCAAAAATAAAAGGGGGATTATCGTTTTGTAACCAAATTGAAAATAAATAAATAAATAGTTCTCACAAAACTAAAGTGGAACACTAGTAAGTCTTGGTATTTTAAGTATTAGTGCGGACATCACAAGACTGATTTCGGATAAAAAGTTCCTGATTTAAAAAAATCTCAACTAATTACATCTTTAATTGGTTAAATTTTAAGTATAGGAATAAAATAAAATGCTTAATTGATTTTATTTTAACTTGTATTTTCTATAAATGTACATACTTACCGCTTTTATAAACTTTCATTTAAAAAAAAAATACAAACTTCCACCAATCCTTTCTGATTTGTCCGAATTTTCCTTAAAAAGTCATTTATAATTTGTGGAAACAAACAATTATTTCTTTAATTAGTAGTTCACTTTTTCTCTAAGTATTTTAAATTTTTTGTGGAAAAATAAACGGTACATCCTGTAATCAATCTTGGTATCCGGACTAATACTTAAATACCGCATTATTACTTATACCTTTATTTATTTATTTTAATAACTTAAAAAATATAATTGAACATGTTTTAGTAACTTGAATATAATCCTAAATAAAATTTCGCACTTAAGGTATCATATACAATTAAATTTTTTCATTGCTGTACATATTTATGTATGTTTTTATACATAAAAGATCTGATGGAACAATTTAACCTCCATAACTCTCTGTAATAGCAGGGAACTTAAAATATATTCAGTTCTCATATCTCTGGTGCAAATATTAGGTAGTAACATTTTTTTCACTTGATGATAAAAATAAATAACTTAGCAAATTTTATATTCCCTTCCCACACAATACATAGATATGACTTTTGTCAATTAAAATAGTCAAACATAGAAAATCAGAAGACCTTAATTTATAGGCTGCAGAAAATTATTAAAGATTAAATGTGTCCGAAAACCAAAAAAGAATACAGAAAAAGAATCATTAGGCAATCGTTATAAATAATATTTATTGCATTTGCCCAGAATATATATATATATATACATACAGGTATACTGTCTCTAATGAACTTAATGTAATTAGAAGACATTTGAACTCAGACTTTCAATCTCCCTACAGCTACCCACTTCACCTTATACAACCAACCAATACACATGACCATATATATATATATATAAAGATAAATTATCTCCAATATACCTATTTCATGCTGAACCAGTACTCATCAATTGGTCCAGATCAATATCTCCCCCACATGTATATAAGTCAGTGCTCAGTTTATATTAATTTAGCAAATCTTCAAACTTTAATGGACAGGCTTTAACTTTCTCCACCCTCCAACTCTTTAGCCATCCATATCACTAAAAATCTGATGATGAAACACTCAAAAACCTCTCATTTCATCTAATATTAATTTAAAATTAATAGGTGAAAAAACTGAGGGAAATAAACATTTTGATAAGCCTCATATTGTGAATGCTGAACTACTTCAAGTTGAATTTCATTTCTCATCTCGCACTCAGTGACATTATTGTTTGAGATCTAACGATTTTTCTTTCAAAAGTTAACCTTAATAATGGCAGTTGCTAGTCCATTGAAATATCGGATTGCAATGCAAAATAATATAATAAACGGTTTTATCCCAATAATAATTATATATATATTATCACCTATATTTTTAGTAGAATTAAAAACAAAGAAATGGAATCAAAAAAAAAGGGTAAATATTAAAAGAAATTATTAAGAATTGACTTACATATAAAGCTAGTATTTTCTGGTTGCTATGTCTATATGTAAAGCAAATGATGGTTGAAATAAATTTTACAAGCAACAATTAGACACATAAATACTTATTTCAGTTACCTTCATAACCTTCTTCAACTGGAAATCAATTAAGCAGCTTCCAGTTGAAGAAGGTTATGAAAATAAATAAAAGTACTTCTAAATTTAATAGTTTCTTGTAAAATTTATTTCCACTATTAATTTCTCATATATATATATGTGTGTGTGTGTGTGTAAAATAAATAAAATGTCCGTTAATTAAAAACAAAATTGTAATTATAATTGAAATAATAAATTTAACGATTTACAAACTATTACAAACAATCCTTGTTAAAATAACTTGACCTAATATTTATCAAACTGTTATTTTTAATAAACATTTAATTTAATATTTTAAGTAATTAGAAGATAAAATTTCATTGTTAAACAAAATAAAACGATGTTTGAGTCACAAAGAGTATTACATATTTGTGAACAGAATACATTGATTATCTTTCATGTTTAATATCTATAAATCCTCAACTAGCATCCATGCCCCACATATATTTTTCTTGTTTATCTAGTTTAGTGTTAAAATATCCTTTTTAATACCAATCTTAGTTGGGTACTTGTGTACTATTCCTGCAATAAAGAAAAGATAGGATGCCTTTTCACATACCCAATAAAGTAATAATCTTGTGAACGTCAAATAAACCTTGTGATTTGAATGTTATTTCTCGTCATCGAAAAACGTGTTTTTAAATGTGCGCAAAAACATGTTTTGCAATGTGTCCTAAACAAAAGCTATTCTATTGCTGCCGTTTGGAGATTTGTATGCGTATTGTATTGAGTTCTGCCCATTGTATTGAGTTCTGCCCGGGTATTTAAAAATGTTTTTTGTCTCATTAAAAAGTTTGTTGTTAAAATTTGAAATTCGTTGGTGGTGTTGTTATTTAATTGTGGGTTTTTTAACATTAAATAATAATTTTATTTAGGCTAAACATAGTTACATTATCTCAAAATATAAATAAATCACCATGCATTACAATTGCGTATTAGATGAATCTGTTATTAGTCCATTTTGGGTTAATTTCTCATCTTTAATTTCAAGTTTTGCCACACACACACACAAAAAAAAGAAAACCAAACAAATAATTCAGAACAATAAAGAAATAGAAAATAGAAAACTTTTATGACCAGTTTTACACAAGCAGACAGAAAAAAATAGAATCAAAATTTTACTAAACCTATCCTTTTTTGGAAATACACAAAACAAAACCAATAATTAAGAACAGTAATACAAAACAAATATCAATTGTAAGAGTTTTCATGCAGGAAGGAGGATACCAAAAATGGTTTTCTATCATTCAGTAGAGAGAAAAATGGATCCAGACTGCTATGGACCAAATCAGGTAGATTATTTTCATTCTAATCTAAAATTAAATAGAGGAGAAATTATTTACTTTTCTTTATTAATAAAAAAAAAGTTTTTTTTTGTTCAACAAGGAAAAAAAATATTTATTTCCATTAAGGAAATGAAATTAAGATCAAAAAGCAATCTCATAATATTTGAACTATTTGGATGTGAATCCCAGTTTGTGGATCCATCAAATTATAAGTGTTGGTCTGTCAGCATAAGCCACCAAATATCCACTGTTGAGAAAGAATTTGGCCTTGTTGATTTTTCCTCCATGAAAAAAAAAAGCCTATCATCAATTGTCAAATAGAAATAAAGCAACTAAAAATAAGACAAAATAACAGCCACCCAAGCAGATTATAAAAAAAGATAATGGTTTTGCAACTGACAAATATAAATAAATAAGGCAAAAGAACAACAATCAATCATACATTTTTTAAGATACATCGCAGGGTTGGTTTATTTTCAATTTGATATCATCGCAAAATTACATCTTGATCACTTTTTTGTCCAGTCTAAAAAAATTTCATCAAAGTGCTACAATTTGTTTAATGTAGAAGGTATGTAAAATGCAATATCACATATACCTTTATAAATTTTCTTTATAAAATTGACTTGATCATTCGAAATATATCATATTGGTATCCCCATTATTTTTTATTAGGAGGATCAATATTATTATTAAAATTTTTATTCTTATATTTCGTATCAAAATATTTAATAACATTATATATGTGACTATAATTGTAGCCAACATTTAGCAATTCATTCGAATATATTTCAATATTTTTACCTTTATCCCGTGAATATTTGCAAAGACTATTTTTTCTAAATAAGAAAGACTTCAAACCTTCCATTTTATGTGGTATGGCATTCTTGATTTGCATGGAATATAATCTCTCCTACATTACACAAATTAATAAATAATTCTAAAGATAAAACCTCATTTATAAATAAATATTGTATCATTTATAAATGGATATGTAGGTGTGGTAGTGGATATATATAGATGAATCGAGATGTACGTTGAAAAAAAGAACTAAAGAACATTTGCTGTTATTAAAAAGTGTTCAAAAATCGAAACAAAATTGCAAAGGAAATCATGTTTTAGCATCCGTTTTTTAAGACCTTAATAAATCATATATTTATGGATTTTAATTTCAATTATAATAATGTTAAAAATATTGCAAATTGAAAAAAATAACAACAAAAGGAAAATAAAGGAAGCTATGCTAATATAAAAATACAAACATGACTTAATTAACAGGGAGGCAGCAAACGTTAAGCTCACAGAATTGTGTTAAAGTTAACCTTTCAAAGTGTCAATTGACAAAGACTAGGAGGCTAGTCAAAAGCGCTCCTAAGTGGATAAAATTTTTAATTATACTTCACATATATCTGATTACCGTATTTATAAATATTCAATTATATAATTGTGTATATTGCTTTGAAGAAATACATACATCGAATTATAATATCATTACACACACACACATATATATATATTGAAACAAGAATGCTGTTTCACATGTGTATTTATTCTAAGAGCTAGTTACCCTCCCACCTTAAAAAATGGCAAATATATAAAAAAAGTCGATCTTATATTTTTTTCTAGAAAAATATAGCAAAAAGTTTAATTTATGACTTTACAAGAAAATCATTATTTTCTATAACTAGAAAAGAAAATAATAAAGATAAATCATTATTGATTTTATAGTTTTGGATTGCGATATGATTTAAATATATCACTCCTATTTATTTAAAGCTGGCATTTATTAAAAATATTACATTTTCAATTTTTGGAATGGTGTTGTCAGATAAAATGTGATAACAGCCAGAGGCAGTCTTAATAAATTGAAAAACATGGCTTAATCTTCATGCTTTCTTATCTACCCCACTAAAAAAGTAGATTATCCAATCATTATGAAGAGAAAGGCAATCGGACTTAAATGAGAGCTGTGGGATGACTAGGATACATGGGCTGAACTGTTTAATCAATCCAGAATCAGAATATATATATAGTCAAGTTGCAAGTTCAGAGGGAGATTAGATTGGAATTTTTAAAGTGTATGTTTAAAGAAGATTTTTTCGAAAGATTTTTTGAAAAAGATAGTAAGAAAAGTGAAGAATTAAAAAGTTAAAATTCTTATTTAAGTGTTACTCAACTCTGACTTTCGTCATCTTGGAATATAACCTTTACAACCACTGTTAATAATGAAAAAAGAAAACATTATTAAGGAAAACATAACGAAGGCTAACATAACAGCTTTTCCTCTCCATCTCGTGCCATGTTTTTCCAAGATTTGCCTGGATGATCATCATGAAAGGCAATAATGCCATTCAGCTTAGATAAAATGGCCCCTTTTTGAAGGGATAAACTGGATATAAGGAAGGTAACAATTTTATAAATATTTAATACTTATATGGGTTTATAAAAGACAAACAAAACATCTTTATTGTAAATATATATATATAAGAATTATTAATAAAAATAGCTGCGTAAAAATACGTTCTGTTAATAGTAAATTGTAAATGATAAATATTAAAAATATCTATAATCAAAAGGCATTTTTAGTAAGGATTAACTTCTCATCTACAGATACATTTGAATTAAAATAAAGTAAAAAACGAATACTTGTAATGATTTTATATTTTTTTCAATATTTATATGTGTTTATAAAAGATAAAACAAAACATCTTTCTTAAAAAAGAAAAAGAAAATTATGACAAACTTAGCTATGGAAATACGTTTTATTAAAGATAAATTATAAATACTAAAATACCTATAATCAAAATACATTTTTAATAAGGATTGATTTCTCATCTACAGATACATTTAAATTAAAGTAAACTAAAAAACGAAAACTTATAATGATTGATATTATTGATTTACAAATAAATATACCAAGAAGAGTCAGAAATACTGAGCTATTACATATAACTCTAACTGACTAATAAATAAATGCAGCTGCTGATTAACTTATATGAAGAAATATACATCTGTGGCAGACCAAATAATAATGGTTATGCTATATCACTAAATAAAAATTATGAATACTTACATGCATCTTGATGGTATATAGATAAAATAATGAAAGACTATATGGATTATAAATATTTACCTGCATATTGGTATTATGTGAAGAAAGTAATGAAACTTATGTACATAGATGCACATTTACACTGACTGGATTATGAATAGTCCACAAACTCAGAATTGTTCACATTACCTGTTTGATAAATATAAATAAAATAATGAAAAACTATATGGATTATAAATGCTTACCTGCATATTGGCATTATGTGAAGAAAGTAATGAAACTTATGCACATAGATGCACATTTACACTGACTGGACTATGGATAGTCCACAAACCAAGAATTGTTCACATTACCTGTTTGATAAATAAAAGAAAATAATGAAGTACTATAAAAATTACAAATGCTTACATGAATCTCGATTGTATACAAAGAAAATAATGAAACTTATGAGCACCAATGTACATTGATACTTGACTGAATTATAGAAACCTTAAAGATCTGGAATAGCTCATCTTACCTATTTACCTACCTAAAAAGGATGTACAGATATGGAATAAAGAGTGGAAAAATATTCATGCAGTATTGGTAGATGTCTACTAGATAAAAGGCCCATTGAATTCTTTACTTATGATAAATCAAAATGAACCTTCATTTGAAATGAAGGATGAACTTTATTAGAATGACTTGTAAATGAACTATTGATCAACAAACTGTTTCTAACCTTTTCATAAATGAACTGAAAATGAGTCATCACATGGATATGAATGAACTTTGTTAGAAGGACTTGCACATAAATTTGTTAAATAAAATTGTTGTTACCTAAAATTAATTTTAGTTATCCAGTTGTTCAATTCTATTTTTTTTTGTTATTGCATCACTCATCATTCAGTGCACTTGTTCATGAGAATCTCATGCCTCCTGAGCTACGTCTGGCATAATTAGACCTAGGTAAATCAGGTTGTAGTGAGATGGAACTCTAGTGGCGCCGTTTGGAAAACCAAACATATAAATGTCTAGATGCTTCCAGCCTCTATAGTGCTACATCCTCTGATGAGCAGGAAATATTGTTGTAGGGGGGGGGTAACATCTGCATTGGGGAATGCCAATTGATAGTTCCTTCCTGCAACATGCTCATCAGGAAATTGTTGCAACTGAAGTAATAAAAGAGTTGTATGGTGGTCCGGTTACAGTATATATATAGCTTAAATTTGCTTTAAGCAAATTATTGTGAATATCTTATAATGCTATAATTGTTATATGTTAATGCTATGATATTAGTATTTATCTATTATCCAGCTGTAAAATAATTTTTACACAGCTTAAATTATAATGAGTTTTAATTCAAATAAATGTTTCAGATGTTAAACATCTTTAAATTTTAAAAGTTCATAAAGTCAATGATCAAAAATATAATTTAGAGTTTAAAATGCTCATTTAGTTTTAGTTTAAATGTAAAATGTTTTAAAAAGCTTATATTAATTTTTAAAGTTGAGAAATCAAATTCAAACCCTATATTTTAGTTTACTCGTGTTAGAAACAACTAAAGCTAAAATATATATTTAACTTTGAATGTAAAACAGAATATTCTAGTTAAATATTTGTTAAACTAATTTAATTATAAAAAGTGTTTAATAAAGTGCTTTATTAAATTGGGAGTTTTATTAGATGAATAAATGTTGAATGAATGGATAAATATTATATTTATTTGATGTTATTTCAATTAAATATTCATAAAAATAATTTTAATTTAAAAACTTATTCTGATATTTGTCTAGATTTAAAAGTTTAATAAATAAATGTATTAAATTGCTTTAATGTGTCATTGGTTAAAAATGTAATGTAAATTTTATATTATGTAATATTTTTTTATCTTGGTTATCTGTAAATTTAATAATTATTTTGATTCAAACCAGGAAGTGTTTATTATTAATTTCAAATATCTTGACAAAAATTGATTGCAAAGTTAAAATTTTAATTAAATGATTTTTGATTAACAACCTTTCTTGGTTATAGATAAGTCAATGACTCAAACTAATCAGATAAGAGGTTGTAAGTTCAAAGGAAATTAAGCAATCTGGTAAAATGATCATTTTCTCAAGTTTCTCTATCAATTTTTATTTTGTTTGTAAGAGTTGAATTTTAAACTACTAAATATTAAAAAAAGTGCAATTTTCTTTAAAACTTTTGTTTTTTATTAATCCATTATGTTAGGCTAGGCTTATATCTTGACACAACTGTCTGAACAGAAACACCAAAAAAATTGAAATCTCTATAACTTCCAATGATATAGTAATATCATTTGTTATTACAATATTTAGATTAGTATTTTTTAAATTGGCAATAATGGAAAACTTCGAAAATTATTTTTGTTGCTATTTTGCTATGACTGGAGAACAATTGCCAATTGCAAAAATAAAGTGAATGTCTATTTTATAATTAAAATTCCCAAGGAATATCTAATGCAACTAAGTATTGGCAAAAACATTACAAAGAATGCTAATAATTTTTTAGTATTTTTTTATAATATTCCTAAATCAATATATTATTTGGAATTAATTTACATGGCATAAAAACTTTAATTCAAATTGACATTGCGAATATTTTAAGATGTTCAATAATAATTTAATTTTACAAAAGAAATAATTTACTTGCACTGCATCATTACTTTAAAAGATGCTATATGCTATTGTTTATTTAAAAAAACAGCAAGAATATGTAATTTTTATTATAAAGACTTTTATTTACTTTTCCCCTGAAAAAGGAAAAAAAAATTATTTCTTTTCAGACAGGGTGATAAAATCAAACTTACTACCAACTGTTTAATTTATAAAATATGTAAATTTTAAAATGTATTATTTTATAAAATAAATTATTGTGCATCTATTAAATGTGACAACCAGAGTAGAAACAATTCAAAAAATATTAAACATTAAAACTATTTTGAATCGAATGATAGAAAGAGGTATGGTTTATTGCTAAGCTGAATAATATTGTCAATCAGCATAACACTAGTGTTCCACTGAGCATACACTGGAATATTAACCCCTCACTTTCAATATGTCACCATGAGTTTGGTATAGGTACCGAAAGCGCTTGGCAAAATAGATTTCATGTTTAATATTTTTTGAATTGTTTCTACTCTGTTTGTCACATTTTATAGGTGTACAATAATTTACATTATTTGACAGAATTATTATGCTCTTTATTTCATAAAATGAAAATACCAAACTTTTCTTATGAAATTCCATTGAATGAATTAAAATAAGTTATATATATATTATATTAATAAGTTTATGGAACCTGCACGAATGTTTTGAAACTCATAAATGATTTCTTCCTTCAGAGCATTGTTATGGAAGTTGCTGGACTCTCAAAGATAATAGTTGAAATTAGACATTCTCTACTGCAAATGTTCAACAAAGTTAATAAATGATACTAATAATTGCAAAGTTTTATTGTATGATATTACTAATGCTTTGTGCAATGGATTAATTTAATTTAATAAACCTAACTTTAAGGATTTGCGATATATTTACTACAATAATATGAATATTTATTAGATTTTAAATCTTGGAATACATTGAATGAATGGACATTAACTTATATATTTGATAATAGAATGAATTGAATTTACCCGGGATATGTATAGAAACGCATTATACATTTTCTAATTATATTATAAATTATAGTATTTTAGTATTAGCTTCTATAATGGATGTGTGCTATCCATAAGATTCAATTAATGGAGAATTGGTCAAGAATGAAACAGGACATTATTATCTAATGTAATTTATTTATAGTAAAAAAATTAAATTTATTTATCTTATGGTGTTATATTATGTTATGATGGGCATATATTATATTTCATGTTATATGCTATATATTATACAATACTAAAGATTAAAGTTTTCAGAGTTGTACTTTATCATATGAATATATTTTAAGATTGCATATAGATTGGTTTGAGAGGAATTTTTTTAGTTTATTTTTTCTTGCTAATCAGCATTTACCTGACAGGAAGGCAAGAATTTGCTTTGTAAGATTTTTTACCTTTTTTCCACATGTCAATTGACAATTGCAAAATTAAAAAAAAATTCCTTATTTATATATTTACACTGTTCATATTATTTTATAAAAATCCAGAAACATATAATATTTTGTATTAAATCAAATGTATGTTCGATTAATTTGAGATTTAGTTACAAAACAGAAAAAAAAAAAATCAATAAGCATTTTCAGTAATGCTTTGGTGGTGCTTTCACTAGAGTGCTTGCTATATTGGTACCCCAAATCACTTTTATCTAAATTTCCACACATTTCATGTTTGGCACAATAATAGAAGAAATTATTAATATCACTTGGTGGAAAACGTGTGATGAAAAAGAAGTAAGTGTGTATGAATACATGCCCTTAATTCAAACATGCATCTCAAAACAATTAAATATTTAAATACTTGTATATTGTAAATAATGAACTGCAGATATAATTAAAGGAATTTCAACACAGACTTTCAATCAAGCTTCATTCAGCATTCTACCCCATCTTATATAATCAATACACATAACCAAATCCCCTCTATATAATACAACTCAATTTAAAATATAATATTATTCTAACAAAAAGACATTTTTAAAAGAACAAACTAAAATATATATAAAATACTTTATCAGAGTTTGTAGTTTATTTAATGAAAGTAATATATGCATATATAACTTACCTAATTAGAGAGAATTGAACTCAGTATTCTTTAGTATATTCATCTTTCACTTCATCTCAAGCAACCGATATCCATGACCATATACATGCAAAAAGATACAAGATGCCCAATACACCTACTTTGTACAGCACCAGCACTCATCAGCTGGAGATAATCTACCACATATACATACATTTAGGGCTCAGTTTATACTAACACTCAAACTTCACTGGACAGACTTTAATCTTCTCACCCTTCCAACTATTCAACTATTCATTTTATTGAAAAGTAGTGATGGAATTCTCTAAGCTCTTATTGGATTTGGTATTGTAGTCATACGTATGTAGACATTATGTCAATCTAACCCTCATATTATCTGATCATTATGTATCTATATTTCCAATCACATCCATTTGATTTAATAGTTGGCTATCTATATTCAAATTTCTCTTTATTTTATCTTTTCAACACCGCTGTGACATCAAGAAATAATACTGGGATGACTAATCCATCAATTGAAGATATCTGTGAAAATGCAACATGAAATCTAAAATCTTTTTAATTTCATATTGCACTTTCAACAAAGGGAAAAAGAGGTGCAATAATAAGAGAGATAAAAAAATCGTAAGATTTTATAGTTGATTTCTCATAATAGTATTTATCTAACATTGACTACAAAATGTTGATAAATTTCAAAAAATCTTTTCTTATTTGTTGTTGAAAAAAGTCAGTTTCAAAATTTTGATTCTTCTTTTCTTTTAGAAATTTAAAAAAAATTTTCTTTACCTTTTCAAAAGAGAGAGAGAGAGGTGTAGAGAAATACAATCTTTATTTATCATAGTAATACTACTATAACTTCATTTATAAATTCAATGTGTAACTAAAATTTATATTTGTAAAGCTTTAAAAAAAAGAGAAGAAAATACAAAAAGAAAACATTTTCCCAACCCAACACAAGAATTTCCTTTCCTTTATTTGTTATAAATTAATGTAATAATAAACTTTGTGTTCTTCATTCATCATATTGTTTTAAATGTTTTTATTTGAAAAGTAACAGAAAAATTAGTCTTGGAGATGTTCATTTAAATTATTGTATTATTATTCTTTGGTTTTTAATTGAAAAAAAAAAAACTCCTTACATTCTTCATTTAGAGACGATCTCAGCTCATCTATGATGGAGAAAATAAAAATAAAAGGTGTTTAAAGCAATTTTGCATTGTGTATACATGTTGCCAATAAATTATTAAATTCAAAATGAAAGAGGCAATGATACATTTGAATATTTTTGGATTTTTTCGAAGTCAAAAAGTAAACAACTATCATGCAGGTAGTGGAGCAATCTAATTAAATAAGAAAGAAATTTTGATTTTGAACTTTTTAGATAAACAATTCATTGTTGTTGTTTCAAAACCAGTCAGTTCATTTTCATTTGGATCGTTTGATTGGATTTGTATTGAATGTAACTGACAATTTTTGTTTTCATCAAGTCGAGCAGATAACACTCCTCCCTCTTTTTCTTCGTTTTTTAAAAAGCAATAAGAAAGAAGAAATCAAAAAACTTTAAAATCAAAAAAGAGAAATTTAAAAACAAGTCTGTGGTTTACAAATTAAAAAGAGATTATTTAAAATTCTACATCAATTAATTTCGCAATTGAAAAATCAAAAAAAAAAAAAAACGTTGAAACCTTCTAATTGATGTTCCCTTCTCATGTTCCCCCACTCCCTTTCTCATTTTTTCACAATCAAAAAAGAAATTGAAAAGGCAAATATTTCTGAAAGTCCATAAAAAAATCAGTCAATGAAAAGTAATAAACGAAATTTTATAATATATAGTTTTTCTAATTCTGCATTTAACTAAAAGAAGGTTATTTGATTCTCTTTGAGGAATGTTCCCTTCATACGTTCTTGTCTTGTCATTGCAGCAGTTATTCCTATATGATTATTCAAATTTCATACGTATCAGCTGCTCAACAATACATATATGCCAACATGATGAATTTAATAGCTTTTTATCTCTGAGTTTAAGAGCAAAAAACACCTTATCCTTTTTTCCTCAGTTACCTTATAAATATTAACTAATATATCAGTTGAGCTTCTAGATAAAAGAAGGAATATGAATGAATTGTTTTAAATAAAAACTTACAATCATGACATAAAAGACTAAATTACAATGCTTACTCTAGATGGATGTAAAGTCATCAGATGAGGCCACTGTTAGTCACAGAATGCAGAAATGCTATCAATTCTCTGATTGTAGACACAGACTGCTATTTGATTATTAACCCCTTTATTTAGATACTTATAAATTTGGATCACTTTCAAATGACAGATTTCAAGAAATGAAAGAAGAGCTACCTAATTTTAAATGGGGCATTGTTGGACTTTGTGAAGTTAAAAGACAAGGTAAGGAGACAATTGAATTAAAAAGTGGGTGTGTACTATGCCACAAAGTCCATGTATTGGAATTACAAACGGAGTATGATTCTTTATAAATAAAAAGTTAAAGGACAACATTGTATAGATTGATAGTGTATCAGACAAAATGACAAGATTTGTTATTTAAGTTAATGGAAAATACCAATTGAAGATAATTCAGTTTTATGCCCCAACAACTTCTCATTGTAATAGAAAAGTAGAGGAAATTTATATGGATTTACAAAAGCTTTTGCTCCAAACAACATTTTAAAATTATTGTGGGACATTGTAACGCTAGAATTGATAAATGATTGAAAGAAAAAAAGTGTTGTGGGTAAATTTGGTTATGGCAATAGAAATGGGTGTGGACACAAACTTAAGGAATTAAAGGAAAACATGATATTATGAATTCTCTCTTTGAGAAAAATACTACATGGAAATAGGCAGGGAAGCATCCAAATGAAAGTACAGCAGAATTGGATTATATTATGACTAACATAAAATTTGTATTTCAAGATTGTAATAGTCTTAATATATTCAACACCAGGAATGATCAACGATTAGTGAGGTGTAAGATATCTCTCAATGCCAAACTAAAGAGACAAAAAATATTTTAAAAAATATTATTTAAAATTGATATTCCTAACCTTAAGAAATATTCCAATAAATTTTAAATTAGAACTTTAAATCGTTTTAAAATATTAACAGATTCTAAAGATGGTTAAGATTTGATGAAATAAAAAGGAACATAACTGATACATTGTTAAGAAGATAACTGGTACAGAAAAGCAGCAATTTGCCAGTAAAATGTTTACCGAAACCAAATATTTTTTTAAAAAATGTGAAATTCTATAAAAATAATCCATTAAGAAAGATTTAACATATATCAAAATATAAAATGATACAAAAAAGAGTATTAACTTTTAAGAAAATATAATTGTGAATTAGAAAGGTTAGGTATAGAAGATAATAAAAATACAAAAGTATAAATCAACATTACAGTATTGGTAGGAAACCTTTTTCTGCAATAAGAAGGAACTATTAATAAGAAGAGAAATGACATTATAAAATATGTGGTTAGAGTTCAATAAAAAATTACATAGCAATAAAAAACAATGCTACATCTTCTGAATTATCCAGGATTTTAAATAAAATAGGGATGAAAATAAATATATTAAATTTATTAAGCACAAGCAGTTGACATAGTAATAATGGGAAAGGCTAAAACCTTTGGCAGATGTGCTTTAAAAATGCTTATGTGACAGCCAATCAGATTTAACAATGACTGCACATGATAGTTCTGGCTTGTGTTTTAGAATTAAGAGTTCCACATGCAGTCATTGTTACATCTGATTGGCTGTCACATAAGCATTTTTAAAGCACATCTGCCGAAAGTTTTAGGGAGGAAAATAATAAAATCTATTAATAAAGGAAAACCTCAAGTCAATATTCTAAAAAAAAAGCAGATAAAATAAAAATTATTGATAAAGTTATATCAAATGTTTAAATGCTAAAGATGTACCATGAGATAATTGAAAAATGCAGTAGTGATATTAATATTTAAAACCAGAATTAAAGAAGATACTTAACTAATATAAACCTATTAATTTTTATCAGTTCTATATAACATATTTACCAAAAAATTCCAACTTGTCTACAGCAAATTTTTGGAATGTAGTCCATTAAAGTAACAAGCTAGATTAAAATGTGATTTTAGATGAGTGAATACTATCTAAATATTAAAAGAAGTTATACAAAGGACCAACAAATATGGACCATCATTATGCTTTGGATTTATAGATTGAAAAAGGCATCTTATTTTATAAAGCACTGGTTCATTAAAATATATCCCAGTACATCATCATATGCACTTTTTTTTATTAAAATTGGAATGTTGAACCTACTGATATTTGAGATGCATTTCAATATGTGGTAAAATATAAGTCATAATTTTTATCTTTCTTTATTTGATTTTATTGTAAATTTTGAAATATTAACTGTGTTAATATGATGAGATTATTTTTGTTAGTAAAATGTTTTAATATAATGCAGGATATTTTATTTATCAATTATTTACATTTAACCAAACATAATCATTAACTGAGCTAACCCATTTTACTTAATATGATATTGCCCCGGAAGTGAATAAACGCAAGAGTAAGGTTAGAATATATATATATATTCTAACAAATTAAAAATTCAAGGGCCATTTCTAACTAAAAGTATTTAAATGTATTATTAGTTTTTGAAAGATGAACATTTTCTTAAATATAAATTAACGAAAGATGCATTTCTTAAGTATCAATTAAATATGCGATGCATCAATTATATATATTCTAGTATAATACGTATAGATTAAATAATTTCTAAGTATAGATTTAATATAATAATTTATCAAGTACAATGTATAGATTAATATATTTCATACGTATAAATTTAATATAACAATCTCCTTCGTGCGACCGCGTTACAAGCCAATTGTAACTAAATAAAATCAATTTAAACAAATGAAGAGTTATTCTTTATTTTGTTAACTGTATAAAAACTTATTAAATTAACATGAAACGCATTTTGCAATCTCTCGATCGGTCATTTGCATTGTATTTTAAATATAACTAAAACGATTGGGAGAGCTTACAAATATCATATATATTATTGGATAGTTTAAGCTAATTATAACTTTATTCTAACCAATGAGAATTTTATTCAAATGATCGCACATCCACGTTATGGATTGATTATACTATATTCAAATCTATATGGCATTTACACACTTGCAGATAAATTGCATGCCAATTACAACATTTTAAGGATGGATCGATGGATACTTCATCATTCCCAGCTGACACTATTTCTAAGGCCTACTGAAATGATGATGATGATACAGAACATCTATAAGCTTAATTGCCAGGGCGCCAAATTGCAACTCTAATACAATATAAAGGTTAAATTTCAATTCAATACTCTTAGTAATAATATTTCATGAATGGGTTAATACAAAAACCAATTTAGAGAAGACTGAGAATGCATTAAAATTGACAATATTAATATCTTTAAGAATTCCAGGTTATTCTCAACACATTCCCCATTCACTATGATTAAAGCTACAATTAAATTTTATTCTAACTATAAAGTTCTATATTCATCTCCACCTTTCTGATCCACTCCTCCATCAACTTCACATCCATATGTCTATTACACTATTATTTATTTTATCATTAAACCTTACATTTTGCTAGCTCCTTTCTCTCATTATAATCTCTTCTCAGGATTTTTCGAATAATTAGGTGTGTAAATCGAATAAGCTGCGATAGGTTATTGGTGATAAACACTATTCTCCTGATCGCCTCCAAGGTGATCTCGGTTGTCTTTAATGCAGTTTAATATTAATTTACATTAAAGCTTGAATATTTTAAGCTTATTAAAATCTTTTAGTAATACATTATAAACATATTCATAATGATAACAAAATTATAAAGAAGTACGTCTAGAGAGGTGTTTAAATACAACGGATGGAGAAAGGATTTTATGTCCACTCCTGCACTCGCTATCACTCAATACTATCTCTATTCATAGTTTATACTTCAACTATCTTAAATTATTTGGTAATTCTAAGTATTTGAAATTAACTTTTTAAATAATTTTACTGCATATTAGTTACGTATATGATAATTCAAATATTAATAATAATATATTGATGTATGATTGGATTAGAAATATCTAGATAATAAGAACCCACAAAAACATGGAGACACACGCAAATTTTATTTAAAACAAATAACAAATTTTATTTAACAAACTATAATTCAATAGAAAAACATATACATTATATTTACGCTTTCATTTTATCTTAAACGTAGTGAATCCCAATTTCTATTGTGTTCAATGCTTTCTCTTTTATTACTGATATATTTTAGAAAATACATAATCGATTTCTCCCCTAATTAAATTTAATAATTTTAGGTAACAAATCTAAAGTTGATATTCCCTAGCAAATTTCTTGATCTTATCCTATCATCCTGATTAAATATTCTTTTGCCCTAATCTTTACAACAGAGAAATCTTAAAATAGTGAGACTAAGTCATTGCAAATCAATCGGCATTAAGACCAACCATCATCATAATGCACACTCTATGCTCACGTTCTTATGACACAATAATATTGTAACAATACTACCTTTCCAGCGTAGTTCTCAGCTGGCCATGTAAATATTTATTAATTAAATTTATATACGCATTGCTCACGCTTAGGCTTAAACATTTGTAAGTTTTATTTAACCCTTAACATTTATTAACTTAATTATTTTTGGCTCGAATGCTAAATCAAATCTACAAAAAACAATATTCAAATACACCAATCGCACATACATTATCTGCTTTCATTCTGATATTAAATTAGCTTGCGACCTGGTGTCCAATACTTATAATAATACTTATCATGGCTATCCTCTCATACACACATAAGGAATATCAAATATTAATATGAGGCAGGCAGTGACCCGAATAAGAGAAAACCTTTTCACTAAGGTTGAGATGCGCTAGGATTTTTATAGCTAGTCATATAAAAACATAGGTATACCAATTACCTCTGGCCATCAAAATAAGAAACCTTCTTACGGTGTAGAGAATACTCAAGTGGGAAAACTCTTCCACTGGGTTCAAATACTTTATGAATATCGCATAAATCTTAGTGAGCTAGACTTCACTGAGTTTGTGGAGATCTTTGTCTATCCACACCCATACAGGTCGAAATATCAAATTATACAAGTAAAACTTTCACAACCTTAATATTCTTGCAAATTAGTGTACTGAAATATGAGCCCATAAATTTTCCAAGCATAAATCAGCTTGTTTCTGGCCTTAAATCTTATGATAACAATAATAATAAACAATAAGAAATGCGTATAAAATTCTCAAAACTATTTCCATGCACTTTTATAAGAAAATGATGATGATGTAACTCAATAGGCAAGCAATTTACCTATAAGTCTAAGCATTTGACAATAACTTCTGATGCTAATAATAATATCTCTAAGTGTTTTTTTTAAATTGTTTGTAAAGCATTTTAAATAAGGCATATCAGAACGACATGATATAAATTTCACCTACCCCCAAAATGACAATAATAGCAAAAGCATTTAAATAAACATATATAAAATCATCTGAAATCAATCTCTACCTCCAAAATAATACAATGGTAATTATCACATGAATTAATTTTAAAGTAGATGATATACATGTTACACTACAAAGAAAGAAATTCTTTTTTTTTATATTAAATGTCCTACACACATTTATATATATATATATATATTTATATATATATATATTAAATGTCCTACACACATAAAGAGCGAGTAATATAATATATATATATACTTATATAAGTGTTTTAACGGGTGTCCTTCCAGGTTCCTGATTTCTACTTTTCTTTTTTTTTCCATTCTCCTTGACCGATTTATAAGAGCATATAAGTCCTTGTAGTAAAAGTTCTTTTGATAGTTTGGTTCCTCTGGCATTATATATACAATTTGTATATTGTTGAAAGAGTTCCTCAATTTTAAGTTTATGCATATTAAATTTAAATAGCATTCGTTTAACTTTTTCACAATATAGGTCTGTTGATTTTTGATTGTCCTTTTCCATTTTGAATTCATTTTATATATTTAAATTGACTTGCATATCCATCAAACTTTTGGATTTTAAATTTTACTATTTGCATATATATAAACGATATTAAACTCAAATTTTAACTTCTGTGGTTTAAATTTTTATTACCATCTATTGACTGGCTGACTTCTGGAGGTTACAGATGTGTGTGCCCACTTAAAATTTATTCACTATACATTGTCTTCTCTTAAGACAATGTTAGATTTAGCCAAATTATTCTGAAGAGACAAAAAGTAACAATAAAAATGATTTTTAAATTCTATAACACAGCCTTCTTTAAGTCAATGAAAGAAAACTGCCCCAGATAAGAAAGTTTAAAACCAAAAAAGCTCCTCCCCTTCTGTTAATACCACTTTTATAGAGAAAATCCATCTGTTCATTATCTTTATAATCGATTTGTTCCCCTTTCTCTATTAATTTTAATCTTTTCGCTCCTTAAGAAAAAACAGGCCTAAATTCCTTATCTGTATTTTAAACAGACACAATTAATCCTACAATTTAACAGCTATAATTGCCAATTAATTTTTAACATTTGACAGACCATTCATGTTAATGGTCTAAATTAATAGTCCACTTAAATTCCTTAGTGAAAATTGGCATTATTTAAAAGCCTCTGATAATTGACTAACTAAGATAACACTTGAAACTTATACTAAAAGTAAATAACAGAACAGTAATCTTACTTTTTCCATTTAATAGTGAAACAAAATATATATTGCAACTGTTTCAAACTCAGACTTTGAATTAAATTTGGCTGTTAATATTAAACTTATTAAAATGATTTAACTTCTTATTTAAAGATTGCTTTACAACATGATAAGAAAGATTATTGATTGTGAATTTTACAATCAAAATCTATAATCAGATTATATCCACACACACATTGCAGGTATATAATTTTTTAATTACCCTTTAATGCTTTACTCCTTAATTATAATCCTTAATTATTATAACTATATTATTATTATTTACTTTCATGAACTGTTTCTTTATAACTCATTATAAAACAATTTTCACTCATCATCACTATCTAATGTAGTTTTTAACAGTCACACATCTCCCTTTTCTCAGTCAACCTATCAACAAATATATAAATCTTGCTTTTCTAATATTTTCTTAATATTAACTTGACCCATAAATAAAACTAAAATAATCCTCTGGTTATAAACACATTAACAATAAATTTTTAGGTTGCTTACTAAGTCAAAGATATGCAATCCCTTATCAATATGGGTTCAAACTCAGTCTTTGCTAAAATCTTTTCTTATTAAAGGAAAAAAAATACATACATTATGAGGAAAATTTGGATGGAACCTTCTCTTTCATAGCTAACCTAAAAAGATGGAGCCTTGGACGCATCCAAGGGTTACAATATATATATATCAGAAATCATTTCAAGAATTATTTTAGGGCTCGATTATCAGGCTCATTTCATTAAAGTTCATACAGTTTGTGTGCACTCCTCTCTCAGTAGCATAAATTGATCGCTGTTGATCACTATTGCTGTTGTGTAGCATGTGGTAGACAATTCTGCCTTGATGGACTGATTTTCTCCCATTCTTCTTTTAAACATTCCATGTTGAATGAAATAAGTATGTCAGAAGCTATAAATGTAAAGATATGGCTATATACAAAAATCAATCACACTAGCAAGACCACATTGTGCTGGCTCCTTATATACTAACTTTAAATTCAGATACAGTTTGAAATCAAAAGAAATATTTTTTAAATGTGATAAAATGCACTTGTTATAGTGTCTATCACATTAGCTATATAAATGCATATTTTACAGGTTTCTTTAGAAGTTTGAAAGGATTTCTTTAAAATTTACTGACTGCTTAGTTTTATCTGCATAATTTGTTTATCTACAAAGTCTTTGGTTTGTTTCTTTAAATCCTGTTACATGATTTGTTTTACTACATTAAATAAAAATAAAAGATTTCAAAACTGACAGATTCCATATTGAACAAAAACACTTGCTTTTTTTAAAAAAATAATGTTGACTTTCCATAGCAACCTTATTCTCCATGCAGCTATTGTTGTGCTTATTTATCACTATTATCGATTCCTGAAGTTAAATTATGCTTTATTACTTCATTCTTATTTGGGTAGTTTAATGTAGCTCTTGACCTTTGTTCGTTACCATGATTAGTTTGTCATTGTTTAAGTCACTATTTAGTGTTTGCAAATGATGTAAACATATAACACGAAATAACTGACATCACACATATATGTTTGTACATATTTTTTAGTAATTATTTTAAATAATTTAATAATTAGTATCCAATTTACTTCACGTATATATATATATATATATGTGTGTGTGTGTGTTCAGTAGGGTAATATACGGTTTCAAATTCAATTATGTAACAACTATTTGAATTATGTCTATATACCGATTCATATTTATTTCTTCAAACATTGTAAACAATATATTATCAACATTTTCTTTTTAATTCTATCAGATATAAATTCTGAACAAAGGTTTGTTCAACATTGCTGATGGCTAAGATCATTGTGAGTGTGATTTTAAGCTACCCTCACAGTATATTAGCATAGCTTCCTTTATTTTCCTTTTGTTGTTATTTTTTCAATTTGCAATATTTTTACATTATTATAATTGAAGTACTAATAGAAACACAACTTAATTATGAGGCAAGCAGCAAACTTTAAAATCACAGAATTGTGGGAAGGTTAGCCTTTCAAAGTGTTAGTTGACAAAGACTACAACGATAATAAAAAGCATTCCTAAATGGATAAAAAAATTTAAGTTATACTTTATTATGTATATCTGATTACTTTATTTATAAATATTCGGTTATATATATATATATATGTGTGTGTGTGTTTTGAACACATACATAGCATTAGCCATAATAAAAGCTAAACAAGATGATATTGACTATTCTCCAGAAAACTATATGATCAATTTAAATTATTTCAGAGCCTTATACAAGTGAATTAAGAATACATTTGAGGATTAAAAAATTCTAGGAATTGTTTGTTGCTTGTAGAAAGTCTCTATTTAGCAACAACAATTATTTAACAACTGGCTTCATTGGGATATGACTATGCAAAGCTATTTGTGAATTCATCAAATTCAAAAACGATATGAATCTGATTTTTTTTTAAAAAAGAGAGAATGAAAAAGATATGCCGAATTAATATCTGAAAAATATAAGACTGTACAATAGTGTGTCCTGATGCTACTCACATTGCTTGTATCAACCTATCTTTGAGAATCCTCCTATTCTAAAATAAAACATGCAAGAAAATATTAAATATAGCACGTAGTAATTGTATGGAATCAAAAGTTGTTTCAACATCAAAAATCACATTAGAAAATAAGTACTTGGACCCATCGTACTTTGAGATATATAGCGTACAATGTTGCAGCTTGCATTAGGCTCTCTGAAAATAGAAAACATATATATGTGACCTAAGAAAAAAAAAGATTGAGTATGTTTGATCTAAATAATCATATTACCCATAACTTCCATGATTGCTCAAAAATATAGTATGATCGCCTATATGAGTAAATAATAGATTAGAGATATGTGAAATTATTGTTTATATGATTTCTATTGATATTCTAACTTCAATGACAATTGTCTATAATTACCAATAGTTTGTATATTAATCTGAATATTTAAGAGTGCAACTAATTTTATAAAAACTGAACTGCTATGTGAAACTAAATTATTATTAATTTTTGTTGCTATTATTATTACTACTATTTCATAGGATAGCTGAGGAAATGTCAACAGATATAAACAAGTTTTTGCGTAGTTGAATATATATGCTTGAGGAATATTTTGCTTATATTATATAAATGATTAAAACATTGAAAATTTTTAGATTGTAACCATTTGTTGAACTCATAAAACAAAAGCGGGAGAACATTCTATGTGTAGCAAAATTGCCAAAAAGAAAACGCTCACAGAACAAAAGCTTAGACATTGGTAAAATTGTGTATTTTCCCTTATTTAAAGAATAATATTGTATTTTAATTTTAAAGATTTACAATAACAATACATTTAGCGATCCGAAAGAAGGAATACACGTCTAGTGTAAAAATTTCACGGTACTTTGAGAATATGCGCCCATAAAGAATACTGTGAATTAAGGTGACTACGAATAAATAATAAGTATAGATTAAAGTAATTGTACCTATACTGTCTGGTGTTAAAAATCCATTTAGAGAATTAATATGAGAATCCCATTTAGTTTATGACTACCTACAATAAGGCTATGCATAGGAATATATATATATAATAAAAAGTCAGATGTCACATGACATATATATAGCTTGCACTTACAAATATGTAAAATTAAAACCATGCTAATTAGCTCTAAACAAGCTTTTTTTTTTATTTATGATAAATGCTACTACAAGAGAAGGCATTCAAATCATTTTTATCTTGGATTGTCCCCATTCAAAGACCGATTTCGACCTATGGGTCTCTTCAGTGAGGAGTTGGGACATTACATTCAAAAAACCAACTCAAGCAAAGCATTTATCTAAAAGTTAATTGTTAGAAGAAGATCTGAAACTTTTAGACATCTACATGTCTTTAAAGTCAGTTCTCCAACTGAAAAAATCATATGGGCCTGAACTTCATTCAGATACTCCATATATTAGTAGGCTTAGCCATTATTTAATTTAGCCAAAGCCCCAACAGCAAAATAATAATAGTAATAATAAAAAGTCAGATGTCACATGACTTATATATAGCTTGCACTTACAAATATGTAAAATTAAGAGCATGCTAATTAGCTCTAAACAAGCTTTTTTATTTATTTATGATAAATGCTATTACAAGAGAAGGCATTCAAATCATTTTTATCTTGGATTGTCCCCATCCCCAGACCAGTTTTGACCTATGGGTCTCTTCAGTGAGGAGTTGGGACATTAGATTCAAAAAACCAACTCAAGCAAAGCATTTATCTAAAAGTTAATTGTTAGAAAAAGATCTGAAACTTTTAGACATCTACATGTCTTAAAATAAGCTCTCCAACTGAAAAAATCTTATGGGCCTGAACTTCATTCAGATACTCCATATATTAGTAGGCTTAGCCATTTAATTTAGCCAAAGCCCCAACAGCAAAATAATAATAGTAATAATAAAAAGTCAGATGTCATATGACTTATATATAGCTTGCACTTACAAATATGTAAAATTAATGTCCCAACTCCTCACTGAAGAGACCCATAGGTCGAAACCGGTCTGGAGATGAGGACAATCCAAGATAAAAATGATTTGAATGCCTTCTCTTGTAGTAGCATTTATCATAAATAAATAAAAAAGCTTGTTTAGAGCTAATTAGCATGCTCTTAATTTTATATATATATATATATATATATATATATAAAGACCATAAAAATAGTGTCACTATTGTAAAGAGTTCTGAATGTATATACCAGCAGATAAGACAAAATAAGGCATTATTAGAACCAAACTGCCATGTCAGCTTACGTTTTCCATGCGTCCATAGATTATTGCAGCCCATAGTTGCGTTAATTATTTGTTCATGGTTAACAATAGTAAGAGCGAGTGTTGTGGCTATATTTATATAACTTCATCCACATATATGTATGTGGGTGTTTGTGAATATGTAATATTTATATATTCTCGTGAAATAACATCTTTTCTCAAATGTGAATAATTTAGTATACCCTATACCCACGCCTCAGGCACACGACATGAATGCAGGCAATCATGATGTTGCTAATTGTCCACATAGCTCGAAATTTTATACCCCAGACCATGTCATGCTTCGGCTTGGCTAAACGTAATGTTTACCAAATATGCTTTACTTAAACCATTACTTTTTACTTTAATACTGATTTAAAACATTCTAATTAAACGCTTATTTTACTAATTCAATTAAAGTATACCATTTGATAAAATTTTGATTTTTCACTTAATTTTAATGGCTATAAATATTTAACACATATACCTTTATAAGCATTAGATACCACCAAACACATTTGCTTTTAGTTTTAATGTTATTGTAATCGTCAATTCTGGCATTACATTAAATATTTAACTAAAATTTAATCGATTCTCATTGTTTTTTAATATTGCATAAAAGTAGAATTCCCAATTTCAAATGTAGTATCACCATTCATGTATATGAGATGTAAAAAACTTAAAACACGCAAGTTTAAGGCCTTTGACAGGTGGCCTACAGAAAACCATTATTGATAAAATACTTTAAATTATGTTATTAAGCAAGATCTCGGCAATTAATACAAACAATTAGTTGATTTAAAATATCCATGATGCAGATATATACAAAACGTACCTTCTGTAACTTTTATTACAATTAAAATTGAGAAAAGAGAATTTGATAAGGAAAACTGTAATATTAAGAAAATGATGAGGGTTTTCTTTAGAAAAATAAAGTAGTCTTTTCTCATTGCCACATTTTAAATCTAATGCCTACACGAATAATATATATATATATTGTAACGATATATAAATATGTTGTTACATTAATTTAAAATAAAAACTTAAAAGTTCGCAAATAAAAGGAAAAAACTAAACGCTAAAATTAAAATGTTTGTTAAATATATATATATATATTCGCACAGATGCTAAACTTTAAAAATATTTTTTTCATAAACAAAAAAAAAAAAGTATTTGAACGTATTTTTTTTAATAAAAAAATACAAGATTGAAATATAAAAATATTTTAATAAAAAAATAACGTAAGTTAAAATAAAAACAGGTATTAATTAATTCCTGTAATCTGTAAATGGAAATGATTGTTTATTAATTATCTAAAAGCTGTTTAATTAAAAAGTCAGATGAAAAGTTAGATAAGAGAAGAAAGAGATTTTAGCTTGACCAATGGAAGCAAATAAAGACCCGGACCATAACGAAAAAACAGAACAGTGACGTTTTTGTTCATGGAATCCATAGGAGGACTATAAAAAGAAAAAATATTGAGTTCCAGTCAGTTTTTCCAACTTGATTTGATGAAAACAGTAAGACGCACTTGCCGTTCTCTCTCATTTTTTTTTGTTGTAAAAAAATATAAAATGAAAAGACTGTGATACCAGAACAGAACCAGCTAATGCTACCTCCAAAATATCAGACCGGTCTTCCAGGAAAGTCTCCGTGGAAATTGCCAACAAGAACCTGGACTCTTCTACCATAAGCTATGTGAAATGAACAATTATTAAAATCAATTAAGAATTTTCGTCAAGTTTTATAAATTAATAAACAAGCCAACTTAAATGTTAAAACGGACTCTTATCTGACTTTTGTAAGTTTTTAAATCAAATTAATAATGTTTAATTTTATATGTTTTCCGATTGATAAAAATCATTTCCATTTTTTTTTCTTTCTTATTGTATAAATTGTTTATTGTTTAAATTTTAAATGATGAAATTTAGGTTGGGTATAGACATTGCATAGATTCGTTAGCGGTTGATAATGTTGTGGTTTTCACATTCGATTAGAATATATGTCAACGATATCACTGCAAGCATCTTACGATGAATGCTAATGGGATTTGTATATTCCCTATGCAAGTGACGTTTATCGATGACTTTGTATTTTGATCGGTTGTGTTTAATTTGGAATGTTTTTGACCGTGGAATCTGTGCAGCTGATCTGTACTCAACATTTTAAAACAAATTTTATAAAATGCATTTGTGCGAATGTATTTAAATGTTAAATTTAAATCGGGCATGAATGGCTATATGGTTTTGTAAAGTTATATTAAGGGAGGGTAATCTTAGGTTATTCATTTCGTAGTTGAATTGGTTCAATGGATTGCATATATTTGTGTAATTAGTAGATGTAGTATGAGGTCCGCTACGGGAAGGATTATAGATATACACCACACACCCTCTGTTTGCCTATGGATGGGTTTGTAAGTCGGCAGAAGACCGCAGTCCATTCCTATGGAGTTTTTTGTTTATTGTTCTACTTGCCAACAGAGGTCACATTCTTGTTGGTGGAGAGTCAATGTCTTCTCTATTTCTACTTATTGTTCAGATGTACGTTTCCTGACAGTATAGTATTTTGTGTTGTCGTATCATGCTACATTTAATACATGAATGTATCAGATGGATTGGCGCCAGTTTGGTTGCGAAATTTGTTGCCTAAGGTTAAATCAGGGAAGAATATTTTCTTTTCAAATGCAGATCTATGTAGTCTATTCATACTTGACTATCTAAATAAAATATTAAACTCATTGAAACTTAGTTAAATGTAAAATTAAAAGTTAATATAAAAATCTAAAATGTTAAACTTATTCCTCAAAATTTAAATGTTATTTTATATGTGCGTAAATAAATATTTTTATGTGTTAATTTCTGGCAGTGGCTTTTATTCTTTTATATTTAAGATATAAAATTTATAGATTTTTATCTCTGCGTCTCTGCTGAGCTAGTGACTTGGGCTAACGATCGGAATATTTAAATAAAGTGGAATCTTAACAGCGCGTATCTGCCTACTTTATAAATTTTTCTAGGCTCAAATGCCTAGATGGCGCCCTGGTAGTTGCAGATATTGTTTTTGCAGTTAGATTCGATCTTCACTTTCATTTCGATCGTTATAATTGGCGGCCAATGTGGGGCCTTACCTCAGAGATTGACCCTGAGAAGGGGAATTGATGATGATGAAATTTTCTGTCTTTAATAAATCACGAGTGCCCTGAGAATTTTAAAAGTAAATCATGCCAGTAAGATTTTTCTTTAAAAATGAGTATATATATTTGTATATTAACGCAATGTTATAGTCCGATATTAATAAACCATGAGTCTCTTGAAAATGAAGCCCGTAATAATTTTTCTGAAATGAGTATAGATATATGTTTTGTATTAACGTAAAGTTATAGTTTAAATTTTGTGTAAAAAGGTACTGCCAGTAAGAAAAATTGCGCATATGTAAAGAGAAATACGAGGAATAAAAAGGAATAAATAAAACATAATTAATAAATATAAATCATAATTTTTTTTAAAAAAAGTCTTGTTTAAAATCTAATCATTTAACTTGCCTAAATAATACTTAAAGGTAGGAGAAATGAAACTTGGAAGGGAGGGGGCATAAATTTGGCTGGTAATGGGGAATCAACAGTCAATTTTTTTTAATCATTATATTTGTGTGTAATTACTGTTTTGTCTTGTAAAAAAAGTTTGTCCTTTTGAAATTTTCATATATATTCAATTTGTGTAATGTAATTACTAACACTAAGTAAAGTCTTTTTTTTTTTTAATGTTTTTTGTTTTTTGAGGAAGTTTACTGATATGTAACGATATATAAATATGTCGTTACATTAATTTAAAATAAAAACTTAAAAGTTCACAAATAAAAGGAAAAAACTAAACGCTAAAATTAAAATGTTTGTTAAACATATATATATATTCGCACAGATGCTAAACTTTAAAAATATTTTTTTCATAAACAAAAAAAAAAAGTATTTGAACGTATTTTTTTTAATAAAAAAATACAAGATTGAAATATAAAAATATTTTAATAAAAAAATAACGTAAGTTAAAATAAAAACAGGTATTAATTAATTCCTGTAATCTGTAAATGGAAATGATTGTTTATTAATTATCTAAAAGCTGTTTAATTAAAAAGTCAGATGAAAAGTTAGATAAGAGAAGAAAGATTTTAGCTTGACCAATGGAAGCAAATAAAGGCCCGGACCATAACGAAAAAACAGAACAGTGACGTTTTTGTTCATGGAATCCATAGGAGGACTATAAAAAGAAAAAATATTGAGTTCCAGTCAGTTTTTCCAACTTGATTTGATGAAAACGGTAAGACGCACTTGCCGTTCTCTCTCATTTTTTTTTGTTGTAAAAAAAATATAAAATGAAAAGACTGTGATACCAGAACAGAACCAGCTAATGCTACCTCCAAAATATCAGACCAGTCTTCCAAGAAAGTCTCCGTGGGAACTGCCAACAGGAACCTGGACTCTTCTACCATAAGCTATGTGAAATGAACAATTATTAAAATCAATTAAGAATTTTCGTCAAGTTTTATAAATTAATAAACAAGCCAACTTAAATGTTAAAATGGACTCTTATCTGACTTTTGTAAGTTTTTAAATCAAATTAATAATGTTTAATTTTATATGTTTTCCGATTGATAAAAATCATTTCCATTTTTTTTTCTTTCTTATTGTATAAATTGTTTATTGTTTAAATTTTAAATGATGAAATTTAGGTTGGGTATAGACGTTGCATAGATTCGTTAGCGGTTGATAATGTTGTGGTTTTCACATTCGATTAGAATATATGTCAACGATATCACTGCAAGCATCTTACGATGAATGCTAATGGGATTTGTATATTCCCTATGCAAGTGACGTTTATCGATGACGTTGTATTTTGATCGTTTGTGTTTAATTTGGAATGTTTTTGACCGTGGAATCTGTGCAGCTGATCTGTACTCAACATTTTAAAACAAATTTTATAAAATGCATTTGTGCGAACGTATTTAAATGTTAAATTTAAGTCGGGCGTGAATGGCTATATGGTTTTGTAAAGTTATATTAAGGGAGGGTAATCTTAGGTTATTCATTTCATAGTTGAATTGGTTCAATGGATTGGATATATTTGTGTAATTAGTAGATGTAATATGAGGTCCGCTATGGGCAGGATTATAGTATAACGATCCAAACGAAGTGGGAGATCGCATCGCACCGCACCGCACTACCAAGGGCGCCATCTAGGCATTTGAGCCTAGAAAAATTTATAAAGTAGGCAGATACGCGCTGTTAGGATTCCACTTTATTTACATATTTAGATCGTTAGCCCATTGTCACTAGCTCAGTGGAGACGCAGAGATAATAAAATATATAACCTTAGATATAAATATAAAAAAATAATAAAAGCCACTGCCAGAAATTAACACAGAAAAATATTTATTTACGCACATATAAAATCATTCTAAACTCGAGGAATAAGTTTAACATTTAGATTTTTATCTTAATTTTTAATTTTACATTTAAAATAGCTTGCTATACTGTTTAATATTTTATTTAGAGGGTCGGGTATGAATAGGCTACATAGATCTGCATTTGAAAAGACAATATTCTTCCCTTATTTAATCCTAGGCTAAAAGTTCAAAATCAAACTGACGCCAATCATCCGATACATTTATGTATTCAATGTAGCATGAAAATACAACGGCACTAAATAGACTATACTGTCAGGAATGCACATCTGAACAGTATAGTGAGAAGACATTGTTGCTCTCCACCACCAGGAATGCTACTTCTGATGGCGAGTAGAACAATAAACATAAAACTCCATAGGAATGGATTGCGTCTTGCGTCTTACTATCCAATTCCATAGGCAACAGAGGGTGTGCGGCGTATATATGTAATCCTGCACGTGGCGGATCTCCTGCTACATTTACTACCTACACAAATATATCGAAACCATTGAGCCAATTCAACCATGAAACAAATAACCTAAGATTACCCTCCCTTAATATAACCTTACAAAACTATATAGCCGTTCACGCCCGACTTAAATTTATCATTTAGATATGTTCGCACAGATAACTTTTATACAATTTGTTTTAAAATGTTAAGTATAGATCGGCTGCACAGATTCCACGGTCAAAAACATCCAAATTAAACACAATCGATCAAAATACAAAATCATCGACAATGTCAATTGCAAAAAGGGAATACACAAAACCCATGGCACTCACCATAAGGTGCCTGCATTAACATTGTTGACCTATATATTCCAATCGACTGTGAAAATCTCAACATCATCAACCGCTAACGAATCTATGCAACGTCTATACCCAACTTTAAATTTTATGCATTTAAAATTTAAACAATAAATAATTTATACAATTAAAATGAATGGAAATGATTTTTTTATCAATAACAAACATATAAAATTAAACATCAACTGATTTTAAACTTAAAGATCAGATAGAAATTCCATTTTTAACATTGAAATTGCTTGCACGAAAGTTCTTAATTATTTAAAAAAAATTTTAAGTTCATTGTTAATAGCTTACGGAAGAAGAGTCCAGGTTCTTGTTTTTCCACGGAGTCCTTGTTTGAAACCCGGTCAGATGTTCCGGAGGTAGCATTAGCTGGTTCATTTCGGTATCACAATCAGTTCATTTTTTAAAATAGAGAGAGAGTGTGTGATATGTGCGTCTCTATCACCACTCTCTAAAAACAAACAGCTGGAACTGCCCAATACTCAATATTTCTCCTTTTTATATTATCCACACGGATTCAAACAACAAAACGTCACCAATCCATCACTTTCATTAGGGTCCGAGCCAAGGCTTGGTGCTTCCATTGGTCAAGCTAATTTCTCTTATCTAATTTCCATCTGACCCTTTAATTACATAAGAGCCTTGAGGGCTAGCTTGTTTTTCAAATAATAAACAATCATTTCCATTTATAGATTACAGGAATTAATTAATACCTGTTTTTATTTTAACTTATATTAAATATTTTAATATTTAACTCTTGTATTTTTTTATCAAAAAAAAAATACGTTCAAATACTTTTTTTTATTTATATAAAAAAAAAATATTTTTAAAGTTTAGCATCTGTGCGAATATATATATTTAACAACATTTTAATTTTAGCGTTTAGTTTTTTTATAGATTTTTAATATATTTATTTTTATTTGCGAACTTTGTTTTTCTTTTAAATTAATGTAATGACATATTTATATATCATTACAATAGATATACGCCACACACCCTCTGTTTGCCTATGGATGGGTTTGTAAGTCGGCAGAAGACCGCAGTCCATTCCTATGGAGTTTTTTGTTTATTGTTCTACTTGCCAACAGATGTCACATTTCTGTTGGTGGAGAGTCAATGTCTTCTCTATTTCTACTTATTGTTCAGATGTACGTTTCCTGACAGTATAGTATTTTGTGTTGTCGTATCATGCTACATTGAATACATGAATGTGTCAGATGGATTGGCGCCAGTTTGGTTGTGAAATTTGTTGCCTAAGGTTAAATCAGGGAAGAATATTTTCTTTTCAAATGCAGATCTACGTAGTCTATTCATACTTGACTATCTAAATAAAATATTAAACTCATTGAAACTTAGTTAAATGTAAAATTAAAAGTTAATATAAAAATCTAAAATGTTAAACTTATTCCTCAAAATTTAAATGTTATTTTATATGTGCGTAAATAAATATTTCTATGTGTTAATTTCTGGCAGTGGCTTTTATTCTTTTATATTTAAGATATAAAATTTATAGATTTTTATCTCTGCGTCTCCGCTGAGCTAGTGACTTGGGCTAACGATCGGAATATTTAAATAAAGTGGAATCTTAACAGCGCGTATCTGCCTACTTTATAAATTTTTCTAGGCTCAAATGCCTAGATGGCGCCCTGGTAGTTGCATATATTGTTTTTGTGGTTAGATTCGATCTTCACTTTCATTTCGATCGTTATAATATATATATTAAGTTATGAATTAGTTTTAAATGTATTTTGTTTAAAAATGGAAATATAGTACGTGACGTTTATGAAACATCTCTTAAAATTCAATTAAATATTTTAGATTTTTAAATAGAAATTAACATTTTATTTTTAAAGGTAAGTGAAATGATGTCCGAAAAAATTTGACTCTTAATGGGTACCATATATTTATGAAAGTAGAAAATCGTTTACATTTTTAAGAAAAAAATCAGTTTTCTAATTAAAATATCTTACAATTATGATTTTGCATTCGATACTTAAGCTTTTAAAAGGAGTCTTTTCAACATTAATTGGAGTAATACTTATAAAGAAAAAAAATGAATTAAAAACTAAACTCCATCTTTTAATTTTTTCTAATTTATCTCATTTGGTAATCAATAGTGGGTATGTGTGTTCACATTTCTAGCCCTAGACTTAATAATTATTTGGACATATATATTTAATACTGTCTAAATTAACAATAACCAAATTATATCAAATTCAAAATTAAAAATCTAGCCATTATTAAAATTCAAAATTTATACCCAATAATTTCACTCTCACGGCAGTTTACCAAGGACAAAGTAACACATCAAAAAACAAATTTATATTAAAACACTATCCCATAATTCTGGACCACATTCCAGTAATCTTTAACAAACTGATTGTGCTTCCACTGGCTAGGATTAATGTTGATTTATTAGTAAAAGAAACAATCTGAAGATGTTAATAGTCAACAGAAGAAAACTATATATGGCCTTCAAAGGTCCTAAAACAATGCTAATTACTAGATTCCTTGATGTTCGTTTGTATAAATAAACTTGTAAAGTTCTTTTTGATTGTTATTAGTACTGTGCAGACAAATTTTATATGTTTGTAATTTATTTAAATATTTATAATCTTTTTTACAAAATTTTATATATAAATGAAATATTTATTTTATATAACGCTATGTTTATAAACTGTAATATTAATAATCAACCATAAAGCTAATCCACAAAGCACATGTGCTGATTATTAAAATTTTATATAGTTATTATATTAAGTTTAAAAAAAAAATAGCAGTATATAGCTTTTATATTCTAGAATTATAAAGTAAAAATACTTGTCATACTATTTTCTAAATTCTTATGAATTATAAAAACAATGCGTCTTTCTAATATTATAGTTATTGTATTTAGCAGAGCAGAGTTTTGTGTTTATCAATTTTATCAAGATGAAAGCAATAGTAATCCAGTAAGTTAAAATTATTTTTTCTTTATCTTTGCATTTTTAAATTCAGATATTAAATAAGCAACAACCGATAACAATGAAATGTGTTGATAAATAATGTGGAAACATTTTGTAAAGTTATAGATTTAAAATTGTAATAAAATCTTAATGATATCTAAGTAAGTTGATAAAAATAAATGATAAAAGTTTATATTAAAAAACAGCGTTTATCATCGTTTACTATATTGCAAACTTTTTATTATTATATGAAACTATGTGCAAACATTTTAGTGCAATATAGATGGATGTTTTAAGGTTTTTGGTATCCGACAGAAAGTTGGGAAGTTAAATGTTTCGAAATCAAGCTCAACCGGACATTTCTGGTGAACTATCTCGCTTGACATCTTAGGGAGCTATTCTATTGTAGACTTACAGTTTTAAAAAATATTATTGGACTCAAATTCAACCTATCATTTTGGATTGTCAAAAGACATTCTAATTTTTAATAATTCAATTTTATTTTAATGAAATAGTGAACAATATTTGTCTTGTTCCATAATAAGTTTTGGAGGTAAAAAACTGTGTTAAAAAAATTGATTTATTATTTATTGATTTTGAAAACTCATTTAATAAAATAAACATATATTCTCGTAAACTTTTGCAAAAGATATATTTCTTTAAAAAGATAAAAAAAGAATATACTGCTATTTTATATCAGGTGAATTTGATATTTATATATGGAAGATGTTAGATAAATGCATATAATGTAAAAAGAAATTGCATTGAAAGAGAATGAAATTCTTTAGATATGAGTAATTTGTAGAAATATCTTCTAATGAACATTAACCTTAAAAAAGGGATTGTCAATAATAAGGTATCACAATTAATGTAAACCAGGGGTTCCCAACATGAGAAACCTGTACTCCCAAGGGAGATGAGAAACTTGTCCTGGGATACAGTCAGTAGCAAATAAATAAGTCTTATTTCATTAATACACTGCAATAATAGTTAAGTTATGGACATTTCTGTGCTATTCCATGTTGGTATTTTCTGTCAACCACTTCATCAACATTGAGATCATTTTTGGAGATACATGTAGTAAGGTTGCATAGGCCTTTTGCTGATTGGAAGGTCCCCAACTCAATATTCCTAAATAAAATTGACGATATCTAGAGAAATTTTCATGTAGTGGAAGAAATCATGAAAATTAGGCAAAAATTAGTTTATAGTTGGATAAATCATTTGATGAATGATTTTTTTTTCAAATGTCCTTTCATGGGAATTAGTATAATCTATTTATATTGATAGTTTTCCCCACTATGTTGGGGGGGGGGGCGAATGACGTTTCACTGCATTTATGAAAACTTAATTACTGTTTATTTTTATTATAATGAGAAAGAAAGTTCCGGATAATTTACTAAAGGCCAAGTTAAGTAGGAATCAAAAAGCTTGATAACCTCTGGTGCTAACTAGAGTAAAAGTTAAGACACAATATATAAGAAATAAAAATGTATTAAATATTTATAAAGTCAATAGATAACTGAAACACGCAGGCTTATTATATACCTGTGTATATATTGTAACAGTCAGATTTGTACACTCATGCAACAATATTCAGAGCCCAAGCAAAATATACCAAAGCTGACCGGAGTGAGGTGGTTGAGACCTCTAGTCCGACCAAACTCCAACTCATCTGCCAGTACTTCAAATTTAACACCTTATGAGTGACATTCCTGAGGCTACACTCAGTCCTCATTTAACCGCGAGCTGACATAGAACAGGGAGAAACACGAGACTTAAGGTCATTACTAACCTAACTAAATAAGTGATATATAACACTCAACACTCTATTAATCTTAACTACCAGACATACACATATAGCATATAAACTCATTAAGAAATTGGAGTATGAACTGTGACATTTAATAATATACTGTGGATTGGATAAAATACTATGGATTGGATAAGATACTGTGGTTTGGTTTGATCTAGAGTCTGAGCAAGAAAGATATACAACAGTTTATATTTAAAAGGATTTATTAAAACAATAACAAATGATCTAACACAAAATATCATAATGGCAGGGATTGTATAATCTTCACAAGGTCTTCAACACAGGCAAGCATGTTACAATAGTTGGGACTGTTATCAAGTAGATCTGTTCCCTTTTAAACATATTACAATGCATGTGTGTGTGAGTTATAGAGGTCATGCCTAATTATTTAATATGCTCATCTTATGAACTTGATTTGCTTAAGTTAGAAGTTGATACCTTAGTAGAGATGATGATGAGTACAGCCAGTTTTAAAGGCTGTTATATATACTAATTAAATGAGCAACTAAATAAACTCAGAATCGTGCAGATTCAACCTGATAACCCAGATTCAAACTCCAGTCTAAAGCTGAATGATTAATTAATATGGGAAAAAGAACTGGTTACCATTAGGTCCACATATATGTGCTATGGCACTATATAATATTAAAGAAATAAACTTGCAGTGCGAGTGTGTGATTCTTCAAGAGCTTCAGCATCACATGCTCGGTTTGCTCTGAGACCGACGGTTTGCTGCTATTGATATATGAACATAAAGTTCAGGAAGTTGGATTGGCTTTAGGAAAAATCTGGGTCCGCACACCCCCAGTTCTAATGAAGATAGCCATAACCCGAACTAAATAAAGGGGCGGTTTGTTACCGTGAACCCTTGTCAGAGGCAGCAAAACGTAACACATATAAGTGTACTATATAAAAACACGCCGGCAATGCACGCAATATATATATATATAAAGCAATAAGTATGCATATAATTAATTGTGCCTAAAACAGATAGCTTTTATCTGTCAAGCTAATTCAAAACAGTTCTTAAAATTAGCATTATAAGTATGCTAATAAAATGGGCTTAAACTATATAAAAATAATCTAGTTAAGATCCTGAATCTGCATATAAATATTCTTAATGAAGGAGGGAAAGTATATTCGATGGGACTTAATACAAACACTAGCAAATATACTTTATCATCTCTAGACAATATATATATCCCCTTCCAACTAATAGATATCAAAGGTTATAATATAAGATCGGTTAAGCAAACCTTGAAAAAATACGATTTTACAAATATATATAACTATGATAATAACGAGTGGTTAGCGGATTCGTTTATTACCCATATTATAATTTCGAAACAATGATTTAATAAAATAAACAATGCTTCTAAAATGTCTAAGTGAAGATCACAATTATCTCCTTTATAAATTACTTACTTAGTTTCATTGTTTCGAAATCTGAGCATATTATCACATATTAAACATAACAAAATGCATTTAAACAAAATATTACAATTACTGAAATTAGGCAAGACCGTTAGTTTGTAGGAATTGAAGAGAATAAATTTCGGACATTTAACCTTTTAACTGCTAATTATATGATTGGTTGTATGAGGTAAAAATCAAATCTTTTAATTGGCCAACTCACAAACTGAAGACAAAGCCTATTGTTAAAACATATTCGCCTATAATATTAAATTCAACTCAGATACGTTTATAAAAAGTATATTATTAATTTTTCAGGTTATGAAGAGAACGAAAGTTCTTTCAAAAATAAATTGCTATTTATTTATTCTAAAATATTCAATTTCGGCAACATAAAAGCTATAATATAAACAAAAAGATCGACTTTTACGTTATAGAAAAGTAAATATTTCTTTTTACTACATCTTCAATATTTGTACTAAAATCTTCAATATTTTTCGAAAATAATTTTGTTTTTTTATTATTCTCTCTGAGAATAATTTTAATTTCCATAAATATAATTTTATAATACTTAAAATTGGATTCGAAATGAAAATCTCAGCGTTTTTCTTTATTTTCTTTGATCAGGCGGTTTCTTTGTTCTTTCCAGCCAATCAGAATGTCTTTTTTGGCTGAGAGCTTGCTAAGAACCAATCACAAATAATGTTCTTTCTTTGTTTAGGTTTAAATGCGTTTTTTTTTATTTTTTACTTGTAAAATAAGTCGGAAGAGGTCACCATCGTACAGAACTTTTAAAAATCTCTTCAAAACGTATCGAACGAATTTTTTAGCATAAGAATCGGCTGAGTTAGAGTGACTTCAGATGTCTACGAGGAGCCTCGTAAAAAACAGTCTTTTGGTTAATGAGTATAAAAAAAATATGAAATCTTTTAATTCATAAAAGATTTCAGCAGTTTATAAAATTAAAGTAAGTGATCTTTTTTTTTTTTTACATTATATATAAAGTTACACAGATTGATAGTTTCTTTTTATAAGAGGGTAAAAATTAAAGAGTTTTTTATAATTTAGATAGAACGTTCTTTTTAAAGTGTTATAAGAATTTATAGATTAAAGTTCATACCGCAGCTTTTTTAAAAATGATTACCATCTCTCTGCCTCCTTGATTGGACTTGAAGCGTATATCACTGATAGTGGTTGGAATAGGGCGTCTGACAGCATCATAATCTTCAGTGGCCTTTCAGATAGGTTAAATTTCTTCATATTCTCCATGCAGGTTGCTGGAAAGTCTATTCAAAGGTATGTTTAGAGGAACTGAGAGCAGCCATCTGGCTCAAGAGCCAGTAAATATATTATTTTACTCGATCATTTTGGATTCTGGTCTCCACAATAATTTACAGGAAAGCAAGCCAAAGAGGACTTTCAAAAAAACATCTGCAATATTTATATTCCCCAGATCAAAAGCCAGCGACTATCTATTTTAAAACACAATTCAAACTTCTTCTAAGTTTTACAGCCTGCGGTCTCTTTTGATTCTTATCTTTTCTTTATCTTGTTGCCCAAACTTCTACTGGTTTGATCTGGGAAAAGAAATTTATTACAATCGGAATGAATAAGCTCTAGAACAATGTCAATAACCTAGGGACCATCTGATCCCACCTGCGAATTATTCTAAATAAAAATCTGCGATATTTATATTCCCTAGATCAAAAGCCAGCGACTATCTATTTTAAAACACAATTCAAACTTCTTCTAAGTTTTACAGCAGTCTGTCTCTTTTGATTCTAATCTCTCTTTTTTTATCTTGTTGCCAAATTTTTACTGGTTTGATCTGGGAAAAGAAATTCATTACAATCGTAATGAATGAGCTCTAAAACAATGTCAATAACCTAGGGACCATCTGATCTCACCTGCGAATTATTCTAATTAGTCTTATTACCAATCTGTGAATTTCGCATGTGATTTATAATTTACCTAAACCAAACTTGTTAAAGAATATTTAGCCACATTTTCTAAACAAAATAACCCTTATACAATATATTACTTATATAAATGCTGCGATATATCCATACAAAAATTAATATCATTATCATTTACAGGTGCTTGTACGTGTGACAATAAGCATACAATTGTTTGAATACATATAAAACTGTGATTACATATATAACTGTATAAATGAATATATTGCTGAGTGGACACATACAACTGTGTAAACATATATACACAGCTGTGTAAAGGCATATACCACTGTGTAGATACATACACACTTGTACCAAAGAGTGTTCAAAACCGGCATAGATGTGTCTATGGAGACATAAAGGTGAAACAGATAGAAGGACAGTAATATCTGTTTCATTTCCCCAAACTTACAAAAAAAAAATCAATGAAAAAAAAAAGATTTTACTTGGTGAAGAATATCCCTCAATAATACCACTATTTCATAACAAAACAAATGATGAAACAAATATTACTTGCAAAATTCTTTTTTTCTTTTTTTTACCTTGCCTGGCTGTCTGGTCTTAAAGTGATGACAGTACACTGATACCATTACGACTAAAGTCTAAGGTTATACACATCTATCTATAACTGGTTATACTAATGCTATTTGGCTATGCTAATTTGCTAAACATGTGGTTATTACATATATATATGAGCACACAAAATTTTAATATGTATATACTGTTGGGTTGGAATAATATAACACCAATTAGCTAACTAATTTGATAAATATCACCTATATAGAAGAACACACAATATATATGTCTAACTACTGGGGTAGGGACAATTCTATAAATGATCATGCATCATCTTTGTAGAATCTAGGAGTAATCATCAAAACCAATCTTACCTAAGTTGGGTCTGGGAGTAAGTTTTGAAACGTTTTGGGTTCCTGGAGCTTATCATATACCAGGAAGCTTCCAGACTTTCTGACTGGTTGCAGTTTGGCTTTCTTTCTAAATGGGAAATACTTATGATACCTCTGAAGACATCTCTTTATTAAATTCCAAGTTTGAACCCCCTTCTGGTTTCCAGTCTTGCAGACATAGGCACCTTCTTTTCTCCTCCTTTTCCATACTGTCAGTCCTATCCGGGCACCGCCATCATCTCTTTCCCAGAGTTTTCTATGCTTCCCACACTTCATCTGGGTTTGGTGCAGTTTCTTCCTAAAAGGAAAATATGTAGGATATCTCCGAACATATCCCTCTCTCAGATCCTGAGTTTGAATTCTTTTCTGGTTTTCCCTCCTAAAAACATCAATATCTTCTTTTCTCCTCTTTTTTTTCCACCCTGTCTTTCACATTTGAGCTCTGGAAATATTCACGCTTCTATCACAATCAAAAATCACTCTGTCCCACAGGGCCTCAATCTCGGACTTAGCTCCACTGTCTTCTTTCACTTGATCAAACTCATCCATTTTGGGAATTTCTGTGAAATGTCTATCTTTTAAAACATTCCTGTCTATGCAAGTTTTGGTAACCTCAATTGCATTTATTTTTGGTACTTCTGGGTAAGATTTTGGCTTAATTTCTTCAATATAAATAACATTTTTAGATGAGGTTGAAAGAAGATTTACTTTGTATTCTTTCTCATTTACTTCAGTATCTATAGACTCTTCACTGTTCTGAACTATATTTTGTTGTTCAAGAGATTCCTGCATGATTTTTATATCAGGTTCTATCCCTTCCATGTTTTTTGTATCCATTTCAGTATCCATTGCAGTCCCTGAATACATTTTTGGATCCTCAATATTTCCATATTGATTTTACAAAAAATCAATACTTACTGCATCAATTTTAGACTCTTCCATATCATCATTGACTTTAGACCCTTTTACAAATTTTACCTATCTTTTAGATTTTATTAAATCAGCTTGCAACTCCTCAGCAGTTTTTGCGTCCATTTTAAATTCTTCTACAGTTCCTTTATCAAGTCTTAACTCTTCCCCTGTTTTTACATCGATTTTAAACTCATCAATCTCTACAACTATTTTGGAGTCTTCTATTATCTCCACATCCATTTTACATCCTTTTACTGGTTCTACCTCAGATATATCAATTATATTCTTTTTAGCATTCTCATTGCCTGGCGTACAAGAATCTGCAGTTTCAGCATGCTTGTTTTCTTGGAGACGATCTTCTGGATCTGTTAACTTTACTTGTTTGTAATGATAATGGCAATCCATATCTGAGTCTTTTGCAACATCAAGACATTCAAATTTTCCCCTTTTATGGAATAGATTTTCTTCTCTTGGTTCACCATCCTGATCAACACTATCCCCTAAATTTCCTTCAGGAATTTCTCCTGCTTCTCCTCCCTCTACACCTATATCCTCTTGGCTACCCTTCTTACTCTCTGCAATATCCACTGGGTGCTTCTCCAGGTTTATCATTTTCTTCTGAGAAGGCTCCTCCAGTTTGAACACTTCCTGCTGGCAGTTTACTCCCAATCTTTTTGAAACCTTATGTAACCCCTCTATATTTTGATTTCTTTTTTCCATTTTTCTGCCTAGGGCTTGCAAGCCTTCCCCTATATCCATTTTGTAGGATTGCAAATCTTCCCTTATTTTAAAACCCCATTCCTGTTGGACTGTCTCCATCATCATTTTCATCTGTAGCCAGAAGGTTGGTGACATGATAATTTGGCTTTCACCCATGACTTTCTTTGGATGGCTGTCCATAATAACTTTCAGCTTTGGTTATGACTAAGAATTATACTAATTATTAATACCTGCTCTAAATGATTATTTACTGACTCTCCCCCCAAGACAGCTCTCTCTCTCTCTAATTCCTAACTTTCAGACCACTGCATTCCTTTATTAACCTATCCTTACTACTGATCTCAATAACCACTGCCACTATCAAGTTTAAGTCCTGTTTACATCTAACATACTCAAGTATTTTATAAAAAAAAATTTAAAAGTAATAGTAAAAGCATTTATGTAAAAAAAAATTTAAAAAAAAAATTATATTACCAATTGCACCTCCTTTCTTCCTTCACTGAAGCCGATCATTCCTAAGAAAAGACTTTAAAAAAAAATTATTATGAAAAATTTTGCTTTCTATGCCAGGTTTGATCTGAAGTACATGTATATATCTCCATTTATTTAATCTACTTTGACCTTTCCTCTTTTTTGTTTCCTTGCTCATTCTCCAAACCAATCCAAATTTTTATAATAAGTTTAAAGCGATAGAGCCCCTTTATGCAAACCCTTTTCTCTACCCCTGATGACAAAATTTATATGAGGATGACTATCAACCTATTCAAATCACCCTCAGGCGCCAGTCACCAGTGAGCAAGAAAAACACCACATATATAACCTAAGACTCCAATTTCTAACATGTATGTGACACACCTAATATCCGGTTGACACATCCTGCCTACATTCATGCTATATCTGAGCCAGAGACACTTTTAAAATTCTTTACTTAAAGTAAACAGAGTTTCAGTAAATAGACAAAAAAAAAATTATAAAATGTATATATATATTATTGATTCTCAATAATATTAATAAAGAGAAGGGTTTCGTTAAAAGAAATAAAAAAAAAAAAAAGAAAGAAAAAATTTAGTTAAAAGGATTCTAAAAACTTATTTTAAAAGAAATTAGAAAAGCTAAATAATGATGAAAGATTAGAAAGGAAAGGGGAGGGGTGTAAAACTGAACGCGTCTCTTTCTTTCTTTGTTAAATAAGAAAATCACGTGTAAAAAGAACGAAAGAATAATTATAATTGTGAAATTAAAAAAAGTAAACTTGTACCAAATTTCCAAATAGATTGGTACAAGATAAAGTGAGAGAAAGGAATGTTGCAATTAGTAACATTCAATATTTAAAAGAATGAAAGAAATTAATTATAATTGTAAAATTAAAAATGTAAACTTGTACCAAATTTCCAAATAGATTGGTACGAGATAAAGTAATGAAAAGGAATGTTACAATTAGTGGCATTCAATATTAAATGTATCAAAAGAATGAAATGAAAATTGTAATTAGAAATTGGAAAAATGTAAACTGTATAAAAAAAATTCCAGATAGATTGGTAAGATAAGAATGAAAAGGAAAGAGGCAATTTGGACATTCGATAGCAAGACAGCGAGAGAATAAGTAGAGCTGATTTAGAAGTAACCGGTTGTGTTTTTTTTGCTGGCTAGAATTTAACAAAATAATAATAGAAGGGTACGCTGACATGGAGGGCTAGTGGCAAACACCGGGGCGTTTGCTCGGTCTATCTCCGTCTAACCATTCGCTCACTACTTATAACAACTAAAATGCTGCCGAGAAGAGACCGCCGTTACAGAACCAGATCTGCCTGGAGATTCGAAGTAGAATGTTGAAGGGATGAAGACCGACTAAAATGTGGAATTAGAAAGGAAACAAACCCACGTCAAAAGACTATAAACTCTCACTCCATTCACTGGAACGTCTGAAAAAGCGAGCAACCATCTCTGCAAAAGAAGGGAAGGTTTTCCCCCTCGATGGTTGATCCGACATTGGAAAAATCATACCTAGGTAACTATTAATACATGCATGTCAGAATTAATTTGAAATAAGAAATCAGTCAGAACTAAATTATTAAAAAGTTGCGCAACACTTCGGACAGTTATCATTAAAAGAACTTATGATTGTAATCTATTAATGTATGAGAAGGTAACAATTGAGTTACGATAATTTATTTAATGTTTCATTAGAATTATATTCTTTATTGTATATTTATGTATTTATTATGTTAGTGTGTGGATATATATATGTGTTTTAGGATTGTATTATGCATTAGAATTAGCGAATTGCAAATTAAATTTTATTTATAAAAGGAAGTACTTAGTCATTTGCGTTTTCTTTCTCTACCAAGCGAATAACTATTTAGAGTGAATTAAAATTAGATCAGTGAGCTAACAAGTTGATTAATTGAGGAATAAAATAAAGTAAGCTAAATGGATAAATAAATCCAGTCTGTATTGTAAATAGAGTAAAGGAAGGAAGTGCTATAATTTATATTCCTGCTGTACCGTGATAATTCCGGGAAATTTTATAAATATTCCAGGCGCTGGGCAGAACTAATTATTCGATACAAATAATTTGCCCAGCAGAGAAGAAGCGTTTAATTGGGAAATATAATGCTGGGATGATATTTTATTATGTCAGTGTTCAATTAAGAATATATACTCGATTTTAGGGTGTATATTGGCTTCTTGCTTGTGGTAATCATCATCATCGGTGGTTAACCGGTCGATCACATAATTAAGTGCGGCTGGGGTCTTTAACCGCACGGCGGTGGTGTTACAATATATATGGCTCATGTGTATATAGTCAAGAATACTCCTTCCATTGCAATACCATAATTTAAAAAAAAAAAATTTACATATATTTTTCAACATATATCAATTCAGAGCCTGTATTCAGTTCAGGACCTGTATCATTTCAGGGCATGTGAATTAACTAACTGGTTGTTCATACTCAAGAGAAAAAATATACATATGCCAATGTTGTAAGAAATAAAAATTTCACAAAAAAAAATCTTTTATATATATATCATCAATACCCACACACTCTGTTTAGGGTGTGTAACTAAGTTTGTCCATGCATGGCATTCATATTTGGAGAGAAAATATAATATAAATGCATATTCAAAAAAAAAAACATATTCAATTCAGGGCCTATACCTGGTTCAAGACCATGTTCGGGGTCTATACTCAGTTCAGGGACATGAACATCAATTGAAGAAGCCCACTGACTTAAGCATCCATAATCAGTAAAAAAAATTTTACATAATCAGGAAAAAAAAATTTGTGCTCATATATCTATATTTCAGGGTCGCGAAAATTAACTAGGCCCCACGGAAGGGCATCCATAATCGAGGAAAAAAAAAAACCTATGTAACAGTCAGATTTGTACACTCATGCAACAAAATTCAGAGCCCAAGCAAAATATACCAAAGCTGACCGTAGTGAGGTGGTTGAGACCTCTAATCCGACCAAACTCCAACTCATCTGCCAGTACTCCAAATTTAACACCTTATGAGTGACATTCCTGGGGCTACACTCAGTTCTCATTTAACCGCGAGCCGACATAGAACAGGGAGAAACACGAGACTTAAGGTCATTACTAACCTAACTAAATAAGTGATATATAACACTCAACACTCTATTAATCTTAACTACCAGACATACACATATAGCATATAAACTCATTAAGAAATTGGAGTATGAACTGTGACATTTAATAATATACTGTGGATTGGATAAAATACTATGGATTGGATAAGATACTGTGGTTTGGTTTGATCTAGAGTCTGAGCAAGAAAGATATACAACAGTTTATATTTAAAAGGATTTATTAAAACAATAACAAATGATCTAACACAAAATATCATAATGGCAGGGATTGTATAATCTTCACAAGGTATTCAACACAGGCAAGCATGTTACAATAGTTGGGACTGTTATCAAGTACATCTGTTCCCTTTTAAACATATTACAATACATGTGTGTGTGAGTTATAGAGGTCATGCCTAATTATTTAATATGCTCATCTTATGAACTTGACTTGCTTAAGTTAGAAGTTGATACCTTAGTAGAGATGATGATGAGTACAGCCAGTTTTAAAGGCTGTTATATATACTAATTAAATGAGCAACTAAATAAACTCAGAATCATGCAGATTCAACCTGATAACCCAGATTCAAACTCCAGTCTAAAGCTGAATGATTAATTAATATGGGAAAAAGAACTGGTTACCATTAGGTCCACATATATGCGCTATGGCGCTATATAAAATATTAAAGAAATAAACTTGCAGTGCGAGTGTGTGATTCTTCAAGAGTTTCAGCATCAAATGCTCGGTTTGCTCTGAGACCGACGGTTTGCTGCTATTGATATATGAACATAAAGTTCAGGAAGTCGGATTGGCTTTAGGAAAAATCTGGGTCCTCACGCCCCCAGTTCTAATGAAGATAGCCATAACCCGAACTAAATAAAGGGGCGGTTTGTTACCGTGAACCCTTGTCAGAGGCAGCAAAACGTAACACATATAAGTGTACTATATAAAAACACACCCGCAATGCACGCAATATATATATATAAAAAGCAATAAGTATGCATATAATTAATTGCGCCTAAAACAGATAGCTTTTATCTGTCAAGCTAATTCAAAACAGTTCTTAAAATTAGCATTATAAGTATGCTAATAAAATGGGCTTAAACTATATAAAAATAATCTAGTTAAGATCCTGAATCTGCATATAAATATTCTTAATGAAGGAGGGAAAGTATATTCGATGGGACTTAATACAAACATTAGCAAATATACTTTATCATCTCTAGACAATATATATATCCCCTTCCAACTAATAGATATCAAAGGTTATAATATAAGATCGGTTAAGCAAACCTTGAAAAAATACGATTTTACAATATATATATAACTATGATAATAACGAGTGGTTAGCGCATTCGTTTATTACCCATATTATAATTTCGAAACAATGATTTAATAAAATAAACAATGCTTTTAAAATGTCTAAGTGAAGATCACAATTATCTCCTTTATAAATTACTTACTTAGTTTCATTGTTTCGAAATCTGAGCATATTATCACATATTAAACATAACAAAATGCATTTAAACAAAATATTAAAATTACTGAAATTAGGCAAGACCGTTAGTTTGTAGGAATTGAAGAGAATAAATTTCGGACATTTAATGAGTATAAAAAAAAATATGAAATCTTTTAATTCATAAAAGATTTCAGCAGTTTATAAAATTAAAGTAAGTGATCATTTTTTTTCTTTTACATTATATATAAAGTTACACAGATTGATAGTTTCTTTTTAGAAGAGGGTAAAAATTAAAGAGTTTTTATAATTTAGATAGAACGTTCTTTTTAAAGTGTTATAAGAATTTATAGATTAAAGTTCATACCGCAGCTTTTTTTAAAAATGATTACCATCTCTCTGCCTCCTTGATTGGACTTGAAGCGTATATCAATGATAGTGGTTGGAATAGGGCGTCTGACAGCATCATAATCTTCAGTGGCCTTTCAGATAGGTTAAATTTCTTCATATTCTCCATGCAGGTTGCTGGAAAGTCTATTCAAAGGTATGTTTAGAGGAACTGAGAGCAGCCATCTGGCTCAAGAGCCAGTAAATATATTATTTTACTCGATCATTTTGGATTCTGGTCTCCACAATAATTTACAGGAAAGCAAGCTAAAGAGAAAATTTCAAAAAAAATCTGCAATATTTATATTCCCTAGATCAAAAGCCAGCGACTATCTATTTTAAAACACAATTCAAACTTCTTCTAAGTTTTAGCCTTAGGTCTCTTTTGATTCTTATCTTTTTTTTATCTTGTTGCCCAAACTTTTACTGGTTTGATCTGGGAAAAGAAATTCATTACAATCGTAATGAATGAGCTCTAGAACAATGTCAATAACCTAGGGACCATCTGATCCCACCTGCGAATTATTCTAAATAAAAATCTGCGATATCTATATTCCCTAGATCAAAAGCCAGCGACTATCTATTTTAAAACACAATTCAAACTTCTTCTAAGTTTTACAGCAGTCTGTCTCTTTTGATTCTAATCTCTCTTTTTTTATCTTGTTGCCAAATTTTTACTGGTTTGATCTGGGAAAAGAAATTCATTACAATCGTAATGAATGAGCTCTAAAACAATGTCAATAACCTAGGGACCATCTGATCTCACCTGCGAATTATTCTAAATAGTCTTATTACCAATCTGTGAATTTCGCATGTGATTTATAATTTACCTAAACCAAACTTGTTAAAGAATATTTAGCCACATTTTCTAAACAAAATAACCCTTATACAATATATTATTTATATAAATGCTGCGATATATCCATACAAAAATTAATATCATTATCATTTACAGGTGCTTGTACGTGTGACAATAAACATACAATTGTTTGAATACATATAAAACTGTGATTACATATATAACTGTATAAATGAATATATCGCTGTGTGGACACATACAACTGTGTAAACATATATATACAGCTGTGTAAAGGCATATACCACTGTGTAGATACATACACACTTGTACCAAAGAGTGTTCAAAACCGGCATAGATGTGTCTATGGAGACATAAAGGTGAAACAGATAGAAGGACAGTAATATCTGTTTCAATATATATAATATATAGGGTATATGAGCACAGACTTTCACACAACCCACCACTTTCCACACTATCTCATAATACTGATACACTTGAACACACATATGTTGAAAAGATAAATAATCACCAATATACGTATGAATGGTTGAAGAATTGGAGTGTGGAGTAGTTTGAAGCCTGTCCATTAAAGTAGGAGGTTTGGCTATCTTAATATATATCTGAGCACTTATAGCATATATGTGTAAAAATGGTAATCTGGACCAATTGATGATTGCTGGTTTAGCATGAAATGCGTATATTGGTGATTATTTATATTTTCAACACATATGTGTTCAAGTGTATCAGTATTATGAGATAGTGTGGAGAGTGGTGGGTTGTGTGAAAGTCAATAGATGTAATGAGAAACAAAATAATATCGCTAAAAAAAAAAAAACTACTGAATTACAGCGTTTTATTAAATCAGGGAAAGATTATGTTTTTCAATGGACATAATTATTTGTAAGTAGAATAAATTGAATTATATATATATATAACATCAACATAAAATAAAAGTATAGGTAATTAATAAATAATTGATAGTAAAATTTCGTTTCTAAACATGAATAATTAAATTTCAGAAGCATTTTCATAAAAAAAAATTCGAAAAGCTTTATTATTCGAGAGTTTGCTCACATTCTAAAGACTCCCATCTCACACTGCACTACAGTAGTTTCATTTATTGAAACAATCATTATCAACTGTACGCAAAATATAAAGTAATTATATTAACTCTGATAATGCACTATTTTCTCTTAACTTCCTTGCTTCATGACTTTTCATATTAGCTTTATTTTATTTTTATTATTCTCTTGAATTTTTTTTTTTTACTTTATCCAAATTGAATCCAAACTGTTGATTATGTTTTAGTTTATGGCAATAAAAAAAGGTCTAAGGAGACTCATCAATATATTATGTTCCATGAAACTTAATCATTTTATGTATGCTCTTTGACATCTAGGATTATATATAACGGTTAAGTAAATAAAATAATGTTCAAATGTTTAGTGGGTTTAATGACGGAGAAATAAAATGCAACAAACAGTTTGTATTCAATTTGGATAAAGAAAAATATTACTTTAAGAGATAAGTAATAAAAAAAATAAAGAAAAATAATTATTTTTATTAAAAGAGAAAATAATTTGCTTATAATCAATGAGGTGGTATGAAAATTCACAAACTTGGAAAGTAACGTTAAGTAGTGCATTATGGGAATTAATATAATCCTTTTATATATTTATGCAGTTGTTAATAATTATATGTCAATAATCGAAATCAATAAAATTATTATTTAAGATTTAATTGTTAAATGTTTCAATGATTTATTACATATATACACATTATAATTTTGGTAAGGAATAAACAGTAATTATATTTAATTTATATTTAAGTATTTTTGGTTACTTAAATTATCATTCTCCATTAAACCTATACAGATAAGTAGCGGATGTCATGTGATTTTTAACACCTGTGTTGTCAATATAGAATTTTTAAAAAGTTATATCCAGCGTGATTTAAATATTAACCATATTTTGGTTGTAGAACTTCAGCAAAGACAAATATTTACCCTGTTTTTCAACACGTTGTCCATCAGTCAACAAGTTTTCATATTATTTCATTAAACAATATTTTAAACAGCTTTAAGCCGTAAATGCACCGTTATATTCTCTTATTCATTAGATATTAATCTTTGTGGCTGAAGTGTTTTTTCTGTACACCACATAGATGATAACCTGATAGGGAAAGTTCTGGACTTTAGAGCATCACAGTCCAAATTTTGTTTGTAGATGCCCAAATACTATTTTCATGCTCTTCCATAAGTTGCTTCAGTACTAATCTTGCACAAACTTTTCAAAATCTAAATGTCCTATTGATTCTTGCATAATTAGAGATGTAAATTTTGCAAATAATTTTCTCACAATCCGTAGTCATCCTGTGCATGCTCAATGTGACATTAGTCATGGATATGGATGGACAGCTAAGTCCATCTTTATGGCTGACATTTATAAGCTTTCCTCGAAGTTCTCTATCTATATATATACAATTCTTCACAAAGTAACATTTGCAGCATTTTGTGCACAATGCCTTCTATAAATATCCTCAAACCGCAAAAAATGAATCACTACATGCTTTTTTCTTACCTACAATAAGAAGTAGTAGCAAGTATTATTTTTCACACCATAGACACATTTGAACTGATGTAAAACATTCAAAACTGCAGATCGGTGATTGGAGAGTTAGCAGTCTCATACAACAAATGCTGATATGACAGTGCAGCCAAAAAAATTTTTATATGAGATTATTTCTGACTCACACTTGTGTGAATATATAATGTTCCGGATAGAGATTTTAAATATTTACTCTTACCGCACTTATCAATTAAGATGTGATGTGATGTACTGTAGCTTCTCCTTAAATGAAGTCAAGAATCTCTCAGCAATTATGTCCAGAGAAACCTGTTAGCTACTTTATTTTACATTCCCCAGTCTAAGTTTTTCCATATTCTGCTCCATTTCATTTCCACAACATAATCTTTGTCAACTCTATGGCCTTTATATCTAAATCCCACTTATCTTTTCACAAACCCAGCATAAAAAACAATAATCCACTTTCTGTATAATCACTTTTTTCATATTTATTCTTCCATAGCTCCATTATATGTGCCCTTTCTGTTTTCAAGCATTTACATTCAATTAACAGATTAAGAGTTTGTTTGAGCTATTGGTACCGCTCTCTGTATTTCATTTTTGTAAATACGAGCTTATAAAAGCAATATCAATATCACGTTATATATGATTTGCTTTATATATATATATATATTGAATGTGAAATACAATACCCGTTATATAAATCATTATATAAAAAAAATTAAAGGTAAATGCAATATTATAGTTTAAATTCTTTTGCTTTCTATTACATGGAAATCCTCTCAGCTTTAACTGAATTTCAAATTTTTTAAACTTAATGTTATGTATATTTCCATAAGCTGTGTATGGCCGTATTTACAACATGCCTATTAATAACATCATCCTTATATTTATCAATCAAAATTGCCTCTTTAATTTTCCTCTTTTTATAATTTCTTCCATTAATATTTTTATTTCATTACTATTGAATGTAAACATATAATTACAAGCTTTTTCATGGTCAAAGAATATTGAAGCTGTATTAAATTGACTATTTACATTATTTTTAATTCGATTATATAATAATTGATGCTCCTTCAATCTTTTTTCCACAGAACATCTTGATTCACCAATATATAATTTCTGACATCCACATGAAATCTGGTAAATTATATTACTTCTTTGTAATTTAGGAATTATACTCTTAGAATTATTAATCAATGATTCAGAGGGACACAAAATGAAATATTATACTTTTCTTTAAATATATTCTTAATTAATTTAGATTGCATGTTATTTATAAATGGCATAGATATCCATTGTTTATTATCTAAAGTAACACTGCAAGCTCTCTTCTTATTATTAAATGAATTTACTGTATGCACGATTTGGTTTTTATTATAACCAACCTTTAAAAGTTCTTTAGTTTGAACTCTTTGCTAATGAACTTTTAAAGGTTGGTTATGATAAAAGCCAAATCTTGCATACAGTAAATTCATTTAATAATAAGAAGAGAGTTTGCAGCGTTACTTTAGATAATAAAAATGGATATCTATGCCGTTTATAAATAACATGCAGTCTAAATTAATTAAGAATATATTTAAAGAAAAGTATAATATTTCATTTTGTGTTCCTCCGAATGTTAATCGATTGATTAATTATTCTAAGAGTATAATTCCTAAATTGCAAAGAAGTAATATAATTTATCAAATTTCATGTGGATGTCAAAAATTATATATGCATGAATCGAGATGTTCTGTGAAAAAAAGATTGAAGGAACATCAATTATTATATAATCGAATTAAAAATAATGTAAATAGTCAATTTAATACAGCTTCAGTATTCTTTGACCATGAAAAAACTTGTAATTATAGGTCTACATTTAATAGTAATGAAATAAAAATATTAATGGAAGAAAGAAATCATAAAAAGAGGAAAATTAATGAGGCAATTTTGATTGATAAATATAAGAATGGTATTATTATAGGCAAGTTGCAAATATGCCCATACACAGCTTATGGAAATATGCATCATTAAGTTTAAAAAATTTGAAATTCAGTTAAAGTTGACGGGGATTATCGAAAACTATAATATTGCATTTACCATTAATTATATATATGAAAAACAAAAACAAGTTATAAATCATGTAACTTGCTATCGCTTGCATTTATGATCAATAGATGGAGCTTTACCAAAACCTCTGAACAAGTGTATTTTTGTTTACATAAACGTCAAAAGAGTCAGAATTCACTATCTCTTTTGTTGGCTCCACCTTCAGATCAGCTGATTTCAAGCTAATTTGCTATCATCAGTGAAGGATAGGGTTAGAAACTAGATATAAACACTGACTCCAAGCGTTTATGCAACAAGTTCCTATCAGTTTTCAAGCATGATTTTTTCAGAAACATAATGTCTTCAAACCCAGCCTAACAAGCCAGATAGCTACATGGGTCTCATATCAGTTCAGTTTCACTACATAGTCAAAGTCTCTGCAATATACATCATTGCAAAAACCTTTAAAGGTTCATTTATGAAAAACAAAAGCAAGTTATAAAATCATGTAACTGGCTATCGCTTGCATTTATGATCAATAGATGGAGCTTTACCAAAGCATCTGAACAAAGCTATTTTTGTTTACATAAACGTCAAAAGAGTCAGAATTCACTATCTCTTACCTTAGCATATTTTTGTTTACTTAAACATCAAAAGAGTCAGAATTCACTATCTCTTTCATTTTTGTTTTTCATAAATGTACCTTTAAAGGTTTTTGCAATGATGTATATTGCAGAGACTTTGACTATGTGGTGAAACTGAAATGATATCAGACCCATGTAGCTATCTGGCTTGTTAGGCTGGGTTTGAAGACATTACCACCCCCCCCCACGGGGGGAGTTTAAAAAGGGGGGGGGCCACTAAAAAAAGCTGAGATTTCTTTTGTTAATGTGAGGTACATAAATCTAAATATATTGAAAGATTAAAAATAAGAAAATATAAAAAAAGGAACATGAAATTGGAATAGATTTTTCAGGTGAATAAATGGTAAAATTTTATTAAACTAAAATTATAGATCACGTTTGGAAACAAAAATGTGAAGAAAAAGTTATCGACAGTATTTTTAAAGAACTATAAAAGTTATAAAAATATATAAAAAAATGTATCACCTATTCGTTAAACTTTCAATGATTTAAGTATTGATTATTAATGATGGCGAAGGTGAAGAATAGAACTTATCCATTTGCTTGATTTAAATAGACACTAATAATTTTGAAATTACAATCAAACACTTACAGCATAAAATTGATGTATTATTTATTGAACACAAATACATTAAGCTTTTTTACTTTACCACATAAATAGGATAATATTACAATTCATAGGAAGATTATATATTATTGTATGTGAAATTACATATTTATATTATAAAAAAACTTAATGTTAGTAGTCCTTTTTTGTTTTTGCTTCTGAGAATCAAGTATCTTATGCCGAGGTCTCAGACACTGTCACATTAAGCACCAGGTAACTGAATAAATACGGTGAGATGAAATCTTATTGTCCCTTGCTCGAATTGCCTCTAACATATTCCTGTTGTGTATTTTACTTATAATATTAATGAAATGTCACTTTGAAAGTGTAAATATTAAATCTATGTTGCTTAATGTATATGAAAATTTAAGCTTGCAAATAATTAAAAAAATTATAATTTTTATATTTATAATTTTATTAACATATGAGTGTTATTTAGGCATTTTTTTCCAGGAGCATTGTTAGTTTTGTTTAAATTTTATATTCATTAAGTCAAACATATTTAATATTGATTTTTTCAAACTGATATTTCATTAATATTATGAGGTTATTAAAAATAAGACACTGCCTTATCATTTAAATTTTTAATCATTAATTTCAGAATAATTTATGCTGTGTTTGTATCAAACACTTTATTTTCAACCATGTCAATAAATGAATACTGCAAACCGTTGACAGCTTAAAGAATAGGGAATAATGTATGAGTTGTATTTATATATATAACTTCCAGAGAATGTTGTGTAACTATAACCATTTAAAATTCATATATATTAAACTGTAATTTTTTAACATTTGTATATTGAGTTTTTTTTTTTTTTCAGCGTTTATCTTTTTGTAATTGTGCTTCTTATTGATAACAAAAGTAAGTCAAATATAATTTTAATACAGTATTTAAAACACATGTTAGTAAATACACAACGTTTCGAGTAGTAGCATTCTCCACTTCTCTTCAGCTGTTGCTGGCTTATATGCACAGTGACAATATTCGCTTTGAAGTTGAACTCGCACCTTTAGATTCTTGAATATCGAATTTAAGGCAAACGCTAAACTCGATATTCAAGAATCTAAAGGTGTGAGTTCAACTTCTATGCGAATATTGTCACTGTGCATATAGGCCAACAAACCTAAAGAAGAGTGGAGAATCATACTACTCGAAACGTTGTGTAATTACTAACCTGTATAGTGTTTAAAATGTTTGTTATTAATATATCAAATGCAACATTACAAAAACCGATTATTCACCTACTATCAACTCCCCTTTATAGTCTTAATATTTTTTATTAATGATAATATGTTACTTTCTCAATGTATTTGATAGTTTTTACGTTAAAAAAATGGTGGGTAAAATAAGCTTATATATTCAATTAGACTTTTGTAAAATGTACGTTGCTAAAAAGATTAGACCTATGTAATAGGTAAAATATTTCGAGATGCTAAACAAGGAGGGTGTCATTTGACTTGATTTAATAACTATTTGGATGCATGAACTTTTTCAATTTGTTATTCCTGTAATTATTTTTAGTGTCTAACCCTGTCACCTCTTAAATTTTTCTTCTCATATTTTACTCTGAATAATCTTGTCTATTTGTATTTAAACATTTTGATTCTTTAATAACATTATTAACTGTCAATAACAAGTGTTACCACCAAATTTCCGTTTTATAATGTCCAATCCTTTATTAATCATTCTGGAAATAATGAAATAATTTCCATATAATTTTAAATATAATTTTAGAATATATTATCCTCTATCAATTTTGCAATTTAAAATTAATTTTATACTTTTTAGTTCTAAAATCAGTCTATTCCAAATCATAATTCAATAACTTTAATTTGCCTACAATGCAGTTTAATCATTTCATATATGTTATTGTTACTGTTTAATAAATTCCCTGAGTGTTGGATCTCTTTCTTCTCAGTGGTTTTGAACCTTTAATTTAAATTTTTAATTTTTTTAGTTCATAGAACCAAGTAGAAGTTTTATGTTGGTATCTTAAAGTCTGAATTCCAGACAAGGGTTCAGTCATAATATATGTACATAGAAATTCCATTATTGTCATGGATAAATGAATTCGAAGTATTATTTCCTGGAAATGTCATGTAATAAAAATATAATAGCCAAATAACTGATGTTTCAGAACACAAAAAAGTACTTTCCTCAGTGTTTCATCTTTCTCAAATCAAAAGAATGTGTGTGATGCCACACACATTCTTATGATTTGAATAAGAAAAGGCTCTGAGGAAAGAACTTGTTATTATACTGATACGTCAGCTATTTAGCTATTATGTTTTTACTACGTGGAAGCTCCTAGAAATAATATATATATATTAAGCAATTAAATCACCCCACATGGTTAAGAAATCCAGTACTGCCCTCTGTGAACTAATATATAAATACATTAATATTCAATAACAAAATGATTAAAATTTGCATATATGTTCTATTTGACAAGCATTGACATATGAGTGCACACATATGTGTATATGCATGAATTTTCTGAACACATTTGACTTGTTACAAAATAATTATCAAAATCTTAAATTATACAAAATACAATAAATGATTGAAGTTTCAGTTAAATGAAATACATTTTACATACTAGGTTTACTGAAACACGTATATATAATTTGCACACACGTGGGAAACATTAATTTATCTACATAACATTTGTATTTATCACAATAAAATTATGAAAGATTATTTTCGCGATTTAATCTCTTTGCTGAATATAGTCTTTTTCTTTAAAATAAGAACTATAAAATTTTTGACAGTTAATTGATTTAAAATGTCTTTTTTTTTTCCTAGTCTAAAAAATTTTTGGAAATCTTTTTTTTTTTTGACTATTAATTATAACTTTGTTTGTACTTTTTTTTCTAAATTATAAATATAACTTTAAACAGTTTTTTTTCTTTAATAAACGATTTTAAACTAATATTGTTTTATAGAATAAAAAATATATAAATTTTAAGACGGTCTTTCTGCTTGATGAGTTAATGCTGATGAAGAAGGCAAGGTAAGGTAGGAAAAATAAATACATAAACAGCAGCTCCCCATGCCATGATAAGTTGATAGCCAAGCATGAATTATCAAGCACCCAATGTTCTATGATGTTGTGAGAAAATACCTCATTTTAAAGCATTGGTCCTTCTAAGTCCCTAGACAGATCATCCTCAAAGAGTAGTATCCAGAAAAAAAATAAAAGGCAGTGAGCCAACCCTGCTCATCCATGAAGTCTATATATATTCACTGCTGGATTACCCTGGAAGCTCAACATCTAGGTCTAGACAGTGATGAGTCTATACTTTAGAATGTCATGAACACACTGCATCCAGACAGCCCTGTTCAACTATACACCCACCATAAACATAAAAAGTAAAAATTCACGCATCACTTTCAAAATGTAATTTTACTAAAGAAATTATTTAAAATTCCATTATCATATATAACTTTACTCACCACAGCTATATATATTTTTATCTGTTCTTCTCTGCCTTTAGATACGTAAGCATATATATATATAATTGCTTATTCAGCAAGCTTGGGTTTCCTGGTAAGTTTGGTTTCAGGGATCGTCATCATCAGGAAAAATTATAATCCATGTATAATGTTGGTCCATAGTTGGTCTCCCATCTGTGTAGAACTGTTCCAGGCAAGCAGTTGTCTTGGTTTAATAGATTTCAGGCCAGTGACTGTCCTCTCCTCATTTAAGGCTATGAGTTTCAGCATAAAAATGGGTCATTTTCTCCATGTGAATTCAAACTCCTGCTAAAGAAAACAGACGACTATCTTGTCTTCAGCTACATTAGTTTATGGTAGCTATTCTGCAAATTCTATGGTCAGTTAAAACCAATTGCTGCGCTTCATCAAGTTGCAACAAAATATTGTAACCAACTTTTCAGGTGACTGTTCTTACAAAAATTATTATCCAGACTGCTCTCTTCAAAAATCACTACCTGGACTGGAGCTAATTTTGTTATCAGCCCTTTTATAGAAACATCTAAGGTGATAACAACACCTTGATTGAAAACAGAGTTTCTATTTTTATCTCTCTAATCCCTTTGAAAACATATACATGTTTTTACTTAGGGGATTTCTAATAGATAAAAATTTTGTTTAATTAATTAAAAAAATCAAAAATAAGTATGGTGTTTTACATTTCAAAATTAGAATTACAAATAATATTTATCAGACCTTTTTAAAATATTTAATTTTACAATAAAATATTATTTTAAACCCAGAGTTATTTAACCCTTTACTTATTATTAGTTTATTTTAGGAAATATAGAAAAATATCTACAAAAATTTATTGTGTTTATTTCTATTTTGTCTTTATTTTATATATATATATATATATATACACACACACTATATTAGTGTGTGCTATGCAATCCAACTGGTTACAATATATATATAATTGAAATAATAAATTTAATGGTTTACAAACTATTATAAACAATCCTTAAATCCACAGAAGTACTTTCAGCTAATTTCTTAAACCTACCTGAAATTAACTGAAAGTACTTCTGCAGATTTAAGGATTGTTTATAATAGTTTGTAACCGTTAAATTTATTATTTCAATTATAATTACAATTTTGTTTTAATTAATGGACATCTTATATATATATATATATATATATATATATATATATATACACTGTTGTATGCCATGAGACTTAACTGTATCAATATATATATATATATTTATCCTATAATTTTAGGAAACAATTGTGCACAAGCAGGACGACTACCACGTCAAAGTCCTTGTCCACCAGGATTTGTCTGGGATGATAAGTTTTCAGCATGTATAACATGTTCACGATTATCAGTTTTTGTAAACCATGTTTGTGTACCTATTGAATGAAAATTGAAATAATTTTTTTCTTGGACTATAATTGAAAATTCTTGATAATATTTTACAAGTTAAAAGCATCTAATTCAAATATTATATTTAATGCTGTTTTCCAATTTATATAAAATATAAAAGCAATAATAAAAAATCATTGTATTAGAACACAATATTTATCATATTGTATTTTATTATATTCTAGAAAGATGCTGATGGATACAAGATATAGAAAATGGTGCAATTTATCTTATAGTATAACTACAGACACAAATATTAAAGTTATGGATCAATTTTTAGCTGAGAAATATATCTGTTTAATAAATAAATTGAAAATGTTTTGTTTTACTTTTAACACCTTCATGAGAAAATCAGATTTTCTGATTGTTTTTATTTAATAATTTTATGACAGTTAGAATATTTGTTGCTACTTGGTATGTTTGGTGGTAAATTTTTGAATTGCTTTCATTATTTAAGTTAAAATAAAATTTTAAAATTGTGCTTTAATAGATTTAAATTCAATAGAATTGATTCAAAGTTGGTATAGATATAAAAAAAATTATGCTAAGCCATACAAGGCACTAATATTTTAGATAGGTGATCTAAGTTATTAGATATGAAAAAAAGATGAGAAAATATTGAATATTTTGATATCAAATTTAAAAATTGTTATTTGAATTTTAATAGATTTAAGTAAAGCTCATGAAAGGGCACTAAAGAAATTGCTTCTGGTTTTCAATATAAAGATATAAGAATCTTTTAAAATTGAAAAATAATAGATTTAAGTTAAGGGTAGTAGTATATTTGCAGAACCCAATCAATTAATGGCTCTGCTTTTCACCAAATACACATAAATATAACAGTTTCCAGGCAGATATTTTCTATACATACTATGGTAATAAAAAAAAAAAAAATTATTTGTATTACCAAAGTCTTATCTTTTAATTTTTTTGTTTTTTAATAAAGACTTCTTTTTTTAAGAAACAGCTTTTTATAGGGGGAGGGTGGCTGGTTTGCTTTTAAATAATTGACTTTTTTTTTGTTTGTTCTTTTTTTTAAAACACTTTTCTATAGTAGTATGGCCATAATTTTTTTTATTTTAAACACATTTATACAACCACAGAATTCTCCTAATGGTTTAACCTATTTTTTGGTTATCATCGATTAGCCACCAAACACCATCTGATGTCACTGTTGCTAGTCAAAACCAATAGATATAATGTTACTGGGCTGATTTACAAGTTACTTCTTTTACAGTACTACATGTCAGTGTGTAGCAATGGAATTTGTAGGGAGGGGGATACAATGTCTTTGCCGATCTGATGGAGCATCCATCACATGCAAGATAACTTTTAAAACATTATCCATTTCAGCACATTACCAGGCTGATTTACTATTTACTTTTTTATACACTACTACATGTCAGCACATAGCACTGGATTTCACAGGGAAAAGGATCTGATGCCTTTAATGATCTGAAGGATCATCCACCACAATATACACAACATTTTTAAAAACAAAATTATTTAATAAAATAGAATATTTCCTTTTTTTAATTAATGTCTGATCAAAAAAAAAATTTCAACACTATTTTAAAACAATTTACGAAACACACAATTCGATTGCAAAATTCCCCTCTGATCAAGCCAAACTTGTGCTTTGAAAGTCTCATAGCTGTCCCTGCACAAAATACATTTTATGCATGATTTCTATTTAATGACCAAAATGTACACTTTTGAAATTAGTTTAACCTTAAAAATATGTGTACGGAAGCATGTCTTTTCTTACAATTAATAATATCTAAAACTACATCAGGTCGTATAAAAAATAAGTACTTCGAATGCACATGCAAAGACTTAGGACAACTTAACTTCTTCACCTCCTCACATCATACTCACATCATACTGTAGTATCTATGAAGTGTGTGATAGTACCATGAAGCACAATATCTGCTTAGCTGCCTGCCAGTATAAATATAACTATTTTATAAGTCACATGAGCAGTATATTTCTGTGCTTTTGCATGGAACAGCAACATCAGGTGGTGTTTGGTGACTAATCAACAATAACCTATTTTTTCCCACAGCTTCATCTGTACCAGATTTAAACCCTCTCTCAGTACATATATATAAGTGTCAACATGGTTCTATAGGTATCATCACACAAATAAATGCAAACAAGTGACTGTGATATCATCAGTTTATATATATTACAGTGTGTGTATTTATTTTGAAATAATATATTTTAGTATATATTTGGTTTGCTAAAAAGAGTTGTTTTGCATTGAAAATTGTGTATATATCGGCATGGACTACACACAATGACATTATATGTAGAGTAGTATTGTTAAAAGCTGTCACATTCAAACATTTAACCTTAAATAGGTCATAAACAAAAGCCCCACTGGGATCATCTGTTTTGACATAGCTTGATGACATAATTTAAGTTGTTTCTAAGCAATAATATTTTTAAAAAATATATAAATTTTAGAAAACAAAATTAAATTCCTGAAAAGAAAGAATATTAGTTTATAAATACAATATGACTTATTTTAGACAACATAGGTTACATTTTTTAAGTTAAAGATATAAAAAAAGAGAATAACAAAAAGTTACTTTTGATTTTTGCTAAAATAAAAATATAAATTCATCTCATAAAACTATTACTTTTACTTAAACTTAAAATAACAGCACTCTTTCGCTGTAATTAAAGATGGCCACCAAAGAAGGAAAAGGGACATCGGAAACTAAAATATAATGGGGTCAACAGGATGGGTGCAGCAGACTAAAAATCAGGGAGGCATAAAAAATAGACTCATCAAAGAGCACATGTCTTTCATTTTCTTTTGCTTGGTGTTATGTGTGACCTATAAAACAGTTTGCTATAAAACTGTGTTATTTTTGAGGGAATATAAAAATGTGCCAGGGTAATATTACCAATGGAGTGACCCATTGTAACATGTGTGGTTAGAGAATTGTTTCTTTGCCAATGCTTTCTGAAGTCATATTAATGCTTAAGGAAAGCTTATCACCTACCTGACTTTTAAAATCCTGAACCACCTATCAGCTATAATAAGATCATATGACAGATCCAACTAGAGATAAAATCCATGCACAATTGAAGTGCTATAAATGAACAATTAAAACTTTATCACTAAGAAACTTTCTTTCACATACTAGAAATGCTCTCCTTTATGAACTATAAATACAATGAAATGTTCTGTTGAATCAGTATTACTGAATATCTGAATCCTAAGAACATTAACTTTTAATAATCAAAGTGATCTTATAGTTTAACTTATAGTTTTGAATAAATAAACCATATGAATGTAATTTACTTTGCTGCCTATAGACCTTTATTATCAGCATACTATTAATTAAATTCTATTACTATTATTTTTCCAAATAAATTGCCAATCCCATATCCAAAAATATAATCTTCCAGAATGTAGCAAATTTTCATTTAATAGTGACCAATAAAGATAAACAGATTTCATGTATAGAATCCTGGTGCCTGATAAACAAAATAAAAACTGCTTTTTCTCCAGCTATTAGGAAAATTTAGTTATGTGACCAGGAAAAACAATTATGTTCACAAAAAATTTTGACTTATTCTAATAAATTAATTATCAGAGAAGACTGGATATATGTAATTTAAAGCATATAAAACTGAAAATACTAATAAATGATACAATGGTGGCCAAAATAAGAGGCTTGAAACCCAGAAGCTGAGGAAGAGTGAGGAATTGGAATATATTATAAAATGAAATATAAAAGTTACTTTCATAAAAAAATCTTAATGTAGAATCTACAGAAATTTAAAAAAAAGAAAGAGAAATAGCTCAAATGAAAAGTGACAATTGGGGGAATAGATACTAACCATCAATAAAGCCCTAAAGTCCATGGACAAGAATTAATGTAAATGAGATTGGATTGTTAAAAGATAACAGATTAATTGATTTGGGAGGAGGTGGTTGACAGTAAGCTAAGGATCAGTTTAGATTGTGATGGTGCATACATAAGTGGGGGGGGGATCATAGCCCAGAACTCCATATACCTCATTAAGTATGATAGGACCATCATTAAATATCTGTCAGTCTATTAGTATCAGGGTCCCTGAAAAGGGGAGGTTGACAGAATCTCCATGAGCATATAAGTCTCAAAATAGATGAGTAATCCTCCAATGTGGTCAGATGTGGGCTCCATACCATCACACTTATATGAATGTTGAAAATAACAAAGTGTTACTTTTCATTTTTGCTAAGATAAGAAATGAAAATGACTATCACAAACATAGCATCCCAGCACACACACACACACATATATATATATATAAAAGGGCACTGAATAACAAAGAGACTACATCAGCATTTTTGAAGCATGAAAAGACCACCAGTCATAGATTCGAACCTACCAACCCAGAATGATGTGCAGAGAGAAATGATCACAGACGTAAAATAAAGGAGGCATACTTCATAAATGATGACACTCAATCCATCAATATAAAAGACACTTCTTTCTCCATTTCAAAAAGTTTGACAAATTAATCCTAACAAAATAAAATGCTAAAACACAGCATCTAACCAATTAGAATACTTCCCCTCATTACTATCAACTGCAATCAGCTATGAATATGAAGCCATGGAGCTTTGAAAGTACTAGGCGTAAATAAACATTAATAATATAGCTTCTCTAACAAGCATAAATGTGCATAATTTTTGGTAAAATATGAAATATAAATTCTTATTGAAAAACAATTACTATGACTTAAAATTAAAAAATCACAGCATTCTTTTGCCATTAATAAGGATGGTCACTGATCAGTGAAAAGATGACTTTGAAAACTAAAATATATTAAATTGATCCAAATCAAAAAAGTATAAGCAGGATATGCTTGGCAAACTGCAAGCATGGTCACTGATCAGTGAAAAGATGACTTTGAAAACTAAAATATATTAAATTGATCCAAATCAAAAAGGTATAAGCAGGATATGCATGGCAAACTGCAAGCAGGGAGGAGATATAAAAAGAAAACATATCAAAGTGCAGATTTTTTTAAGTCTTACATCTTCTTTTGCCTGGTTATATATATATATATATTCAAATGTGTATGGCAAACTGCAAGTATACATTTGAATATATATATATATATATTCAAATGTGTACATGAAGTATGATAAAGACAGTAATAATTAATGCTTGTCAAAATAAAATAAAAAAAACATTTATTAATATCTGTTTAATTAAAATAAATAAATGTACATAGTGCTACAAAATTATATAAAAAACAAATCTATATAAAATGGCTGAAGGTGCATTAAGAAAAGCAAAGGTGTGAACAACAGCGAAAACAAAGGATCGAAAGGACAAAGAACTGGGGAATTTTAATTAAAAGTATGATGAGTATTGGTAGAGACTTCTTGTCGAGACGTTGGTAAAAAGACTGCTCCAATAATAAGCAGCCACAGTTAATAAGATATGATTTCTAACATCGGTGCCTCATCAAGAATGGCTGGCTAAGGGCCGTCATGATCACTTGCTAATCCAGACTCACTGTGATCTAATGGTTCCCGTCTAGATGTAACAACTGCCAATGTAGCACCTGCCGGAGAGTTCATTTTGCCTGATCCTTGATGCCCCAAAATGCAGAGAAGTTTCCACAACCAAAATCTAACTTAAGAGTGACCGTTCCCTGCTAAAGAAGTGGAGAAATTCCACGTGGCGGTCAGCAAGACTTCAAATTAATTCAGAGATTTAAAACCTATGTAAATATGAATACTACATTTTATATTTCAATGTGCACACACCTTTATTGAGACAATGGCCAAATTGGTACTTTGAATGATAAAGACATTCTTTAACTTTTTTATATATATCTGGAATGAAGATTTATAAATGTACAATCATTTATAGGATCTTTTTATTTTGTTTACTCATAGCATTATTGGATATAATCTGTTTTTTTTATTGTGTGTAAATGATTTGAAGTATTTTCTTTATAATTATACACAATAAAAAACACAGATTATATACAATAATGCTATGAGTAAACAAAATAAAAAGATCCTATAAATGATTGTACATTTATAAATCTTCATTCCGGATATATATAAAAAAGTTAAAGAATGTCTTTATCATTCAAAGTAAGAATTTGGCCATTGTCTCAATAAAGGTATGTGCACATGGAAATATAAAATGTAGTATTCATATTTACCTAGGTTTTAAATCTCTGAATTAATTTGAAGTCTTGCTGACCACCACGTGAAATTTCTCCACTTCTTTAGCAGGGAATGGTCACTCTTAAGCTAGATTTTGGTTGTGGGAACTCCTCTGCATTTTGGGGCATCAAGGATCAGGCAAAACAAACTCTTTGGCAGGCACAACATTGGCAGTTGTTACATCTAGATGGGAACCATTAGAGCACAGTGAGTCTGGATCGGCAAGTGATCACGACGGCCCTTAGCCAGCCATTCTTGATGAGGCACCGACATTAGAAATCATATCTTGTTAACTGTAGCTGCTTATTATTGGAGCAGTTTTTTTACCAACATCTCGACAAGAAGTCTCTACCAATACTCATCATACTTTTAATTAAAATTCCCCAGTTCTTTGTTCTTTTGATCCTTTGTTTTCACTGTTGTTCACACCTTTGCTTTTCTTAATGCGCCTTCGGCCATTTATATAGATTTGTTTTTTATATAATTTTGTAGCACTATGTACATTTATTTATTTATTTATTTTAATTAAATAGATGTAAATGTTTTTTTTTATTTTATTTTGACAAGCATTAATTATTGCTGTCTTTATTATACTTCATACAGACATTTCGTTTTATCGTCAAATGTGTACTTTTTTGACCCAGATCCTTATCTTTTAGTCATGTTTTAAACTTTCTATTTTATTCTTATTTAAACTCTTCAAACTTTACTTTTCTTATACATCGTATTTTAGTTTTTCTTTCATTTAGATTTCTTTATTACTATTAATTTTTTAATGTACAATTTCAATATTTCTAACTTATTTTTCATTTCACAAAATCTTAACTTTGGAAGGTAAAAGATAAGAATCTTTTCAATTCTAATTCCCTCTATTTTCCTAATTAAAACATTTCTTTGTTTATAATTTTTTTAAACTCATTTTTTAGTATTCCAAACACAATATTTAATATTCTCTAAATGTTAAATATCTATATATGTGATCGCAGTATGTGCGATCATCACAATATATATATATATATATATATATATATATATATATATATATATATATATATATGTCCTCTAAAAATAGTTTGCTATAAACTGATGGGATTCTTTTTCAAGGAATATAAAAATGCACCTAGCTATTCTCACCAGTGAACTGAAGCATTGTAACATGTATGAATAGAGAAGAGTTTATTTGATGATGTGTTCTTCTTAACAATATGAGTGCAGTCCATAATCTATCTGAATCTTAAAACTTGGGACCACCTACCAGGTATAAAAAATTCTTACAACATATCTCATGAAGATGAGGCTCCCTGTCTCACCTAAGCTTTTCAGACCTCATTCTAGGGTCTCTATGGCCTCACCATATATTTATATAATTTTATGACAGGCTTCACTTTCCATTTTCTGCTTGGTAGTCAACTTATTTAAAATTGCAGAAGTGACCATTATTTCTCCCCAAATTTAATCCATGTGCTTTCTTTGATTCTCATGGATCCGTTCCTTGAATGTCTCCTGACTTTGGCACACCTCTTGGTATCTGTCAGTTAGTTGACTGGCGATACAATGTCCAAATTTTCCAAGCATTACCTACATTGTGTGTCTTTCTCCTCCATTTCTATCTTCATTTTCCCTATTTCTTGTTTTAGTGCAACATTACCCTTCTGGATACCACCTAACTCATGACAGTCATGTCTCCACATCTTTACTCTCTTTCTGCAGTTTTGCCTTTATGCCATCTGCTTTCTCCTTCATCATTTGGTCAACTCTATCTCACATGATAACCATATCAGCCTTGGTTACCATGTCTTCCAACCTGACTTCCATGCTAACTATATTTGTTCTTAATTTATATACTTCATCTTTGGTAACCATATTATCCTTCAACTGGTTCATACTTTCATCCATACCCTTCATATTTGCCTTCAAGATTGCCTTTATATTTTCCATTTTAGCCTTCATATCAGCCTTTAAGCTTGTCTCCATATTTTTTATTTCAGCATTGGTATCATCCCTATCACCTATCAGCCTTCACATCTGCCTTCAAGTTTGTGATCATCTGGCCAATTGTGCTATGGCTATTGTATCTTCAATAGCCTGAACCACTTCAATTCTGAGCATTTGAACTGTTTCTTCAACATGGGTGTCTCATGCTTCAATGGTCATTCCATCATCTCAATGTGTGCCTAGGAAGTGGTCACCTTCAGTGACAGATCAGATGTTTGACTAGGCAAAAGCCCTCCCTCATAGCGAACCTCAATTTCACCTGCCTCAACATCACTAACATCATCTTCATGATATCCTGTCTCCATTCTAGCTAATATTTTTCCACTTCTTAATATCATTAATTAAGTATTCTAAATAATCATTTAGTTAACCATTTATTGTAGTATATAGTTGATTGTCCCATGTTTTCATGTTTCCCTAACTATATTGCCTCTAGCCTACCTTTAGGTTGGTTTAATCTCTGATGTTATGTTTATCTATATTTAGTTATACTGCCTGATCTCTTCTATTTTATTTATGATTTATTGATTAAACATTTAGTTATTTTGTCTCCATTTATTGGCCTTGCATTCATAGCCTTATATATTTCTCTTTTTTTGTTTAATTACTGTATGTGTTCAGTGTTAAGTTTGGGTGTTTTATGTTCCATTTGATCATTAGGTACATGGATTGCTTTATATGATCATAAGCACAACACTGACTTAAGCCATTAGGTTTGTTAAATAAAGAATAAATTCAAATAGAATGTTACAAATAAAAAAATATTTCTTTTTTTAACTCCAGTCCAATGGCTGGATCTCCTTTTCAACTACAGTATTTTCATGCCTAATACTATGGGTTCCCAGATGTAACAGTTGAGTGGATGACATGGAAAGAGAAGCATGCATCAGACTATGGTCAGATCTAGGGTCTTCATGTAGGATGCTCTGAAGACAGCATGATAAAGTACATGACTCGTGATTACATCTATCTGCAATAGAGTAGCCTAAGACCTATCTATCAAATCTACATCTAACCTAAGTCAGTTCATCCACATCTCACCACTCTCTTTTGGATCCATTGCCTCAGTATTTGAACTCAGGAAGAATTTGCATTCAACTCTCTTAACAGGGATGTAGTTGTACATATACTCATACTCATGATCAAATCAGCTTACCCAAATTAGCATATATAAATTACCCTTATCTATGAACTTTCTATTATAGTGATAATTTAATAATATATGTATATATAGGTATGGTATTGGCTTTATAGGTGAATGCAAAGGCTTATTCAATAAATTAGAGAGATTTTATCTATTCAACAAAATTTATAACATTTATTTTATTAAATCATATGCTGAGTGCTTTTAAGAGACAAGGCTTGCATATTCATAGTCTTATTGTATAATGGCTGTTAGTTTAATTGTATGCAAATATATGCAACTTTTAAGTATTCCATTTCTTGGATTTGGAGTAACATGATTCCTTCTGGTTGATGGGGTTGCAATCCATTGTAATATAGCAGGCTTCTTTCACCTTGTGTTTTACATAATTTGCTTCCTTGCAAACCAAGCTGATTGTCTGCAGTCACATGGATGTCCAGCATTCTTTTGGTGCTGCATGAAGATGGAATTATATGCTGGATCCACTTGTGCCTTGGTGTATAAGTATTTGTGCTGGGACAGTCTAGTTCTTAATGATGCCTTGGTCTCCCTATAATAAGATTTGCAATTTCTTTTTAAGGCATGTAATGTTGTAGACAGATTGCTGTGTTTGAGAATGCATTAACTGGTCCTTTGGGTTGTTAATTAATCTGTTGGAATTAGGAGGGGTGTAAAAACATAACTGAAATTTTGTGCAAAAATTGGGTAAAGAGTTTTGTGCATGTTAGGTATATATAGTAATAATAGTCTGTGTGTGTCTGCATTTACAAGTGTTGTTGGTAAATCTGTTTTGTAACTGCCTGATTTTCTGTCGATAATGCCTTGCTTGAAATCTGTGCTTAATAATTCTTCTCTGTATGTTGCTAAGTTTGATTTCTTGTCTGCTTCAAATTTACATAGTTGTTGATTTCTGTGAAGGAAAGATGTGAGAACTGCCACTTTATAGTTGATGGGAGTGTTGGAACTGGGATAAATATGACCCCTTATTTCAGATGAATATGACACCTTATTTTGGATGGTTTAATTGTCATCTTGTAGTTCACATGTGTGTTTTCACACTGTAATTATATGTCTAGATACTTCACCTGCTGTTATTTCATTTTTAGGGCTATATTGATTTACTATAGCAAGCCTACATGCAAAGTTTTAAAAAACTAAATTCGTATTACATTTATTTATACAAATAAACTCTACATAAGCATTAAATAAACTTGAATAAATTAAGGAGATATTAAAAATATTTATAAATGCACATATGTGATTATACATACATATTTACAGTTTAAATGTTTGTAATCATCATTTATCATATTAGCAATTTCCTTAATCTGAAGTTACCATCCCTTAACTCGATAATAGATACTCATATTGCAGACATTTCTAATTAAAATCATAATATTGTCTTTGTTATCTACGTAATTAATTAACTGAAATTAATTTAATATTTTAAAAACAATGTTGATTTGACTTGTGGTTCATGTTGTAATCATTTAACTTGCCTAGAAATCTCCCTGTCATGTATCACATAATAATAAAGAAACATTATTTAATATGATAGAAAAGCAGATGCATTCAGGAAGTTCAACATTTATACAGAAATACTTAAAAATCTATCGTTAGTAAAACAAATAATTCATAATGCAACTTTGCTTTCTTAAGTGTGTGTCGTTCTGTCAAAAAATAAATAAATTCTTACTTCCAAATTTCAAGTATATGGTCATTCACAATGGTCAAGACTTTGGGACAAGAAATTGAATCTAAATTTTATTTTAAAAAAAGAATTTGATCTAAATTGAACCTCCCTCCCCTACTCTCCTCTGTTAAATTGAATTCTCCCAAAATGTCAAATCATATTAATAAACATTTCCACAAAATAAAAATGAGTTGATAATGATAAATAAATAAAAATTAATAATACATTCACAAGAAAAATGTTCATAATGTGTAACATGATAAAATTATATATATATATTTCAGGAATTATTTCAGGAATCGATTACCAGGCTCATTTCATTAAAGTTCTTTTCATTTTATAGTTCATACAGCTTGCACACACTCCTCTCTCTATAGCATGAATCAATCACTGTTGCTGTTTCATAGTGTGCTGTGGACAATTCTGTCTTGATGGACTCTGGTTGCTTCCATTCTTTTTTTAAACAATCCATGGTTTATGAAGTAAGTATGCCAGAAGCTATAAGTGTAGAGATATGGCTATATACCTTCCATGGTTATGGGATTAACATTCTCCCTGACAACAATTGATCACTCTAGCTAAACCATATTTTGCTGGCTCCTAATATACTAAGTTTAAATTCTGATACAGTTTGAAATCAAAAGATGTTTTTTAAATGTGATCTCAATGTGCTTGTTGTAGCATCTATTGTATTAGCTATATAAATGCCTTATTTTACAGGTTTCTTTAGAAGTTTGAAATGATTTCTTTCAAATTCACCGGCTTCTTAGTTTTATCTGCAAAGTCTCTGGTTTGTTTCTTTAAATCCTGTTTACTATGTTAAATTTTAAAAAAAGATTTCAAAATGACAGTTTCAATGTTGAACCAAAACGCTTGTTTTTGTTGACTTTCCATAGCAATCTTATTCTCCGTGCACCTATTGTGGTGTTTATTTGTCATGATTATCAATTCCTGATATTAAATTATGCTTTATTACTTCATTCTTATTTGGGTAGTTTAGTGTAGATCTTGACCTTTATTCGTTACCATGATTAGTTTGTCATCATTTAAGTCATTGTTTACTGTTTGCGAATGACATAAAAACATATAAATTGAATTAATTGACATCACACATATATGTTTGTACAATTTTTTTTGAGTATTTATTTTAAAATAATTTAACAATTAGTATCCAATTTACTTCATGTATACATACAAAGGCAAAACTCTCCATACAGTAATGCCACCCAGTGCCAACCAGAGTAATTAATGGAAGCCAGAGGTTTGTGCATTCCCAAACTAGTTTCTGGTTTGTGGCCTTCATCAGTGAAGAGCTTTGGATCTGAGAGCACTGCACCTAGATCTTAGGATCTAATGCAATCCTCCAGCAGCCACCTTTTATCTCTACTTAACTACAAAACTATGAGAATAAAATTGAAAACACAATATTTTCAATCTAAGCTCAATAGCTTATATAGTCATGTGGATCTGAACTCAATTCAGCTCCCATATAATTTGGTGTCTTTGGCTTTTTAACAACCATAGCCACTACTATCCTATTAGGCAGTATTGGTGTTAAACCACTAAGCATCACATGATCACCATTTCTAATGCTAGCATAACTGTTATTAATAAAAGGAAAACTCTCCATACAGTAGTGCCACCCAGTGCCAACCAGAGTAATCAATGAAAGCCAGAGGCTTGTGCATAATATCCCCATCTAGTACTTACTCATCCAATATCCCCAGACTTGTTTCTGGCTTGTGGCCTTCATCAGTGAGGAGCTTTGGATCTGAGAGCACTGCACCTACAGTAGTATCTAAGACTTAGTGGTTTAACACCAATCCTGCCTAATAGGATATGGTGGCTATGGTTGTTAAAGAGCCAAATACACCAAATTGTATGGGTACTGAACTGAGTTCAGATCCATATGTCTATATAAGCTATTGAGCTTAGATTGAAAATATTATTGTGTTTTCAATTTTATTCTCATAGTTTTGAGGTTAAGATGAAAGGTGGTTGCTGGAGGATTGCATTTGATCCTAAGATCTAGGTGCAGTGCTCTCAGATCCAAAGCTCCTCACTGATGAAGGCCACAAGCCAGAAACTAGTCTGGGGATATTGGATGAATAGACACTAGATGGGATTTTATGTACAAGCCTCTGGCTTCCATTGATTACTCTGGTTGGCACTGGATGGCACTACTGTAAGAGTTTTGCCTTTGTTAATAACAGATGTGCTACCATAAGATATGGTGATCATGTGATGCTTAGTGGTTTCACGTATATACGTGTGTGTGTGCGGTATGGTAATATATAGTTTGAAATTTAATTACGAAATGATTATTTGAATTATGTATATATACCTATTCATATTTATTTTTTCAAACTTTGTAAACAATATATTATCAACATTTCCCTTTTAATCCTATCAGATATAAATTCTGATCAATGTGTAGTTCAAAATTTCTGATGGCTAAGGTCAATGTGAGTGCTATTTTAAGCTACCCTCACAGTATATTAGCATAGTTTCCTTTATTTTCCTTTTGTTGTTTCTTTTCAATTTGCAATATTTTTACATTATTATAATTTTTGCAACCATAATAAATCATGTATTTATGGTTTTAATTTCAATTATAATAATGTAAAAATATTGCAAATTCAAAAACATAACTACAAAAGGAAAATAAAAGAAGCTATGTTAATATACAAATATAAACATGACACAATTAACAAACAGGCAGCAAGTGTTAAGATTACAAAATTATGGGAAGGTTAGCCATTCAAAGTGTTAGTTGACAAAGACTACAAGAATAGTAGAAAGTGCTCCTAAGTGGAGAAAATTTTTAAAGTTATACTTTCCATATATCTGATTACTATATTTATAAATATTCAATTATATAATTATATATATATATATGAAAAAAACACAAGTTAAAACTTGCTAACGCTTGTATTTATGACAATAGATGGTGTTCTACCAAAAACATTGTCAAGCGATGTTTGTTTACATAAACGTCAGAGCAAGCATTCACTATCAGAACTTTAGCTCCACCTTCAGATCATGATTTCAAGCTATTTGCTATCATCAGTGAAGGACAGGAATAAGAAACTAGATCTAAACACAAACTCTGAGCGTTTATGAAACAGTTTCTATTCAGCTTGCAAGCGTGAATCTTTTAGACACATAATGTCTTCAAACTCAGCATAGCAAGTCAGATAGCTACATGGGTCTGATATCAGTTCAGCATCACCACATAGTAGAAGCCTCTGCAATATATATCATTGCAAGAAAGTCCTCAAAGGTACATTTATGAAAAACAAAAAAATACAAAACTTGCTAAAGCTTTTATTTATGACAATAGATGGCGTTCTACCAAAAACACCATCAAGCGTACGCTTGACGGTGTTTTTGGTAGAACGTCATCTATTGTCATATATATCATATATATATATGGTGTTTTGAACATATACATAGCATTAGTCATATTAAAAGCTAAACAAGATGATATTGACTTTTCTCCAGAAAACTATATTATCATTTTAAATTATTTAGCAGCATTAAACAAGTAAATTAAGAATAAATTTGAGGATTAAAAAATATTAGGAATTGTTTGTTGCTTGTAGAAAATCTCTATTTAGCAACAACAATTATTACACAACTGGCTTTATTGGGATGTGATTGTGCAAAGCTATTTGTGAATTCGTCAAACCCAAAAACGATATGAATCTGATTATTTTTGTAAAAAAAGAGAACGAAAAAGATATGCTGAAATAATACCTGAAAAATATAAGACTGTACAATAGTGTGTGCCCTAATGCTACTCACATTCCTTGTATCAACCTATCTTTGAGAATCCTCCTATTCTAAAATAAAATATGCAAGAAAATATTAAGAAGAGCACGTAGTAATTGTCTGGAATCAAAAGTTGCTTCAACATCAAAAATCATATTAGAAAATAAGTACTTGGACCAATCGTACTTTGAGATATATAGCGTACAATGTTGCAGCTTGCAATAGGGGTCTCTGAACATAGAAACATATATATGTGACCCAAGAAAAAAAAGATTGAATATGGTTGATCTAAATAATCATATTACCCACCACTCGCATGCTTGTTCAAAAATATAGCATGATCATCTATATGAGTGAACAATAGATTATGATCGTCTATATGAGTAAACAATAGATTAGAGATTTGTGAAATTATTGTTTACATGATTTCTATTGTTATTCTAACTTGAGTGACCGTTCTCTATAATTACCAATAGTTTGTATATTAATCTGAATACTTAATAATGTAACTATTTTATAAAAACTGAACTGTTATGTGAAACTAAATTATTCTTAATTTTTTGTTACTACTATTATTATTATTATTATTATTATTTCATAGCACACTTGAGGAAATGTCAACAGATATAAACAAGTTTTTGAATTGTTGAATATATGTGCTTGAGTAATATTTTGCCTATATTATATAAATGATTAAAACAATTGAAAATTTTAGATTGTAACTATTTGTTGAATTCATTAAACAAAAGCGGGAAAACATTCTATGTGTAGCAAAATTGCCAAAAAAAAAAAAAAGAAGAAAGAAAACGCTCACACAACAAAATCTAACACATTGGTAAAATTTTGTATTTTCTCTTACTTAAAGAATAATATTGTATTTAATTTTAAACATTTACAATGACAATACTTACTTAAAGAATAATATTGTATTTAATTTTAAACATTTACAATGACAATACCTTTATCGAGCTGAAAGAAGGAATACACGTCTAGTGTAAAAATGTCATATAGTTGGTACTTTGAGAATATGCGCAAATAAAGAATACTGTGAATTAATGTGTCTATGAATAAATGTAAGTATAGACTAAAGTAATTGTACCTACACTGTCTGGTGTTAGAAATTCATTTATTGCCATTTAGTTTATGACTAACTACAATAAGGCTATGCATAGCAATATATATATATATATAAAATAAATACCACAAAAATAGTGTCACTATTGTAAAGAGTCCTGAATGTATATTCCAGCAGGTAGGTCAAAATAAAGCATTATTACAACCAAATTGTCATGTCAGATTAAGTTTTCCATGCATCCATAGGTTATTGCAGCCCATTGTTGCGTCATTTATTTACTCATGGTTAACAATAATAAGAGCGATTGTTTTGGCCATAATATTTATATAATTTCATTCACATATATGTATGTGGGTGTTTGTGAATATGCAATGTTTATATATTCTCGTGAAGTAACATCATTTTTAAAATGCGTATAATTTAGTACACCCTCACCTCCGGCACACGACGTGAGTAAAGGCGATCATGATCTTGCCAACTGTTCGGGTAGCTAGAAATTTTATACCCCAGACACTGAGTGTATTGCTTCGGCTCGGCTAAACGTAATGTTTACCAAATATGTTTTACTTAAACCATTACTTTTTCCTTTAATACTGATTTAAAACATTGTAATAAATATTTTATTAATTCAATTAAAGTATAACATTTGATGAAATTTTGATTTTCGCTTAATTTTAACTGCTATAAATATTTAACACATATATCTCTATATGCAATACTTATGACCAAACACATTTGCTTTCAGTTTTAATGTTATTGTAATCACAAATTCTGGCATTATATCAAATATTGGACTAAAACTTAATCGATACTCGTTGTTTTTTTTATATTGTATAAAAGTAGAATTCCCAATTTCAAATGTAGGATCACCATTCATGAATATGAGTTGCAGAAACTTTAAAAAACGTATGTTTAAGGCCTTTGATAGGTAGCCTAAAGAAAATAATTATTGATAAAAAACTTTAAAGTACGTTATTAAGCAAGATCTGGACAATTAATACAAGCAATTAGTCGATTAAAAATATCCATGATTCAGATATATACAAAACGTACCTTCTGTAATTTTTATTGCAATTAGCATTGTGAAAAGACAATTTGAGAAGGAAAACCGTAATATTAAGAAAATGATGAGGGATTGCTTTAGAAAAATTAAGTAGTCTTTTCTCGTTGCCACATTTCAGATCTAGAACCTACACGAATAATCTATATATTTATATATATTAAGTCATGAATTAGTTTTAAGTGTATTTTGTTTTTAAAAAATGGAAATACAGCACATGATGTTGATGAAACATCTCTTAAAATTCAATTAAATATTTTAGATTTTTAAGCAGAAATTAACATTTTATTTTTAAAGGTAAGTGAAATGATGTTCGAAAGAATTTGACTCTGATTGGATACCATATATTTATGAAAGTAGAAAATCATTTAAATATTTTTTTTAAAAAAATCAGCTTTCTAGTTAAAATATCTTACAATCCTGATTTTGCATTCGATACTTAAGCTTCTAAACCAAGTCTTTTCAACGTTAATTGGAGTAATACTTATAAAGAAAAAAATGAATAAAAAACTAAACTCCATCTTTTAAATTTTTCTAATTTATCTCATTTGGTACACAATAGCGTTGTGGGTGTGTTCACATCTCCAGCCGTATACTTAATAATTATTTGGAAATATATATTTAATACCGCCTAAATTAACAATAACTAATTAAATCAAATTCAAAATTAACAATCTAGCCAATATTAAAATTCAAAATTTGCAAAAAATAATTTCACTGTCAAGGCAGTTTACCAAGGGCAAAGTAACACATCACAAAAAAAAAATTATATTAAAACACTATCCCAAAATTCTGGATCACATTCCAGTAATCTTTAACAAACTGATTCTCAGCGCATTGTAATCGCGCTCCTATGCTTCCACTGGCTATGATTAATATTAATTTATTAGTTTAAAAACAACAGTCTGAAGATGTTAATAGTTCACAGAGGAAAACTATATATGGCCTAACAAGGTCCTAAAACAATGGTGATTGCTAGATTCCTTGATGTTCGTTTGTATAAATAAACTTGTAAAGTCCCCTTTAATTGTTATTAATACTGTGCAGACAAATTTTGTGTTTGTAATTTATCTAAATATTTATAATCTCTTTTACAAAATTTTATATATAAATGAAATATTTATTTTATATAGGGCTATGTTTATAACCTGTAATATTAATAATCAGCCATAAAGCTAATACACATGCGCTTGTGGATTTTTAACTATAAATAAATACTCTCATAAATTAGAGTATTCATTTATTTTTATTCATTTATTGTTAAAAATCCACAAAGCGCATGTGCATTAGCTTTATGGCTGATTAAGTTTCAAAAAATAGCAGTATATAGCTTTTATATTCTAGAATTATAAAGTAAATATACTTGTCATACTATTTTCAAAATTCTTATGAATTGTAAAAAAAAAAAATGCGTCTTTTTAATATTATAATTATTGTATTTAGCAGAGCAGAGTTTTGTGCTTATCAATTTTATCAAGATGAAAGCAATAGTAATCTAGTAAGTTAAAATTATTTTTTCTTTACTTTTGCATTTTTAAATTTTGATATTAAATAAGTAACAACCGGCAACAATGAAATGTGTTGATAAATAATGTGGAAACATTTTGTAAAGTTATAGATTTAAAATTGTAATAATATCTTAATGATATCTAAGTATGTTGATGAAGATAAACGATAAAAGCTTATTTAAAGTACAGCGTTTATCATCGTTTAATACTTTGCAAACTTTTTATTATTATATGAAGCTGTGTGCAAACATTTTAGTGTAATATAGATGGATGTTCTAAGGTTTTTGGTATCCTCAAGTCTATATTTGCAATATCAATAAGATAAAAATAAGCGAATGATAGAATGGAAAGTTGGGAAGTTAAATGTTTCAGAATCAAGCTCAACCGGACATTTCAAGTAAACTATCTCACATGACATCTTAGGAAGCTATTCTATTGCAGACTTACAGATTTAAAAAATATCAATAACTATGCGCTTTTAACGCTCGTTAAAGAAGTTATATTTATTAATAATTTATATAAAGCTTAGCGCTTTCAAAGCTCCATGGCTTCATACTCATAGCTGTGTGGGGTGGATAGTGATGAGGGGGGTCTCAAATTCAACCTATCATTTTGGATTGTCAAACGACCTTCTAATTTTTAATAATTCAATTTTATTTTAATGAAATTGTGAACATTTTTTTGTCCTGTGCCATAACAAGTTTTGGAGGAAAAAGTAAGATTAAAATTTTATTTGAAAAACAAACTATGTTAAGAAAAAAATTGATTTATTATTTATTGATTTTGAAAACTCATTTAATAAAATAAGCTTATATATTCTAGTAAACTTTTGCAAAAGATATATTTCTTTAAAAAAATAAAAAAGAATATACTTCTATTTGATACCAGGTGAATTTGATATTTATGTATGGAAGATGATAGATAAATGCATATAATGTAAAAAGAAATTGCATTGAAAGAGACTGAAATGTATTAGATTTGAGTAATTTATAGAAATATCTGCTAATGTACTGTAACTTTAAAAAAGGGATTGTCAATAATATGGTATCACAATTAATGTAAACGGGGGGTTCGCAACATGAGAAACCTGTACTCCCAGGGAAGATGAGAAACTTGTCCTGGAATATGGTCAATAGCAAATAAATAAGTACATTATGCCATTAATACACTGCAATAATAGTTAAGTTATGGACATTTCTGTGCTATTCCATGTTGGTATTTTCTGTCAACCACTTCATCAACATTCAGATCAGTTTTGGAGATACTCGTAGTGAGATTGTATAGACCTTTTGCTGATTGGAAGGTCGTCAACTCAATATTCCTAAATAAAATTGACAATAGCTACTGAAATTTTCAAGTAATGGAAGAAATCAAGAAAATTAGGCAAAAATTAGTTTATAGATGGATAAATCAATCGGTATCTTTAACTGTGTACCGCCTCTTGATTTTATTATTATATATATGTACATCAGACTAAAATGAATTTGGTGAATGATTTTTTTTTATTCAAATGTCCTTCCATGTGAATTAGTATAATCTATGTATATTGATAGTTTTTCCCACTATGTTGGGGGGAGGGGGGCGAATGATGTTTCACTGCATTTATAAAAACTTAATTACTGTTTATTTTTATTATAATGAGAAAGTAAGTTCCGGATAATTTACTAAAGGCCAAGATAAGTAGGAATCAAAAAGATTAAAAACCTCTGGTGCTAACTAGAGTCAAAGTTCAGACACAATAAATAAGAAATAAAAATAAAAATGTATTAAACATTTATAAATTCAATAGATGTAATGAGAAAGAATTAAAATAAAATCGCTAAAAAAAAACAAAACTATAAGAATTAGGAGATCATTTTAATAAACCAGGGAAAGATTACATTTTTCAATGGACATAGGTAGTTATAAGTAGATAAAAATGAATTATATATATATAACATCAACATAGAATGAAAGTATATGTAATTAATAAATAATCCTTAGTAAAATTTAGTTTCTAAACATAAATAATTAAATTCCAGAAGCATTTTCATAAAAAGAATTCGAAAACCTTTATTATTCGAGAGTTCTCTCACATTCTAAAGACTCTCATCTCACATTGCACTAATCTGCACAAGACACTAGTTTCATTTATTGAAACAATCATTATCAACTGTATGCAAATTATAAAATAATTATATTAACTCTGATAATGCACTATTTTCTCTTAACTTCCTTGCTTCATGACTTCTCACATTAGCTTTATTTTATTTTTTATTATTCTCTTGAATTATTTTTTTTTACTTCATCCAAATTGAATCTAAACTGTTGATTATATTTTAGTTCATGATAATAAAAAAAGGTCTAAGGATTAGCTATTTTATATGCTTTTTCTAGTGATTACAAAGACTCATCAATATATTATGTTCCATGAAACTTAATCATTTTAAGTATGTTCTTTGCCTTCTAGGATTACATATAATGGTTAAAGTAAATAAAATAATGTTCAAACGTTTAGTGGGTCTAAAGACCGAGAAATAAAATGCAACGAACAGTATTTGGATAAAGAAAAAATATTACTTTAAGAAATGAATAATAATAAAAAATAAAGAAAAATAATTATTTTTATTAAAAGAGAAAATAATTTGCTTATAAACAAGGAGGTGGTATGAAAATTCACAAACTTGGAAAGTAACGGTAAGTAGTGCATTATGGGAATTAATATAATCCTTTTATATATTTATGCAGTTGTTAATAATTATATGTGAATAATCGAAATCAATAAAATTATTATTTAAGATTTAATTGTTAAATGTTTCAGTGATTTATTATATATATATATACATTATAATTCCCGTAAGGAATTAACAGTAATTATATTTAGTTTATTCTTAAGTATTTTTGATTACTTAAATTGTAATCATTCTCCATTAAACCTATGCAGATAAGTAGCAGATGTCATGTGATTTTTAAAACTTGACTGTAGAACTTCTGCAAAGACAAATATTATCCCTGTTTTTCAACACGTTGTCCATCCGTCGACAACTTTTCATACATTCAGTATAGCAATACAATATTTTTTTTTAATTTCAAACCGCTTTAAACCGTGAATGCACCGTTATATTCACTTGTTCATTAGATATTAATCTTTGTGGCGAAAGGGTTTCTTTCTACGGACTACATAGATGATAAATCTGATAGGGAAAGTTCAAGACTTACAGTATCTGTCCAAATTTTGTTTGTAAATGCCCAAATACTTTTTTTATGTTCTTCGATAAGTTGGTTCAGTGTCAATCTTGCACAAACTTTTCAAAATCTAAATGTCCTATTGATTCTTCCATAATTAAAGACGTAACTGATTTGCAAATAATTTTCTCACAATCCGTAGTCATCATGTACATGCTCAATGTGACATTAGTCATGGATATGGTTGGGCATCTAGCTCCATCTTTATGGCTAACATTTTTATGTTTTCCTTGAAATTCTCTATCTATTCATACACAATTCTTCACACCGAAGCATTTGCAGCATTTTGTGCACAACGCCTTCTATAAATATTGAAACTAGATAAATCCTCAAACCGCAAAAAATGAATCACTACAGGCTTTTTTCTTACCGCTTTTTTCTTACCTACAATAAGAAGTAGCAGCAACTATTATTTCTCACACCATAGACACATTGGAATTGATGTAAAACATTCAAAACAGTAGATCGGTGATTGGAAAGTTAGCAATCTCATAAAAAATGCTGATATGAAGGTGCAGCCAAAAAAAATTTAATATCAGTTAATTTTTGACTCACTGTTGTGTATATATATATATAATGTTCCGGATAGAAATTTTAAATATGTACTCTTACCGCACTTATCAATTAAGAGCTTGTTTGAGCTATTAGTACACTCTGTATTACATTTTTGTAAATACAAGCTTATAAAAATAATATCACGTTATATATGACTTGCTTTAAATATATATATATGTGTGTGTGTGTGTGTGTGAAATAATGCCTAAAGCAAAATGGGATAATTAGTAACCATTAGAAACCAGCAGTAACCACATAAACATTCACAATAAGGATAGTAATCAATATTTCTGACTGCTGTCAAGGCAACCTTCTCACCTTTTAATAGCAAGAATGGAAATATTGTACCATACATCTATCCTGATCACAGAGGCACCACTAGGTCACTACATACCTGCTATGGGATGGTCAAGTTTTTATATGAGAGATGCAAAAGGTAAATTGAAAATGTTTAGTAGGTTGCAGTTTATGGATAGTAAAAGAATAGCCAAAATAGTGTTTAATTGGGTTATGAGTAAAGAGCAGGTAACAAGATGGGTGAGAAAGGTAATGCAGTATGCAAAAGATTTGGATAAAAAATTTATATCAGTATACTTGTATAAAAGGTGGGATGATTGTGTTAGGAGGATTGTTGAGTGTTATAGTGGTAAGGAATGGGATAAAAGAATAGAAGCATTAATAAAAAAAATAGGGAGTTGGAGAGATGAACTAGTATGGAGGGTAAGAAGAGCTTAAATATATATAGAAGTAAACGGAATATTGGATGCGAGTTAATTTATGATAATAGTAAGAAAAGTAGTTTATTGTTTAAGGCTCGAACGCGATCTTTAGCAACAAGAGAATATACATGTAAATGGAAAACTATGGGTGATTTAGTGTGCAAATTGTGTAAGGAAGGTATAGAAAATATTAGACATCTGTGATTGAATGTAAATGCTTGAAAGCAGAAAGGGTACAGATAATGAAGTTATGGGAGAATAGATATGAACAAAGTGACTATACAGAAAGTGAGTTATTAGGTTTTATGCTGGTTTTGCGAAAAGATAAGTATATAAAGGCCATAGAGTTGACAAAGATTATGTTGTGGAAATGGGATGGGGCAGAATACGGGAAGACTTAGAGTGGGGAATGGAAAATAAAGTGCCTAACAGGTTTATCTTGGCATAATTGCTGAGATATTCTTGACTTCATTTAAGGAAAAGCCAAATACATCACATCACATCAGGTAATGAATTTAGGGCATAGAGCAAAAGCAAAATTATTATCATGTTTTAATAAGATGGCACAGAAGAGAGTTTTTCCAGGTAGTTGGAGTAATACAAGAATAAGATTATTATTTAAAGGGAAGGGTAAGAATCATAGAAAGTTGAATAATTATAGACCGATAGCGGTAACATCAGTTTTATATAAAGTTTTCTCATATATGGTCACTGGAAGAGTTGTAAAATGGATGGAAGAGAATAATGTAATGGGGGAAATGCAAGGAGGTTTTAGGTCAGATAGGCATATAGGAGATAGTTTGTTTGTAGTTACACAACTTATGGAGATGAATAGGAATTCAGGTAGATCATTATATATGAGTTTTATAGATATAGAGAAAGCATATGATAGAGTAAATAGAAATAGATCATGGGTAAGGTTAGCAAATTTGGGAAAGTATGAAGCTTTAGTAAATATTATTAAGAAATTATATGAAAATAATTATTATGCTTACCAATTAGGGGATATAGAATCAGTTAAAGTTTAAAATGGGGTGGGATTAAGGCAAGGATGGCCTATGTCACCTATTTTCTTTTGTTGTATTTGAGTGAAATGGAGAAAGCAATAGAAAAACTAGGAAGAGGGATGGAGCTACCATTAATAGGTGGCAAGGGAGTATATACTGTGTCCGGTCTTTTTTTGCGGATATCTGTTTGTGTACAGAAAGAAAAGAAGATATGGAAATTATGTTGAGGACGTGTGCAAGGGTGGATAAAGAGATGGGGATTAAATTTAGTGAAGAAAAATCAAATATAATGACAGTTAATACTGGGGAAAGAGAAGATGTAGAATTTTCATTGGGGGATATAAAGTTGGGTATGGTGGATAGATATAGGTATTTGGAATCATCTTATGTAAACAGGAAAATTGCTTGGATGAATGGGAGAAAAAATTGGTAAATGAAGTAAAGAAAAGAAAGGGTTTGGTAAAGAAATTTAACAGTATTTTCATATAATAAATATGATGTAGCTAGAATTGTATGGAAGGGAATTGCAGTAGCAGGGTTAACATATGGTAATGATGTATTATGTGTTAGTAAAAGGGTTTTAGATTATTTAGAGAAATTACAAAGGGAAGTAGGAAGACATGCATTGGATGCAGAGATGTGGACAGCAAAGGAGGCAATTCAAGGAGAAATGGGATGGGCAAGTTTTTATATGAAAGATGAAAAAAGTAAAATGAAAATTTTTGGTATGTTGCAATTTATGTATAGTAAAAGAATAGCCAAAATAGTGTTTAATTGGGTTATGAGTAAAGGGCAGGTAACAAGATGGGTGAGACAGGTAATGCAGTATGCAAAAGATTTGGATAAAGAATTTATATCAGTATACTTGTATAAAAGGTGGGATGTTTGTGTTAGGAGGATTGTTGAGGGTTATGGTGGTAAGGAATGGGATAAAAGAATTGAAGCATTAATAAAAAATAGGGAGTTGGAAAGATGAACTAGTATGGAAGGTAAGAAGAGTTTAAATATATATAGAAGTAAACTGAAATATTGGATGTGAGTTAATTTATTATAATAGTAAGGAAAATAGTTTATTGTTTAAGGCTCGAATGGGATCTTTAGCAACAAGAGAATATACGTGTAAATGGAAAACTATGGGTGATTTAGTGTGCTAATTGTGTAAGGAAGGTATAAAAAATATTAGGCATATATTGATTGAATGTAAATGCTTGAAAGCAGAAAGGGTACAGATAATGAAGTTATGGGAGAACAGGTATGAACAAAGTGACTATACAGAAAGTGAGTTATTAGTTTTTATGCTGGGTTTGCAAAAAGATAAGTAAATAAAGGCCACAGAGTTGACATAGATTATGTTGTGGAAATGGGATGGGGCAGAATATGGGAAGAATTAGAGTGTAGAATGGAAAATAAAGTGGCTAACAGGTTTATCTGGACATAATTTCTGAGATATTCTTGACTTAGTTTAAAGAGAAGCCAAATACATCACATCACATCAGGTAATGAATTTAGAGTATAGAGCAAAAGCAAAGTTATTATCATGTATTAATAAAATAGCACAGAAGAGAGTTTTTCCGGGTAGTTGGAGTAATACAAGAATAAGATTATTATTTAAAGGAAAGGGTAAGGATCATAGAAAGTTAAATAATTATAGACCGATAGCGGTAACATCAGTTTTATATAGTTTTCTCATATATGGTAGCTGGAAGAGTTGTAAAATGGATGGAAGAGAATAATGTAATGGGGGAAATTCAAGGAGGTTTTAGATCAGATAGGCATATAGAAGATAGTTTGTTTGTAGTTACACAACTTATGGAGATGAATAGGAATTCAGGTAGATCATTATATATGAGTTTTATAGAAATAGAGAAAGCATATGATAGAGTAAATAGAAATATATTATGGGTAATGTTAGCAAATTTGGGATGGGGTGAAGCTTTAGTAAATATTATTAAGAAATTATATGAAAATAATTATTATACTTACCAATTGGGGGATATAGAATCAGTTAAAGTTTAAAATGGGGTGGGATTAAGGCAAGGATGCCCTATGTCACCTATTTTGTTTTTTGTTGTATTTGAGTGAAATGGAGAAAGCAATAGAAAGACTAGGAAGAGGGATAGAGCTGCCTTTAATAGGTGGCAAGGGAGTATATACTTTATCGGGTCTTTTTTTGTGGATATCTTTTTGTGTGCAGAAAGAAAAGAAGATATGGAAATTATGTTGAGGATGTGTGCAAGGATGGATAAGAGATGGGGATTAAATTTAGTGAAGAAAAATCAAATATAATGATGGTTAATACTAGGAAAAGAGAAGATGTAGAATTTTCATTGGGGGATATAAAGTTGGGGGTGGTGGATAAATATAGGTATTTGGAATCATCTTAGGTAAACAGGAAAATTGCTTGGATGAATGGGAGAAAAAATTGGTAAATGAAGTAAAGAAAAGAAAGGGTTTGGTAAAGAAGTTTAACAGTATTTTCATATAATAAATATGATGTAGCTAGAATTGTATGGGAGTTGCAGTAGCAGAGTTAACATATGGTAATGATGTATTATGTGTTAGTAAAAGGGTTTTAGATTATTTAGAGAAAGTACAAAGGGAAGTAGGAAGACATGCATTAGATGCAGAGATGTGGACAACAGAGGAGGCAATTCAAGAAGAAATAGGATGGTCAAGTTTTTATATGAGAGATGCAAAAAGTAAAATGAAAATGTTTGGTAGGTTGCAGTTTATGGATAGTAAAAGAATATCCAAAATAGTGTTTAATTGGGTTATGAGTAAAGGGCAGGTAACAAGATGGTGAGAAAGGTAATGTGGTATGCAAAAGATTTGGATAAAAGAATTTATATCAGTATACTTGTATAAAAGGTGGGATGATTGTGTTAGGAGGATTGTTGAGTGTTATAGTGGTGGGGAATGGGATAAAAGAATAGAAGCATTAATAAAAAATAGGGAGTTGGAGAAATGGAGAACTAGTATGGAGGCTAAGAAGAGTTTAAATATACACCTGGGTCTCATTTTACGCAGATTTATTTAACGCGATTTTGAAGTTACGCGATTCGTGTTTCTTCGGAAATCGAACTCCGATAATGCGCAATTACTTTAAATAATAAATTTCACGCACTTACCTCATATTGAAAGTAATAGCACATTACTGGAATTCGACTTTCATCTTAGTAATTTCAATATTTTCAGTGCTTTATAATAGTAAGATTTTATACAATAATAAAATTAAAATCATGATTTTCATATTTTATGTATACCCACATTAAATTTTACAAGATTATAATGTAAACTTGTTCAAACATTGTGCATGTTAATTTTGCATTTTAAATCACATTCTGTTTTTGTTTTTTAAAAAAGAATGTAATCAACTATTAATCATTTAGTGTCCGCAAGTTTATTTTTAATTATTTTCTCATTAATAACACTAATCATGAATGTGCTCTTAAATTCCAACGAGAGCTAAATGGTTGTATGTCTGGATATCATGAGTTTCATAAACAATTAATAAAATCATCATCTCAAAGATTAATTACTAATTACATTCTCACCAGAAAAACATTAACACAACATGAGAGTGAAGTTCGCGCTAGTTGTATTTTCTTTTGTGAAAAATCTGATTTTTTACCAGTCTGCAAATGAACCTGTTTATCGGCAAGTAGCGATAATAATTAAAACATCTATAAAAAAATGTCAATTACTGTACTGTAAATTATGCATAAAAATATATTGTTTTGAATAAAATTAAATATTATATTTAAAAAAAGTTTGTCTTGTATCAATTTTTTTCAAATTTGAAATTTTTTATTAATCATATTTTATTTCCTTATTTTTTTTTGCGCAAATTTTTAAGTAATTTTACATTGATGCTTTGCTTTTATGCGATTTTTGAAAAATCACAGTCTGTATCCCCCCTTTTTGAAGGTAAGTTACGTCTATTTTTGTGCAATTTCTTTTGCGCGTGTTTTCTGAGGAACCTATCTATCGCGTAAAACGAGACCTAGGTATATATAGAAGTAAACGGAACATTGGATGTGAGTTAATTTATGATAATAGTAAGGAAAGTAGTTTATTGTTTAAGGCTCGAATGGGATCTTTAGCAACAAGAGAATATACATGTAAATGGAAAACTATGGGTGATTTAGTGTGCAAATTGTGTAAGGAAGGTATAGAAAATATTAGGCATCTGTTGATTGAATGTAAATGCTTGAAAGTAGAAAGGATACTGATAATGAAGTTATGGAGAATAGATATGAACAATATGATTATACAGAAAGTGAGTTATTGGTTTTTAAGCTGGAGTTGTGAAAAGATAAGGGGGATTTAGATATAAAGGCCATAGAGTTGACAAAGATTATTTTATGGAAATGGGATGGGGCAGAATATGGGAAGATTTAGAGTGGGGAATGGAAAATAAAGTGGCTAACAGGTTTATCTAGGCATACTTGCTGAGATATTCTTGACTTTGTTTAAGGAGAAGCCAAAATACATCACATCACATGCATTAGATGCAGAGATGTGGATAGCAAAGGAGGCAATTCAAGAAGAAATAGGATGGTCAAGTTTTTATATGAGAGATGCAAAAATTAAAATGAAAATATTTGGTAGGTTGTGGTTTATGGATAGTAAAAGAATAGCCAAAATAGTGTTTAATTGGGTTATGAGTAAAGGGCAGGTGACAAGATGGGTCAGAAAGGTAATGTGGTATGCAAAAGATTTAGATAAAGAATTTATATCATATACTTGTATAAAAGGTGGGATGATTGTGTTTGGAGGATTGTTGAGTGTTATAGTGGTAAGGAATGGGATAAAAGAATAGAAGCATTAATAAAAAATAGGGAGCTGGAGAGATGGAGAATTAGTATGGAGGGTAAGAAGAGTTTAAATATATATATATATATATATATATATATATATATATATATATATATATATATATAACAAAACATTGGATGCAAATTAATTTATGATAATAGTAAGGAAAGTAGTTTATTGTTTAAGGCTCGAACGGGATCTTTAGCAACAAGAGAATATACATGTAAATGGAAAACTATGGATGATTTAGTGTGCAAATTGTGTAAGAAAGGTATAGAAAATATTAGGCATTTGTTGATTGAATGTAAATGCTTGAAAGCAGAAAGGGTACAGATAATGAAGTTATGGGAGAATAGATATGAACAAAGTGATTTTACAGAAAGTGAGTTATTGGTTTTTATGCTGGGTTTGTGGAAAGATAAGGGGTATTTAGATATAAAGGCCATAGAATTGACAAATATTATGTTGTGGAAATGGGATGGGGCAGAATATGGGAAGATTTAGAGTGGGGAATGGAAAATAAAGTGGCTAACAGGTTTATCTGGACATAATTGCACAGATATTGTTGACTTTGTTTAAGGAGAAGCCAAAATACATCACATCACATGTAAAAGTTATTTACTGTGATCAGAATGGATGATGATGATGGTTTGCGCTGACTAAATTCAGGGAGAAACAACAAATCTTAAATATTGTTCATACAATTAAGAAATAAAAGCACTAAGACAAACATCAGCCAGATTAAGTTTAAACATATTTTAAAATTTTATTTAAGAGAAAATTACCTTATAAGTAAAAGTTTATAATATAGCAAATAGGGTTATATCACATATGTACCAGAAGGATGAAAATTCAATGCTCTGGCAGACAGACTGATCTTCTAATAGCGAATTATAAAGTGAGGGAGCAAATTTCTTTCAGCTGAGAATTCACCTAAACATTGGTTTTCCCATTCACAGATATGAAAACAATACGTTCTTGAAATAAATCAATGAAACCAGTGCCAGCATGCTTTTCTAGACCCTGAAAATGCATTGGGACCAAGAATGTCATATGCCAGTAGAAGCTGCATCTATACTATATTCAAAGCAAAGATGATTGATTTACCTCAAGAACAAACAAAAAATATGATTTAGGATGAAAAGAAAACAGGCATTTAAAACTGATGAATCCCCAACCAAACGATTGGCCAAAACTAATAATAATTAAAGGTCTCAATAGGAGACAAGTAAATAATTAGAAAAGCGGTTACGTCTGCGCAAGCATTTCAAGGAAGTGAAATAATTATAATTAAAAATAAATTTATAAAACAAGTTCTGAGTACATGCTCTGATAAATTTAAAGCCACACGTAAATACAAAATAAATCTAGCAAACAAATATAAACGTTCCTAGATTTTTATAAGTTAGTTTATCAGAGAGTGTTTATGAGTAAAAAAACATTAAGGCATTAAATATTTTAGCAGAAAGAAATGCCCTTCCACTGGTAATTTACCAAAGGATAAATATTATCTTCCTGCTGGCAATTTATAAAATTACAAAGAAAAACAATTCCGGTTTCTGATTTCAGAGACATAAAAAAAGAAGAAACGAAATCTCCACATATGGAAAACTAGAACAATAAATATGATACGTCAGGCAAAAGATTTTGCGGTTTGCAAAAGCACTAACCAGTATTTAAAATCAATTATTGGATAATAAAATAGTTACAGGTGAGCTTTTAAAAATATATAAGACTGCTAAAACATTTATAAAAGTTAGGCATATAATAATACAAACTCATCAGTCACTCTCCAATAAACAAAATTGAAAGCAAACTTGGAATCTTAAAACTAAGATTCCAAGACACATTACAAAATACAATAAAAAAGTAAATACAGCTAATAAATATGAGGTTAAATATTGATTAAGAATACAGATTTATATTAAGATTGAGAGGAGATTTACTTAAAAGAATTTACCCTGGGAAGACTGAAAGAAAACATTTACCTTACGGTAAAGCAAAGTTAGCGTAGAGTGTGCATGTTTATTTTAGTTCATTTTTCAGATCCTTTGACAGTGGCAAGGTAGAGGCACTGGGGACTGGTTTATTTTGGATGTTCATGGCATGACTGAAGGAGAATCGAGAGTCTGAGGTTCATCCCTATTTAAATTAGCAAGCATATTGTTGTTTCCAATATGTATAGCATATTTTAACATTGGAGAAAGCAAAATTGTTTTACTAACTGCAAATTTTGCTTTTAAAGAAATTAAATGTCCAAACTACTAATGGTACAAATGTTGAATGAGGTTAATCCGAATGAATATAAGAAGCTAAACCAATCACTCTGACGAAGTATTTGCTTAGTCAAGGCTCTCTAGAATGATCCAAAAAAATTTAGGGGTTATTTATACCCCCCACTCAATTTCCCATGTAAACTTGTCCTGTTGTCGAATTCTACACCTTGGGTAGGGTAAACCAATCTCCCACTCAATCTAATGAAGAATTCTACCCAGGGAATATTTTAAACAAAAATAACAACATACAATTAAATATCGGCTTTTTAAATGATTAAAATAAAAGCAACAGGAATGTAATTAGCAAGCGAGCCTGTTTTTAATCAAATTTATTAAAAACAAGTGAGGAAATAAACTATATGAAAATCAATTTTATAAAAATTAAAATTATCTATTTTAAATATAAACGAGTATGTGTTTTAATACACGTACTGTTTTTAAATAATTAATAAAAAAATTTTTTCCCAACATTAGAGATTAATGAAGATTAAAAGTTTTTAATTTTGGCAATAAACAATCTGGTTCAATATATATATATATATATATTGACTTGAGATATTTGAATTTAATGTTAATGTGAGGCACATAAATCTAAATATATTGAAATATACAGCATGGATTAAAAATGAGAAAATAAAAAAAAGGAACATGAAATTGGAATAGATTTTTCAGGTGAAAAAATGGTAAAATTTTATTTAACTAAAACTACAGATCATAATAGGAATGGAAAGAAAAGTGTGAAGAAAAAGTTGATAGATAGTATTTTTAAAGAACAATAAAAGTTATAAAAATATACAAAAAAAATGTATCACCTATTCTTTAAACTTTCAATGATTTTAGGTATTGCTTATTGATGGTGGTTGAGGTGAAGAATAGAACTTAACGATTTGCTTGATTTAAATAGACACTAATAATTTTGAAATTACAATCAAACATTTACAGCATAAAATTGATGTATTACTTATTGAACAAAAATACATTAAGCTTTTTTTTTTACCACATAAATAGGATAGTATTACAATTTATAGGAGTATTATATATTATTGTAAGTGAAATTACATATTTATATTGTGAAAAAACATAATATTAGTAGTCCTTTTTTGTTTTTGCTTCTGAGAATCAAGTATTTTATGTCAAGGCCTCAGATACTGCCACATTAAGCACCAGGTAGGTAAGATTAAATCTTATTATCCCTTGCTCGAATTGCCTCTAATATATTCCAGTTGTGTATTTTACTTTTACTTATAATATTAATGAAATATCACTTTGAAAGTGTAAATATTTAATTTACGTTGCTTAATGTATATGAAAATTTAAACTTCCAAATAATTAAAAAAAATTACAATTTTTATATTTATAATGGTTATCGTTGATTACCCCCCCCTCCCCTGCACACCGCCTGATGACTCTGTTGCTACTCAAAAACCAATAGATATAACATTACTGGGCTGACACTACTGTGATACAACAGTATATATGTCAGCACGTAGCTCTGGAATTCGCAGGGAGGGGGTCCGATAGTTTTGCTGATCTGAAGGATCATCAGTCATATGCATGACAATTTTGAAAACATTATCCATGTCAGCGTTTAGCGCTGGAATTCGTGCAGAGGGGAATCCGATGGTTTTGCCGATCCGAAGGATCTTCCGTCACAACATACACAACATTTTTGAAAAACAAAATTATTTAATAAAATATAATAATTTCCTTTTTTCAATTAACATCCGTTCACAAAAAAAATCGTTTCAACACTATTTAAAACAATTTATGAAACACAATTCGATTTTAAAATTCCCCTCTGATCAAGCCAAGCTTAAGCTTTGAAAATCTTGTACGTTTCACACGTGATTTCTGTATAATGCTGGAAGTACACTTTTGAATTTAGTTTAACCTTAAAAATATATATATGGAAGCTGTCTTTTGTCTTACAATTAATACTATCTAAAACTACGTCAGGTCGTCTGAAAAATAAGTACTTTGAATGCCCATGTAAAGACTTTGGATAATTTGAATTCTACACACCCTCACATCATACTGTAGCGATCAGTGAAGTGTGCAATAGTACCACAAAGAAAAAAACTGCTTACCAGCTAAAATGAACAGAACTGTTGTCGAGTGGGGGTTGGCTAATCGATGACAACCTTTATAATTTTATTACCATATGAATGTTATTTAAGCATGCCTTCCATGAGCATTATTAGGTTTGTTTAAATTTTGCCTTAAGTTAACCATATTTAATATTGATTTCTTTCAAACTGATATTTCATTAATATTATGGGGTTATTAATAATAAGACACTGCCTTATCGTCTAAATTTTTAATCATTAATTTCAGAATAATTTATGCTGTGTTTGAAACAAGCTACTTCACAAGTTCTACACTTTATTTCCAACAATGTCAATAAATAAATGCTGCAAACCTTTGACAGCTTAAAGAATATGGAATAATGTATGAGTGGTATTTATATAGAACTTCCAGAGAATGTTGTGTAATTATAACCATTTAAAATTCATATATATTAAACTGTAAATATTTAACATTTATATATTGATTTATTGTTTTTTTTCAGCATTTATCTTTTTGTAATTGTGCTTCTTATTGATAACAAAAGTAAGTCGAATATAATTTTAATGCAGAGTTTAGAACATATGTTACTAATTACATAACGTTTCGAGTAGTAATATTCTCCACTTCTCTTCAGCTGTTGCTGGCCTATATGCACAGTGACAATATTCGCTTAGAAGTTGAACTCATACCTTTAGATTTTTGAATATCGAGTTTAAGGTAAACCAGCTGAGCTAGAGCGTTTACCTTAAACTCGATATTCAAGAATCTAAAGGTACGAGTTCAACTTCTATGCGGATATTGTTACTGTGCATATAGACCAGCAAAACCTGAAGAAGAGTGGAGAATCATACTACTCGAAACGTGTGTGTAATTACTAACCTGTATAGTGTTTAAAATCTTTGTTATTAATATGTTTAGTTATCTCTTACCCAAATGTAACATTACAAAAACTGATTATTCACCTACTATCAAACTCCCCTTTATAGTCTTAATAATTTTTTACTAATGATAATATGTTACTTTTTCAATGTATTTGATAGTTTTTACATTTAAAAAAATTTGGGATAAAATATACGTTGCTAAAAAGATTAGACCTATGTAATAGGTAAAATATTTCATGATTTTAAACAAGGAGGATGTCATTTGACTTGGTTTAATAACTATTTGGATGCATGAACTTTTTCAATTTGTTATTCCTGTAATTATTTTTAGTGTCTCACCCTGTCACCTCTTAAATATGTTGGAATTAAAAACGTTGAATTGTACACGTGATTTTTTTCCACCATACTGTGATTACATTTTTCTTCTGATATTTTACTTTGAATAATCTTGTCTATTTGGATTTAAACATTTTAATTCTTTAATAATATTATTAACTGTCAATAACAAGTGTTACCACCAAATTTCCGTTTTATAATGTCCAATCCTTTATTAATCATTCTGGAAATAATGAAATAATTTCCATATAATTTTAAATATAATTTTAGAATATATTATTCTTTATCAATTTTGCAAATTAAAATTAATTTTATACTATTTTGTTCTAAAATCAGTCTATTCCAAATCATAATTCAGTAACTTTAATCTTGCCTACAATGCAGTTTAATCATTTCATATGTGTTATTATTACTGTTTAATTAATTCTCTGAGTGTTGGATCTCTTTCTTCTCAGTGTTTTCGAACCTTTAATTCAAATTTTTAATTTTTTAGTTTATAGAACCAAGTAGAAGGTTTATGATGATATCTTGAAGTCTGAATTCCAGATAAGGGTTCAGTCATAATATATGTACATAGTAATTCTATTATTCTCATGGATAAATGAATTCGAAGTATTATTTCCTGGAAATGTCATGTAATAAAAATATAATAGCCAAATAACTGATGTTTCAGAACACAAAAAAGTACTTTCCTCAGTGCTTCATCTTTCTCAAATCAAAAGAATGTGTGTGATGCCACACACATTCTTATGATTTGAATAAGAAAAGGCTCTGAGGAAAGAACTTGTTATTATACTGATACGTCAGCTATTTAGCTATTATGTTTTTACTACACGGAACCTCCTAGAAATAATACTATATATATATAATGATTTAGTTCCTCAATAGTAGTGTTAAAAATATAATTAAAAAAATTCTTATCATAATTCAAATATTAAGTTAGTCATAATTGGTTTATGCCCATTAAAGTAATGAATATAAATTTTATCAATGCATTTGTCATAGATATTTAATGAAACCCAAATGAATTCTACTACTATACATTTTTGACATATAAAATTGCTCATATTTTTATCTATATTTGTTTCTATTTAGTTCTGCCACTTATTGATTACTCTTTATGCAATATGTTTATAATAATCACTAAACCTTTTTTCTTTTCTAACAATTCTTTGCTTCATCATCATGACAACTTGTTGGAATACAAACCATAATTATAGGCATTTGGTATCTTCCACTAAATTAAATATGTAATCTTGCCACTTTATCTGATATACCATCAATTTCTTAAATGTTATTTTTTACATTTTATTTATAATGAATTCAATTCCACTTGTGTTTTCAATGTTTGGGATTTTGTAGTAATGTTCTACTTTAAGTCAATTATCTCTTTAGTATTCCTTATAACTTTACACAATCCATCAATGTCCGATTTAATATTATGCAGTTATTCCAATAATGTAATCTATCTTCATTTGAAAGTGATTTGTCATCCTAGATATGTAAATAAAAGGTCATCATCAAATAGCAGCGTGGATACAAATTCAAGAGATTATTAGTAGCCTTTTCCTTTGCAGCCACCAACTACTTCCTTTTCTGACAGTTTTTTAATCTCCTGGGAATAAGATTTATAATTTGGTTTTGTCCGCCTTGCTTGTAATTATCAAAAAAAAGATTATTCCATTCTGCCTTAAAGGAAACTCAATTGATAATTTAGTTAAAATCCTATCATACAAATGAAATAAACAACCATAATATGTCTTAAGTTTAAACTCAGAAATAAAAAGGAAGCTTGCCACATTATTTGATGCAATGAAGGGAAACAGCTCACACAAATTCGTTTATTATATAAATAGTTACCCAGCTAGATAAGAAAAATGGAGTGAAAATTTGTGATTTGATTTGTTTGGTTTTATTAAGGTGTCAAAAAGAACCAAACGATATTTTTTAACAGCAAATTTATTTTTGTATATATATGGGGGGGGGGGCATTAATTTCTATCCAAGTAATTATTGTTGAAACTTGGCTTTCATGTAAATTTATATAATCTTGGGATTTTTAACTTCTATGCATCTTTCTTCTTTGCTATTTTCAGTTTTTTTTATTTTGTTTGTTCATTTTGCTTTCTGGAATTTCTGTATAATTTGTGTTTTTCTTAGATAGTTGTTATGCATTTAAAGTGTTTTTGATATGAATTCTGCGTTGTAAAGATTTTATAATAGTTAGTTATAAGTAATTTGATTAGATTACCGTTTGTTTTAAAGGTTTGGATTAACTCATCGTACTGTATATGAATGTACTGCTTAGGTTATAAAAGAAAGCCATATCATATTACTTCATAATTTTCAATTGTAAGATTTAACAATCCACGGGTGCTAGATGGTCAGGTGTTTTTAACTATATAGCAATGCTCACTGAAATTCAAAACGTTAAAGTAGCAATTTTAAAAAAGGATAAATTTGCTATAAGATTAGAAGTGTAGTAGACCCAGAAATTCCAAATAGCATAGTTTTAAGATACTCAATGTTTAAGATCATAAAACAGAAATTAATAGGGAAATGTGAATAATATTAGTTGTTGATATTAGAGAAAAATCTAACATTCATTGATTTGTCAGGTTTATAATAGATGACACTGAAATAGGATGGAGATAATTTTTTCAACGTTCTAAAGATTTAAAACAAACTATCTGAAACATAAAATACACTTTTTTCCTGAGAAAATCAGAACCTTCAATTATTGGAATATATATAATATTATCATTGTTTTATTCTTATTAATTCAAAATTTTAGAGTTATTTTAGCTTTTTAAGTATATATAAATACATGTCCATCATCTATACTAAACTTAAATGTAATTATAAAGGACTTGAAGTCAAACTTTTAAGGTCCCTATACATATCCAATCCATCTTATAAAGCCAATCTTCCACATATTTATACAATCAGTAATCACTTTACATTAAGGTAGAAAATCTTCATACTTTAAAGGACAACCTTCAATCTTCTTCACTTTCCAACTCTTCGGCCATCCATTTCATTGATAAATTCGTTGTTGATGCCAATATAATTGTGATACAACTGTGGTCATGTGTATCAGTTGTATAAAATGGATTGGATAGCTGTATGGATCTTGAAAGTTTGATCTCAAGTCACTTATAAATATATACATACTTTGTACCGGGCACCCATATGAGTTAAGAACAATGATCACATGACGGCACTACTTGAGTTTAAATATATATAGAAGTAAACAGAATATTGGGTGTGAGTTAATTTATGATAATAGCAAGGAAAATAGTGTACTGTTTAAGGCTTGAACAGGATCTTTAGCAACAGGGGATTATAAACATAAATAGGAAAATGTGGGTGATTTAGTCTTGAGGTTGTGTAAGGAAGGCAAAAAAATATTAGGCATCTGTTAATTGAAAGCAGAAAGGGTACAAATAATAAATTGGGGAAGAATTAATATAAGCAAAGTGATTATATAGAATGTGGATTATTAATTTTTATGCTGGGTTTGGGAAAAGATAAGAGGGATTTAGATATAAAGACTATGGAGTTGACAAAGATTATGTTGTGGAAATGGGATGGAGCAGGATGTGGAAAAACTAAGGACAGGGAATGGAAGGGAAAGATAAAGTGGCTAACAGGTTTCTCTGGACAATGTTGTTGAGAGTTTCCTCACTCAGTGTAAGGGATAAATCACAGTACATCCCATCACATCACTGGAAAATTTATTTGAGGTAACTGAATATTCACTAATGATGATAAGCAGACATAACATAAAATAAATTACTTGTCCCTGACATTAGCTCAGCTTAGAGTTTTAAACTCCCAGTTATTAAACAATTGTTAGACAGATACAGTTAACAAACATCAGCCAAAGTTAAATAACATACACTATTTATTAATATTTATAAAACAATTTAAATATAAGAAAACACAAACCCCATCGAAATCAAATTATATAAAATAAAATAGTATTTTTTCACGGTTGCTTTGACATTAGTAGATACCTATTAGAATGGTTGTTTCATATCATAATCATAGAACTATTATCCCGGCAAATAAAATATTTTTCCAGTTAAATTCTTTTTATTAAATGCTCATTATATAGCTTGAACACTTAAGACTATCCTTCCTTATTATTACTATAACCATGGCAAACTGATACAAATGTGCTATGACACAGTATGGAGTGATCGAACCTTAGCCACGCAGAAGAGATGGTGGACTTACAGCAGGTCATCTTATTGCACCCAAATAGGAAAGCTAAATTATCTCGAATAAGTCTAGTAAATATCAATCATTTTTCACATATATAACCTAATTTGAAACATGTATAATTACCAAATCTCGGCAGAAAACAATAGTTTATGGATTTTTGATTTATTTTCTCATTTGTTATGTCCAAGAACAAATTAATAAAATGCATAAATATCTGATACATAATGACTTATCAGTTATAAAGTTCCTCTAAGAAAAATTATTAGTAATGGTTATATATATATATATATATATATGTGTGTGTGTGTGTGTGTGTATAAATATAAGTCAATGACTATTTTTAAAATGTGCATATACATTAAGAAAATAATTATTATAACAGTGCCTGGCTTATTATGCTATATGAAAGTTTATATTATTGCTAAGTCCATCATGGTTTTTGCTTCCTGAAATTTACTGAAGAGATAGCTACCTTTGTCCATTTTGTAGTTAGAATTTTCCAGGCAGGCAGTTGAGAGTCTTTTTTGTATGCTGGCTTCAGAAGGTCATCTTTCAAAATATTTATGTTTTATGACATGTTGAATGAAGTAAATTCGGTGTAGAACATGTAATTCATCTTAATAAAGTACCTAGACAAGCATATATTGATAAACACCACTAGGAATCATATATCATTTCATTTTACTACTGCAGGCCACATTTCATGATCTGTCTGCTAGTATCAATAATTTTGAAAAAAGATCTGGCAAGAAGTGTGGCTTGTCACACAGAATAAAAAACCCCAGCATATGGAATACAATCTTAACTGGTAGAATAGGAAAAATCTGATAATTGTGATATGTCCATGCCTTCAAAATCATATGACCTGGTGTCTTATCAGAGAGGTTTCTATTCCCTGAGTAATTTCCCACATTTGTTATGTCCAGCTAACTCTTATTGCAATATCAGACTTCTGGTCTGTGACTTTAACTGTTTCCAGACTAAATGAACTGTGATAATCGCCCAGTAATGACTAATATTAGGTTGAGATTGACTGCATTTAATAATAATATAATCGTTATAATTGTTAACTAACATTACAATGCATATACCTAACTACATTACATATATACATAAGCCTGTAGGCATATATAAATAATAATAGATCTATACAACCTGTTTAAGTCCTAGCTAGCTGTTTTATATTTGGAGGCCAATTCTCTGCATTTGAAATCACTGTGCATTTGGGGAACGTTCTGCACCCATTTACTAGTCTGTGTGCATGGGTATATCTCCAAGAATAAAGTGTTATTTTCTTTATCCACTTTGCACTGAGACTTTTCATTGTTTCCTCTCCTAATGCTGATTGATTCATAGTCTCATCCATCAGTTAAGGTGATTACTCACTTCACTGATTTTATGCTAGGTACAAGAATTTAAGCTATTATGTATGTGTATCTTTAATTACTGAGTTATAGTTAGCTTACAGTTTATTATCATTGACGAAAACTAGCTCTCAAATTTCTTTAATTGTTCATCTACTATTATAATACCACATTTTTTCTCATCGATTTAAATTGCTTTTACTTTTCTTATATTTAGAAATTAATCTTTTTTTTCTAATTTTGCAATGTTACAGTTACATCTTATTTCACTATTTTAAAAAGATCAGTCTTTAAAAATTCTATAATTCTTTTATAACTTCGTTTATTTCTATTTGCAATATATACCTTTATACATAATAATGTACCTGAGGAGTTTTATCTTTATTTTGTTATGCTGGTGAAAATTTGATTCTGATTCGCTTGGTGCGTTCTCTAAAAATGTTATTGTTTACCAATTGATATTTTCCTTGTGTAGCTGATACTATTTGGCAACCAGACACCCCTAATCATGAGATATTTTGATCTCCTAATGCCCTCCTATCATGATTTTATTTTATCATTTTCTGCCTTCCTTTGACTGGTATCAAGCTAAGATCATGTTTCATAATGCAGCCTTTGTATATTAATAGCTGCTTACAGACATTCCATAGTTCCTTATAGAAAAAACAGACATTTCTTTGGCCAGCCTTCTTTGATCTGTTACATGATCCATTGATAGCCATCATCTTTTCCTGTTCACTGAGCTACCACTTTGTTTTTTACTCTACTTCAGTACATCTGTATACTTAGTTTTATTATGTTTCTAGTCCTCATGAACTTTTTCTGAACTGCTTCAGTTAGGTACTGTTTGCTGGAATGTTTTTGTTCTATGGGTATATATATCTACTTTACCCAAATTCCCATTGATCCCTCTGGAATTTTTTTTCCTCTTGAGGCTATTGATTTCAATAGTGAAAGTTATTCCTACTCCCGTTTCACTGAACTTTTCTTGACATAATAAATATGGGTAAATGGAGTCAGACAAAAAAGCATACTCTACTTCCATGTGAATCCAAACTTGACCATAGTGAAATTGTAGCAGCAGTTGGACTTGCACTCTCTTGCCTTGAGGTATAACTTCATGGTCTATAATAATCTGTAAAGTTTAAACTCTCCTCTACTCTTTTTTTTCTAACACTTTATTGTCATGATGGAAAAAATACAGAAATTAAAAATATGTTTTCCATTTCTTATAGAAAAAAATTAATGACGCTTCTCAATTCACTTTAACCCTTTTAAAAACAACTTTGTCATATTTTTATCAAAATATGTTATATAAGCATCAATTAAGAATATTTGCTAATCAAAATAAATAGTGGAATTTTATAATTACCAATATATTTATTGTAACATAAAACATGCATGTTTTAATTTCAAAATCAGATATTATTAATTAGATCTTTGTAAATGTTTAAATTATAATAAAAAACATTAATTCAAAATTATTTCATTTTTAACTCTTATTCCAGTGTAATATAAAAAATATCTGCAAAAATTTTTCTCTGTTTATTTCAACTTTTTCTTTCAACTTTATAACTGGATAAACCAGTGGATGACTTGAGTGATCAAGTCGAAATGTCGGTATATCAATATTTAAATTTTTTAACATGGATGAACCCACAAAATATGTCTTTTATATATTCAACCTGTGAAAATCTTCATATCAACATATATATATATATATTGTAGCTGAATGAAGTCTCACTTAGTTCCAGTAGCTACAATTCATTGTATTAGTTTAACCATTTTTGTACAATTATCTGATTTTAAAAAAAAAAATAAAAAAAGAAAGAAGAAATTAGTTAATTAATGAATATGATGTAAAATAATTAGTAATGTGGGTATATGTGATAAGATGATATAATTATATTTGCAAAGTAAGCTATATATTTATAGTTAGTTGTGTTGGAGATATAATATGGCATTTCTCTCCAAAATAAATGTTTGAGTTATTATTTAAAATGATAATAGACAATGTTAACTGTGTCATAAGATATCTTTTGTTTTATTTATTTCTAGTTTGTAGCCTAATAACTGAGCTAATATTATAAATATGGTAAATAATATGAAATTGATTTAAAAATAAACCTTAGTTTTCTTAAAACATTCAGATAATAATTTAATATTTAGTGTCAATTCCCCTTAGCATGTTAAAAGCTATTTTAATATAATATTCCAATATTTTTATTTATAGTCATTAAAAATTATAATTAAATATTTAAAGGTAATTGGGGGTCAAGTTAAAGATTTAAATGTATATGTCACTTTCCTGTGTGAGTGTTTGCATGCATGAAGATATAAAAAATGTTTTTTTAAATTAGTTGAACTGTTATGTTTGAGTTATGTCAACTCATTAAAGAAGAAGAAGAAAATGAATAAATAATTAGCTATAATATTAATTTTAAAAAAACCAAGAGAATGAATAAAATAATTATTAACTTAAATTTTGGGATGTAAATCCTAAAGCTGTATCAGTTAATAAATGAGACAAGTTTTAATTTTATATCTGTATTTCTACTTTTATTTTATGTAATATTTTTTTTATATTAATGTCATTTATTAATTGATCTGTCTTCCAGCTGATTATAAAAAAAAAGAAGTTACAGTTTTAAAAAAAAGTTTTGTTTATTGGCTGTTAAAAGAAATTGACACTGAAACATAGGTGAGGAAATAGAAAAGAAAAATTGATATAAAAGAGAAGTTTATTTTTGTTTATTAGTTGGGTCCTGAATTATTTTTCTGGAACAAGTTTGAAAAAAAAAGTATTAATTATTTTTAAAATCTTATTATTTTTTCAGAAAAAAAAAAATTGTAAGTTATATTTAAGTATTTCTTGTCTACAATATATCACGGCTAAAAAAATAGGTAACTCATTTCTTGGCATCTAACTTTCAAATAACTTTTAAAACTTTTGTAAAATGCTAGGAGGAAATTTTACTTATTCTATCTTCAATAATAACTATGTGAATAATATCTTTCATAAAATAAATTTAAAATATATGCAATTATTATATTTATTACTAAACTACTATTATTGCACAGAACTATGTACCAGTCTACATTTATTTAGTTATTCATTAAATAAAATAAAACTAAAAAGAGGAAAATTAAAAATGTATAGAGACTAAATCCAATCAGTTTTTATGAAATTGGGATAAATGTCATAATATGGATGATGACAATGGCCAACCAGTTTAATACATTCTACTCAGCTGTTCTGTGAAGAAAATCAATTCTACCCTTATTTTATTTCTTAGCAGTAAACTAACTTTCACTTGGCTATGGATAAAAGATGGGAATGCATTCCACACAAATACATGAGGGATAAAAAAAACTTTCTTAACTCTAATCACTTAAATAACAATAAACAGTGACTCCCAAGCCTCATTTCTGAGGCTTAAAACAATCTGATGTGGACATGGTCTCATCACCAAAAAATAGGGGAAATACACTACTTGGTTTCCCATACTATAATTCATAGAATACAACTACTTAATATGGATGATATAATCCACTCCTAACAAATATTTCAACGAGCTAAGGAAAAGCTGTCTCAATACCTGACAAGGCAATACATAATCCACTCATGACAAATATTCATATAAATTAAGGGAGAGTTATTTCAATCCATGACAATACAATATATAACATAAGCAATTCCTTATACATAGCCATGAAATATATTTCAATCTAAGGATAAAATAATAATAATAAATTCACTATTAAATAAATCCTTAACCTTTTCTTTTCTGCTTGGCACATTTCATATGATGGGAATTAAATTATTTCTACTTTCAAACATTATATAACTGGATTAAATGACAGACAGGTATATAAGCATAATAACGCATAAATAATTTCAAATCACATTTAACAAGAAATACTGTAATGACATTAATTACTGTTATAACAGAAATGAGTAAATCTCTCATTTCTGACAAGTATAATATTTTAACTTGGAAATATAATAATTATTATTAAATAAGCAAGACAAAATAACTCTTTGGTATGTTTGGCATTAACCCATAAATTGAAACAAAAGTCTGGTTTGTGATAGACAATAAACCTTTAAATTTGGAGTAAAATAACTATTAAAAAATAAACTTTATAACTTCTTGAAAATACAAAAATAAACAATAAATATTATGTAATTACCTCTTCTCAAACACGAGATGTTAACTACCAAATTGTGCAACAGATATTTCTATAGCTAACACATGTGATAAAAATATAAGTACATGATAAAAAACATATTTAAATAATACTAATTACCAAGTATAATATCTCTCCAATATTATACCTTTGAGATGTTCATGAAGGAAGAAATAATCAAATGATAAAAATAAAAATCATAGGACAAATTTTTAAATCTACCTATCTATCAAATGCTGACAAAATAATAATAATCATTAAAGCTTTTTTTCTTAGCTGTAATGATAAGTTCATTTACAGTCTGTAGATGACATATCTTAGTCATGTAATAAATAATGATGATCATTGGTATAATCATAAATATGGATAAACATATAACAATTTCCTGAAGGGAAATAAATAATATAAATTAGATTCAATTGGAGAGTGTTTTATAGTTATCAGCAATAGCTAATGAAACTGCTGGCAATATAACACATAAAAATCTTCATTATGGTAATAAATAACTAATGCATCATAAGTTGAACAATAATTTATTATTTAATTCATTAGACATGTTTAAGCATTTGTTCCAAGTTTACAAAAAGTTATTCATCATGCAAATAGCAACTCAGATCATAAAATTCATTTAAATTCATGGAAGTTTATTGATAACATATTTTAATAAAAAAAATCAAATGCAAATGAGGACAATGAAATAAAAGAAAGTCATATACAGTTTCATGCTCTACCACCTGTTCATTTATGAGCATATTTAGAGGTAAATTAATAGTTCATTAAATCATATTTCATGCATTTGTTTCTTATTTCCAGATACAAATGGTTAGGTATATATTTTATCAATAAAAACAATAAACAGGTTAGATGTAGTTAGCAAAAATTATCAACAAAGTGTCTCTGAAGTGTTTTATGAAAAAGTTCAACAGAAATCTTGCAGAATAATAAAATTCATGCATTCCAGTTATTTCTTTAATGTTAGAAATTAAATCAAGGTAAATCAAACTCATAATGTAGACATACATTTAAATTATTTCTTTAATATTAAAAATAAGATTTAGGTAAAGTAGATTTGAAATATAAACATGTATTTTCATTGTTTTTTTTTAATATTAGAAATTAAAGTTAAATAAATTTATAATATAGGAAGACATACATATCTCAAATGATGATTTTAGAATTTAAATTAGACAGTTAAAAGCTGGGAGGTGTACCTTATTTTATTGTTGTCTATGTTTGCATATTACTTTCTTATTTTTTCCAGTAAATTTTCTGAGCTGTTTTCATTCAGAAAATTAATAGTAATTTTTACTTTCAAGCTTGGATTATGGAAGAACTAACTAGTAGAAACGAAATTATACTAATAAAAACTTTTTATGGAGAGTGAATTGTTCAAATCAGAAAAGCAAAGTCAAAGTCAACTTTTTGTAAAGGATTCCCCTTTTTATACTAGATTTTTATTCAATCATCTGTTCTCCCATCAATCCAAGGTCACTTAAAAGTTCAAAACATTAGAAACAAAAGTTTCTCTGCCCATTGTACTGTGCTTAATTAATTACAAAATGTGCAATAATGTTTTTTTTTGAAAAAGAACGAAATAAAAATTATTTTGTCTTTTAAAAAAAAATTAAAGAAATTGAACCACAAATAAAATATTTTACATTTCTAAAGTAACGAAATAAAAACTAATGATAATTATTTTAGCAAATAAAATATTTAATAGTGTATTTGTTGCTTGACAATCCATTGGTCCAGTGATCCATTGATTCATTTAAAATGTAACTAATCTGGTTATCCAAGCTATGGGTTAGGAAATCAAAGATTTTGCTATGAGACATGATATTTGGTAGTACAATGAAGTACATGAATGGAAAATGAAGCTAAAAATGGCACAAGCATACCTGAATGTCCACAAATACTGTACCACAGGTACTAAACAAATGTTATTAAAATGGAAGTTTCTATGGTGATGAGCCAAATATATTGCACTATTTACACTATGGATTGAAATATTAAAAGCAAATAAACCAGAGAATTACCTAAACAACTATCAATACTGTTCTGCAGACAAACTTGAATTAAATTAAATTGACAATTTTTGTGACAAGCCACCCCCTTTTTATCATTCATTATTCATTAAAGAAAAATATTAAATATCTCAAAGTCTTCAAATTATATGTGTAAGTGCTTTTAAACATAGTTTTAGGTCATTAATAAAAAAATTAAAAATTTCAGGTTATTTAATTTTTTAGTGGGATGTAATCAGCTGTTACTGATGCAGTGCTATATAATTACAATTAATATTTCTGGTGTCTATCAAGAATATATATATATATAAATGCAAAACCACAAAACAATACAATACTAGATTAAATTCAAAATTTTACCAAAATCCTTACACAACCATGATTTCATCTACTACAAATAGACCTTCTCAAGTGAAAATCAACCTAAAGGAAAACATAAAGGAAAACATATATATATATATATATATATATATATATATACAAACAAACAAACCTTCCCATAATTCATTTCAAACTCCACCTTCCCGTAATATCAAAAGAAGTCTTCATAAGATTGATAGCCTCAGAATCAAGGAGTTTTATCATCAAACTCTCCTTTATTCTTCTTTTTAACTCATTCTTTTCATAAAAAAATAACCGAAGCATTGTTAAACAATATTCTATGACCTGTATTCAATTCATGAATATATAAAGCTGAGTTAAGTTACCTATATTTAACTCTACTTACATGAACCTTAACCCTTTCATTAAGGCTAAATTTACTCTGGCCTACATAAAATTTACCACAACTACATGGAATTTTATAAACAATACCAGGAATAGACCTACTATCAATAGACTGCTTTGAACCATTATGCCTTTACCATTTAAAGCATCAATTTATAATTTGGTTTATAGGAATAGTCATTTGTTAGGTGGAATGAAGGTTGCATGGAGGAAAGGTTCTGATTTGAATTCATTACTTAATGGTTCACAGCAGTATTGATAGTAGGTCTATTCCTGGTATTTATAAAATTCCATGTAGTTGTGGTAAATTTTATGTAGGCCAGAGTAAATTTAGCCTTAATGAAAGGGTTAAGGTTCATATAAGTAGAGTTAAATATAGGTATCTTAACTCAGCTTTATATATTCATGAATTGAATACAGGTCATAGAATATTATTTAACAATGCTTCAGTTATTTTTTATGAAAAGAATGAATTAAAAAGAAGAATAAAGGAGACTTTGATGATAAAACTCCTTGATTCTGAGACTATCAATCTTATGAACACTTCTTTTGATATTAAGGGAAGGTGGAATTTGAAATGAATTATGGGAAGGTTTGTTTGGTTGTATATATATGTTTTCCTTTAGGTTGATTTTTCACTTGAAAAGGTCTATTTGTAGTAGATGAAACCATGGTTGTGTAAGGATTTTGGTAAAATTTTGAATTTAATCTAGTATTGTATTGTTTTATGGTTTTGCATTTTTATTTTTGCTAGTATAGTGTTAGACAGTTTTGGTTTATATATATATAATGTTTTCATGGTTGTATGATATAGACAAATTATTATTTTATGAGCTAAATCATGTGTTATATTCCATTACATACCGATATTTTAACGAACTAGCATCCGCCATTGTCAAGGTTAACTTTTGAAAGAAAAATCATTAGATCTCAAATAGTAATGTGACTGAGTGCGAGATGAGAAATGAGATTCAACTTGAAGTAGTTCAGCATTCAAAATATGAGGTTTATCAAAAAGGTTTATTTCCCTCAGTTTTTTCATTAATTAATTTTAAGTTAATATTAGAAGACAGAGATAAAATAATAAGTTTCCACATAGCTGGAAAACATTGTGCTACAGTAGCCTTATTTAAACCAGTAGATCTCTTCAATATTATATATAAAATACAGTACCATTATAAATTTTATATATATATTGTATTTACCATTAAAATTTATATATATATATATAGTGTAATGCTACTAGGAGTGCTCATTAAAATTGTGTTTACAATTATCAAAAAATAAAAATGCTTCATAAAACAACATAAATTTTAAGCTTGATTAATAAATAATAAAATCACTAAGCTGTCCATAAATAATTGAATTAAAGCATCTCATAAAGAAAATCTAAAAGAGATTAAAAAGTTATTCATACAAATGTCATTTAAATAATTGAATTAAAGCATCTCACAAAGAAAAAGAGAAAATCTAAAAGTGTTTAAAAAGTTATTCATACAAACATCATTTATTAATTAGAAGAGGATAAAAAATATAACTTAGACAAGCTAAAAGTAGTTGATTTTTAAATAATTAAAAATATCTCTTTTCATTTAAATTAAAGAGAAAAAATGAAAATCTTAAAAACTAAAAACTTATTTTCATAATATAAACAAGATTGTTTATAATGAGTTGATTTTAAAAATAAAGATGTATAGTAAAGTGTGTGTGTGTGCCAATATAATATACATGTGCATAAATAACTAGTGATAAATGTATGCATGTTAAAAATATTAAAAAGCAAAACAAATAAAAACATAATTGGAATATCTCTCAAAGATATAAATACAATCATAAGCTATATAGAAACAGAATTCACAATGGCTATTAATAAAAAGAATCCATGAATGAAAAAATTTGCAATGGCTACCAACTGAAAACAAATAAAATATCAAAAGAATGTAATCAAACACAGTGGATGAATTCTGACAACAGATATAGCTGGTGGACATAAAAACTAATTAAATAAGTGACAGCAGGTCATCTTATAAATAGAGTCAATCATTTCAGTTCAGTCTATCAGTTCTTCAATCAGTTCAGTTAAACAATCAGTGTTTACCAGGACAATGCAGTGCTAACAACCATTGGAATCATATGGCCTTGCCCCAGCCTGAGTCCAATGGAACCAGCGGCCTGTCTGGTAAAAGTGATGACTGCCTAACAACTTGAAAAACTGCCATGGATATCTAACTGTCTTAAAGAATAGTGCCACAAAATAGTAAGCAAAGGAAACTCCACAAAACCTCAAATCCAACCAGTTGGGATAAATATCATGTGAAGCAGCAAACAGAAAAATTTAATGTTCAAAATCCTATAGGTAATGAATAATTTTACTTGTTTTATATCAGATAATAATATAGCCATTGCTAACCATGAAGCCTCCCAGAGTCAGTTAATAAATGAACTCTATAACCAGATAAAATGAACTATTAATGTACGTGTTTTGAATGGTTATAATAACTTTAATGCTGAATTATATTGCTATTGTATATCTTATTATAATATGTGTGTGCCTGAAATTATTATAAATCATTGTTTATATTTAATTGAAAAAATTTAGAAGTAGTTTAAAAGTTATAATAATAAGTACTTATTTAAAAATAAATTATCTTTAAACTTAATGCTTGTCGATCAATTCTTTTACCACTAATTAAAACAGTAATGCCTTATATTCCTTTGGATTGAGCAAGTTGGGATATATTAGGAACTGAATTACTAATTCAGTTTTCCAATCATTCAAAGTGCATCATTTATCTTTGGGTAACTGATTGGCACCCAGGGTTTACTCCAAAACAAAAAAGTGCTTTGAATGACAGGTGTTGAATTCTGCAGACGAAGAGATCTGTGTTTTCAAACGTGGTCACAGTTATATATTTTTATAAATAGCTCTGGCTTGGTCACAGGTGCCCTCTGGACATTGTTCTTCTCTGCCTAAGGGGTGATGGTGGTACAATATTTAAATTGCCTTGGTGTAGACCAAATATATTAAGAATAAATAATTGTATCATATTTTAGTACAAAATAAATCTTATAATTTTGTTTTCACAAGTTATATTTCCTAATGTTATTTTATTAAAGATTCAAAAATGATATAGATTTTGTTTACTCCTGCAAGTAACCTATACTAAAATACCTTACCCAGTTCAATTGGCTTTTCCCAATATAGGAGCAGAATCATCATAAATGATAGTTAACTAAATATTCATCCTGTTTGAAAATAAAAATTTAAAGAAATGCTAAATTGCATATTTTAAAGTGGTATAATTTAAATAAAGAATTGACCGAAACTTTTTTTTAAATGAAAAAAGAGAATTAAAGACAGTTAGATATTTTGGGCAAAGTTAATGCATTGAAAATAGGTAGAGAAAACAGACAAAGGGTTGAAGTCAGTTGTATGCTCCATTTTAAAAATAAATAAACAATAATAATATTTGATTTGTTAATGCAAAAAGATAAGAGATATTGTGTTTAACTTTATTTGTGGTTTAAAAATAAAAAGTACAGTGTAATCACGGATAAACAAATGGAGCCAAAAGAAAGCCTGATATTTTTTAAAAATCCCCAGTTAATGAAAAAAGAGAAAGAAGAAATATCTAAGATGCCAATGATAATGAATATGATGGAAGAAATGCATCGGGAATTTGGGCAAGTTCAAAGCAGAATTGAGAGAAGAAATGCATCAGGAATTCAAGCAAAGTCAGCAAGAGTTCAATGCAGAATTGAGGAAAGAATTGTGTCAGGAATTCAAGCAAAGTCAGCTAGAGTTCAAAGTAGAAATGATTGGAGAAATGAAGGCAGTGAGGGATGAGATAATAAAGAAGGTAGAGGAAAACCAAGAAATCATAGAGTTAAACTCTGTTAAAGAATATCAAGAAGTTGAAAAGGAAGTTGAGGTAGTAAGACATGTAACTGAAAGGAAAAATGAAGTAGAAAGTGTAGATCAAGAGATAGTAGAACAAGATAGTGTTAAGTATAGTGAATTGGAAATGAAACCAATAAAGGTAGAAGATAACATAAAAGAGTTTACACAAAAAAATAAAAATAAAAAGAAAATTAAATTTGAAAACAAAGAGAGCAGAAAAAATATTATCAGTTTAAAGAACTAATGAGTTTTGCTAAGTATAAAGGTTTTCTGATTTACAAGGCAGAAAATAGGACAGAATGGGAAAGAGACAAGGCAACAAATTATAAGTGAGGTATAGATGAAAGGGGAAAGTTAATTTATAGTATAGAGTTAGTAGAAAGAATGAAGGAACCACCTGAGCAAGCTTAGGAGTCAGTAAATGGACAGAATGTTAAAGTAAAAGAAATAAACAAAGGACTGGAAATGGATAATGAATTCAATAAAAACACTTTTGACATAGGTGATAAACTTGAATCTGAGAATTTCTCTATTTAAAACTGCAATAAATTTTTCTTAACAACAAAAGGGGAAGAATGATGAGGAATTGTTTTCATAAAATAATATTAATGGAGGCTTCACTGGACAAAAGATTTATTTTTCACATGCATATTAATATACAGTTCAAATAAAATCAATAAAAGAAAGCTAAATAAATGATTTAAAGTAATATAGTTAAATAAATAAGTATAAGAAAAAATATATATATCTGTAGAAAAATAATAATGTAGCACAATAAAATAAAAGTTTTTTTTTCTTTGAATACATGCATGTTAATAAAAGCAAGTTAAAGAAATTGTTTAAAAATAATATTGTAAGATTGATATAAATAAATAATATAAATGAAATGAAAATCTAATTTTAAGATAGGAGTGTATTAAAAATTGTAATTAATTGAAAGGAGAGTAGCAAGCATAGAAATAAGTTTGTGGAAAAGTTAAAAGCTGCTGGCTGGATCAAATTAGCAACCGTAACAGACTATCAGGGATTACTTCTGATGGGAGAATCCCTATTCTTTTTTAAAATGTGCACTGGAAAACAACCAGAGTAAGCTGTGAATCACTTCTTTGGGGGAGAGTCCACATATTTTGTTTATTCCAAAACATAAGTCAAATTGGACAGTAGGTGAATCCTGTCATTTACAATGACCCTTTCTTTTCAAAATCTGGTAGAAAAAAATGGCAAATGAAGCTTTGTTTCAAATATGAGTAAGTCAGTGTAAGCCAGCAACTCTGCATTCATGTCATTTAAAATCCATGTCTCACAAAAATAGGGATGTCTAAGAGGTCATCATCTAGCACTGGATCACTGGCAGGAATGTCATCAGCCAAAAAGGAAGACAAGCATAGTCAAAACAGATTGCCCTCAACATGTATAGTTTTAGATAAAGAGAGTAAACTTAGAGAAATAAAAATTCATGTAAATATTTGAGATTTAATAATTAAAATTGTCAGAGATAAAATGGTCAAGAGATGCATTTTACTCTCAAACAGAGGGCAGTGGAATGTAACGCTACTGATAGCACTCATTAAAATTGTTTTTACAATTATAAAAAAATAAAAATTCCTCATAAAACAACAAAGTTCTGAAGTTGATTAATAAATAATAAAATCACTAAGTTATCTGTAAATAATTGAATTAAAGCATCTCATAAAAAAGAGAAAATCTAAAAGTGTTTAAAAAGTTATTCATACAAACATCATTTATTAATTAGAAGGGGATAAAAAATATAACTTAGACAAGCTAAAAGTAGTTGATTTTTAAATAATTAAACATATATCTTTTCACTTAAGTTAAAGAAGAAAAAGGAAATATTAAAAACTAAAGCTCTTTTTTTTCATAAAATAAATAAGATTAGTTTATAACGAGTTGATTTTAAAAATAAAAAAGTATAGTAAAGTGTGTGCATGTTGATAAAATATACATGTGAATAAATGATGAGTAATAAATATGTGCATGTTAAAAATATTAAAAAGAAAAACAAATGAAAGTATGTAATTGGAATATCTCTCAAAGATTTAAATACATTCATTAGCTTTATAAAAACAGAATTTGCAATGGCTACTAATAAAAAAAATCCACAAAACAATATTTTACCAATGGCTACCAACTGAAAACAGGATTAAAATCTTATCAAAAGAATGTAATAAAAACAGTGGACCAATTCCAACAACAGAATAGCTTGCAGATATAAAAACTAATGAAAAAAGTGACAACTGGTCATCATATAAATAAAGTCAATCAGTTTAGTTCAGTTCAGTCTATCAGTTCTTCAATCAGTTCAGTCAATAAATCAGTGTTTACCAGGACTATGCAGTGCTAACAATCATTGGAATCATATGGCCTTGTCCCAGCCTGAGTCCGATGGGACCAGCAGCCTGTCCAGTAAAAGTGATGCCTGCATAAAACTTAAAAACTTCCAAGAATATCTAACTCTCTTAAAAAATAGTGCCATAAAAATATGTAACCATAGGAATCTCCACAAAACCTCAAATTTAACTGGTTGAGAAAAATATCACATGAAGCAGCAAACAGAAGTATTTAACATCCAAAATCCTATAGATAATGAATAACTTTTCTTATTTCATTTCTGATAATAATGTAGCCATTGCTAACCTTGAAGCCTCCCAGAGTCAGTTAATAAATGAATTCTATCACCATATAAAATGAACTATTAATATACAGGTTTGGAATGCTTATAATTACTTTAATGCTGAATTATATTGTTATTGTATATCTTATTATAATATGTGTGTGCCTGAAATTATTATAAATCCTTGTTTATATTTAATTGAAAAATTTAGAAGTAATTTAAAAGTTATAATAATAAGTACTTTTTAAAAATAAATTATCTTTAAGCTTAATGTTTGTCGATCAATTCTTTTACCACTAATTGAAAGAGTAATGCCTTATATTCCTTTGGATTGAGCAAGTTGGGATATATTAGGCACTGAATTAGTTTGCCAATCATTCAAAGTGCATTATTTATCTTTGGGTAACTGATTGGCACCCAGGGTTTACTCCAAAACAAAAAAGTGCTTTAAATGACAGGTGTTGAATTCTGCAGGTGAAAAGATCTGTGTCCTTCAAACATGGTCACAGTTATAAATTTTTATCAATAGCTCTGGCTTGGTCACAGGTGTCCTCTGGGAATTGTTCTTCTCTGCCTAAGTGAACTTTGGGGTGCAATATTTAAATTGCCTTAGTGTAGATCAAATATATTAAGAATAAATAATTGTGTCATATTTTTTGTACAAAATAAATCTTGTAATTTTTCTAATGTTATTTTATTAAAGGGTCAAAAATGATATACATTTTGTTTACTCCCGCAAGTGATTTATAGTAAAACACCCCACCTGGTTCAATATATATATATATAATAAATTACGTTTGATATCTATATTCGTTCCACAATATATGTAATATAGAAATCAATATATATATATACCAAAATACAGTAAAATTTAGATAAATTATATTATTTTTAGAAGTACTTTTGACTATACATTTTGTAATCTTTATCAACTACATAACATTGAATAATCAAAACAAGACAACCTTAAACAATAACCATAGTTCAATTCATATTTCCCACAAATCTGTTATCTTAACTTTTGATGACTTGTGATTCATTAACATTTGACAATTTCTTGAAATCAACATAGCCTCTTTTATTTTATGTTTATTATGACAACAATCAATTTGAATAATTTTCATATTTTTATAATCAAATTTAAATCCATATTGACAAGATTTGATCATAATAAATCTTGTCAATATGATTTTAATTTGATTATAAAAATATGAAAATAATATGGTTTTAAATTTTAGTATAAAAATATGAAAATTATTCAAATTGAACATTGTCATAATAAATATAAAATAAAAAAGGCTATGTTGATTTCAAGAAATTGTCAAATGTTAATGAATCGTCAGTCATCAAATGTTAAGATAACACAGAATTGTGGGAAATCTGAATTGAACTATGGATATTGTTAAAATTTGTCTTGTTTTGATTATTCAATGTTATATAGTTGATAAAGACTACAAAATGTATAAGTGAAAGTACATCTAAAAATAATATAATTTATGTAAATTTTACTGTATTTTGATATATATATATTGATTTGTAAATACACACATATATATATTGTAAGAGATGGAAAATCCACTCTTTCATTTTGAATTGCCATTATAGTTTAAAAAAATCTCTTTGATTTAGTTTTTACTTAAGGATTTGTAAATAGGTTGTTATTGTTATTAATTGTTTTATTGTTATTTAGTTCATGTTTATTTATTTATTGTGATATATGCTTTGTTTTATGACGATGAAATTTTAATAGCAATGAATATATATAAATTTGTGTGTGTATAAAAGAATAATTATCGACAGTAGTATTTAAATTGCTAATTATAATTAGATTGTACTTTTATTTTTATTTTATTTTTTTTCAAAATTATAAAAGATGTAGTAATAGTATTCTGGTTGTTTATTTATTTCTTTATTTTATAGATCTAAAAATAAATGTTTCAATGTAATATTTTTGTTGACATTATTTTGTTTTGTTATTTAAAAAAAAAAATTTAAATCAACAATCAAATGTGTTGAAGATTTTTCAATCTGCACATGAATTACAACAATAGACCAAAAGATTACTATGGAAACTCAGGACATAATAACCATTAGGATTAAGTAATAAAACAAAGGAAGAAAGAAGTCAGAGCTTTATTATGTCTATTCTCAAATTCTTCTTGTAGATCTCACTATAATAATTCCTGGATCAAGATTGAACATTAAACATGATCTGCAAATTACAATCTTTATTATTCGAGACAATTTCTGCCTCTCCTTTGCCTAGCTTATTTCACCATTGGAATCTAGTAAAATATGGAGCCTGAAATTAAACCTGCATTCATAAATAGATTTCAGAAAATAGCTACTTATATATTTTGTTTTAACTTCAATTTTCCTTAATGATCTGAAGTAATATTTAAATTTAGTTACTTTTATAATTGAATATCAAAAAAATGATTGAAATCAATTGTTCTAACAACAAGAAAAAAATCTATCAATTCATTAATAATATATATACATATTTTAAAGTCACTTCGGGCTACTCTGGGATGAATAAAATAAAAGAAACACCTAAAATAATTTGTTGATTGGAAAATGAAGAGACATTAAAAGAAATTAAATAGTAATTAGAATTTGTCTTTTTATTTTATTTTATACTTCTATTATTTTTTTTGTTTATAATATATTAAAACATATTTTTATAAAAGTGTATACAATTGTGTTATTTGAAAACTAACCTATAAGTTTCTTTTTGAATGTCAAAAGTCTTAATAATAATGAAAGTCAATTTTTAATATATATATATTTGTTTATTTATTTTAAAGACATTTTACATCTTAAATTGCGCGAATATGTTCTTATATGCCAAAGTAAAATTAGTGATTGTAATAATATATATATACAAACTAACTAAAGGAAAAATAAAAACATAATAAAAACACAGAATTTCTTCTATAAAAAAACTTTTATATTTCAACCAGCAGACTGGTTTTCGTCATATATATATATAGTATTTGATTCGTGTTTACATACATATATACATTTAATAATAAATGCCATCTATCAATTTAGATTGGAAAGCAATAAATTACACTTAATTGCATACACTTAATTGCATAGGGGTTGTATATAAAATTCTGAATCGTATTTACAAATTACATCATTATTTAATAGTTATTTTAATTCTTCAATTTTTTTAAATTGTATTAATACTAGATGTATTTTAAAAGAATTGTATTAATTTCTAGTATTAAATATGGAAGCGATATACATTAATATCCCCACATTTGTATTTGAAAGTTGTCTTGATATATATATATATATGTTGTGCTTATACATAAGGGCTCAGATGAGATAATATTTTTTTTATATATTGTGCTAGGTTCAATAAACCCTAAGTTAATAAAGTTATAGAATAAATGTTGAACTTTCCAGGTTAGGATAAGCCTTATATTAAGAAGAAAACTTAAGTAGTTGATGCCAGAATTTATTAAAAATCCCAGGTAGTTGATGTAGCTAATGAATAAGGAGCCCAAGTAATTGATGTTCTTCATAAAAGATGTGGTTTAAAATAAAGTGAATAAATCCTTATAGCATAATGGGAAGAAGCTCTTGATTTCATCTTCTATATCATTTTGTTTGTTGATCCAATTTTAAAGAAATACATATATAATCTAAATGATTTATTTAACAAGATATCTCCAGTTTATTTATTTGTCTATTGATTTAATTTCATAACAGCTTTATACAATTCCTATGTAAGATACAAACTGCAAGTTATGGATATTATTGGTAAATCTTGTATTTGATTTATATTTAAAAAAATTGAGCATTTGAAAAACAAAACTTTTTTGTTTTCCATAAATATATATATATATATATATATATATATATATATATATATATATATATATATATATTGTAACCTCAACTTTCTCAGCGCAATCTTTCACTTATTTAACCTCAATAAACTCTCATTTATTTCAAGTAGCTAGTCAATTGAATTTTATACTAACTTTAGGATCAAATATACCAGGGGCGCCAAATTGCAGCTATAAATTGTAATGCCCACCAGAGATCATCATCATTAGCCATATTTAGGACTATAGAAGATACTGGAGAAAGTAATTAAATTGTCTCTCAAAAAAAAAAATAATAACAATAATATTGATAAAACCATTCAATCTATGTGGTCTTAATTTCAAACCTAGCATTAGTCATGCAAATATTTCATGATAAATTTATTATAAAATTCATAATAATGAGACAACTTTCTTCCACAACTTTATTATAAATATCTGATCTCGAGTGGTAACTACAGAAAATACTATATACAGTTCTCATTTATATCTGACTGGAAATAAATCAGTAATTAATGCAGAGAACTCATAATCTATGTTCATAATATAAAATTATTATTTAATTTAATACTAGATAAAAATTATCACAAATAAATCCTCCCCATTTAATTCCATTACTTTATTTTTCGTTCTCAGCATCTATCACTTTCAATAGCTACAATTATATAACACGGAATGTCTGTGTTATGTTCTCTAATCTGAGAATCCCTAATCTTATTTCTCTAACACACATATATCTTTCGATCAACTATCAATTCATGATCCCTATTTTTATAATAGTATAATAATTTTATTATAATATGCTACTTGACTTCCAAACTAGCTCTTAGATTAATAATTGAACTGCTCTTTCTCAAGGTCTAGATCTGTCAAGAGGTGCCCATATAAGCGATTACATTGTAATGGATATGATCCCAAATATGCTAAGTTGAATTTTGATACGAATTTACTATTGGGAATCACTCTAAACACCGAGAGCAGGAAAGGGATTTTATGTCTGCTCCCAATATTCACAACATTACAATGAATCAAAAGATTAAATTTATTAAACTTAACTTAACTATTCCCTGTCATTTTTATTCTATTATTTCTAATCTATTGACCAAATTTTAATTAATAATTTTAAACCTATCATATTTTGCTAAAGTAAACTATGGAAGTAAACCATGGACATCAATCAGATAAATCAATCAAAATTTACTTATGAAAGTAAAGTACGGAAATAAATCATAAAATCAGATTATGCAAATTAATTATGAAAATAAATTATGTGAAAATGAAGTTTATAAAAGTGACTTATATAAAATGATTTATGTTAATCGAATATAGAAATAATCAAGATAAAATCAATACTGTAATTCAATCATGGAAATAAATTATCAATATAAAATTAACTATGTGAATCGAGTATGGAAACAATATAATAATGACTACTGCAAATCGATCTTGGAAATAAATTATCAATATAAAAATGAATAATTAGATTTAAATATGAACTAATATTACTTTAAATATAGGTGCTGGATATAGATTCTGGAGATATTTGAAACATCAAAACACAAGACACAATACAATCTTATAACAATAATAAAATTTTATTACATTAACAATAATGATAAAATAAAATAAAAACAAAACACACTTAATTATAATACTGTTACACTCAAATATATGATTCAGATGTATTAAAGACTATGGTTTGAATACATGTTTAAATTAACTAATTTTCTGGATGACTTATTTATCATTTTGACCCATTTATTTATCAAATAAATAATTAATAATAATAATAAACACAAATGCTTACGCACGGAATCAGAATTCCGTATATTTTTAGCTTTAAGAAAACCTATATCTTGAAAGAGAAGAAAACCTATAAATTTCTACTTCCCCCTTTTTATTGTAAACATTGTCCATTGGACTATTCCAAAATAATATATTCGTTTCAATTATTCTAACTAGCAATGTTAAATAATCATAAATTTCTAAATCATTTTATCAAGCAATAACTTTCACATTTCTAATGAAGAAGGATGATATGCCATAAAAAATCCCCTACTGATCTTGCAAATGGGTTTAAATTCAAAACCCACACTTTTACATTCATGCCTGTCAGATCTTTACATTTTTGACTGTATATATCTTGATAGGTCAGTATGTCGATCCAGCTTGACGACCTCAATTTACCATCATTCACAAAAATCAACACAGATCGGTTAGTTTATTAATTAAAATCTTTGTCATTCCCCATCATACATATACATCTGACTGAATCCTTATCCTTTCAGGGCAACTTTTATTCTGTCCCACATAAGAAAACTCTCTTCATATCCCACATCACCATGCAGTATTTATAATGCGCACACAGCAGCATCTTAGTAAGGGAAATTAGAAAAACAAACAATGACAACAACTCCTAACTTGAACTGTTTGCTTGAGCCAGAGGGAGATCTTTTCTTAAGATCTAGAGTCATGTAAAGAGCTCCTGCCTAGACACCTACTCTCTATATTGGCATGCAAAACATTTTCTACAATTAAACAATAACTTTATTAATAATTCCCTATCTTAACAAAATAAATGGAGTGAAACTCAGTCATCTCCGACTGCCATGGTAAATAAATCATGAGACAGCTATTTCCCATCTATTGGGTGGTAGGATAACTTTACATTAGTAATGACAAGCATTTATAGCTTTATATATGCCCACACATACATCGATTACAGTCTAGATAAATGACAAAGACTAACCAGATCCCGAATCCAAACATATATGAATTATTTCAATTTTAAACAGTCAAGCCAACAACATACTTAATATTTATATTAATAACAGATCATCAACACTTATAGCATAATTATGGGTTTTTACGACCATCCACTCACTCTTCATATTTAATATTAAGCATAAATTAAAATTTTGTTAAGAATATAAAAAAAATATTTATATCATTTCTCTCTTTTCTTTTAAATTTAAATCTACATGAGCATTTATACTTAAATGGTATCAAAATAATTTTCCCCTCTTTCCTTTAAACATTTTAAACATAAATAAAAAAAATTATTAAATTAAGATAATCTAGTGGTTAGACGTTAAACATATTATATAAACAAAATGAAATAATAAAAAAAAAAAAAAACAAATGACATATTATATAAATGAAATAAAATAAAGAGTAAATATCAACATTACGATAGTCTCTTTCCAATGTCTTTTCCTTCAACTGTCCATCAATCAATTAATGTATTCAGTTCATTTTATTTTGAGATAGCTATATAGATGCACATCAGACAGTTATTTTTAATCAAATGTGTATAAAAAATGCACAGACAGTTATTTGAATCAAGATAGATAAAAACGTAGATAGTTATTTTAAATCAAAAATGTAGCTACAGGATAATTAATAAATTTTAAAAGAGTTCTGTTGATTACCTTCCATTTTGATGAGTTTCTTCCTTGGTTTGAATTGATTTGTTTCTTTTCTTCTTCTTTTCCATTTTAGAGGCTCAAATTATAGACAACAAGCAGTTTCTGATTACTAAACATGAATTAACTTTTTAAACATTATACAGAAGTTTGCTGCAGTTCTTCAAACGAATTTTAACCAGCCAAATAATTATTATAATATGAATTGGTCTTTCAATTTCAAAAAGTTTGATAGTTCTCTCCTTCAATGAATTTTTAACAAGCCGAATGGATAAGTTGTAGCATTCAGCATAAAATATCTTATTAAAAGTTGATTTCTTCATAATTGACATGAGGAAAAGAAAATATGCACCACTTATATATGAATTAGAAATTCATATTTTGGTATACTATAAAACTTAAACACATTATTAAATTCTGAGAAAGAAAATTTAAAAAAAAAACTTGGAGAAAAAAACCTTTAGAGATCGATTAATTTTAGTCAGCCAGTCATTCTCAATTAGACAAAAGTTCTCCCATTCACTTTCCCCAGCTCCTTTTATAGGGTGAAGGAGAAAAAAACACATGTTAATCTCTCCTCCCACAGGTGGTTTTTCTTCAAATCTAATTAAAAAATTTCCACTCAGAATGAACAATAGACTCTTTACTACTTGTTAATTTTGACAACCTTTTTTTTCTCATCTTAAAGCATATCTCTTTGGTTAACACATTAGTGATTAATTTGTGGAAAAGTAGTCAAAGAAGATCTATTCAAAAAAATATGCTTACAAAAAAATATGCTTACAAACAAAGGTTACATTCATTCTTTTTTTTTACTTAAATAATTTCTTATTTAGATTTACATTTTTGAGTTAGAAATAATAAATCAGAACAGATTCATTTATTTTTCCTGTGTTTTTTCTTTTTCACTTATCAGGAAATAATATAGAAAATTATGTCAATTTCTATAAAGGAAATAAAAAAAATCAAACCCATATATTTGTATTACACACACATACATGTGCAGACCATTCAATAGAAAACTGATCATTCAGATTATATGAACATAAAATATCCATCATAATTTCTTATAATTACAAGCATAAAATCAATTATAATTTCTGATAATCATAAACATAAATATTCACTATAATTTCCTATAACTCCAAACTTATTCTCTAGAAAGAAACTGTTAACTAAAGCTACTGACAATCAATTCAATTTTAATTCTCATCAACTCTTTAGTAATAGATATCAAAATTCACCAGACTTTATCTCAGTCATATAAATATTTATTTCTCAATTATTATAGTGGTAAATTATTATAGCAGCGTACAAAAAAAAAATCAATCATCCCCCCTGCATTAAATAATGCTAGCTATATTTTATACAAACACAAACTGTCTCTATATATGTTACTTTTGAGCTATCTAGTTATTGATTTCTCAAACAACGTTTTAACTTTTCTTACATCAAAAAAAAAATTTCCCACAATTATTTCCTTTTATTACAATTGGTTTATAGATGGAATAAACCAAAGGGCTACAATATATATATATATGAAAAAGAAAAACAAGTTTTATATATGTAAAAACCTGCTATCGCTTGTACTAATGATCAATAGATGGAGCTTTACCAAGACCTCCAAACAAGCGTATTCTGTTTACATAAATGTCAGAGTCAATATTCACTGTCTTTCATTTTGCTCCACCCTCAGATCAGCTGATTTCCTCTCATCAGTGAAGGGATAGGAGTTATAAATATATATATATATATATAATTCAAACAAATATATTTAACACAGTATTCAAAAGTTTGTATTAACAGTTGATAAACATTGCCAGTGAAACAATTGAAAGTACTTCTGGTAAAGAATATATTATTTAATTTTGAATACTGTGTTAAATATATTTGTTTGAATTATTATTATATGATTTAAAAATACAGACATTTAATGGTTGTAGTTATATATATATATATATGTTAATGCTAACATTTAATGGTTGTAGTTATATATATATATATGCTAATGCTATTATGAAAATATAAAATCATAATCTTGGAATAAAGCTTGTATCATTTGTTTTATATAAAAGAATGACTTTGCGTTTTTATTTGAAATTTATTAATTTTTTTTCTCTTTTTAGTACATCAGCTTTCAATTTTGACAAGTTCACCCATTTGCCTAAATGATAATTTTGTGTTAGTAGATTATTTTCACAAGCCATCAATAATGGAAATATTAAATTATATGTAATCTTATTTGTGAATATATATTTTGGATTCAATAAAATTCCCTTTGCTCCAATTTATATTTAGTAACTAATCAAATTGTTAGTTAAGTTAATCCTGAGAATCAATCAATAACATGCCTTAGTCAATGCTCTGTAGTATTTAAGTTTATTTTGTATAGCTAGCCGAAGTAGTGATTAAAGTACATTTAGTCATGAGTAATATATTTTCTTTATAGTATAGGTCATTTATCATCTGTAACTTTATAAGTTAGTAATTTGTTCAAATAAAGTTAAACATTATAACTTGATTTATTGCAACTCATACTCAATGGCTGGAATTAGTTTATTTTATTACATTTATTTTTGAGGCAATTTCTTTTCCCCTTATACATATATGGCATGTCATAATAAGTACTATTATCTTTGTCCCTACCGATTGGGTTCACTTCAATTGTTAGGACCTTTCTTTATATGTATATTTTACTTACTATTACATTTGGCACTACCAATGGAGCAATCATATTTTCTATTACATTTCTATTACACAGTTATTATATACTATTACATTTGGCATAATAACAGCTTATGGATCCAATGGCTGTGTCCAGCCATGATGAATTTTACTAGACTTCATTTGTAGTTAAAACTGTTTTAAAAATGTTGCAGACCAAGAGTCATATTATTACATTTATTATATTTATATTAATTTTATGATGGAAGCAATCTCATTTCTTCATATGATGCCATTATACATACTATTACAATATATATATATATTGTAATTTTTGGGAAAATACCAGATGTCCTGGTTTGAAAATACACTTGGATACATCTATCAACTTCAACAATCAGCTGGTTCAACCACAACTTATATAGTCAACTTACATCAAATTTAAAAGTGTTGGTACAATTATCTTTCACATTCTAAAGTTGATAGTGCCAAATGTAACAATCCAGTCCATCCACATATATAAGGGAAAGAGAGCAAGATCGCATCTAACTATTATCGGACCTAGGTCTTCATGTAAGATGCTATAGATAACATGATGAAATATCTGACTGATAATTATATCTATCTCTAATAGACTAGCCTAAGCATTATTTATCAAATCTACATGTAATTCAAATTAGTTCATCTAATATCTCACCATTCTTTTAAAAACTGTTGCCTCAGATATTTGATCTCAGGAAGAATTTGTGGGTGTACCTATGCAAACTGTTAATCAACAACTAAATTAATTAATCCTATCTATTAGAAAGAACTAACCTTTACTTAACATTTTTCTCCCATGCTTATAAAGAAATAATGTGTGTGTGTGCATGTGTAAAACATTGGTTATAAGATTGAATGTAAATACTCGGTTGAATATAAATGCTGGATTGAATGTAAATGTTGGATCAACTAAACTACAGAAACCTTATCAATTAACAAAACTTCATAATATTTATTTACAAAAACTAAAATATATGCAAACATAAAATAAATTCTCAATCAATGTAGAAAAGAAAAATTTCAAAAAAGAAAAATATTTACAAGTGCAAATAAATTATTTGGATACATCCTCCTGTACTTATAGCTTTTATGTCTATGATGAGTATCTATCATTTTGTTACTTAAACAATTTAAAACTATTCACTCTTATTTCCCATGACAGACCCCCCATAATATAGACATCTATATATTCAAAATAATAAAAAAAGTTATTAATTAAAAGTGAGATTGCTAACTCAATGAAAATTTAAATGCAACTCCAGATGCAGTATACAGTTCTAAGTGTGGAAAAATATAATAATAAAACAACACATGATATGATAGAACAGAAAATTATAAAGAATATTAATTTAAAAGCATTAATCATTTATTCATTTTAAAGATCTTAAGAATACTATTAATAAAACATATACTATAAACTACATATAGTCATGTCATGTTGTGGCATTGGTTATTTCAGTGACTTTAAAAGAGAACTTATACCGTTTAAGTATTCTGTTTGAGCACTTAATTTCATATTCATAGCTGAAAAAAAAGTATTTTGGCAGAAAGAAAATTACGTAGATTTTATTAAAAACAAAATGAAAAAAGACTTTTCACCTTCCACCCCCTACTCTCTTGATATTTTCTTATGTTGGACTGTTCCATGTTGTATTACCAGTAGTACTTTCCAAATATAAGATAGCGATAATAAAATAAAAATAAAAAAAAATAAAAATACAGATCTATACAAAATAAAATATAATTTTGTAATATTTTATGAATCGATATTATCAGATATCATTATTTTTCAGAGTCCTCCTTACATAAACAGTTCTTACAATTTATGCATTTTTTTATTATTGATGTTGAAAACTCCTGATTGATTCTAAATAGCACATTTTGAACTTATTTAAGTTGGCAGTTGGTGTTTTTGTGTTAAACCTCCATAGATTTTTATCTTGTGTGGATCCAGCTTATCAGGCACTTAAATTGTAGACAGTTAACTATTAATTTTCACATAGTCATAGTGGATAAAAACACTCCACCTGAAGACAATCAATCGTTCTGGCCAACATAACTCATATTTTAACTTTATACACAAGTTTATATAAAAATATATACGGTTTGCATTTAATAAAAATATATTTATAGAGTACAGCTATTCACTCTTTGTAATATTGGTTATATAAACTTTAAATTTTAAATTAAATAAACCATTCTGGTTTCTTTTTTAGTTTCTTTTAAAAAAAATCATAAAACTTTTTTTAAAATTTAAATTGATAAATTATTTTAACTTATCTGATTATTAAATTAGAATAAGAATGTTCCATTCATTTCCTTTACTGTTTTTCTGAATGGCAAATAAATAGAAAAACATTAATATTAGTTGAAATGAGGCTTTAAAAAATGTTCATTTAGCAGAAAAATACTATAAAAACAATTGCTCCAATAAAATGACTTTTCATGTCAAAATGCAGAATAAGAAAAAAAAGAATTTTTAATTGTTTTCCTTTTTATGGCATTATTCTCATTGTTTAAATCTAGCACATTCCTATTGTATTTTTAAAATATTTTTTATTATTGATTCATTTTAAAAAATAAAACAAATTATAAATAAATTTGCAACATTATTATTATTATTATTCTCTCTCTCCCATGTTTAGTTAGTTATTCCCATGATTGATTTATTTATTATTGCTATGACTTCTTTTCATTTAAGTTATTGTGTCTTTTTAATATAATCAACACAATACAATTGTCAACACATATATATAAATTTGTATGATTTTTTAATAATTTAAACACTAAAATTTATTACTAATATATATGTGTGTTTTTACTGTAAATTACCCATCATTCCCAGTATTTAATATGTAGTTAGTACACTGTTATAACTATAAAAATATTTATATATTTTTTAAAAGTGTTTAAGCAAAAATTATTATTTATTTGATATTTACATGCTAATTAAAGAAAAAAAATCCATTATTTCAGGTGGCTAAAGTTTATTGGGAGTGCAATATTATGCTACCCTCACAATATATATATATATTGTAACCCTATATATTGTGCTAAAATATATGGTTACAATATATATATGCATCACACCACTATATTGTTGTATGCCATGAGAATTAACTGTATCAATATTTATATCCTATAATTTCAGAAAAGAATTATGCACAAGCAGGGCGACTACCACGTCAAGGACTTTGTCAACCAGGATTTATCTGGGATAATACAGCTTCAGTATGTGTAACATGTTCACCAACAACAACTTATGTAGACCATACTTGTGTACCTATTGACTGATAATTAAAATAAATTTTTATTGGACTATAATTGCAAATTCTTGGTAATATTTTACAAATTAAATGCATCTAATTCAAATATTACATTTAATGCTGTTTTGCAATTTATATAAAAGCAATAATAAAAAATTCATTCTATTGGAACACACTGTTTATCATATTATATTTTATTATATTCTAGAAATATGTTGATGGAGACAAGATATAGTAAATGGTGTAATTTATCTCAGTAGTATAATTATAGACACAAATGTTAAAGTTATGGATCAATTTTTAGCTGAGAAAAAATATCTGTAAAATAAATAAATTGAAAATATTTTGTTTTACTTTTAACAACTTCATATGAAAATCAGATTTTCTGATTATTTTTATTTAGTAATTTTATGTCAGAATATTTGTTGCTGTTTGGTATATTTGGTGGTAAATTTTTGAATTACTTTCATTATTTACATTAAAATAAAATTTTTTAATTGAGTTTTAATACCTTTAAATTCAATAGAATTGATTCAAAGTTGGTATAGAAGTAAAATAAATTATGCCAAACCATACATGGCATTAATATTTTAGATTGGTGATCTAGTTTATTAGATATGGAAAAAAGATGAGAAAATATTGAATATTTTGATATCAAATTTAAAAATTGTTATTTGAACTTTAATAGATTTAAGTAAAGCTCATGAAAGGGCACTATAGAAATTGCTTCTTGCTTTCAATATAAAGATATAAGAACAATTTTAAATCAAAATATAATAGATTTAAATTAAAAGAACTAATAGATTTGCGCCACCCAACCGCTCGATGGCACTGCCTTTCACTGAACACACATCAATATAACAGTTCCCAGGCTAATGTTTTTTATATATACTATGGTAAAAACTAAATTTTTACTTATACTAGCACAGACTTATCTTTTATTTTTTATTTTTTAATAAAGACTTCCTTTTTAAGAAACACTTTTTATAGGGCGGAGGTTAGTTTGCTTTTAAATAATCAACTTTTTCGTTAGTTTGTTTCTTTTTTAACACATTTCTATAATAGTATGGCCATAATTTTTTTCTTTTAAATATATTTATACTGCTGCAGAATCCTCATAAATGATTCACGTATTTTTCTCCACAGCTCCATCTATACCAGATATAACCCTCTCTGAGTACATATGTATTGTAATGGATGAAAGATCTTTGATTCACAAATACTGACCACGAGGGCGCCACTAGTCTGAAAATTGGAACTAGACATTTATTTTAAGCGTGGACAGGATATGCGAACCAGAATGTGCCGGACTAAACTCAGGGAGAAACAAGATATTTTAAATATTGTTTAGACAATTGAGAAAGCAAAGCACAAATACAAACATCAGCCAAATTAAGTTTAAACAAATTTTAAACTTTTATTTAAGAGCAAAATAACTTGTAAGAAAAAGTTTACATGAAAATCAATAGGGTTATCTCAGGCATGTACCACAAATACGAAAACGCACTTCTCTGTCAGACTTACCGCATCACTAATAATGAATTCTACAGGGAGGAAGCAATTTCATTCAGCAGAAGATTCACCCAAACATTAGCTTTCACTTTCAGATACTTAAACAATACATTCTTGAGACAAATCAATGAAACCAGTGCCGGCGAGCTTTCCAAGATCCAAAAATGGTGTCGGACCACAAATGTCATCTGTCGGTAGAAGCTGCACCTATTATTACGTTTAAAATAAAGGTGATTGATCCACCTGAAGAACAACTGAAAAATATGATTGAAAATGAAAGGAAAACAAACAATTAAGACTGGTGAATCCCCAACCAAACGATTGGTAAAAGCTAATCTAATAAGAATTAAAGGTCTCAATAGGAGACAAGTAAATCATTAGAAAATCAGTTACGTCTGTCCCAGAATTTAAAGGAAATGAATTACCAATAATTATAATTAAAAAATAAATTTATGACACAAGTTCTGAGTACACGCTTTGATAAATTTTAAGCTATACAAGTAAATACAAAATAATTCTATCAGAGAATGCACATGAGTACGAAAATATGAAAGCTATAAATACTTTAGCAGCGAAAGTCTCTCTCACCTGTAATTTATGAATGGGATAAATATTGTCTTCCTGCTGGTGACTTATAAAATTACAAAGCAAAAACAATTATAGTTTTCGCTTTCAGAGATATAAGAAATGAAGACTATAAAAATAAAGTCACCAGCCAAAAGATTTGGTGGTTTGCAAAAGTGCAAACACAGTATTTAAAATTAATTCAGGCTACTAAAATAATTGCAGGTAAGCATTTAAAATATACACAACTTCCAAAGCATTTTGTAAAAGTTAGGCATAAAAATAGGAAAACTCACACATCACTCTCCAATAAACAAAAACTGAAAGCAAACTTGGAATCTTAAAACTAAGATTCCAAGACACATGGCAAAGTACAATAAAAGAGAATAAATATAGCTAATCAATATGAGGTTAAATATTAATTTAGATTACAGGTTTATTAGATTGAGTGGAGATTTAACTAAAAATAAATTAACCCTGGAAAGAATAAAAGAAAATTTCATCTTACGAGAAAGCACAGTTCGCATAGAGTGCGCACATTTATCTTTAGTTCATTTTCCGGTCCTTTGACAGTGGCAAGGTAGAGGCAGTGTTTATTTTAGAGGCTCATGGCATGACTGAAAGAGAGCTTGCAGATGGGGTCCATCCTTTGTTCAAATTAGCAAGACATTCTGATGATGGCAAAACTCATAGTGGTAGATTTTGACATCTTGCACAGTAACGAAGTTTGTCAATAATTGTTTAAGTTTTTAGCAGGAATTAAATGTCTGAACTGCTACCCAAAATGGTATAACTCTCAGCAGGTGATAATCCAAGTGTCTCTGGAATACTGAATCTCTCTCCTCTCTCTAAAAATTTGCGGGCTATCCTTGCCTCGCTACATTTCCCATGAAAAACTTTCATTAGTCTCTAATTCTATATCTCAGGCAGGGCAAATATTAATTTCCCGCTCAATCTAATTTAAGAATTCCAACCAGGGATTATTGAAACAAAAATGACAATACAATTAAATCTCCACTTTTTAGAATTAACTTTAAAAATGATTAAAATAAAAGCAACAGGAATATGTTTTTAATCAAATTGATTAAAACAAGTGGTGAAAGTAAACTATTTTAAAATCAATTCTATAAACAAAAATTAAAATGCCCTATTTAAATATAACCGAGTATATGTTTTAAATAATAATGAAAATAATTTAGCATTAGACATTTAATGAAAATTGAGTTGTTTTTCCCTTTTTTAATTTTAGTAATAAAATCATTGAATCGAAAATCAATACAGTTCAATATATATATATATATATATATATATATATATATATATATATATATATATATACTGTAACCCCTCACACCTATCACCAACACTAACAATTACCCGGGGGCACCAATTCTATGGATCATAGAATAAATTATCAATCTAACCTTATCCTAAATCTATTCACGAGTCTCTTAATTAAAGTTTTCACCTAAACTAACTCAGTTGAGGGATACAGAGGTGTACAATGTACATTAGATGTGGGAAAAAATATTATAACTAATAGGAATAAACATCTATCAAGTTCTATGCTAAATAAAAATTAAATTGGTAAAAGTCTACTAGCTAAAATTAAATAATTATACTCTATATTTCACATCCTCCCATCATCCATATGCACTGAACAACCTCTGCCATATTATACAATTAAACTAATAACTAAAATAAAAAAATAATATTTCAGAAATTGTAATGTATAACTAACTGGATCTAAACTCAAACTAAACCTATCATTACTAAATTTTAACTACTCACTAATCTAATCTGGTTAAATGAATTTATTATCTAATCTGAATTAAAATTGAAGATCTCAGGGAATTAACTTATGGTATGGCTTGATCTAACATTTCTATATCTCAATATTATTACTTAACACTATGAAAATAATATTACAAACCAAACAATACCCTAATTAAATACTTGCAGTTAGATAACAAAAGAAATCGGGCACATTTTGATTTCAATTCATCATCTAAACAATTATTAATTAACAAAACCCTTTTAAAATGATCAGTAGATAATTGGCATCTCATATAGTGTTTGAATCAAGGAAATCAATATCATCATATCTAGAGATTTATTATAATTAAGTAAAAATACAATTATGTTACATTAAATAAAATAAATGTGTAAGCATGTGTGGAAGTGTAGAACACGAATGAATGTTAGAGAAGAAACTCTAAATATAAATTTAGATAACAAAATATTTATTGATCAAATAGAAAAATAGTTAAACAAACATTTACTTTTTTTTCATTGGTACGAACACAATTCCAAAGGGATTTAGTACACAAGGATAAATAATACAACATAATCTCTTAACTTTTTACATCTACTACATTTTATTTATCAGAGCATTCTGATAGATTGGTAAAACATTTTATTTTTATCATTAAAAGAGCTAAATAAATCCATATCATTTACTATAAAAGAAATGGCTTTTTAGCTATCAGTGATTTCTGATAGACTTATACAAAAATGAAAAAAAATATGACCTTACACTTCTAGTAAGTGGTTACCAAATTATCTTATATTCAGCATTTTTGCTGCATAACACTCATTTACCAATTAAAATTTATGACAACAACATAGATTAATATTCAAATTACACTGAATAAAATTACGATTTTGCATTTTAATTTAAAGGTATCTTAACTAAATTAAAATAAGGGGATTTAAAACTAGGAATAATATTGGACTATCTTACCAAAGAAAATAAATACTTCTATTAATTAAATGTATTTTTCTTTGTAATTTTGAAGTAAAGTATTCTATTAAATGACTAGGTTCTGCTTTGCCAAAATAAAGTAAATCATTGTATTCGTTAACTATGTCCTATCTTTGCTTGAGTATTTATACAAATTATGATTAAATGATAAAAATCAATGAGATGAAGTCTAAATGATTATTACAAATGTTTTAACATGATAAGTAAAGTTATACATTAATAATGAATTTTTTTATATCTCAAAATTAACAATTTATGCATGAATCTGTATTATGCTGTGTGTCAAAGACAATAAATAATTAATGTTAATCGATCTAATCGGTTTGCTTATGATATTTCAATATAATCATAATACGGACGAAAGCGAAGACCAATCAATCTTTATTTATTAACTACAATACAGCTGTTTTATAAGACACTATACTCTCCTTTTATTCTTTTTTACCCATAAATTATCAAACACTTGGCTATAGCATAAGCTGGAAAACATCCAATATACACATGGGATAAAAGATTTCTATAATTCAAATCAGATAAATACAACAATAACTCCCAAGTCTATCTTTAAGACTAAATAACTGGTGGAATAACTCATCACCAAATGAAAATCAGGGAGTTAACATATCTAGCTTCATACACATTTAATTCATCATATGAAATATAAAAGGAGGACTCAATCCACTCCTATCAAAATACTACCATACCTGGAAAAGAAAAAGATTATTCTATCCCATACACTACACTACACTGGGCAAACTACCCATATTAAATATTCAAATAACAAATACACTGACTCAATCCCATAAAATATTATAAAACATTGTGAACTTTATAGCATATAGCCACAAAAATACTTTTCATTCAGGCATAACAAAGAAATAATAATTCTCTCTTAAATAACTTTCTAATCCTTCAAAATGATTGATCATTCCCTTTTCCTCCGAACCCGATTGATTTAAAATCATTTTTACTTGCAATTACATATAATTATAAATAAGTTTAATAATGGACACACACACATATAAGCATAATGATATACAGACCATTTAAAATTACAGTAAGCAAAGAATTACTGTTAAAATATTAATAATTACTGCTAGAATTAATAAAGAATAAATATCTCATATCTGACAATATTTAGGACTTGGTAATGTTCAAAGAACAGTTGGAGAATAAAATAATAATTACTGTGGACAAAGCAAGACAAAATAATTTTTTTATAATGCATTGATATTGACACAAATCTGTAATAAAATTGAACCTAGACAACCAATAAAAATTGTATATTATAGATGAAATAATTATTGAATATAATGATTTTCTAATTTATAATAAAAAATATATACGGTAAGATTTAGTATAATGAACGTTTTTTTTAAATAATTATTCACCCCTATTGAACTATAAATGGATTCTTCCATTCATTTTATCATACACATGTGTTACTCGCACATGTCCAAATTTATCTTAAATAATAACAATAATATAAAAATTACCAGCATAATGTATTTTTTCATTATGCTATCTATGAGACATTCTTGAAGAACAAATATAATAATAATACATATAATAAACATATTTTAACTAATACTAACTGTCTAAACACTATTAAATGACATAAAGTTCTCTTCTTTTTTTCTTCCTTCCAAACGAAATGAAAAGTTTATAAATAGTTTTACATGACTTTCCTTGTCATGTCTCCAAATAAATAACAAGGAAAATAATTATAACACACAAAGGTAAATATTGACACACAAAAACAGCACATTTCTGAAGATAAAAAAAATGTTACTTTTAATTTAAAATAACAGATTCAATGTTCTAGCGGTTAGCTATCAATTCCTGTTGAGCTGGGTATTAGGAAACATTAATTAGGCAATGTACATTTTACAATGTATAAAGTAATATTTCATTTATAAATATTTAAAAAGGCCTTTAATAAGGTGAAGACATATAAATTTATTCATCTTACAATTTATTTCTCTCATTAGTTTTAGGAAAACATGTAAACATCACTAGTCTACTTATTTGCACATTTAATCTTTATTTCCTTCAATAGGTAAAAGTAGAAATAAATATCTACTATTTCAATGAATATATCGATAAAATTATATAATTCTTGTGTATATTTTTGAATTTTTTTTTATATTTACCATGAAATTTATTTAATAAAGTTCTGTAAATGTTTAATAAAAGTTCACCCTTTTTCCACATATAAATGACACACATTGTAGTTATTCCAGTCATTATATGATAAAAACTTCAGAAATTAATTGTTAGAAAATAAACAAACATTCTTTTATTCTTTCCTGTTATGTTTAAATTTAAATAAAACAATTTTACAATCCTATCATGCATTCCCATTTCCTTAAATAATAACAATTTACCTTGAATAATTTAATATAACACTTACATGTACTTTAGCATAATGGTGAGAAAATTTAAACAATTAGCTGAGAGCAAAATTGACGTATCTTTCAGTGGTTTTCAGTACACATTTTGTAACACATACTATATTTAAATTTTAAACTCGAACTTTGGAAGACTAAAAATAATTGCACTATTAAACTTTGTTAAATACAACTTAATTGTAGTTGTCCTTAGTTAGCTATAATTGCCCTCTTAAAGTTTTTTAATGATTGCCCTCCTAAAAGTAAATATAATTACCCTCTTATAAGTAATAAGTATTCCTTTTATAGATTTCTTTTAATAACAACTACATCACATTTTCCTCTTCCAATCATTTACGATATTTGATATAACCAGAAAAAGATCGTCAATTGGCTCCTCTCCCTGCAACTTACTTAATATATGCAAAACTTGTGAAAGTAAAAAAAAAAAATAGAGATAAAAAAAATTATTTCATCTTTTAAATAAATGAAAAAAAAAAATTGAACTAATAATTAAATATTTTTAAAGCAGTAGAATAAAACTGATGACAAGTGTTTTAATAAATAAAATATTTTACAGTATTTGTCATTAAATAATCTATCTGTCCATAATCCATTGATTTATTTAAAATGTAGTTAAGCTAGTTTTTAATACTATTATTAATAAAATCAAATATTTGAATGTGATGTGGGATATTTAATGGTTTAATGAAACATATGAATGAAAAATGAAGTTGGATAATGCATGAATATTCAATAGTAATATGCTATAGGTATTACACTGATATGACTGAAATGACAATGTGAATGATGATGAGTGAAACATACTTCCCTGTTTATTCTATAAATTTAAATGTATAAAACAAATGAACTAGAAAATCATTCTAACAAATCTGAGTACTGCTTTATGAACAAATAAAACAAGTAAGCATCCACTTAAACTGTACTGATTATGCATATAACAAGCTACCCCCCTATTCTTTCATTGATTATACCCTAAAATAAGCTACTAAACATTTAAGAAATCTTTTAATTACACCTACACTTACTTTTAATTACAGTTTTAAGTCAAAATAAAATTTTTTTAAAAATTTCACGTTATTTCATTTTTTTTTTAAAGATGATAATATCAGATATTACTGATATACTACCACACTACTATAATGACTATTTCTGGTGCAAAACCAGAAGGTCACAATATATATATATATATATTATATATATATATATATATATATATATATATATATATATATATATATATATATATATATATATTGCAACAGGGCACGTAAAATCAAACCCTATTGCAATAAATAGATAAATACGTAACCATATACTTAATGTATTATTATAAAAAAATATTATTACTTTACTAACAAAACTAAAATAAGTTGATGTATAATCACCGGTTACTTATGTGATTGTATTATGTTATAGATTTAATTATTTTTAATAAAAAAAGCTCATAAAAGAAAGGTATGTGGGCATCTACATGTGCTCTGATTTTTTTTTCTTTTTTGCCAAACCCAGCTGTACACATTGCTATGTATATGTATGAGTGTGTTTTAAATCAATGGAATATAAAAATTCATAAAATAAAAAACATTTTGTTTGATAAACTTGTAATATATATATTAAAAGTCAAAGAAAAAACTATAAATACCAAGATGGAAGACATTAATTTACAGAACAATGAAAGTGACTGTTGCAAAATCTTGGAATGTTGAGTTCTAATTGAATACTAATTAAACAAAGTGTAAAAAGCTTTTATGGTGCATTCCAATGAAGGCACATGCAATGTTAATGGAAATATAAAAAAGAAAAATGAATGAAAAGAAAAAAATTAAGAGAAGTAACAGAGTCCATAATTCCTGATTTGAAAAAGAAAGATAAATTTTAAAAAAAGATCATTATAAGTTTTAGAGTCATGAAGAAAGCAGGCTTTAGACTTATATAGAGAGAATAATCCAGTGATCAGTGTTATGCATTGGTAAAATGTGATTATGCTGGGGTAGAAACTTCAATGTGTGAGGTGTCCCAATTCTTCCCCTGAATGCATAATAGATGCCAGTATCTGAGAAGAGATGTCAAGCCTGAAAGATTGCCTAAATAAACAATAATGCTGGACTGTCATGATATGTGTCAATAGAATAAATAAATAAAATTCAGCCAAGTAGAATCCGAACTTTAAAAAATTAAGGTCATTGTCTAAGAACCAGGTAAATTCAATCAATTTCCCAAGGAAACACAGGTACCTTTTTCTGTTTGCATATATGTGTGACTTCTTAGTAATCTTAATCATTTAAACTCCATGTAATTCAGGAAAAAACTGTTCATTGACTTAATTGTGAACTTCTGTTCTTTACTTGCATGGAGAGTTTAAATTAATTTGTATGGTCATTATTATCATATTAATTCTTCCATGGTTGAACCCTTATTGTAATACATGTTATAGCGTATTTGAGTGTGGGGGTTTTGCTGGAAATAAAAAAAGAATAAACTGGAAAATGAAGAGAAAGAAAATCGTGAATCACTGAAATACTGAATTATAGAAAAAAATGAGGGAAATCAATCTATTGTATAATATGTCTATAATAAATAAATTTTAAAATGGATTTACTGAATATTGTGTATCTGCGCTAACAAAAAGAAAAACTGATAGGAATATTTAATAAATAATAAAAAAATAGAATTGATATTGACTTACATAAATATTATTACAAATAAATATGTATTAAAGGATGTTTTTTTTTTGTCTTGAGTTTTTTTTTATTAAGATTAAAATAGGTTAGATCTACTCCTGGTAATTTTACCACCCACCCTAACAAAGCTAGCCACAGGTCGAGTCATTTTATCATCCTATTATACTTCTATATTATCCAGTATAATTCTTATCTATGGGTAAGTTTGGCACTTGGAGTCTTTATTTAGACATCTATAAATATACTGTTATATGATATCCTCAAATCAAAACGATAATATAAAGATCAGATTTTATAAACAAATAATATGATTTGCTTTTGATTGTGTGTTTTTGGTTTTTTGTTCATACACGTATATAGATATATACACTAATACTCATGTAAAGACGAGTACATCAAGCAAAATAGTAAAAGGGGTGGACCCATTACAATGGCATCCCAATGAAAGGTCATCGAAGAGAAGTAGGTCAACAAAGGAAAGAAAAATATGAAATTAGCATGTACTTTTATATATATATATATTGTACCAAGTCAAACCACTGAAACCACCTACTTATCCGTATATATAAGTTTTGGTCGGTTTCAAACTCCTTCATAATACATTTATAATCTTATAAAGGTTATGTGAACAAACCGGCATGTTTGAGCAAAATGAGAGATCTTATTGATAGCTTTAACTATCAACAATGGCCCATCTCAGCTGCTAGATAAAAACCCCTACTATCCAAATACTTTATTTGTTTCGGGGTAAACCCCGGGGTGCCAGCTAGTCTGAGGACTAACGTATTCAGGGAGTAGGCTCATAATCCAGTGCTCGAAACAATTCCCTTAACTAGCTCAGTCTAATTTTAATCAATAATAAAATATTGGTAAGAAAAGATTGATAAAAAGAATTGACCGACAAATAGAGTTTAATTTTAAAGACAATTTATTAACTAACTAAATTTAAACATCTTTATAATCTAATTTAATACACGCACATTTTTAAATTAACATTTCTAAACTAGTTCAAATATTCTTATAGATTTTAATAGTAGAACAGTGGTATTTATCTAATTTAACTAATAACACTGATATAATGATCACGCACATATCAATTTATATAGCATTCACAAATATAATAAAACATTAATAGAATTTGACACTTAAACACACATATCAATAGTTCATTTTATGTATGATAGAGTTCATATAATTTGAATCTTAAATATTTATGAATTACAGTGGTGGCTATTATGTATAAATGATAATAAATAAAGGTTTACCTAGGATTTTTGGTAACATGGATATTGCTTGTTGTTGGCTGCTTCTGATGGATTATATCTAACTGGTTAGCTTTGGACGTTTCTTGAAGAGATTTTTATGCGAATCCATTTGTTTTATTTTGAAGACAGTTGAATGTTTGATGGAGGATTTCTGAGTTGTTATAAAGACATTATTTCATGGGCAGGTCTTGCTGATCTTGTTGGACTAAGGGCTGAACGAAGAGCGTATATTTCCATAAGATGCTCAGCAATGCATGTTGTTTCTGGATTCATAATATAAATGTACTGTTATCAAGACTGTCACTGCAAACTAGACTGAATAAAACTCTTTGTCTGATAAAATATTCAGTATTTATACCGATGAAGTGTTTTCCTTTTGATATCCTCCGGCAAATGTGCAATAGGTGTTGTTGAAATTCCTTTAATAATTAATCCTAAGACAATGTGTTTTTTGATTGATTGTTTAATTAGTAGTAGCTATTTCAAAATGTGTTGTTTTCATATCTTTAATTAATAGTGCACCACTGTGTTTTTTTTTAAATATATTTTTCATTTATTTATAATATTTAATACTGATACATTTTTTTTACATTCGCACGGACATATATAATTTTACTTTACACATTAAAACTAGTTTTAAGATTATTTTTCTTCTTTAATTTAAATGAAGAGATTTATATATATTTTTAAAGGTTTTAAATTGTATTTCACTAATAATAATAAACTCTTTACTTCCTTTTTATAAAACCTTCAGTTTAACTTTAAGAAAACCCCCTTCCCACTTTAAATTAATGATTTTTCAACTTTTATTTCAAACTCTTTTGTGAAAGATTTTTTTTGTTTTAATAATTTTTTTATGACAAAATTATTTTAGATACATGTGCCAATTTGGCCTTGGCACAATATATATATATATATATATATATATAAGTCTGCTTGTAGCAGTGAAACCTTTGGTAGTGTTTTAATATTATTTTTATGCTGGTCTGTTTAAATTTTAGATTTGGGGTAGTTTTGATTTTATATATATATATATATATATATATATATATATATATATATGGCTGCAGAAAGAAGCTTGCTATTAACTGAAAAAAGACCCTTTGATTCCTCTTGGAGGCCTTAAAGGAACCGAGCAGGGCAAATTCCTAATGTCCACTCCATACGTTCTTGTCATTGCAGCTGTTATTACTATGTGATTATTCATATAGTATATGAACATGGATGGGCTGCTCACCAACACGCATTAGCCAGCGTGGTGAGTTTATTGGCTTTTATCTCTGAGTTTAAGTTCAAAAAACACCATGGTCTTTCTTCTCAGTGCCTGATAAAGCAGAATGAATGTTTGTGTAAATGATAAAAAATTTTCCCAATACATAAATACAATTATGACAGACAAAAATAAAGCATGGCCCTTATTCCCAGGAGGCTGTAAAGTCACCTACCATGGCAGTGGTTGGTGACCGAAGGCGGAGGGTGCTAAGAATCCTTTGATTGCAGACCCAGGCTGCCGTTTGATGACAACTTTTTATTTAGGTACTTACAACTGCAGATCATATTCAAGTGAAGGAAGATTGCAAGAATTAGAAGAAGAATTGTCTTATATTAAATGGGACATTATTGGACTTTGTGAAGTTAGAAGAAAAGGTGAAGAAACAATTGATTTAAAAAGTGGACATATATTTTATTATAAAGGCACACATATTGGAAATACAGGTGGAGTAGGATTCATTATAAATAAAAAGTGGAAGAACAATATTGTGGAGATTGATGGTGTATCGGACAGAGTTGCAAGATTAGTTATACAACTTAATAGCAGATACCAAATGCAGACAATTCAGGTTTATGCCCCAACAAGTTCTCATAGTGATGAAGTAGTAGAAGATTTTTATATGGATGTACAAAAGGCTTTTGATCAGAGTAAACAACATTTTAAAATTGTTATGGGAGACTTTAATGCTAGAATTGGTAGACAAATGAAAGATGAAATTGCTGTAGGTAATTTTGGTTATGGTAATAGAAATGAGAGAGGACATAGACTTGTGGAGTTTGCAGAAAAAGAAAAACTTTGTATTATGAATTCATTTTTTGAGAAAAATGTTAAAAGGAAATGGACATGGAAGCATCCAAATGAAGGTACAGCAGAATTGGATTATATTTTGACTAACAGGAAGTACATATTTCAAGATTGTAATGTTCTTAATAAATTTAACACAGGAAGTGATCATCAATTAGTAAGGTGTAAGTTACATGTTAATGTAAAACTAGAGAGACAAAAATTATTAAAAAAAACAATATTTACAGTTGATATTCCTAATCTTCAGAAACATTCTAATGAATTTAAATTAGAACTTACAAATAGGTTTCAAGTGTTAGGAGATTTTGAACATGATTCAGATTTGAATGAAATTAATATGAAAATAACTACAGTTTTAAAAACTGAAACAGAGATAGCTGGTAGAAAAAAGCAGCAATTGACTAATAAAATTTCTACTGAGACTAAAGAATTTATGAACAAAAGAAGGAATATGAAGATATACAAAAATGATGTATTAAAAAGAATTGAATATCTCGAATTTTGTAAAATGGTACAGAAAAGAATTGAAAATGATATAAGAAAGTATAACTGTGAAATAGCAAGGAAAGCTGTAGAAGAAAATAAAAGTCTCAAGAATGTTAAACAACATTTTGGTATTGCTAGGAAATTTATATCTGCAATAAGAAAAAAAGGTGGAATTATTACTAAAAAGAGAGATGACATCATGAAATTGGTAGAAGATTTTTATCAAGAATTATATAGTAATAAAGAACAAGTACCTCCTATATCTATTACATCTTCTGAATTGCCCAGAATTTTAAATGAAGAAGTGAGACATGCAATTAAATGTATGAAGAAAGGAAAGGCTCCAGGAAATGATGGAATTTTAATTGATATATTAAAAGAAGCAGGTGAAGAAATAGAAACAATTTTAGCAAAGTTATATACCAAATGTCTAAATGATAAAGATGTACCGGAAGATTGGAAGAATGCAGTAATAATATTAATATTTAAAAAAGGTGATAAAGAAGATATTAGAAATTACAGACCTATCAGCCTTTTATCAGTTTTATATAAAATTTTTACCAAGATAATTACAACTCGTCTACAGAGAAATTTCCACCAACCAAGAGAACAAGCTGGATTTAAAAGTGGGTTTAGTACAATAGATCATATCCAGGTATTGAGAGAAGTCATAGAAAGGACAAATGAATATGAGTTGTCATTATGTTTTGGATTTGTAGATTATGAAAAGGCATTTGATTCTATACACATTTCTTCAGTGATTAAAGCATTGGATCATCAAGGTATAGATCCAAGATATTGCCATATTTTAAAGAATATTTATAAAAATGCAACAGCAACAATTAGATTACATAATGATACTGGAAAAATCAACATTGAGAAAGGTGTAAGACAAGGTGACTCCATATCTCCAAAACTTTTTACAGCAGTGCTGCAAGAAGTATTTTGTGGATTAAAATGGGAAACTAAAGGAATGAAAGTAAATGGAGAGTATTTAAGTCATTTAGATTTTGCAGATGATGTAGTTGTTTTTGCAAATAATGCTTCAGAGCTGCAGGAAATGTTGCAGGAGTTAGCAGATGAAAGTAGAAAAGTAGGACTAAAGATAAATGTTAAAAAGACTAAAGTAATGTTTAATCGATTTGCTCAAAATATGAAAATAAAAATTGATTATGAAGAATTAGAAGAAGTTAACAGTTACAAATACCTTGGTCAGATTATTAATACAGATGGAAACATAATGAAGGAAATTAATCATAGAATTAAACTTGTTTGGAATGCTTTTGGTAGAAATAACTTGACACTAAAAGGAAATATGCCTATGCGTTTGAAAAAAAATTTTTTTAGCAAATGTGTTTTACCAGTTCTTACTTATAGATCTGAGACTTGGACACTTAACAGAAGAGCAATACAGAGACTTCAGACCACTCAAAGGAGTATGGAGAGATGTATGTTGGGAATAACAAGAAGAGATCGAAAACACAATGTATGGGTAAGACAACAAACAGGTGCTACTGATCTTATTGAAAAAATGATTGAAATGGAGTTGGGCTGGACATATTGCTAGAAGAAATGATAATAGATGGACAATTGAAATTTTAAACTGGATTCCAAGAGATTGTAAAAGACCCAGAAAGAGACCACATATGAGATGGATGGATGAAATAAGAAAATGTGCAGGGGTGTTGTGGAAAAGAGAAGCTAAAGATCGGAGAAGATGGATTAAACTTGGAGAGACCTTCATGCTGCAGTGGATTGATAATGGTTGATGATATATATATATATATATATATATATATCAGTTTTTGTCAGATTATTATTGTTTTAGCAAAAATTAAAAGAAAATTTGAAAAATGGAAGGTATATTATATTCGCAGAGTTGGATGTAGTTAATGTTAAATTTTTATAAGAATGAAAAAAAAAATTTTTAAACTGTATGAAAAATCCCAACTGAGTGCAGAATATAAAAGCGTTTTCATAAAGTGATCAATTTAGGTTAGACTAGTTTTGAAGAACTTTCTTTTTTATTACGGATTTTTTTTATGTAAATAATAGACGTAAATGTTCTTCTTGTTCATGGTTGATTTTTTTTAAAAAAGTAATACAAATATTTAAAAAATTAAATGATTCTTTAAGTGGTTAACCTTTACAATCAATCCATTTTAATGAGATACAAAATAATTATTTGATTTTCTGCCACTTATGACTATAAGATGTCATAACTAAATAAAAATAAATAATAAATTTAATTTTTTTTCTTATTAAATTAATGTTGTTTTAAAGGAAATTCGTGAAATAAATTATATTTAATTTACACCCAAACAGTAGCTATGATTTTAATGTATTTTACATTTTTTACTTTTATAATATTTCAGACAATTTGCTGGATTTTAAACTAACTTTGAAAACAAAGGTTTTGAAATAACAATAGTCTATCTGTACTAGTTTTCAAAGCAAAGTTTTATAAAAATGGAAAACAAAAGTAAGTTTAATTAGTGGGTAGGCCAGGTCAGGCTACTCAAATTTTTCACATGTATATATATATGGTAAACTCTTGCATATATATAGGGCAGAATATGTAAGTCATTAAGAAATATTGAAGGTATAAGAAAGTCAGGGAAGGGGGCAGCACTGTGCTTTGGGGGTTTGGAGATTCAGAATCTAGAACGTAGAGAGCAAAAGGAAAATATATATATATCACATAAAGAGGATGGAGTTGATAAGAATAAAAGTATATGGGGGAAAGAAAAAAGAGATGCCAGTAGATCACCTTAGGAATCTACAAAGATACTTTGAGAGTTATGGTATGTCAGATGAGGTGTTAGTGTCTTACCACCTAGAAGGACAGGCCATGGCTTGGTGGAACTTATTGCTACATCAGCCACAGACATTTCTAGATTATAAGACAGTCCTGGAGAGAGCTTTCTGGAGTGAAGAAAGAGAGGACAACATTAGATCCCAATTGATAAAAAGAGAAATTCCAAAAGGATGGACAAGAAAATTATTTGCATTTTTAGGCATCAAGTAGCCATACTCAAGACATTATAAGCATGTAAGTTGTCAGAGAAACTGATTGTGAAAATAGATGCTAAAGAAGAAGGAGATAACTCAATTAAAGAAATAGACAAGATATTGAGTCAGATGGAAATAAGTGTGCAAATAAGACAGATCCAAGAAAAAAAGAAAGTAAACCATGGGAGAGATATAATATTCAGACAGCAACCAAATTTAAAACACATGGGGAACCTAATTTGTTCATGGGAGAGCAGTGTACCAAGTTATCATGCCAAACATGTTATTAGGGAGGACTGTGTATCAAGTTATGCATGTCAAACATGCCCAAAAATACAGATAGCAGTAAGACAGACCAAAGTGAAAGTGCTTATTGATTCAGGGAGTCAGGTCTCTGTAATAACAGAAAGATTGTTTTATAAACTCACCAGAAAACAACCAAATATACCTGTTCTCCCATTGAAAACTGTACAAGTGGTGATGGACAACAACAGAAAGGCCAAGGTAGAACCAAATATACCTGTTCATTGCTGGAAGTTAAAATCCATGGAGCAAGTTGCCCCTATGTATTTCCTAATCATAAAAAATTTAATTTGTGTGTCTTATTTGGGAATTGACTTTTTATACAAACATAAATGTAAGTTGAATCATGAAAGTAAATTAGCCATGTGAAATGGGGAGGTGGTTGGATTTATAATGGATAGCATGGATAGTTCAATAGGGGCTTTGCAAGTTGCCAATGAACACAATGATGACTTGATAACAGACAAAATAGACCAGGTGAAAATAACTTGGGGAGGAGAGAAGGAAGTACTAAGAAAGATACTGACTGAATACAATCAGGTATTTTCAGACAGGCCAGGCATGATCCCAGGGTTTGAACAAAGGATTCAGGTAAACAAAATCCACACATTTAAAGCAAAATCATATCCAAATTCTCCTCAATATAGCGAACAAATAATCAAGTGTTGGAATGTGATATTATATCAAAAAAGCTCCTCAGCTTATTATAACCTGATAATTATCATCAAGAAAAAGGATATCTCTGTATGGTTATGTTTTGATGTGAGGCAATTGAATAAAGTCACAGTTCCAGATTGTAACATACCACCAACTATGCAAAAATTATTTGAGAGATTTAACGAAAAAAGAGCTTTTTCAACATTTGATCTGACAGCAAGCTATTGGCAGATAAGGTTGCACCCAGAAGATCATAAATACACTGCCTTTAGATATGATGGCTGTTCATATCAGTTTAACTGTATGCTATTTGGCCTGATTAACAGTAGGACTGGCTTACTACAATGTTTAGATCAGGTATTATCTGATGAAGTCAAAAAAAATTTTACAATGTATGTGGACATTGTATTGGTGGCATCAGCTAATGTGGAAGAACTTGCCAAAGATGTGGAAATAATTTTAAAGAAATGTTGGAATAAAGGAATCAAGGTAAACCTGAAGAAATTGTGCTATTTGAAAAGAAAGTTACACTCTCGAGCCACATTATAGGATCACAGCATGTCCGGCTACACCCAGATAAAATCTCAGCCATTCAATGTTTTCCAGCACTTAGGTCCAAGAAGCAGATGCTTTTGGATATGCGTAATTTCTACAACTGTTTTCAGGAGTAGTTTTCTTAACATATGGAACCACTAGTTAGATTACTGGAAAAAGATGTAGTGTGGGAGTGGGGCAAAAAGCAATGCCAGATATTTGGGAAGATAAAGTAAAGGTTCATGAAGCATGAAATGCTGACTTTTTCCGACTATGAGAAACCCTTTGTATGCAGACTGACAGCAGTGGATATGGGCTGGGAGCACCAGTATCACAGATTCAAAAGGATTGTCAGATGCAAGTGCTGTATTTCTTATGTTGCCTGCTCAAGGATCTGGAGCATCATTATACTGCCACCAAAAAGAAAGCTTCAGCCATTTTTTGGTCATTCCAAAAACTTGCACATTGTTATTGGGATAAAAAATAATTGTGGTTACAGATCACAAGAGTTTATAATTTATTAACCACGGTTATCTGACAAATAGTCAGTTGGTGCATGGGAGCCTATATCTTCAAGAATATAATTATGTGGTAAAGCATTGTAAGGGGTAAGATCTTAGCCATAACCCAGTGCATTTCCCATCATCTTAAAGCTAAAAATTTATATGTGACAGAAATAAACCCAAGGGTTAATGAGGGGGGGGGAATGATTTTAAAAAATTGGCCCAATGTCAGAGGTCAATAATCACACAACTGAAAGGGAATAAAAGCAAAAATGATGATGAGTCCAGATGCAGTATTAACAGATTCAAACTTGTCCAAACTGTTCTCCAATACACACCAAAATGGGGACTGGAAAGATGGAGACTGATACCCCAGCAAATAAGGAATGTGGTGGTAACTTATGTCCACCAAATGTATGGACATTTGGGGCATGGAAAATTGAAAAGTGCCTTAGGCAGTGGTTTTATTGGCCAGGCATGCATGGTATTGTCATGGGAATGATCAGCCAATGTGAACTTTTCCAGAAAACTAAGCCTGCTAAGAGGAATTATGCAGGCCTAATGAGCTCCATAATCCTAAAGAAGCCATGTGAGATGATTGCCATAGATTATTATAGGCCATTGACTGCCTTTAATAGTAAAAAAATATTTGTTGGTGGTATATAATCTATTCTGTAAATTTGTGGCTGCATATCCCATGACTCAAGCAAATACCCAAAAGAAATATTTTACTGTGATAGCAAAACCTCAAAGCAACCACTCAGATCATGGTACACCATTTATCTCTGTTGATTGGAAAGCATGGGTTCAGAAGTCAGGGGTTCAACACATATTAACATCAATTAGGAATCCCCAATTGTACCCATGTGAGCAGATGATGCCTGAGTTAGGCAGGTTGTGTAGGACATACATCTGAACTAATCACTGAGGATGGGTTATCTATATAAATTGGGAAGTTAATTGAGTCCACATGGTTCTCTCCTATCTGACTCCAGTTTAACAAACATGCTTCCAAATTAATCAAGGCCAAAATACCAGGACTAAAAGAAATGTCAATAAATGTGGAAAAGTATCAACAACAGGCATATACACTTTATGAAGTCAGGAAAGAAACAAACACACACTGGAGAGGCCTCATTGGTTTAAAGGTGGTGATCTAGTCATGGTGAAAACCCCACATGTGAGTAATGTGGGGAAATTTATCTGTAAGAAATTTTGCAGTTTATATGAGGGATCATTCCCTATCGTTAAGTGTCAAGGAAATAATGCATTCTCAGTGAATACTAGGCAGGAGGTAAAAGGATCATACAATGCTCATTCCCTCAAGCTCATGCCTTTGTGAACAATTCACAATATTTAGGTGCCATTCAAATACATAAACCATATTTAAAGGTTTCCGGGAGGGGGGTATTGCAACAGGGCATGTATAATAAATAACGACAAATATGTATTTATATACTTAATGTATTATTATAAAAAAATATTATTACTTTATTAACAAAACTACAATATACAAGTTGTTGTATAATCAACGATCATTTGTGTGGTTGTATTATGTTATATCTTTAGTTATTTTTAATGAAAAAAGCTCATAAAAAAGAAGTATGGGGGAGTATACACATGCTCTGATTTTTTTTTTTGCCAAACCCAGCTATACACACATTTTTATGTTTAATGTATGAGTATGTTTTAAATCAATGGAATATGAAAATTCATAAAATAAAGCTAAAAACATTTTGTTTGATAAACTTGTATTATATATATATATATTGTGCCCTTTTGTATATATATTTTGACTTTTTATATATATATATATATATATATATATTAAAAGTCAAAGAAAAAACTATAAATACCAAGATGGAAGACATTGATTTACAGAACAATGAAAGTGACTGTTGCAAAACTTTGGAATGTTGAGTTCTAATTGAATACTAATTAAAAAAGTGTAAAAAGCTTTTATGCTGTGCTGCATTCCAACAAAGGCACATTGAATATTAATTAAAATATGGAAAATGAATGAAAAGAAAAGAATTAAGAGAAGGGGCAAACTCGGCATTTCCTGATTTGAAAAAAAAAAGATAAATTTAAAAAAAAAGAATAGAGTCATGAAGAAAGCAGGCTTTAGACTTATATAGAGAGAATAATCCAGAGTTCAACATTATACATTGGTAAAATATGATTATGCTGGGGTAGTAACTTCAATGTGTGAGGTGTCCCAATCCTTCCCCTGAATGTATAGTAGCTGGCTTTATCTCAGAAAAAAATAAACAATAATATTGGACCATCATGATATGTGTCAAAAGAATAAATAAATAAATAAATAAAATTCAGTGAAGTGGAATCCGAACTTTAAAAAATTAAGTTCATCATCCAAGGACTGGAGATTCTCTTTCACCAGATGAATTCAATCAATTGTGCAGGGAAACACAAGCACGTTTTTCTGTTTGCATATGTGTGACTTCTTAGTAAGCTTAATTAAACTCCACATAATTCAGGAAAAAATTGTTGGTTGACTTAATTGTTAACTTTTTTACTTGCAAAGAGAGTTTAAATTAATTTGTACTGTCATTATTATTGTATTAATTCTTTCATGATTGAACCCTTATTGCAATACATGTTATGGCATATTTGTGTGTGGGGGTTTTGGTGAAAAGAAAAAAGAGTAAACTGGAAAAAAAGGAAAAAGAAATAGGGAATCACAGAAATACTGAGTTACAGAAAAAAAGGTGAGAAAGCAATCTATGGTATAATATGTCTATAATAAATGAATTTTAAAATGGGTTTACTGAAAATCGTGTATCATCTGTGCTAACAAAAAGGAAAAGTGATAGGAATATTTAATAAAACAATAGAATTAATATTGACTTACATAAATATTATTACAAATAAATATGTATTAAATGATGACATAAATATTATTACAAATAAATACATATTAAATGATGAATGTTTTTTTTTGTTTCGAGTTTTTTTTATTAAGATTAAAATAGGTTAAATGTACTCCCAGTAATTTTATCACTCACCGTGAGAAAGCTAGCTGCAGGTTGGGTCATTTTATCATCCTATTATACTTCCATATTATCCAGTATAATTCTTACCTACGGGTGAGATTGGCACTTGAAGTCTTTATTTAGATGTCCTAAATATACTGTTGTATGATATCGAAGAGTATTATATTTATTTAGTATATCCTAAAATCAAAGTGATAATATAAAGATCAGATTTTATAAACAGTAATAATATGATTCACTTTTGATTGTGTGTTTTTGGTTTTTTGTTCATATGTGTTTATAGTTATATAAGCCCATGCTCATGTAAAAATGAGTACATCAAGCAAGATAGGAAAAAACATGGACCCATTACAATATATAAGTGTCGACATGGTTCTATATGTATCATCATACATATATATGCGAACAAATGACTATGATATCATCAGTTTATATATATTACAGTGTGTATATTTATTTTAAAATAATATTTGTTATATATTTGCTTTGTTAAAAAGTTGTTTTACATTAAAAATTGTGTATATATAGGCATGGTCTACACATGAGTGTGTTATATATAGAGTGGTATTGTTAAAAGTTGTAACATTCATAATTTTGACTTTAAATAAGTCATAAACAAAAGCCTTATTGGGAACATCTGTTTTGGCATATCTTCATGAGATAATTTAAATTGTTTCTAAGCAATAATATTTTCAAAAAATATATAATTTTAAAAAACAAAATTATTGAACTGAAACTATTGAAGTCATTAGGAATTTAAATAGTCAAGTTTAAATAAAAATGTCCTATTAAAAAGTAATAGGAAGTTTTAAATGTATTGAGTTATAAATTATTCAGAAAGTGCTAATTGATTCTCAAGAAGTAAGTGGTCTTGTTGACAGCAAGGTGTTCTAAGCCTTGAAACATAAATAGGCCACATTTTGACTGTGAATATTCTTTCTATAATTTTGAAAAATGTTGTCTACCAGAATTCACACCAGTTTTCACTCTAACATGTATAGATATACAAACATATATTTGCTGTCTCTCTGGCAGAACATGGCAATCTTTACTCACCTCTACATTCCTGATGGCATGATCATCATCACAAGGAGAAGAAACCATCCAGCAGCCTACCACAAGAAGACCATTTAATCAAGACCACCTATTCTGAAGAAAATGTTACTATGCCCAATGTCTTATTTGCCTACATTATAACCTACAACCAACACAGGATTGGTAATATTCTTTTAAAAGACTGCAGAGCTCTATAATTTAATGTTTAAATCTGTAATCTTAATATTAAACTAGCTTGTTTACTATAATGAATGTCAAATATTATTTCTTAAAACTTTGTTAAATTAAATCATTTATAAAATAAAACTATGTTAAACTTGCCTGAATTCATCTTATAATATAAAATAATTTATTATCAACCTTATTTCTTAAAATGTGTTAAATTAAATCATAACTATGTAAAACTTGCCTGAATTTATCTTTATTATGTAAAATAATTTCTTCTTCTAATCTTGTAAACTTGCCTGAATTCTTCTTTATATAGTGAAATAATTTATCTTTTATAATTTATAAATACAGAAATCAGTTATGACTTAAATTTCTTAAAACTGCAGTCATGCCTAGATTTATTGCTATTTAAATTTATGATATATGTTATAATATGCCCATTTTTCAGAACAGCAAATAGTAATTGTTAACTAACTTTCAGTGAAGATAATTAAAATCTCCATTTTAAATATTTTTAAAATGCTACTACATGTATTACATAGCTTTTTCACCATGTGCTTGTTATTATCATGGTTTTGTATATGTTATAACCTCATCAGTTATTATAATTTATGGCTTTTAATATGCCTTGGTTAGAAGTGATATGCTAGCTAGAGATGATATTAAAATAGATTTGTTAATGTTTATTAATGCCAATCAAATATACATTTCCTCTTTAATTACATATATATATGTAATTAAATGTCCCATTGTAATTAAAGAGGAATATATATATTTTATATATATATATATATATTGTAATGGGATGGGGAGATATAGTATGTGGAAGGAGGAGTGATGGAAAATCATCATCAACTCCTAGTCAATACAAAATGAAATATCAATAATTTACAAAGCATATAACTAAGATATACTTAAGGGGATCATGAGATCAAAAAAATCTCTATGAGATTGAGAGATCAGAAAAGCATAATTAACCATCAACCAACATTATCAAAAAGTAAATAATTATAAGTACACCTGGGTCTCGTTTTACGTGATAGATAGGTTCCTCAAAAAACACATGCAAAAGAAATCACACAAAAATAGATGTAACTTACCTTGAAAAAGGGGGGATACGGACTGTGATTTTTCAAAAATCACATAAAAGCAAAGCAGCAATGTAAAATTACTTTAAAATTCGCGCAAAAAAAAAATAAGGAAATAAAATATGACTAATAAAAAATTTCAAATTTGAATAAAATTGATACAAGACATACTTTTTTTAACTATAATATTTAATTTTATTCAAAACATATATTTTTATGCATAATTTACAGTACAGTAATTGACATTTTTTACATATGTTTTAATTATTTTGCTACTTGCCAAAAAACAGGTTCATTTGCAAACTGGTAAAAAATCAGATTCTTCACAAGAAAAAATACAACTAGAACCAACTTCACTCTCATGTTGTGTTAATGGTTTTCTTGTAACAATGTAATTAGTAATTAATCTTTGAGATGATGATTTTATTAATTGTTTATGAAGCTCACGATATCCAGACATACAACCATTGGAATTTAAGAGCATGTTCATGATTATTGTCATTAATAAGAAAATAATTAAAAATAAACTTGCAGACACTAAATGATTAATAATTGATTATGTTCTCTTTTAAAAAGCAAACACAGAATGTGATTTAAAATGCAAAATTAACACGCACAATGTTTGAACAAATTTGCATTATAATCTTGTAAAATTTAATGTGGGTATACATAAAATGTGGAAATCATGATTTTAATTTCATTATTGCATAAAATCTTACTATTATAAAGCACTGAAAATATTGAAATTACTAAGATGAAAGTCGAATTCCAGTAATGTGCTATTACTTTCAATATGACATAAGTGTGTGAAATTTATTATATAAAGTAATAGCGCATTATTGGAGTTCGACTTCTGAAGAAACATGAATCATGTAACTTCAAAATTGCATTAAATACATCCATGTAAAATGAGACCCAGGTGTATGTAATACTCAAAATACCATTCATCATCATGCATGATCAAACTACATCAGAATACAATCAACAGTCCATCTTGTGGCTATATTTGAACAATAAAAAATATAAATCAACAGTCAACCTTGTTACTGGATTGAAAATGGGTCTTCTGTAGACCAGGTTAATTACTGAGCATTTGCTGTCTTGGGAAATTATTTAAACATAACTTAGATGCACCACATAAGTGCTCATCCATAAGAATGCATAAGAATCAAACAATAATGCTGGGGCATTAAAATATGTTGATCATCATTAATGCTCAGGCCACTTGTAATGGCCAACTATAAAATTAACTTCTCATAAGACTAAACTAAAATAAAACATAGTGCATGGGCTTTAAAGAGTATTCTCTTTGTGTCAACCAGGATTATGGTTGATCATTTCTGGGTACCCAAGAGCACTAAATCCACATCTCCATTTATATTTTCATTTTGGGCTCAAATCTAGCTGAGAGAACATAAGATCTATTATGGTATATGGCCAAGAGATGATGCAATACAATTTTTAACAATTGAAATATAAGTTTATTAACAAAAATAAAAATGACATTAAAGTTTCTAGAATTAAGTTACATACATAAGCCCTCTGACTTTGATTTACATGATTAATACATTAGGTTTACTGAAAATCCACTCAGCACACAGGCATGTGGCTTGATACAAAATGAACATGTTTGAATTGATGTTTAATTTTAAAAAATAATCAAAATTTTTCATATAAGTATCTGACACATTGTTATTTACAATACAATTGACATATATATGCACACATACATGTGTGTGTGACATTTCTGAAGATATTTAACTTGGTCCGTAAAAATAATAAATTATTAAACTTTTTAACTTATATTTTAATAAGACCATACCTATACTAGGTTTAATAAAACATGTATATAGAATTGCACAGATTATTAACATAACAAATCTAATTTTGTCAAAACAATAAAAAAACCTTACTTTTTATAATTACAAATTCCATTTTGAATATACATAAAATTTACATATTTGTTAGAATAATAAAGTTATTTTCACAATTATTCTTTGTTGAAAATGTATAAATTGCCACTTATCTTAAAAGACATACATGTATACATAAAAAGCAGCATAAGTACACAACTTTCATCAAGCTTACTCTTGGTAAGCTTGGTTTTTGGTCCATCAGAATATAATACAGGTTTGTTGTCATCATCAGGAAAGATATAATCTCTGTAAAATGTTAGTCTGTAGTTGGTCTCTTTCTGTCTAGGATTATTCCAGGCAAGCAGCTATCTTGGTTTGATAGATTTCAGGTAAGCAACTGTCCTCTCCGCATTTAAGGTTATGACTTTCAGCACAAAGAAGTGTGTCATTTTACTCCATGTGAATTCAAACTCTTGCAAAGGAAAATAGAATCAGTTCCTAAATCTACTGTCCTGCCTTCAGCTACATCAGTTCACGGTAACCATTCTGCCAACTCTATGGTCAGCTAAAATTAACTGCTACAAACTTCAACAAGCTGCAACAAAATATTGTAACCAACTTTGCAGCTGACCCATTCTTACAAAAACTATTATCCAGAATGCAGCTGATATTTTTATCAGCCTTTTATTGAATCATCTGAGATGATAGCAACACCTTGATTGAAAACAGTTTTATTTTTATCTCTCTAATCCCTTGGAATCTACATACATGTTTTTACTTAGATAATAGAAATTTACAAATTAATTAAAGATTTCAAAAATATATATTTTTTTAAAATTATCAGAAAACACGCTTACTTTTAAATTTCAAAATCAGAATTACAAATAATATTTATCAGATCTTTTTAAATATTAATTTCATAATGAAATTTTATTTTAACCCAAGAGTTATTTAACCCGTTACTGATTTTTTTTTTCAGGAAATATAAAAAAATATCTACAAAAATTTATGTCTGTGTTTATTTTCACTTTTCCTTTATTTATATATATATATATGCAAAGTTATAAATAAATATTTAAAAATACAGTATTTAAAAGCTTATAAAAAATATATGTATAACTGTCACTTAGGAGCACTTTCAACTAACTTGTAGCTTTGTCAACTATCATGTTTAAAATGTTAGCTTTCCCATAATTCTATGATGTCAACTTTCCCATAATTCTGTGATCTTAATGTTTGCTGCTTGCCTATTAACCAAATGTTGCTTGTATTGCCATATCAACATCACCTCTTTAATTTTCCTTTTATTATTATTTCTTTCAGTTTCCAATATTTTTACATTGTTACAATTAAAATTGAAACCATAAATACATGATTTATTATGGTTATAAAAGACAGAAGCTGATAAATTATTATTTTTAAAATTTTGTTTTGTATTTTGAACCCTTTTAAATAACAAAAGTGTTCCTTTGTTCTTTTTTCCAATGTGCACCTCGATTCACCTATATATCCAAGACACACCCACATGTCCATTTGTAAATGATACAATTTTTATTTGTAAATAATGTTTTATCCTTTGAATTGTTTATTAATTTATTTAATGTAGGTGGTGCATAAAATGCAATATCACATATTCCTTTATAAATTTTCTTAATGAAACTTGCCTGTTGATTTGAAATATATGGTATTAATATCCACAATTTTTTATCAGAAGAATTAACACTATTATTATTTTTATATTTATAAGTAAAATTTTTAATATTATAATAAACAGAATCATAATTGTATCCAACATTTAACAATTCATTATAATAAATTTCAATATTTTTAATTTTATCTGATGCATATTTACAAAAGTTATCATTTGTAAATAAAAAGGATTTCAAACCTGCCATTTTATGTGACATTGGTACTTTTGATTCATATGGAATATATTCTCTTTTTGCTATTGGTTTAAGAGTCATATAGTAATCCAGTTTATCCTTGTTTCTGGTTATCTTGAGATCTAAAAATAGTACACTCATTAAATTTTCATCTGTTTTAATCCAATTTAAGCCCTTTATATTATTTAATTCCTTGAACAAATCATTAATAGCATTTGGCTTTCCACAAACAAAAACATCATCAACATATCGATTGTATAAAATAATATCTTTCTGATAATGATCCTTTTTAAAAATATTTTCTTCATAGGTAGATATAACAAAATTACATATCTAGGCAACTGTAGGAAGTCCCATGGGCCACCCATTATTCATTTTATAAAATACATGCTTAAAAATTGCATAAATGTTTCTATCAATAAAGTTTAATGTTTCAATAATAAATTTTATTATTTTAACATTAACATTTTTTAATTTCAATGCATTCTTAATTATTTCAATAGAAGTCATTCTGTCAATTGATCCGTACATTTCACTGATATCAAAGGTACAAATTACATCATAATTATCAATAACAACATTATTAATTTTACCAATGGAATCAAATGATGAACGTTTTGTATACATACCAAAACCAAGAATTTATTGTAACATATTCTCAATTAATTTACATGTTTCATAATAGAAAGCATCCCCAAAATCAATCATTAAACGTAATGGTTCTTTATGCAATTTTATATTTGAAAATATTCTAGGACATACTGCAGCCAAGGGATAAATTCTATAATAAGTACTATTATCAATTACATTATTTTTGGCTTTTTTTAAAATGTTATTTACAAATTGAACATGTAAACTTTCAATATTTACCTTGTTAACCTTTATAAAATTAAGAATACTCTTTGAGTAATGACTTTATTTTCATAATCCGATTTTAGTAACAAGCACATCCGTAAGCCTTTATCCTCTTTTATACAGACAAGATTATTTTCAGATGTAAATTATCTAAATTTAGAAATTTGTTTGTTTCAATTATTATTTATTGCAAATCCAAAATTCTTTTCTTTTACTTTTTTAACTAAGTCGTTGCCAACTTGGCAATGACTTAGTTACAAAAGTAAAAGAAAAGAATTTTGGATTTGCAATAAATAATTGCAACGAACAAATTTCTAAATTTAGAAAATTTACATCTGAAAATAATCTTGTCTGTATAAAAGAGGATAAAGGCTTACGGATGTGCTTGTTACTAAAATCGGATTATGAAAATAAAGTCATTACTCAAAGAGTATTCTTAATTTTATAAAGGTTAACAAAGTAAATATTGAAAGTTTACGTGTTCAATTTGTAAATAACATTTAAAAAAAAACCAAAAATTGATAATAGTACTTATTATAGAATTTATCCCTTGGCTGCAGTATGTACTAGATTATTTTCAAATATAAAATTGCATAAAGAAAAAGAACCATTATGTTTAATGATTGATTTTGGGGTGCTTTCTATTATGAAACATGTAAATTAATTGAGAATATGTTACAATAAATTCTTGGTTTTGGTATGTATACAAAACGTTCATCATTTGCTTCCATTGGTAAAATTAATAACGTTGTTATTGATAATTATGATGTAATTTGTATCTTTGATATCAGTGAAATGTATGGATCAATTGACAGAATGACTTCTATTGAAATAATTAAGAATGCATTGAAATTAAAAAATGTTAACATTAAAATAATAAAATTTATTATTGAAATATTAAACTTTATTGATAGAAACATTTATGCAATTTTTAAGCACAAATTTTATAAAATGAATAATGGGTGGCCCATGGGACTTCCTACAGTTGCCTAGATATGTAATTTTGTTATATATACCTATGAAGAAAATATTTTTAAAAAGGATCATTATCAGAAAGATATTATTTTATACAATCGATATGTTGATGATGTTTTTGTTTGTGGAAAGCCAAATGCTATTAATGATTTGTTCAAGGAATTAAATAATATAAAGGGCTTAAAGTGGATTAAAACAGATGAAAATTTAATGAGTGTACAATTTTTAGATCTCAAGATAACCAGAAACAAGGATAAACTGGATTACTATATGACTCTTAAACCAATAGCAAAAAGAGGAAATATTCCATATGAATCAAAAGTACTAATGTCACATAAAATGGCAGGTTTGAAATCCTTTTTATTTAGAAATGATAACCTTTGTAAATATGCATCAGATAAAACTAAAAATATTGAAATTTATTATAATGAATTGTTAAATGTTGGATACAATTATGATTCTGTTTATTATAATATTAAAAATTTTACTTATAAATATAAAAATAATAATAGTGTTAATTCTTCTGATAAAAAATTGTGGATATCAATACCATATATTTCAAATCAACAGGCAAGTTTCATTAAGAAAATTTATAAAGGAATATGTGATATTGCATTTTATGCACCACCTACATTAAATAAATTAATAAACAATTCAAAGGATAAAACTTTATTTACAAATAAAAATTGTATCATTTACAAATGGACATGTGGATGTGGCTTGGATATATAGGTGAATCGAGGTGCACATTGGAAAAAAGAACAAAGGAACACTTTTGTTATTTAAAAGGGTTCAAAATACAAAACAAAATTTTAAAAATAATAATTTATCAGCTTCTGTCTTTTATGACCATAATAAATCATGTATATATGGTTTTAATTTTAATTATAACAATGTAAAAATATTGGAAACTGAAAGAAATAATAATAAAAGGAAAATTAAAGAGGCGATGTTGATATGGCAATACAAGCAACATTTGGTTAATAGGCAAGCAGCAAACATTAAGATCACAGAATTATGGGAAAGTTGACATCATTGAATTATGGGAAAGGTGACATTTTAAACGTGATAGTTGACAAAGCTACAAGTTAGTTGAAAGCACTCCTAAGTGACGGTTTTACATATATTTTTATAAGCTTTTAAATACTATATTTTTAAATATTTATTTATAAATTTGCATATATTATTTTGAAGAAATACAGACATCGATTTATAATATTATATATATATATTCAAAATAATACAATAATTAATACAGTAAAAAATATTTAAAATATATATATATACCACAATTTAATAGAAGTACTTTCACTATCTATGTAGTCATTGTCAACTAGATTCAAATAGTATTACAAAAAAAACCATAACAAATGTAAACAAAAACTAGATGTAGTATTTTAAATCAAAGTTGTGCAATATATTAATGGCTGTGCGTTTGAGGAAAGTCATATATAGATGAATCTCGATGTACATTGGAGAAAAGATCAAAGGAGCATTTGTTGTTATATAAATGAATACAAAAATCAAGACAAGATAATGTTAGAAATGATGATGTATCACCATCATTATTTTTTTGATCATAATGTAACATGTAATTATGGTTTTGATTTTGATTTCAATAAATTTAAGATTTTGTGTATTGAAAGAAATAATAATAAATGAAAAATTAAAGAAGCTATGTTAATAAAAAGTGAAAAGCAACATTTGATAAATAGACAGGCTGCCAATATAAAAATTAATGAATTGTGGGAAAATTGATGTATGACATATTTCTTTTTGTTTACAATTGTAACGGTTTTTTGTAATACAATTTGAATCTAGTTGACAATGACTACATAGATAGTTGAAAGTACTTCTATTAAATTGTGGTATGTATTTGTTTTTAAAATATTTTTTGCTGTATTAATTATTGTATTGTTTTGAATAATTGTATATATTTTATTATAATTGGAATACAGACATTGATTAATAATTTATATATATATATATTGTAACATGACCACTATACAACCCCTTTATTACCTCGGTTGTAACAATTTCCTGATGAGCATGTTGCAGGAAGGAACTATCGGTTGGCATTACCCAATGCAGATGTTAACCCCCCCTACAACAATATTTTCTGCTCATCAGAAGATGTAGCACCATAGAGACTGAAAGCATCTAGACATTTCTGTGTTTGGTTTTTCAAATGGTGCCACTCGAGTTCCATCTCACTACAATCTGACTTGCGTAGGTCTAGTTATGCCAGACATAGCTCAGGAGGCATAAAATTCTCATGAACAAGTGTGCTGAATGATGAGTGATGCAATAAAAAAAAATATAGAATTGAACAATTGGAAAACTAAAATTAATTTTAAATAGCAACAATTTTATTTAACAGCAGGTTTAATTAAATGTCCATCAAACAAAATATTTCATTGACCATCCCTTGTATCTCTTCGGTCTACTTCCAATAATATTTTATATGACTTACAGGATGTAATCTGTTGAGAGTATAATAAAGTCCTTTTTTCAATAGTTCTTTAACAGTTTACCTCTTTAATAATTTAGCTAACTCACAGAGAGGAGTGTGATATATTAAGACAACAGAGAGAATAATGAAGACAACTGATAGCATTTAATTCAGAGTTCCATCTAATTCAACAAATATTTTATTTACAGTCCATTGTGTATCTTGGTATACATCCAATAGTAGGGCAATATGAATTAAAGAATGCAACTTCTTTAGCAATTTATATTTTACATCTAATTCAGAGTTCACTTAATTCAACAAATATTTTATTTACAGTCCATTGTGTATCTTGCTATATATCCACTAGTAAGGCAATATTAATTAAAGAATGCAAGTTCTTTAGCAATTTATATTTTACATCTAATTTAGAGTTCCACTTAATTCAACAAATATTTTATTTACAGTCCATTGGATTGTGTATCTTGGTATACATCCAATAATAGGGTAATATGAATTAGAAAATGCAAGTTCTTTAACAATTTACATCTAATTCAGAGTTCCACTTAATTTTAAGTTAGTTAAAACCTAATACATATATTTTTATTCATGGTTATCCAAATCCAGGTTTGAACCCATACTATATGCACATTTATCCTAAGTTCATTGGTTTGGTATTCTTATTTCTCAACTTGTATGTATATAAAATGTTTTAATACTGTGTTTAAATTACTTTTTTCAGAGTTTTCAGATAATAAATAAAATCCTTTTAAAAACAACAAAAAAAATGATTTTCTCAATCTTTCAACTTATTTAAGGACATGGTTCATTATACTCATATACCATTAACTTTTATTGACATACTAGCTCATATTTAAATGTTTGAATTTGCTCACAATATAGTATAATTCTACTAAATTCATTCATTTTGAATGTATACCTTCATTTTGATATTTTCTAATTTTATCTAAATTATAAAAACATTATTATAATTTAATTCATTATAGTTATGTGTAATATTCTTATACAATCAATAGGCAGGTAAGCATTTGTAATTTTATTTGGTTACTCTAATATCTATCATAAATATTGTTGTTTGGTCTGCCACAGATGTATGTTTCCAGATATAAGTTGATCAGTAGCTTCATTTATAATTTATCAATAATAAATGTATTTTTATATAGCTACTTTTATTCATAATTTTAGTTTCATTTATAATTTATCAATAATAAATGTACTTTCATGTAGCTACATTTATTCATAATTTTAGTTTCATTTATAATAAACGTATTTTCATATAGCTACATTTATTCATAATTTTCTTTAAGAAAGGTGTTTTGTCTTGTCTTTTATAAACACACATAGTATTGAATATTTTATAAAATCATTACCTTCATTTTATCCACTTTGTTCCTTCATATCCATGATGTGACTGCATTCAAAGGGGGCATTGTATTTCAGCTGAATGGCATTATTTCCTTTCTATAATGTTTATCCAGGCAAATCTTAGAGAATCATGGCTTTTGGATGAAGAGAAGAAGCTGTTATGAATTAGCCTTCCATTGTTATGATATCCTTAATAAAATTTTCCTTTTCCATTATTAACAGTGGCTATAAATATTATACTCCAAGGTTCCTTAAGATTTGCTGTCAATTAAATAGTCAAGCAACACTTAGATGAAAATTTTAACTTTTAACTCTTTACTTTTTTTTACTTTTTTAACTGCTTTTAAAATCTTTTTAAAATTAAAATCTTTACAAAAATCTTCTTCAAAATCTATTTGAAAAATATCTTTTTGAAAAAAAACTCTTTCAAAAACTATTTTAGAATCTACTCTGAACTTCCAACTCAACTATATATACTCTATCCCTGGAATAATTAAGCAACTCTGCCCACTGTATTTTATTTGTTCCACAGCTTTCATTTAAGCCTGAGTGCTTTTTTCTTTTTAAGGATTGGACAATATTTTAAATGGAACACATTATGAATCACAAGGATAAGCCATGTTTTCCAATTTGTTAAGACTGCCTCAAGCTATTATCACACTTTATATGACAACATCATTCCAAAAATTAAAAATGTAATATTTTTAATAAATGCCAGCTTTTATTTATATTGTAATTTAAAACTATAAAATCAATAATTATTTTCTTTCTTAAATTGATGAATCTTAATAAAGAAAGATTTGTACCTTTTTTTAATTGCAGATTTAAATATATTCGTTGTCTCTTTTTTTCTTTTTAACTTAACCAAATTAACTTTCTTTTTTCATTGCTGTCAATTTTCATGATTTCTTTATTTCTTTAACTTTTTAGTTTTCCTTAACCATTATTAAATCTTTTCTTTTTTTAAAAAACAAATCATGCTAGTCTCTTTTTAAATGGGGGGGAATCTTTTGAATATATACATGAAACAGTATATCTGTTTCAATATCTATCTATCTATCTATCTATCTATCTATCTATCTATCTATCTATCTATCTATCTATCTATCTATCTATCTATCTATCTATATATATATATATGTGTGTGCACACTATATTATAGTATGCTATGTAGCCCAAGTGGTTACAATATATATATATATTGAAAGAGATAGCTTACAACCAACCTTCACACATGTCCCAGTTTCTTTCACAATGCTTGAATTCAGACCAAGTGGTAGGCAAATAATTTATCCTACATACCTACTTATACTCATGTACTATACACATTTATGTATATTGTAACCAGTTGGGTTACATGGTACACCTATAATAATATAGTGTGTGTATGTATATATAAAATAAAGGAAAGGTAGAAATAAACACAGGATAAAATTTTGTAGATATTTTTCTATATTTCCTAAAATAAAATAATAATAAGTAAAGGGTTAAATAACTCTAGGTTTAAAGTACAATTTCATTATGAAATAAGTATTTTAAAAAGGTCTGATAAATAATATTTGTAATTCTGATTTTGAAATTAACAAAAAAAAGCATAATTTATTTTTTAAAATCTTTTAATTAATACTTGTATATAATATCTTTTTTAATTAATGCTTATTTGCATTTCTACTATGTAGTTAAAAATCTTTGTAGATGAAAAATTCTAAAGGATTATCACACCTTTGGTCAAATTCCAATGATTAAAGTAAAAACATGAATATCACACTTTGATAGAAATTTCCAGCTTGTTTTCAAATGGATTAGACAGATTGAAAACAGCCACTGTGTTTTTCTCACCTGACCTAACCAAGGTTATAAAAGACTGATAAAAAAATATCAGTTAGTCTGGATAATAGTTTTTTGTAAGAAGGTCAGCTGAAAAGTTGGTTATAATATTTTGTTGCAGCTTCTTGAAGTTTGCAGCAGTTGTTTTTAGCTGACTGTAGAGTTGTCAGAATAGCTACCATGAACTGATATAGCTGAATGCAGGACATTATATTCAGGAGTTGCTAATATTTCTTTTGCAGGAGTTTGAATTCACATAGAGAAAATGACCCACTTCTTTGTGCTGAAATTCATAGCCTTAAATGTGAAGAAGACAGCTGCTTGCCTGGAACAGCTCTACACAGATGGGAGACCAACTATGGACCAACATTATATATAGATTATACATTTTTTCTGATTATGACAGTCACTAAAAACCAAACTCACCAAGAAAAAACTTCCAGCTTTCTGAAGAATTAATTACACATAATCTGTGTCAGATATATACAAAGAAGCACACCTAAACATATATATATAGCTGGTGAGTTATTTTGAAATAATTCATATAAAAATAGACATATAGAGAACAGTATTATTTTAAGTCTGTTAAAAATCTATATTTAAAAAGAATATAAAGTAATTTTGCTCGAATTATAATTAAGAATCAAGAATAATTCATTGACCATCTGTTTTTAAAGGCAAAAGAGATGTTTTTAACCAATAATCCTCTTGGACATTATTTTGAAAAATTTATATTAAAAAAAAAAGTAAAGAACCGGTGATTCAATAATTTAATTTAAAAACGTTGATAATTAATCAACAAATACCTATCAAAAATTGACTATACTTTTTTTAAGGAAAAAAAAGGAGAACTTATAAATTGAAACTAATTCTAAATTATATCTATATTTTGTTTATACACACACATATATGTATGAAATTTGTGCATATTTTCCAAAGAATTTAATAGTGAAAATATAATATTATTGCTGTTAAGTTAAAATATGATGTAAACGTCAGCATGCGCACACACACACCTATATATGTAAAATTTTAATATTTTTTTTGATTAAATGTCAATTTATTTTTTTTATTAATTGTATATTATAAATCACGTGTCTGTGTGCATATATATGTAAACCATAGTAATAACATGAATTGTAGCTTGTAATTTTGTAAATTAATGTAACAATTTAAATTTTAAATAAATTACAAATGTAATAATTATTTTGTTTAATTGAAATGTCTCTATCATATATTATAACACACATGTCTGTGTACAGATATATGTATGCATTTATAGATACCCATTAAGAAATAATGCAGTTAATGTAATAATTTGAATTTTGTAGTAATCTTGTAAATTATAGAGTGATGAATTTATTATTGTGTATCATTCAAAATCAAAACCCTTAACCTATAAGACCTGAAATATCATTTTTTATTGTTATTAATAAACTTATTTAATTGTTAAAAATTGTTTACATCATCTCTTGGTCACATACAGTAATAGACCTTGTGTTCTCTGAGCTAGATTCATGCCCTGGATGAATTATAAATGAAGATGTGTATTTAGTGCTTTGGGGGCATCCAGCGATGATCAATCATCATCCTGGTTGGCACAAAAGAGAATATTCTTTAAAGCCCATGCACTATATTTTAATTTAGTCTTGTTAAAAGTTAAGTTTATAGTTGGCCAGTACAAGTGGCCTGAGCATTGATGATGATCAGCATGTTTTAATGTCCCAGCATTATTGCTTTGATTTCTGATTATTGTGTATTCTAATGTATGGGCACTAAACTGATGCATCCAAGTTATGTTTAAATAATTGCCCAAGCTGGCAAAGGCTCAATAGTTAGTCTGGTCTACAGAAGACCCATTTCAAATAAAGTCACAAGATTGACTGTTGATATATTGTACTGATTTATTTATTCCCATCAATGATGATGATGAATGGTATTTGAGTAGTACTCATACTTACTTTGACTTATTGATAATGCTGGTTGAATTTATAATTATGCTTTTAGTTGCTCTTCTGAGTTAGATGGCTGATCTTGCAATGATCTCAGAGATTCTCTAATCTAATTTTATTATTAAATATCTCATTACTTATAGCCACTTTTGTAAATTATTGATATTACATTTTAAATGGACTGTGAGTGATGATGATTTTCCATCATTCCAGGTTCACATCATTTCTTTCCACTTTCTATTACCCCACTTCTTCCTGTTACAATATATATATATATATATTGTATATATAATATATATATATATATATATATAAACATACATATAAACTAGTATGCTTGAAAAATTAATCATTTTTTACCTATTGTGAGAATTAAACAAATTCATTATACACATAAAGTATATATGCATATAAACATACATATAAACTAATGTTTGTCTATTAGTCAAGATTAATTGTTTTTCTTTTATTCATTTAATATCATTAACCAAATATACTAATTGATTGACTTATAGAACGGATGTAATATAAGGTAAAAAAAAGTTATATGAGGTCAAAATTGTTGTTAAATCATCGAATTTGAAATAATAAAGATGAAATAATAATAATAATGTTTTATAATTTGTTTTTTTTTATTAAGTTGTAACAATAGGTTTTAGCTAACATGAGGAAAACAATGCAGCATTCTTCACTTCTAATTTAGGAGCAGAACTGTCAAGACATAGAAATATAAAGTCTTATTTTTTTGTTTTAAAAAAGTAAATGTTCAGCATTCAAAAACAGAAAAAATTTTAATATCTGTAGTTTCAAGATAATAAAAAATCTTTAATTTGGATAGAAAGAAACTGTAAAGTTAATCTTCAAATTATAATTAGCAGGAATGAACTAATGTCTTAATTTATTCTGCAAACTAACATGAGGAAAACAATGCAGCATTCTTCACTTCTAATTTAGGAGCAGAACTGTCAAGACATAGAAATATAAAGTCTTATTTTTTTGTTTTAAAAAAGTAAATGTTCAGCATTCAAAAACAGAAAAAAATTTAATATCTGTAGTTTCAAGATAATAAAAAATCTTTAATTTGGATAGAAAGAAACTGGAAAGTTAATCTTCAAATTATAATTAGCAGGAATGAACTAATGTCTTAATTTATTCTGCAAACTGGAATTCATTATTATAGAAAGAATGGAAAAGAAATCTGAAATTACTAAAAATTAACTGTTTCTTTAAGCTAGTTTAATATATATGTACATATTGAAGTCACGTTATAAATAATAGTTTATAATAAAGGTATCATTACAATGTATTCAGGGTAAAAAAACGAGTACTCCTAGGATGTTCAAAGCTAGCTTTGATGTCATTATGAAATTATGAAATTATAAAATTTTCCATCAAGATGTCTACTTATAAAATGCTGGTGTACATCGATCTTCCATGGATTTATATGCATTCAGAAGAAATGATTTGGATGTGTTGGTTTTTAATCAAGCAGCATGAGATATATGAATATTAACAGAGTTGCTGAGCAGGAGCATTAGTCATAGAGATTAACATTTAAGTTCATAAACTATTAATGGTAGACAGAATACTTGTTTTTCTTAAGTTAAATATATTTTGTTTTGATTCACGTGATTATTATTATTTTTTTGCTTTTATCTTTTATATTTGAAAGTTTATGTATTGTAATTTTCTTATTGTCTATTCAAGATTCATTTTTCAAATTCGATCAGCTGCAATTTAAAATTGGAAGCAGTGAATAGAAGTGTCATATGTTGATGTATTTAAAAAAGGAACCATAGTCAATTAATATGTATTTTTTTTAATAAAAGTAAATTTACAGATGCCTCTGGAAATTCAACATTGATCCATCAAGGTGACCTCAAGTAAGGTTTTTATATATTTAACATTGAGGTAAGATTTTTATACATTTAACATTGAGGGCAAACTTTAGGACAAACAAAACTATATTATTTACTAACAAATTTTATTAATATTTATTTGTAATTTTGTTTTATTTCTGAGTGCACAATTAACCCCCTGGAATAAATGGTCTTTTTCATATCTATTGTTAATGTTTACTATGACTTACAAACATATAAAAATAAGAGTGGGGCTATATATATATATATATATAGTTATAAATATACTTGCCCTAACCTAAAATATCATTCTACTAATTACATTAATGGAGTAGTTTTAAAATTAGTGAACTCTCATTTTGCTTTTCTTTTTTTTTTGTTTTATGTATATATTTAATGAATTATATAATATAATTTTGTATATACTGTACTTTAAATTATTTTGGTTCTGTTGTTTGAAGCAATCAAAATGATAGAAAACCATTCTTGATACACGAATATTTATTTATTTTATTATTTTTTGTTTGTAAATAATTATTACATATGTTGTTAATAAACGTATTAACTTATTTAAACCAATCTGATCTCTGTTTCATCATCACCATACTGTGAATTTATACCATTAGATGTTTGATCATCACCATTATCATTGTACATTTATACTACTAAATGTTTGATCATCATCATTATAAGTTTACACCATTAAAGGTTTGGTGATCATCATCATCATTATGTATTGCTCTTATAAATAATTGATCATCATCAGTATTTTTCTATATCTATGCTTATACATAGGCATATTTAGTTAATAATTGAGTAAGTCTATCCCTGAAGAAAGCTGACTGCAAGAACTCCCTGAGTGTTGAATTCTGTGGAGTAATGTGGCCTAAAAAGGGAGATATAATGAATATGCATTGGTCTAGGTCATATTGAAATATTTTGAGTAAATTATAAGTTAGTATATTGAAAGTAGATGTGACTTGGAACTAGGCATTTCATTGTGATATCTTTAGCATCCTATTCGAAGGTCTAGGTCTGACAGTAGTGAGATGCGCTCTTTTTGTTATATGCCATTCCTGATTCAGTAACATCTGACACAGCCAAATGTGCTGTCAAATCACGGATATAGGATATGACTTATTATGAGTTGTTTGACACATTGTATTCAAATCACCCAACTACTGAATCGTATTCACGTTGTTGTATTGTGTACCCTGAGGTTATAAGCTAATTTAAGCCATTTTGGTCAACATAATTATAATAGTAATTTAAGAATTGGTTTGCATTACTTTGCAGATAGAAGCTATTTGTTTTCAGGTGCAATTAATTAATTATACATATTGATATTTTGTATGTGCATTGTGAGTGTGTCTTTATAAAGTCACACATCTGTATGTTTATGTTCAGCTGCACAATTTAAATGGGTTTACAGTGACTGGCCTACCCATTCTTGAGTTTGGGTAAGGTTGAACCTGAGGGTCCAGACAATGTTTATAAAGCCAATCTGAGTTTCTGAACTTATCTATTCATATATTAATTGCAGAAAACTGTCCAGTCACAAAGCACTGAAGCTCTAGAATAATTTCTCACTCACACTGCGAACATTTCTTAGTATTTCATTCAGCAATATATATATATATGTGTGTGTGTGTGTGTGTGTGAATCTAAAAGTAACCAGTTCTTTTCCTCCCTGTTAATTAACTATTCAGCACATGACTGAGCTTTGACTCTGGCAGGATGGTTTTGGCTCAAAAACATGCCACAGCATCAGCATCTGTGGCCAGCAATTCACTAAACTTATTCCATTCAGCTTCACTGTCCACCATTTTATTGGTATTCATGTGAAAACATGGATTTTCATGTGAGCTCAATGAACACAACCTTTCACCCTAACCTTTTGAAGTTGTGTGCACTTACAAAGCATAGGAAAGCATGGGTGAATGGCTGACAATTCTTACTATATACTACTACTTCAACTAAAGTTTAAGACAATTTTTCAGGAATGCATATGTTAAGAGTTCTGCATACTTAAAATACATCCACCATCAAATTATACTGTAGCAATCTCTCAATTCTGTTCACTTGAGGAATACTGCCTTAAGACAATGGGTATAGTATTTCATTACATATGTGTAGAAATCATTGCCATCAAGTGTGCTGTTATGCCTACAAGAACAATGCTGTACTGTTAGTCATTCGTTATGCTGCTAAATGGTGGGTGTTTGGCAGAAAGCAGCACCATCAAGCGGTCAGATGCTGCAAATGTACAAGTACCAAGTTAAATAGTTGTTGAAATTTTGTACATTTAAAAAAAATCTCTAACAAAGTAATAGGTTACAGTAATATTTTACATAGAAAACATAGTTTCTTCAATATTGAAGAATAGCAAGAGGATTTGAATTATTCAATTTAAAAATTGTTCTTAGAAATGTAATATTTTTTTCATTTCTGTTAAAATAAGACACAGTTAATTTACAATATAGATTTGTTAAACACCTTTTTAGATAAAAAATTCCAATCAAAAGCAAAACTGACAAACACTTTTTACCTAAAAAATATTTATTTCTAATCTCTTATATACACACATATTGTATGTACAAATACTACAAATGACATATATATAAAGAATATATCTTTTAATTTATAGAAGAAATATCTAGTATATATATATAGAAATATCTAGTATATATATATATATATATCAGCATTGGCAATTTAAAATTGAAATTATTAAATTTCTGAAAAGACAGAATAGTAGTTTATAAATACAATCTGACTTATTTTAGCCAATATACTTATTTTAGCCAATATAGGTTACATTTTTTTAGTTAAAAAAATAAAAAAAGAGAAATAACAAAATGTTACTTTTGATTTTTGCTAAGATAAAAATATAAATTCTTCTCATAAAACAACTACCATTACTCAAATTTAAAATCATGGCACTCTTTCACTGTAATTAAAGATGGTCACTGAAGGGGGGAAAGATGACAGTGAAAACTAAAATATATTAATTAAATTGGTCCAAGTTAAAAAGGTGTAAACAGGATGTGTGCAGCAAACTAAAAATCAGGGATGGAATCAGAGAGTACATGTCTTTTATCTTCTTTTTTTTTGGTGTGACATATAAAACAGTTTTCTATAGAAGAGACTGTTATTTTTGAGGAAATATAAAAAATGTGCCAAGCAAATATTACCATTGGAGTGAGCCATTGTAACATGTGTGGTTAGAAAATTGTTCTTTGCCAATTCTTTCTAGCTTTTTGATGTCATTTTAATGCTTGAGTGAAACTCATCACCTACCTGAATTTTAAAACCCTGGACCACTTATCAGCTATAATAAGATTATAAGATGGATTCAACTAAAGACAAAATCCATGCATGGTAATTATTGAAGTACTATAAATGAACAATTAAAATTTATCAGTAAGAAATTTCTTTTCGTGTACTAGAAATACTTTTTTATGAACTATAAATAATATGAAATGTTGTGTTGAATCAGATTACTGAAGATCTATTAACTGAGAGGAGACCCTTTGATTCCTCTTGGAGGCCTTAAAGGAACCGAGCAGTGCAAATTCCTAATATCCACTCCATATGTTCTTGTCGTTGCAGCTGTTATTACTATGTGATTATTTATATAGTATACGAACATGGATGGGCTGCTCACCAACACGCATTAGCCAGCGTGGTGAGTTTATTGGCTTTTTACCTCTGAGTTTAAGATCAAGAAACACCATGGTCTTTCTTCTCAGTGCCTGATAAGGCAGAATGAATGTTTGTGTAAATGATAAATATTTTTCCAATACATATATACAATTATGACAGACAAAAATAAAGCATGGCCCTTATTCCCAGGAGGCTGTAAAGTCACCAACCAAGGCAGCGGTTGGTGGCTGAAGGCAGAGGGTGCTAAGAATCCCCTGATTGCGGACCCAGGCTGCCATTTGATGACGACTTTTTATTTAGGTACTTACAACTGCAGATCACTTTCAAGTGAAGGAAGATTGCAAGAATTAGAAGAAGAACTGTCTTATATTAAATGGGACATTATTGGACTTTGTGAAGTTAGAAGAAAAGGTGAAGAAACAATTGATTTAAAAAGTGGACATATACTCTATTATAAAGGCACACATATTGGAAATACAAGTGGAGTAGGATTCATTATAAATAAAAAGTGGAAGAACAATATTGTGGAGATTGATGGTGTATCGGACAGAGTGGCAAGATTAGTTATACAACTTAATAGCAGATACCAAATGCAGATAATTCAGGTTTATGCCCCAACAAGTTCTCATAGTGATGAAGTAGTAGAAGATTTTTATATGGATGTACAAAAGGCTTTTGATCAGAGTAAACAACATTTTAAAATTGTTATGGGAGACTTTAATGCTAGAATTGGTAGACAAATGAAAGATGAAATTGCTGTAGGTAATTTTGGTTATGGTAATAGAAATGAGAGAGGACATAGACTTGTGGAGTTTGCAGAAAAAGAAAAACTTTATATTATGAATTCTTTTTTTTGAGAAAAATATTAAAAGGAAATGGACATGGAAGCATCCAAATGAAGGTACAGCAGAATTGGATTATATTTTGACTAACAGGAAATACATATTTCAAGATTGTAATGTTCTTAATAAATTTAACACAGGAAGTGATCATCGATTAGTAAGGTGTAAGTTACGTGTTAATGTAAAACTAGAGAGACAAAAATTATTAAGAAAAACAATATTTACAGTTGATATTCCTAATCTTCAGAAATATTCTAATGAATTTAAATTAGAACTTACCAATAGGTTTCAAGTGTTAGGAGATTTTGAACATGATTCAGATTTGAATGAAATTAATATGAAAATAACTGATACACTTTTAAAAACTGCAACAAAGATAGCTGGTAGAAAAAAGCAGCAATTGACTAATAAAATTTCTACTGAGACTAGAGAATTTATGAAGAAAAGAAGGAATATGAAGATATATAAAAATGATGTATTAAAAAGAATTGAATATCTCGAATTTTGTAAAATGGTACGGAAAAGAGTTGAAAATGATATAAGAAAGTATAACTGTGAAATAGCAAGGAAAGCTGTAGAAGAAAATAAAAGTCTCAAGAATGTTAAACAACATTTTGGTATTGGTAGGAAATTTATATCTGCAATTAGAAAAAAAGATGGAATTATTACTAAAAAGAGAGATGACATCATGAAATTGGTAGAAGATTTTTATCAAGAATTATATAGTAATAAAGAACAAGTACCTCCTATATCTATTACATCTTCCGAATTGCCCAGAATTTTAAATGAAGAAGTGAGACATGCAATTAAATGTATGAAGAAAGGAAAGGCTCCAGGAAATGATGGAATTATAATTGATATATTAAAAGAAGCAGGTGAAGAAATAGAAACAATTTTAGCAAAGTTATATACCAAATGTCTAAATGATAAAGATGTACCGGAAGATTGGAAGAATGCAGTAATAATATTAATATTTAAAAAAGGTGATAAAGAAGATATTAGAAATTACAGACCTATCAGCCTTTTATCAGTTTTATATAAAAATTTTACCAAGATAATTACAACTCGTCTACAGAGAACTTTGGATTTCCACCAACCAAGAGAACAAGCTGGATTTAAAAGTGGTTTTAGTACAATAGATCATATCCAGGTATTGAGAGAAGTCATAGAAAGGACAAATGAATATGAGTTGTCATTATGTTTTGGATTTGTAGATTATGAAAAAGCATTCGATTCTATACACATTTCTTCAGTGATTAAAGCATTGGATCGTCAAGGTATAGATCCAGGATATTGTCATATTTTAAAGAATATTTATAAAAATGCAACAGCAACAATTAGATTACATAATGATACTGGAAAAATCAACATTGAGAAAGGTGTAAGACAAGGTGACTCCATATCTCCAAAACTTTTTACAGCAGTGCTGCAAGAAGTATTTTATGGATTAAAATGGGAAACTAAAGGAGTGAAAGTAAATGGAGAGTATTTAAGTCATTTAGATTTCGCAGATGATGTAGTTGTTTTTGCAAATAATGCTTCAGAGCTGCAGGAAATGTTGCAGGAGTTAGCAGATGAAAGTAGAAAAGTAGGACTAAAGATAAATGTTAAAAAGACTAAAGTAATGTTTAATCGATTTGCTCAAAATATGAAAATAAAGATTGATTATGAAGAATTAGAAGAAGTTAACAGTTACAAATACCTTGGTCAGATTATTAATACAGATGGAAACATACTGGAGGAAATTAATCATAGAATTAAACTTGGTTGGAGTGCTTTTGGTAGAAATAACTTGATACTAAAAGGAAATATGCCTATGTGTTTGAAAAGGATGGTTTTTAACAAATGTGTTTTACCAGTTCTTACATATGGATCTGAGACTTGGACACTTAATAGAAGAGCAATACAGAGACTTCAGACCACTCAAAGGAGTATGGAGAGATGTATGTTGGGAGTAACAAGAAGAGATCGAAAACGCAATGTATGGGTAAGACAACAAACAGGTGTTACTGACCTTATTGAAAAAATTAAAAGATTGAAATGGAGTTGGGCTGGACATATTGCTAGAAGAGATGATAATAAATGGACAATTGAAATTTTAAACTTGATTCCAAGAGATTGTAAAAGACCCAGAAAGAGACCACATGTGAGATGGATGGATGAAATAAGAAAATGTGCAGGGGTGTTGTGGAGAAGAGAAGCTAAAGATCGGAGAAGATGGATTAAACTTGGAAAGACCTTCATCCTGCAGTGGATTGATAATGGTTGATGATGATGATGATGAATCACTTAAATTTGATTTTATATTTTAATCTCTTATTAGTATTTTGAAAAATGTATTATAGTTATGAATGAATAAACCATATGATTGTAATTTCCTTTGTTGTCTATAGAGATTTATTATCAGCATATTACTAATTAAATTCTATTATTATTATTTTCCCAAATAAATTGGCAATACCGTATCCAAAAATATAATCTTCCAGAATGTAGCAAATTCTTATTTAATAGTGACCAATCTTTTTTTTAAAGATAGGTAGAAAGAATCGGTGGATTCATGTATAGAATCCTGGTGCCTGATAAGCAAATTAAAAACTGGTTCTCCAACTATTAGTAAAATTTAGTTAGGTGAACAGAAAAAATAATTAAGTTCACAATTAATTATCAGAGAGGATTTAATTTGGTCACTGAATATGTGTAATTTAAAGTGTATAAACATGAAGATACTGATAAATGATATAATGGGGGCACAAATATGAGGCTTTAAACCCAGAAGCTGCAGAAGATTGAGGAATTGGGATAGATTATAAAATGAAATATAAAAGTTTTCATAAAAAAAAATCTTCATGTAAAATCGTATAGAAATTTTAAAAAAAAGAGAGAATTCAAATATGTACTTAAAAGGTAAAAAGGTAGGCAAGCAGATGAAAAATAATATAGTTCAAATGAAATGTGACAATTGAGGGAAGAGATACTAGCCATCAGTAAAACCATAAAGACCATGGACATGAATGTAAATGAGATTGGATTGTTTAAAGGTAACAGTTTAGTTGATTTGGGAAGATGTGGGTGATAGTAAGCTGAGGGGCAGTGGAGATTGTGGTGGTGCATATGTAAGTGGAAGAAAATCATAGCCCAGAACTCCATACACCTCATTAAGTGTGATAGGACCATCTTTAAATACCCATCAGTCTATTAGTAGCAGGGTCCCTAAATAGGGGAGATAAACAGAGTATCCACTATATGGGCATATAAGTCTCAAAATAGATGGATAACACTCCAATGTGGTCAGATGTGGGCTCCATATCATTACAGTTATATGAATGTTAAAAATAACAAAATGCTACTTTTGATTTTTGCTAAGATAAGAATATAAATTGTAAAACAATTACTATTACTTAAAGTTAAAATCACAGCATTCTATTGTCATTAATAAGGATGGACACTGAATGGGGAAAAGGATGACTTTTAAAACTAAAATATATTAAATTGATCCAAATTAAAAAGGTATAAACAGAATGTGCATGGTGTATTATAAGCAGAGAGAGGATATAAAAAGCAAACACTTCAAAGATCAGATATCTTAAGTTTTACATCTTTCATCTTCTTTTGCCTGGTTTTATATATGACATATAAAAACAGTCTGTTATAAAATGACAGGATTCTTTTTCAGGGAATATAAAAATGTACCTAGCTATTCTCACCAGTGGACTGAACCATTGTAACAGCTGTGAGTAGAGAAGAGTTCATTTGATGATGCTTTTTTTTTCTGAAGTCCTAATAATACTGAGATAAGCAAACAGTTAGCACTTTGTGGCTAATTGTTCTAAATCAAAATATATAAAATGCGCTAACACTCACAAGCACACAAAGCTAAAAACAAAGAAAGAAAAGTATATATTATTATTATTTTAATATATATATTTAATCTAATGGCTAAATGCTTTCAAGGGTCAAAGCCCTCATATTCATAGCCATTTTGTAAAAATATAAGAAATTGATTAAGAGCGATGTAAATTTATGCAAATAAAATGATTACGCACTCCATTTCTTAGACATTTTGTAGCAAGAGTCTTTTCTATTTATGGCGTTGCCCTCTATCCCACTAAGGTGAGACTCATCACCTTGCCTAAGCATTTCAAACCTAGGGTCTTTATGGCCTCACCATGTGTTTCTATAATTTAATGACATGTTTAATTCCATTTTCTGCTTGGTAGTCAAGGATCAAAGCCCACATATTCATAGCCATTTTGTAAAAATATAAGAAATTGATTAGGAGCGATGTAAATTTATGCAAATGAAATGATTACACATTTTATTTCTTGGATATTTTGTAGAAAGATGTATTTTCTATTTATGGCGTCGCCATCTTCTATCTGAATCTTAAAACTCTGGAACAGGTACCATCTATAATAAGATCTTACAACATATCCCACTAAGGTGAGACTCATTGCCTTGCCTAAGCATTTCAAACCTAGGGGCTCTATGGCATCACAATATGTATCTATAATTTTATGACATGTTTCAATTTCCATTTTCTGCTTGGTAGTCAACTGATATAAAATTGAATGAGTAATCATTATTTTTAACTGAACTTCATCCATGTGCTTTCTTTCATTCTCATGGATCTTTTCCTTGAATGTCTCCTCACTTTGGGAGACCTCTTGGTACTTGTCAGTTAATAGACTAGTGACACAATGTCTAAATTCTTCCAGGTACTGCCTACATTGTATCTTTCTTCTCCATTTTTTCCACATCTTCTCTATTTCTTGTTCTAGTGCAACATTACTCTTCTGGATTCCATCTTTAACTCCAGTGACAGTCACATGTCTGCAAATCTTTAATCTCTTTCTGCAGTTTTGCTTGCATGTGTCTGCATTCTTTTTCATCCTTGGTCAACGCTACCTTGCATGATAACCACATCAGCCTTGGTTACCATGTCTCCCATCCTGACTTCCATGGTATCTATATTTGTTCTTAATTTATATACTTCCTCCTTGGTAACAATATTAGCCTTTCATATTTTCATATATGCCCTTCACATTGGTCTTCAAGATTGTCTGCATAATTTACATTTTAGGTTTCATATCAGCCTTCAAGCTTGTCTCCATATTTTCCATTTAGCTTTCATATCAGCCTTCAATTTTGTCTCCATATTTTCTATTTTGACATTCATATCATCCTTATCAGACTTCATATCTGCTTTCAAGCTTGTGATCATCTGGGTCAATTGCACCATGGTTATACTATTTTTCATAGCTTGTACCACTTCAATTCTGGCCAATTTAACTGTTTCTTCAACATAAGTTTCTCATTCCTCAATGGTCATTCCATCCTCTCGATGTGTCCCTGGGATGCGTTCACCTTCAGTGAAAGACCTCCTGGATGTTTGACTAGGCAAATGACCTCCCTCATGGCTAACCTCAATCTCACCTACCTCAACATTACTAACATTCTCTTCATGGTATCCTGTCTCCATTCTAGCTATTTTTTTCCACTTCTTCATATCATTAATTAAGTATTTTAAATAAGCATTTAGTTAAGCCATTTTTTTTCCATTTCTTCATATCATTAATTAAGTATTTTAAATAAGCATTTAGTTAAGCCTTTTATTGTAATATAATGGTTGATTGTCCCACGTTTTCTCATTTCCCTTAACATTTTGCTTCTAGTGACTTCTTTAGGTTGGTTTAATCTTTGATGTTATGTTTATTTACATTTAGTCTTCTAACCTTTATTCTGCCTGATTCTCCTATTTTATTTCTGATTTATCAATTAATCATTTAGTTATTTTGTCTCCATTTATTGGCCATGCATTCATAGCCTTGCATATTCTTTTTGTTCAATTACTGTATGTGTTTAGTGTTAAGATGGAGTGTTTTATGTTCCTATTTGATCATTAGGTTCATGGACTACTTTACATGATCATAAGCATGACAATGGTCTTAAGCCCTCAGGTTTGTTATATAAGGAATTAATTCAAATAGAATGTTACAAACAAAACAAAAAATTTTTTGAACTCCAGTCCAATGGCTGGTACCAGATGTAATGGTCCGGTGGATGACATGGAAAGAAAAGGTCGCATCTGACTATGGTTGAACCTAGGGTCTTCATGTAAGATGCTGAAGTCAGCACAATAAAGTACATGACTCAAGATTAAATATATCTTCCATAGACTAGCCTAAGATCTATCTATCAAATCTACATGTAATCTAAGTGAGTTCATCCACATCTCACCACTCTATTTTGGATCCTCTTAACAGGGATGGAGTTATGCATACTCATGGTCAGATCAGCTTACCCAAGTTAGCATACATAAATAACACTTACGTATGAACTTTCTATTATAGTGATAATATAATAATATATGTATATGTGTAAATATTGATATGGTATTAGCTTTATAGATGAATACAAAGGCTTATTCAATAGAGTAGAGACATTTTATATATTCAACAAAATTTATAACATTTATTTATAAAAATAAACTTTATGTAAATAGTAAATAAATGAATAAATTAAAGAGATATTAAAATATTTACAAATGGTCATGCGATTATACATACATATATACATATTTACAGTTTAAATGTTTATAATGAGCATCTATCATATTAGCAATTTTCTTAATCTGAAGTTATCATCTCTTAACTTCATGATAGATACTTATGTTGCAGAGATTTCTAATTAAAATCATAATATTGGCTTTATTATCCATGTAATTAACTAACTAAAATTAATTTAATATTTAACAACAATGTTGATTCGACTCGTGGCTCAAGTAGTAATAATTTAACTTGCCTAGAGATACCTTTGTCATTTATCGCATAATAATAATAAAAATAAAAAATAAAAAATATTATATATATTCAGATAGATATAATTTATTTTTTTTTTTTTTTTATTTTTTATTTTTTTTTTTTATTTTTTTATTTTTATTTTTTTTTCTTTTTTTTTTCTTTTCTTTTTTTTTTTTTTTTTTTTTTTTTTTTTTTTAAAAAAACATTATTTAATTTTAGCATAGCAGATGCATTCAGGAAGGTAAGCATTTATACAGAAATACTTAAGCAATTATGATTAGTAAAACAAATAATACATAACAGAACTTTGCTTTCTTAAGTGTGTGTCGTTAACATCAAAAAAAAAAAAAAAATTCTTACCTCCAAATTTCAAGTATATGGTCACTCACAACAGTCAAGCCTTTGGGATGGGAAATTGAATCTAAATTTTATTTTTAAAAAAAAAGAATTGGGTCTAAATTGAACCTTCCCCAATCCACTCTCCTCACATTCTGTTAAATTGAATTCTCCCAAAATGTCAAATCATGGTAATAAACATTTTCACAAAATAAGAATGAGTTAATAATAATAATAGGTAGGTAGGTAGGTAGGTAGGTAGGTAGGTAGGTAGGTAGATAGATAGATAGATAGATAGATAGATAGATAGATAGATAGATAGATAGATAGATAGATAGATAGATAGATAGATAGATAGATAGATAGATAGATGGGTGGGTGGATAGATGGATAGATAGATATAGATATTTTTTTCAGGAATTATTTCAGGAAGCGATTATCAGGCTCATTTCATTAAAGTTCTTCTCATTTTATAGTTTATACAATTTGTGCACACTCCTCTCTCCATAGCATGAATTGATCACTGTTGGCATAAGCACTGTGGACAATTCTGCCTTGATGGACTCTCGTTTTTTTCCATTCTTTTTTTGAACATTCCATGCTGTATGAGATAAGCATGTCAGAAGCTATAAATATTGAGATATGGCTGTATACTTTCCATGGCTAGGGATTAACGCTCTCCCTAATATCAATCGATCATTCTAGCAAGATCACATTGTGCTGTCTCCTTGTATACTAAGTTTAAATTCAGATACAGCTTGAAGTCAAAATAAATATTTTTTAAATGCGATACAATGCGCTTGTTGTAGCGTCTATTATATTAGCTATATAAATGTGTATTTTACAAGTTTCTTTAGAAGATTAAAACCACTTCTTCAAAATTCACTGACTACTTAGTTTTATCTGCATAAATTGTTTATCTGCAAAATCTCTAGTTTGTTCCTTTAAATCCTGTACAGATTTGGTTTACTACATTAAATAAAAAATAAAAAATTTCAAAATGAGTTTCCACTTTGAACCAAAGCGGTTGGGTTTTTTTTTTTTTAATAAAGTTGACTTTCCATAGCAACTTTATTTTCTGTGCAGCTATTGTTGTGTTTATTTATTGTGATTATCGATTCCTGAAGTTAAATTATGCTTTAGTACTTCATTCTTATTCGGGTAGTTTACTGTAGCCCTTGACCTTTGTTCGTTACCATGATTAATTTGTCATCATTTAAGTCATTGTTTAGTGTTTGCGAATGACCTAAAAACATATATGAACAAAAATTTTTAGTATTTATTTTAAATAATTTAACAATTAGTATCCAATTTACTTCACGTATATATATATATATGTGTGTGTGATATGCTGTATACCAGCGGTGGCGAACCTTTTCATGTGCGCGTGCCAAATATTACAATTATTTTTTTGTCCAACCTCTGGCGTGCCGGGAAATTCTTAGTAGGAAAAAAACTGTAAAAATTTAATTGTTATAAAATTTTATTAAATTAAATTAAGGAGTTAACTTAAAAGCTCACAAAATAATTGTATATAATACATTTTGCCATATAAAAGTCAATATTAATTATAACTTTTATTAATGAGATTTTTGTTGTTGTAATTTGGATGCCAAATGTTGTAAATTGCGTTCATAAGTCGTAATTTTAAGCAATGCACATGCTGCGCTGGATTCATCAGTCAGCTTATTTCTATAACTATCTTTTATAAAGTTTATTTCAGAAAATAATGACTTGCAAGCATAAGTTGAGGAGGAAATAGACAGTACACCAGTTGCTAGTTTTTTTTAAACAGTTAAAGGTTTTGGGAATGGCTTTCGAAGTTCTTCTCATTTCATATTCTGTGTTATTTTCAATTGTGTCCAATAACCGATCATTTTTAATTGCTTCCAAGTCCTTTCTTAAATCGATAAATTTTGGTTTCCATATGGAACTACGCTGAAATTCAATTAATTGCATTTCTAAATCTTCCAAGTTGAGTTACTCAAAAATTTCTATATTGAGTTCATCTAATCCGATGGTATCAGGATATAAAATAAATTTCGATGTTTCAGCAATTTGCCTGAAATCTTAAAACCTTGAAAAAAAATTCATTGCTTATCACCTGAATTACTGCAGAAAATTCTTATGTTATTTTAACTTGATCTGGTTTTTCATGAGTTTTTATATCTAAGAATATTTTTTGTATTTGAGAAATACCTAAATGTGTTAGAACGTTGCGGTTGAAAACTTGCAATTTAACTGCAAATGCTTCAATTAAATCGAACATAACAATAACTGCCTTATTAATATCTTGCAACTTAACATTTAATTCACTCAAAATGTGAGCATAAGTCAGTGAAAAACATTAATTTGCAAAGCCATTCAACATCCAATAACCGACTATATTTTTCCATATTTTTTTTCATTATGAAAAAAAAGTCCATGAATCTTTGGAAAACTTTTCCAGACTTAACCATCAAACATTGTTGTACATAAGTAAACCATTATAGATTGAGTTTACCTCATGCAGTAATTCCAAAAATTTTCTTTTATTTAAAGTGCATCCAGATATAAAATTTACCACTTTTGTTACAACACTCATAATATCTTCCAGAGACTTGAAACTAGTCTTGGCTCATAAAACTTGCTGGTGTATAATAAAGTGAAAACCAAGAACTGAATGTTCAATTTGTTTGTTGAATAAATTGAGGAAAACATTTTCCTTTCCAATCATACTACAAGCAACATCAGTAGTAATTGATACAATTTTGTTTAAGTCATTTTTTTTTCTGTAAGTGCATTTACAACTGCGTTGCAAATATCCACCCTTTTGTTATTGTTGCTAACAATGTTATATTAATCAATTCCTCTCTAATATGATTCCCACCACAATAACGAATGAAAATTGTTAAACGAGCTGATACAGTTATAACAGTATTTTCATCAAAACAGAGAGACACAAAGTCAGAAGAATTTATATCCGTTTTTTTTTTTTTGCTGGTAAGTTATATTTTTAGCTATGTCCAGAATTCTGTCTTTTATAATGTTCCTAGCCAAAGGCAAATCCTTTATTCTCTGAATAATCTTTTCCTTGTTTTCAAAGTCTTCAAAGAAAACAGGTGCACATTTCAACCATGTTCCCTTTACATATTCCCAGTCACTAAAAGGTTTTCCGCATTTAGCAATGTGGGCTATAAGGTTAATTTTCGATAACAAGAAATATAATTGGATTAAAAAACTAGAAGATTATTGGTATAAATACTATTATAAATGTATAAATTATCTGCCAAAAAAAAAAAAAAAAACAAATTGAAAAAAGATGGGGTGGATTTTTTCCTACTGTATGTAAAATATGGAATAGTGTTTATTATTAAAAAATATTTGTTAGTTATCTTGTAAGGTAGAAAAAAAGAAAAAAATGTTTTTGTTAATATTTAAATATTTATTTTATTTTTTATTTTTCTGTTAATAAAGTTATTTTACTTAAAAAAAAAAAAAAAACTAGAAGCATTTTTGTTTTCCTGAAGGTTTGCGATGATGGTGTTCTAATTGTATTTTTATATTGAACTATGTCCATCATCTAATATGCATACTGAATGTCTTTAGAAAAATTTAACTTTATTTAATATAATTCAGCGAAGTTTTTATTTATATGTAAATTGTTAATTTTAATAATTATATATATAAAAGATAAAAACGATGATTTGTATATGATGGCATTATTTAATAATTGCGAACAACTAGTAAGTAAACAGGACTAACCTGTTTGATGTGATATTACTAACAGTTGAATGTATTTGGAATATTTAAATAAAGTTAAATTTTTCTAAAGACATTCAATACGCATATTAGATGATGAAAATAGTCCAATATAAAAATGCAACTAGAAGCGGTTATATTTGAAGAACTGCTGATAAATTTTATTAGGGATGCTGACTGCATATTCTTGTTTTTAACTGCCTGAGCAATAAATTCCATTTCTTCTTCCTTGCGTTTCTCAAGGAGCAACTTATGATTTGTTTCATAATGCCTTTTTACTGAGAATGTCCTGCATACAACTGTCCCGGAACATAAAACGCACACCGCTTTATTTCCTTTATTAATCATCCCATACTCATGAGTCCATCAACTTTGGAATTCTCTGCTGCTTGTTTTTAATAGTAGTTTTTGTTTTTTATTTTCACTAGCCATGTTGGATAAAAACAGAAAAAATTTATGAAAATTGATAACGAAAATATTTCTTTAAATATTTCATAAATCTTCGCTTTAATGTATGTTTAAATTAATTACCTTTAAAATTCAACTACAAAGCAATAGTATTACGCAGTGCACAGGCGCAATATTAATATTCTTGTCACAACCAAATTTCAAACTCAACTGAGTACTCTACACGCACTCTATCTGTATTGACACGTCCCACTCGTGTCGTATCGCAAAGTATAATCAGGATAAGAAATAAGCAAATTTAAAGAACGTTCAATTAATAACCAGAAGGCTGACAGATTATTATAAATATAAAACTTATGAAAGAATAATCCAATGCACGGGAATTAATCAACAAAAATGGGAGCAACTTGTTAAATTATGAACAAAATACCAATTAAAAAAAAACTTCTGTCACATAACATAATTTATGTACTTGCCACGCGAATTTTCGGTCTCGTTTTCTGAGAATGTGTTCTTTGTCTGCTCGCATCTCTCCCCCTTTGAATAGAAAGTTTCTATCATATCACAATTACAACGTTACTATTCGAAAATTTTTGTTTGGCCGTTTGTTCAAATTTAGTATTCTATGGCTAAATAGCGCCTTGAATTTTTGAAATCTTGCATTTTTCGTTGTAAAATGAGGATACAATTTGAAAATCGATAGAGTGCCAGAAAAATTTTCATACGTGCCACCTGTGACACGCGTGCTATATGCAATAATTATTTGAATTACGTCTATATATCTATTCATATTTATTTTTTCACACTTTGTAAACAATATGTTATCGACATTTTCTTTTTAATCCTATCGGATATAAATTCTGATCAAAGTTTAGTTCAACATTTCCAATAGTTAAGTTCATTGTGAGTACGATTTTAAGCAACCCTTACAGTATATTAGCACAGCTTCGTTTATTTTCCTTTAGTTATTTTTTTCAATTTGCAATATTTTTACGGTTGTCATCAATTAGACCCCCCCGCACTCCGACGGATGTCACTGTTTCCATGCACAATCACAGAAATGTACTGCTCACGTGGCCTATAGAACAGTTCTGTTCATATTGGCCGCTAAGCAGCTTCTGTGGTGGGCGGTACTATCGCACACTTAACAGATCGCTACAGTATGATATGAGGGTGTGTAGACTTTAAGTTGTCCTAAGACTTTGCATGTATATTTGAAGTACTTATTTTTTATATGACCTGATGTAGTTTTAGATAGTATTAATTGTAAGACAAAAGATGAGCTTCCGTACACATATTTTTAAGATTAAACGAATTTCAAAAGTGTACTTCCAACATTATATAGAAATCACGTGTAAAACATATTTTATATAGCGACAGCTATGAGACTTTCAAAGCATGAGCTTGGCTTGATCAGAGGGGAATTTTCAAATCGAATTGTATTTCATAAATTGTTTTAAAATAGTGTTGAAAAAAAAAATCTTTTTTTTTGATTAGATGTTAATTGAAAAAAGGAAATATTAGATTTTATTAAATAATTTTGTTTTTAAAAATGTTGTGATGGACAATCCTTCTGATTGACAAAAACCAATGGATTTCCCTCCCTGCCAATTTCATTGGATTTCTCTCTCAATTCCAGTGCTATGTGCTGAGATGGATAATGTTTTAAAAATTGTCTCACGTGTAACAGATGATCGTTCAGATCAGCAAAGACATCGGATCTCCCTGCGAATTCCAGCGCTATGCACTGACGTGGAGTAGTGTAAAAAAGGTAAATTGTAAATCAGCCCAGTAACGTTATATCTATTGGTTTTTGACTAGCAACAGCGACATTAATGATAACCATTTTTACATTATTATAATTTTTACAACCATAATAAATCATGTATTTATGGTTTTAACTTCAATGATAATAATATAAAAATATTGCAAATTCAAAAAAAAATAATAATAATAAAAGGAAAATAAAGGAAGCTATGCTAATATGCAAATACAAACATGACTTAATTAACAGGCAGGCAGCAAATGTTAAAAACACAGAATTGTGGGAAGGTTATCGTTTCAAAGTGCTAGCTGACAAAGACTACAAAGACAGTAGAAAACGCTCCTAAGTGGATAAAATTTTTAAAGTTATACTTTACATATATCTGATTACTGCATTTATAAATATTCAATTATGTGTGTGTGTGTGTTTTGAACGCATACAAAGCATTAGCCATAATAAAAGCTAAACAAGATGATATTGACTTTTCTCCAGAAAACTATATGATCATTTTAAATTATTTAGCAGCCTTAAATAAGTAAATTGAGAATAAATTTCAGGATTAAAAATATTAGGAATTATTTCTTGCTTGTAGAAAATCTCTATTTAGCAACAACAATTATTACACAACTGGCTTCATTGGGATATGATTATGCAAAGCTATTTGTGAATTCATCAAACTCGAAAACGATAAGAATCTGTTTATTTTTTTTAAAAAGAGAAGGAAAAAGATATGCTGTATTAATAACAATATAAGACTTACAATGGTGTGTCCTGATGCTACTCACATTGCTTGCATCGACCTATCTTTGAGAATCCTTCTATTCTAAAATGAAATATGCAAGGAAATGTTAAGAATAGCAGGTAGTAATTGTATAGAATCAAAAGTTGTTTTAAGATCAAAAATCCCGTTAGAAATAGTTGGACTCATCGTACTTTAATATGTATAGAGTACAATGTTGCAGCTTGCATTAGGGCTTTCTGAACATAGAAAACATATATATATGTGACTCAAGAAAAAAAAGGTTGAATATGATTGATCTAAATAATCATATTATCCATAACGCGCATGACTGCTCAAAAATATAACATGATCATCTATATGAGTAAACAATAGATTAGACATTTGTGAAATTATTGTTTACCTGATTTCTATTCATATTCTAGCTTTCAATGACCGTTCTCTATAATTACCAATCATTTGTATATTAATCTGAATATTTAATAATGCAACCATTTTATAAAAACTGAACTGTTATGTGAAACTAAATTATTATTAATTTTTGTTACTATTATTAGTTAACCGATATAAACAAGTTTTTGAGTATATATCCTTGAGTAATATTTTGATTATACTGTATTATATAAATGATTAAAATAATAGAAATTTTTAGATTGTAACCATTTGTTGAACTCATTAAAGAAAAGCGGGAGAACATTCTATGTGTAGCAAAATTGCCACAAAAAAAAAAAAAAAGAAAACGCTCAAAGAACAAAAGCAAAGACATTGGTAAAATTTTGTATTTTCCCTTATTTAAAGAATAATATTGTATTTAATTTTAAACATTTACAATGACAATACCTTTATCAAGCTGAAAGAAAGAATACACTTCTAGTGTAAAAATTTCATATAGTTGGTACTTTGAGAATATGCGCAAATAAAGAATGCAGTGATTAATGTGACTACGAATAAATGTAAGTATAAACTAAAGTAATTGTACCTACACTGTCTGGTATTAGAAATTCAGTTAGCGAACTAATATGAGAATCCCATTTAGTCTATGACTAACTACAATAAGGCTATGCATAGCAATATATATATATATATAATAAAGACCACAAAAATAGTGCCTATGAGAATCGCATTTAGTTTATGACGAACTACAATAAGGCTATGCATAGCAATATATATATATATATAACAAAGACCACAGAAATAGTGCCACTATTGTAAAGAGTCCTGAATAGATATTTCAGCAGATAGAACAAAATTAAGCATTATTAGAACCAAATTGCAATGTCAGCTTACGTTTTTCCATGCATATCATAGGTTATTGCAGACCATTGTCCGTCAATTATTTACTCATTGTTAACAATATAAAGACCGAGTGTTGTGGCCATAATATTTATATAACTTCATTCATATATATGTATGTGGGTTTTTGTGAATTTGCAATGTTTATATATTCTCGTGAAATAACATCCTTTCTGAAATGTGAATAATTTAGTACCAACTATTCCTACACTTCCGGCACACGACGTGAGTGCGGTCGATCGTGGTATTGCCAACTATCCGGGTAGCTCGAAATTTTATACACCAGACCGTGTAATGCTTCGGCTTGGCCTAAACGTAATGTTTACCAAATATGTTTTACTTAAACCATTACTTTTTACTTTAATACTGATTTAAAACATACTAATTAAAAGCTTATTTTACTAATTTGTTTAAAGTATAACGTTTGATGAAATTTTTCTTTTTCACTTGATTTTAGCGGCTATAAATATTTAACACTTAGAAGATGTATTAGTTGAGGAATTCTGACTGAGTCAAAAGCAGCTGAAATATCAAGTTGGACAACTATTGGCTTTCACTTTTTATTTTTTCTTGTATAATCCGTAATTAACCTGAATAGGCAGAGTGCCTCAGCTGTGGAACTACCTTTCTTTGCAAATTGAAAACTAGAGATAAAAGGCAGAATGAGATTTTGAATTTTATCTTTGATAATTGCTTCAATCAGTTTAATAATCAATGGAGTCATCGAGATTGGTCTAAGGTTCTCCAGAGGCGATGGGATAATAGCACTCTTAAGTGGTCTGAATATTCCCACAGGTATAATGAACATCATTACTAACCTTCTATTAAACAGACATATTGCAATTTCATTAAATGGAAAAATTTCAAACTCATTCACACCTACCAAGTCGATTCCACAGGGTTCTCCTCTTAGTCCCTTACTCTTCATTCTATATATAAATCCATTCCTTAAATCTTTAGAGATGAATCTTCCTGGATTGTACATTCCTGGTATCAATAAATCCATTCAGCACATATCCTACATGGATGATGTGGCAGTGTTCTTACCATCTAGAAAATTCATACTGAAACTAATTCAAATTATGGACAATTTCACCATAGAGTCAGGTCTTGCGTTTAACCTTAGAAAATCTGCTGTATGGAGACTTTCATCTGGAAAATCCATTCCATCCCTTTTCACAGCTATGCCACAAAAATTTTTGGGCTTACCAATGAGTCTCTCTCATGCAGCAATGAGGAAATTAATACAAGACACTATCATGAATTCTGCAAGAAAAATAATTGATTCACTTTCAAAAGTTTATACATCATTATTTGCAAAAGCAGCCCTACTCAACATGTTACTGTTCCCCAGAATTGCTTACTACATGCCATTCATTAAATTCTCATCAAAATTTATCCAGAATATAAACTCTCTTTGCTCTAGATTAATGTGGAAGGGTAAAACTGTTGCTATTAGCTTAAGAAGAGTGCAGAGACCAACAAGACTTAATGGCTTGTCACTGCATTCACTTCATGTTCTTTGTCTACAGAAATCAAATAACCTCATTACAAGACTTAATGGGATTTTTCCTGATGACTCACCTTTTCTATCTATTCATCCTACAGATACTCCACCTCCAATTAATGATGGTTGGCTGACACAAGTCTTAATTGACATTGCAAAAATTCTCACACCTTTAACTCAAATAAAACCAACGAAACTTTGTTATTGGGATGCCTATCTTCTTTTTTTTTCAACAATTATCCCAGATCATAGCATTCTCACCTGTACAAACTTTGCCATTATAAAGAAATATAAAAGATGTAATCTAGAGCCAAAATATTTGGACTTTCTTCTAAAGCTAAATCTCAATGCCCTTCCAACAAGCCACTTTCTTGTGATGTATAGAGGTTTTTCATCTTTGGACCCCGTTTGCTCACTCTGCCATAGGGAGGATGATACCATATTTCACATTTTCAACGATTGTTTCTCTCTTCAGGGCTGTAGAATATTGATTAATAAAATTTATACACCAAAACATCCAATTATCAACACACTCATAAAAGGTTTTGCTTATGGGGATTTTGCAATTATAAGAAGTGCAACTTTCATCACTTTCTGTCTATGGTTTGTCAGATGCTTCTTAATCTTCAAGTCTGTTATACCTGATCCAACATTAATTTTTTTACAAAAATTAAAAGATATCAAAGAAAGAGATTTGAAGTTAGCTCCTCACCTAATAGCAAATTCCACATGGAATCTTATTAATATTGGACATTAAGTAATTTAATGGTTTATAAATCTATTGCCAAATTTAATATTATTTTATAATTTTTTCTTTATTGTAAACATAGTTGAATAAACCTGTTTTTGATAAATATTTAACACATATATCTTTATATGCATTAAATACGACCAAACACATTTGCTTTCAGTTTTAATGTTATTGTAATCGTCAATTCTGGCTTTATATTAAATATTTAACTAAAACTTAATCGATTCTCATTCTTTTTTTATATTGTATAAAAATAGAATTCCCAAATTCAAATGTTGCATCACCATGCATGAATATGAGTTTTACAAAACTTAAAAAAATCAAAGTTTAAGGCCTTTGACAGGTGGCCTAAAGAAAATAATTATTGGTAAAAAATATTAAATTACGTTATTAAGCAAGATCTTAGCAATTAATACAAACAATTAATTAGTCGATTAAAAATATCCATGATGCAAATATATACAAAACGTACATTCTGTAATTTTTATTACAATTAGCATTGAGAAAAGAGAATTTGAGAAGGAAAACTAATATTAAGAAAGTGATGAGGGTTTTCTTTAGAAAAATAAAGTAGTCTTTTCTCATTGCCATATTTCAAATCTAGAGCCTACACGAATAATCTATATATATATATATTAAGTTACGAATTAGTTTTAAGTGTATTTTGTTTAAAAAAATGGAAATATAGTACGTGACATTTATGAAACTTTTCTTAAAAATTCAATTAAATATTTTAGATTTTTAAATAGAAATTAACATTTTATTTTTAAAGGTAAGTGAAATAAATGATGTCCGAAAGAATTTGACTCTTAATGGATACCATATATTTATGAAAGTAGAAAATCGTTTATTTTTTTTAAAAAAAAAATAGCTTTCTAATTAAAATGTATTACAATCCTGATTTTGCATTAGATACTTAAGCTTCTAAAACAAGTCTTTTCAACATTAATTGGAGTAATACTTATAAAGAAAAAAATGAATTAAAAATTAAACTTCATCTTTTAAATTTTTCTAATTTATCTCATTTGGTATTGCCCTATACTTAATAATTATTTGGAATAATATATTTAATACCGCCTAACTAAATTAACAATAACTAAATTAATTCAAATTCAAAATTAACAATCTAGCCAATATTAAAATTCAAACTTTGCAAACAATAATTTCTCTGTCATGGCAGTTTACCAAGAGCAAAGTAACGCATCACAAAACAAATTTATATTAAAACACTATCTTATAATTCTGGATCACATTCCAGTAATCTTTAACAAACTGATTCTCAGTGCATTAAAATATCGCTCCTGTCCTTCCACTGGCTATGATTAATATTGATTTATTAGTTCAAAAACAATCTGAAGTTGTTAATAGTCCACAGAGGAAAACTATATATTGCCTAACAAGGTCCTAAAACAATGCTGATTGCTAGATTCCTTGATGTTCGTTCGTATAAATAAACTTGTAAAGTCCTCTTTGATTGTTATTAGTACTGTGCAGACAAATTTATATGTTTGTAATTTATTTAATAGTTATAATCTTTTTTACAAAATTTTATACATAAATGAAATATTTATTTTGTATAGCGCTATCTTTATAAACTGTAGTATTAATAATCCGCCATAAAGCTACCGCACATGCGCTTAGTGGATTTTTAACTATAAATGAATACTCTCGTAAATGAGAGTACAGTATTCATTTATTTTTAAAAATCCACAAAGCCATGTGCATTAGCTTTATGGCTGATTGTTAAATTTTATGTAGTAATTATATATATTAGGTTTCAAAAAAAATAGCAGAATATAGCTTTTATATTCTAAAATTATAAAGTAAATATACTTGTCATACTATTTTCTAAATTCTTATGAATTATAAAAACAATACGTCTTTCTAATATTATAATTATTGTATTTAGCAGAGCAGAGTTTTGTGTTTATCAATTTTATCAAGATGAAAGCAACTGTAATACAGTAAGTTAAAAATATTTTTTCTTTACCTTTGCATTTTTAAATTCTGATATTAAATAAGTAACAACCGATAACAATGTAGTGTGTTGATAAGTAATGTAGAAACATTTTGTAGTTATAGATTTAAAATTGTAATAAAATCTTAATGATATCTAAGTAAGTTGATGAAGATAAATGATAAAAGCTTATTTAAAGAATAGCGTTTATCATCCTTTACTACATTGCAAACTTATTATTATTATATGAAGCTATGTGCAAATATCTTAGTGCAATATAGATGGATGCATTAAGGTTTTTGGTATCCTCAAGTCTATATTTGCAATATAAATAATATAAAAATAAGGGAATGATAGGATGGAAAGTTGGGAAGTTAAATGTTTCAGAATCAAGCTCAACTGGACATTTCAAGTAAATTATCTCACATGACATCTTAGCAAGCTATTCTATTGTAGACTTACAGATTTAAAAAATGTTAATGGACTCAAGTTTAAGCTATCATTTTGGATAGTTAAACGACATTCTAATTTTTAATAATTCAATTTTACTTTAATGAATTTGAGAACATTTTTTTGTCTTGTGCCATAATAAGTTTGGAAGAAAAAAATAAAATTAAAATTTTATTTGAGAAACAAACTGTGTTAAGGAAAAAAATTGATTTATTATTTATTGATTTTGAAAACTCATTTAATAAAATAAACATATATTCTAGCAAACTTTTTCAAAAGATATATTTATTTAAAAAGATAAAAAAGAATATACTGCTATTTTATATGAGATGAATTTGATATTTATATATGGAAGATGATAGATAAATGCATAAAATGTAAAAAGAAATTGCATTGAAAGAGAATGAAATGCATTAGATTTGAATAATTTATAGAAATATCTGCTAATGAACTTTAACTTTAAAAAAAGGATTGTCAATAATATGGTATCACAATTAATGTAAACCAGAGGTTTCCAACATGAGAAACCTATATTCCCAGGAGAGATGAGAAACTTGTGTTCCGGATAATTTACTAAAGGTTGGAAACTAGAAAAGTTAAAACACGATAAATAAGGAATAAAAATGTATTAAACATTTATAAAGTCAGTAGATGTAATAAGAAAGAATTAAAATAACCTCGCTAAAAAAAAAAAAACTATCAGAATTAGATCATTTTATTAAACCTGGAAAAGATTACGTTTTTCAATGGACATAGTTACTTGTAAGTAGAAAAAAATTGAATTATATATATATAACATCGACATAAAATAAAAGTATATGTAATTAATAAATAATCCATAGTAAAATTTAGTTTCTAAACACAAATAATTATATTCCAGAAGCATTTTCATAAAAAAAAATCGAAAACTTTTATTATTCGAGAGTTTATAAGAAGTTCAAACATCAGGTTTGTCACCAGCTCACATTCTAAAGACTCCCACATGACACTGCACTAATCTGCACAACACAGTAGTTGCATTTATTTGAAACAATCATTATCAACCAAATGCAAAATAAAAAAATATAGAAATTTTTTTGAGAAGGGTGGCAAATCCTTGAAAATGACTATAAAGTAAAAATAATTGAAACGTTGTGGATATATATATATACAAGAAATAAAGTTTTTATAAAGAAAAGAGGAAAATGAGATTTTTAATTGTTTGAATTATAAAATAACTATATTAACTCTGATAATGCACTATTTTCTCTTAACTTCTTGCTTCGTGACTTTTCACATTAACTTTATTTTATTTTTTATTATTCTTTTGAATTATTTTATTTTACTTTATCCAAATTGAATCCAAACTGTTGATTATATTTCAGTTCATGATAATAAAAAAAGGTTTAAGGATTAGCTATTTTATATGCTTTTTCTAGTGATTACCAAGACTTGTTAATATATTATGTTCCATGAACTTAATCATTTTATGTATGCTCTTTGACATCGAGGATTGTGTATAATGGTTAAAGTTAATAAAATAATGTTCAAACGTTTAGTGGGTTTAATGACCGAGAAATAAAATGCAACGAACAGTTTATATTCAATTTGGATAAAGATAAAATATTACTTTAAGAGATTAATAATAAATAAATAAAAAATAATTATTATTATTTTTAATAAAAGAGAAAATAATTTGCTTATAAACAAGGAGGTGGTATGAAAATTCACAAACTTGGAGAGTAGCGATAAGTAGTGCCTTATGGAAATTAATATATTCCTTTTATATATTTATGCAGTTGTTAATAATTATATGTCAATAATCAAAATCAATTAAATTATTATTTAAGATTTAATTGTTAAATGTTTTTTTTTTTTTATCAAAAACAAACTTTATTAAAACAGAAAATAAATAAATATACTGTATAACATTTACTGATAAAATCAATGGGCAAATTAAAGTTCAATAGGCAGAATCTGCCAAGTGTTAATAAGTAAATAAAAAAAATACAATTTTATATATATATGTCTTTTCTAAAAAAAAAAAGGTAATTTATAATATCCAACCTGGTCTTCAAATGTTAATAAGATCCCATGTACTAATAAATAAATCTTGTGATGATATTCTATTGTCTCTTTCTTTTATCGTTCTGATTTTTCTAATTATAATATTCAGAGGATCTGTACAATTAGAATTAAAAAGAATATCACATCGAGTTAGCCATAAACTATATATTTAAAAAGTGACACTTCTAATATCAGCAAAAATTCCCGCTTTAATTGTTTGTATCAGTACATGTATCAATGAGCCTTTATGTTTATAAATTGAGCTAATAAAATATCTACAAACTTGCAAATAACTGCATTCACCAAAAATGTGTTGAATCGTATCTTCATCTCTGCGACATAAACCACATAGACCATCAATTGAAGAATATTCAATGGTTTCTTGTTAAAAAAAACTACAAGTGGGTAGTGCATTTAAATTTATTTTTATCAGGAAATCAAAGTATTTTGACTCCAGACCCCACCATCTAAATTTTTTCAGCAGATTAAATGTTGTCAAGTTAAGACTTGAATTAATAAGCACTATTGCTTCATTAATGAGATAATAAGCCTCCCAGTATTGAACATTTTGTGATTTAGAAGGATTAGGAATTAGATTCATTTTTTAAATTTCAAATAATAACTCAGCCAACCAGCAATTCATTGTTGGAGGTGGAGTGTCAGTGGGATTAACATCAACTAAATAGAATTCTTGAAGGATAAACACTAATTATATTTAGTTTATACTTAAGTTTTTTGTCCATTAAACCTATGCTGATAAGTAGCAGATGTCATGTAAAGTTATATACGAGCATGATTTAAATATTAACCACATTTTGACTAGAAAGACCTTCAGCAAAGACAAATATTATCCCTGTTTTTCAACACGTTGTCCATCCTTCAACAAGTTTTCATATGTAATTGATGTAATTTTTGTATTTGTAACATTCACTATAGCAATACAATAAAAATTTTCGTTTTTTTTAAAAAAAAAACAATATTTTAAACAGCTTTAAGCCATGAATGCACCGTTATAGTCACTTGTTTATTAGATATTAATCTTTGTGGCTGAAGGGTTTCTTTCTGCAGACTACATAGATGATAATCTAATAGGGAAAGTTCGGGATTTTAGAGTATCAGTTCAAATTTTGTTTGTAGATGCCCAAATACTTTTTATGCTCTTCGATAAGTTGTTTCAGTACCCATGTTGCACAAACTTTTCAAAATCTAAATGTCCTATTGATTCTTGCATAATTAGAGACATAACTGATTTGCAAATAATTTTCCCACAATCCGTAGTCATCGTGTGCATGCTCAATGTGACATTAGCATGGATATGGATGGGCATAGCTCCATCTTTATGGCTGACATTTATATGCTTTTCTTGAAGTTCTCTATCTATTCATACACAATTCATCACAAGGAAGCATTTGCAGCATTTTGTGCACAACACCTTCTATGAATATTGAAACTAGATAAATTCTCATACCGCAAAAACTGAATCACTACATGCTTTTTTCTTACCTACAATAAGAAGTAGCAGCAACTATTATTTCTCACACCATAGACACATTAGAACTGCTGTAAAACATTCAAAACTGCAGAGGGGTGATTGGAGAGTTAGCAGTCTCATACAAAAAATGCTGATATGACAGTGCAGCCCCCAAAAATTTAGTATCAGATAATTTTTGACTCACTCTTCTACGTATATATATATATATAATGTTCTGGATTGAGATTTTAAATATTTACTCTTACCGCACTTATCAATTACGAGCTTGTTTGAGCTATTGGTACGCTCTCTGTATTACATTTTTGTAAATACAAGTTTATAAAAGTAATATCGATATATAACTTACTTTTTTATTAATATATGTATATATTGTACGGTATATAATATTCCGTTACTTAATTTAAAATTAAAATAAAAAGTTCGTAAATAAAAATAAATTTATTAAAAACTGAAAGCTAAAATTAAAAAGAGTTGTTTAACGTATATAATATATCACACAGTTGGAAAATTTAAAAGTATCTTTTTTAAATAAAAATAAAGTATTTGAAAGTACTTTTTTATATAAAAAAGTAAAGATCTAAAGATAAAATAGTTTTGTTAAAAAGTAACGTAAATGAAAATGGAAATAAATGTTAATTTCTATTTTAAGATTCCTATGTAATCTCAGCAAATGGAAATGATTGTGTTATTAATTAAACAAAAGCAAACTAGCCTTTGGGGCTTTTATAAAATTAAAAAGTCAGATAGAATAAATAAATTAGAATGTCCAATAGAAGCAGTAACCAATGCTCCGACCTTAACGAAAATTACTGGAACAGGAAACTATGTTCAATGAATCCGAGGATCACCATAAAAAGAAAACAATTCAAATTGAAAGTTAGTTCCAGCTTGATTTTTTTGAGAAGGGTGAAAGGATGCACTTTTCACTCTCTTATTTCAAATGAAGTGACTGTTAATTTATGAATGGCACTATTGTAGACCCGAATCATATGGGTTCTACAATAAAATAGTACCAGGATTGAACCAGCTAAGGCCATCTCTGGAACAACAGACCAGTCTTCTATGAAAGTATGACCAATAAAGACTTCGCAGGAATTGGCACCAGAAACCGGGAGCTCTTCTACTGTAAGATATGAACTGTAAAATTTTAAAAAAGTAATTAAGAACTTTCAAGATTTGTCAAGCTTTTAATAATCAACTAAACCTAACTTTTTAAAATGAACTTTTATCTGACTTTTAAGATTTCAAAATCAATTATTACTGTTTAATTTGAGTTTGCTAATTTAATCATTTCCATTTCATTTTTTTATTAATATTTATTGACTAAATTATTTAAGCATATTAAATTTAAGTTGAGTGTAGATGGCTGCATAGATTTGTTAATGTTTAATTATTTTTTTTATTTTCATATTGATTAAAATATATAGATATAGGTAAATATGACATCTTATGCTGAGTTCCAAACGTATTTATTTGTATATCTTTTAAGTTATTGGTGTCAATGCGGCATCTTATGATGAATGCCATTGGGTTTATTGTAAATTTCCCTCTGCAATTTCATCAATAACTTTATATTTGAATCGTTTATGTTTATTTTAAAGGGCTGTTATTTCAGGCTATTTGTTTCATAGTTAGGTCGATGCTGGTGGAGGGATATATGGGTGTTTATATCAATGTAATGTGAAGCATGTTTAGCATACAGGGCAACATGCCCAACTAAATGCATGACCCAAAGATATAGTCATTGTGTTGCAATGGTTGCAGACATATTTCCTGTGCCATTGACCCTTTTTTAGCTCTATGGATAGGGACTATAAGTCAGCAAATACACCACTCTCCCCATACATAGCACTTCTCTTTAATTATTTTATATACATGATTCCTTCACCAGATAGACACACATTCCTGTACTGGATGAGGATCATGTCCTTCAAATAATATCATGCTGTCAGAGGCACATTCCTGTCAGTATGGTTTTATGCTACCATCTTCATATTGCATTGGTTGGGACTATATATCTGGAAGCAGGCATTGGTTTGGCTACGGACTTTTTAGTCTGATATTGAACTATTGTTTTGAAAAGTTTTTAACTGAGTAATCTATGTAGCCTATCTATACTCAACATTTTAAAGTAAAATTTATTAAAATGTCCATATGTGCCGACTGTTTAAAAATAGTAATTTAAATTTAAAAAATTAATATTAAAATCTAAAGATAAATTTTATTTCTCAATTTTTAAATATTTATATGTGCGTTAATAAATGTTGTGTGTGTTAATTACTGGTAGTGGCTTTTTTTTTAAATATTAATATATTTTGAGAATATAAATCTTTATTAAAACTTATAAGAATTTGTATTATTATTAAATCTCTGCATCTCCATGAGCTAGTGGCCTGGGTTGACTGTTGGAATAAAACATATATGTAAAAGTTGGATCTTTAACAGTGCATATCTATCTACTATATAAATTTTCCAGGTTCCAATTGCCTGATGGCACCCTGTACGGCAGATACGGTAAGACTGCAACTTCCATGTTCACCCCGACTGTTATAATATATATATATATAATGACTTGAGATATTTGCAATTAATGTTAATGTGAGGAACATAAATCTAAATATATTGAAATATACAGCATAGATTAAAAATGAAAAATTAGAAAAAAAGGAACATGAAATTGGAATAGATTTTTCAGGTGCAAAAATGATAAAATTTTATTTAACTAAACTATAGATCAAACAAAAATGTGAAGAAAAAGTTGATAGATAATATTTTTAAAGAACTATAAAAGTTATAAAAATATACAAAAAAAATGTATCGCCTGTTTTTTAAACTTTTAATGGTTTTAGGTATTGCTTATTGGTGGTGTTGGAGGTGGAGAATAGAACTTATCCATTTGCTTGATTTAAATAGACACTAATAATTTTCAAATTACAATCAAACTTTTCTAGCTTAACAGTGATGTATTACTTAGTGAACAAGAATACATTAAGCTTTTTTTTTCCTTTAGCATATAAATATGATAGTATTACAATTCATAGGACAATTATATATTAGTAGATATGAAATTACATATTTATATTATGAAAAAACATTATAATATTAGTAGTCCTTTTTTGTTTTTGCTTCTGAGAATCAAGTATCTTATGTCAAGGCCACAGACACTGCCACGGGTAGTTGAATAAATACAGTGAGATGAAATCTTATTTTTCCTTGCTCGAATTGACTCTTAACATATTCCAGTTGTTTATTTTACTTATAGTTATAATATTAATGAAATATCACTTTGAAAGTGTAAATATTAACTCTATGTTGCTTAATGTATATGAAAATTTAAACTTGCAAATAATTAAAAAAATTATAATTTTTATATTTATAATTTTATTAACATATGAGTGTTACTTAGGCATAGCTTCCAGAAGCATTGTTAGTTTTGTTTAAATTTTGCATTCATTAAGTATATTGATTTTTTTTTCAAACTGATATTTCATTAATGTTATGAGGTTATTAAAAATAAGACACTGCCTTATCATCTAAATTTTTAATCATTAATTTCAGAATAATTTATGCTATGTTTGAATCAAACTACTTCACAAGTTCTACACTTTATTTTCAACAATGTCAATAAATGAATGCTGCAAACCTTTGACATCTTAAATAATAGGGAATAATGTAAGTGATATATATATATATATTATAATGGTCCAAATGAATCGAGTCTTACCACTACAGGGCGCCACTAGGCCATTTGAACGTAGAAAATTTATATAGTAGGCAGATACGTAAGTTAAGAAAAAATTTTTTTATATATATCTTATTCCGACCATTAACCCAATGTCACTAGCTCAGTGGAAAAGCAGAGATTTATATTTTATAAATTCTTATCTAAGAATATTTCAATATTAAAAAAGAATAAAATAAGCCACTGCCAAACATTTATTAACGCACATATAAATTTTGAATCATTTTAGCAATTCTTTTACTTTATAATTTAACTTGATTTTAGAATTTAATTTACGTTTTAACTTTTATAAGTTCGCACAGATGAGTTTTATGAAAGTGTGTTATTTTAATGTTGGGTATAGATCGGCTACACACATTACACGGTTAAAAACATTTCAAAATAAATATAAACGATCAAAATATAAAGTCATTGATGGAATTGCAGAGGGAAATTTACAAGAAACCCAATGGCATTCATCATAAGATGCTGCATTGACACCAATAACTTAAAAGACATCTGAATAAATACATTTTAGATACTCACCATAAGATATCATTATTTACCGAATGTCTATATATTTTAATCAAATATGAAAACAAAAACATAATTAACCATTAACGAATCCATGCAAGTGTCTATACCCAACTTAAATTTAATGCATTTAAGTAATTTATACAATACATATTAATAAAAATATAAAAAATGAAAATGATTTAACAAACAAATAATACATTCAATCAAATAATTAATAACTGATTACGTTTGGTCAGATAGGAATTTCTATTGCAATTATTTTAAATACTGGGAAAATTTTATACTTAGAGTTATTGTTTTGAAAATGTTCATAAAGTTCTTATGGTTTTAAAAAGTTCATCTTTACCCACTTGCCATTTGAACGTGAATTCCTATGTTGTCCTAAAGAGATTGGTATTCTGTTGGCCATTTTATTGATTCATCCAGAGGTCTTTTACTTTAGCTAGTCCTCACTGTAGAAAATGATTGGTCATTTCTCTTTCTTTTTTACGTAGAACTGAAGGGATTAAAGAGTGTGTCTTTTCAATCCCTTCTCCTTCAAATCCACCCTAACATATCACCACTGCTATCACACATCTCCCCTTAATTAATTTTCACTCACTTTTTATGGTAGATTTTCGGATCCAGAGGACATTATGTCATGACTATGGTGATGGTCTTTTCACTGAGGTCCAATTCCTGAGTGATTTCTTTTATTGGCCATTCTGTTACCATTGTTTTTCTCTCCTATCTGACCTTTGCTTATACATTTTAAATGCCCAAGGGCTAGTTTACTTTTAACTAATTAAAATAATCATTTCCATTTTATGATTAATTAATTTGTTTTCCAAACTTAAAGATATATTTTTATCTTTAAATCTTTTTAAGTTTTTGTTGAAAATTTAGTTTTAAAATTTTTTTCTTTTTTTTTTTAATAAAATTTCTTTTTTTATTTCTCATCTGTGTGATTTTATATATATTAGAGTTTAGATGATTTTTAATTTTCAATTTTTTTAATTCTTAAAAAAGAAGTTTTTATTTGCGAACTTTTTCATGTCTAATTTAAAAAAAAATTAATGTAACGGTGTATGTGCCCATTACATATCAGTAAACTTGCTTAAAAAAAATAAACAAAAAAAATATTTTACTTAGTGTTAGTAATTATGGTACACGATTAATGAAGACATTTACAAAAACATTCGGTAAGTAATTTTACAAAAAGACTATATACTAAAAAAAATGTTGGCTATCATTTTCCATGAACCACTATGTTTACGCCTCCTCCCCCCAAGAATTCTATTTTCTCTATATTTCATTTCTAACAAATGGCACGACAAACAAATTATTTATTTAAGGAGGTTGCATTGAAGTAAATATGTTTTAAGGGATAATGGATTTATACGTGTATATTTGCAGCACAATTATATATATCACCAACTTATTTATGACTGATTGAAATGCTTAAATATGGTTACTCTGAAGTAAAATCCCAAAAAGTACTCATCGTAAGGTACCACATTTACAATCATAAACTTACGTGGCTGTGCGCGCCTATACACATTAATGAAAACAAAACATATTAATTGCAATCTTTTGACTTTCTTTTTAACAAAATACAATTTAAAATTATTAATACTTTCTCGTGTTTAATATATGTACTATTTCTTTCTGGCAGTGCTTTTATATGATTTAAAGTATACGACTTTATGTAAATAGATAAAAATATTTCATTTTGAAAAAATTTGGTCAGGGTATTCATGGTTTATTAAACACAGCCCCATGTTGGGTGCCAATTATAATGATCTGAATGAATTGAGTCTTACCATATCTGCACTACAGGGCACCACTAGGCCATTTGAACCTAAAAAATTTATACAGTAGGCAGATACGTAAGTTAACAAAAAAAATTTTATATATATTTTATTCCGACTGTTAACCCAATGTCACTAGCTCAGTGGAACAGCAGAGATTTATATTTTATAAATTCTTATCTAAAAATATTTCAATATTAAAAAAGAATAAAATAAGCCACTGCCGGTAATTATACACACAAACATTTATTAATGCACATATAAATTTTGAATCATTTTAGCATTACTTTTACTTTATAATTTAACTTGATTTTAGAATTTAATTTATGTTTTAACTTTCATAAGTTCGCACAGATGAGTTTTATGAAAGTGTGTTATTTTAATGTTGGGTATAGATCGGCTACATAGATTACACGGTTAAAAACATTTCAAAATAAACATAAACGATCAAAATATAAAGTCATTGATGGAATTGCAGAGGTAAATTTACAAGAAACCCAATGGCATTTATCATAAGATGCCACATTGACACCAACAACTTAAAAGACATCCGAATAAATACATTATAGATACTCACCATAAGGTATCATTATTTACCGAATGTCTATATATTTTAATCAAATATGAAAACAAAAACATAATTAACCATTAATGAATCCATGCAAGCATCTATACCCAACTTAAATTTAATGCATTTAAGTAATTTATACAATAAATAATAATAAAAATATAAAAAATGGAAATGATTTAACAAACAAATAATACATTCAATCAAATAATTAATAACTGATTGTGTTTGGTCAGATAGGAATTTCTATTGCAATTATTTTAAATACTGGGAAAATTTTATACTTAGAGTTATTGTTTTGAAAATGTTTATATAGTTCTTATGGTTTTAAAAAGTTCATCTTTACCCATTGCTTGCCATTTGAATGTGAATTCCCACACCATCCTAAAGAGATTGGTATTCTGTTGGCTGTTTTATTGATTCATCCGGAGGTCTTTTACTTTATCTGGTCCTCAATGTAGAAAATGATTGGTCATTTCTCTTTCTTTTTTTAGCAGAACTGAAGGGATTGAAGAGTACATCTTTTCAATCCCTTTTCCTTCAAATTCTCCCTAACCCATATCACCACTGCTATCACACATCTCCCCTTAATTAATTTTCACTCACTTTTTATGGTAGACTTTCAGATCCAGAGGACATTACATCACGACAATGATGATGGTCTTTTCACTGAGGTCTGATTCCTGAGTGATTTATTTTATTGGCCATTCTGTTCCCATTGTTTTTCTCTCCTATCTGACCTTTGCTTATACATTTTAAATGCCCAAGGGCTAGTTTACTTTTAACTAATTAAAATAATCATTTCCATTTTATGATTAATTAATTTGTTTTCCAAACTTAAAGATATATTTTTATCTCTAAATCTTTTTAAGTTTTTGTTGAAAATTTAGTTTTAAGACTTTTTCTTTTTTTTAATAAAGTTTCTTTTTTTATTTCTCATCTGTGTGATTTTATACATATTAGAGTTTAGATGATTTTTAATTTTCAATTTTTAATTCTTAAAAAAAGTTTTTATTTGCAAACTTTTTCATGTTTAATTTTTAAAAAAAAATGTAATGGCGCATGTGCCTGTTACAATATATAGAACTTCCAGAGAATGTTTTGTAATTATAACCATTAAAAATTCATATATATTAAATTTTAAATATTTAACATTTATATATTGATTTATTGTTTTTTTTCAGCGTTTATCTTTTTGTAATTGTGCTTCTTATTGATAACAAAAGTAAGTCAAATATAATTTTAATACAGTGTTTAAAACACAGGTGAGAAATTGCACAATGTTTCGAATAGCATTATTCTCCATTTCTCTTCAGGTGTTGCTGGCCTATATGCACAGTGATGATATTCACTTAGAAGTTGAACTCATACCTTTAGATCTTTGAAATATCTAATTTAAGGCAAACACTCTACCAACGGAGCTATTCTGTCAAAGCTCAGTTGGTAGAGCATTTACCTTAAACTTGATATTCAAGAATCTAAAGGTGCAAGTTCAACTTCTAAGTGAATATTGTCACTGTGCATATAGGCCAGCAAAACCTGAAGAAGAGTGGAGAATAATTCTACTCAAACCGGTGTGTAATCATTAACCTGTATAGTGTTTAAAATATTTGTTATTAATATGTTGAGTTATCTCTTACCCAAATGTAACATTACAAAAACCAATTATTCACCTACTATCAACTTCCCTTTATACTTTTAATAATTTTTTACTAATGATAATATGTTACTTTTTCAATGTATTTGATAGTTTTTACATTAAAAAACTGGTGGGTAAATTAAGCTTATATATTCAATTAGACTTTTGTAACATGTGCGTTGCTAAAAAGATTAGACCTATGTAATAGGTAAAATATTTTGTTGTGCTAAACAAGGAAGGTGTCATTTGACTTGATTTAGTAACTATTTGGATGCGTGAACTTTTTCAATTTGTTATTCCTGTAATTATTTTTATTGTCTTACCCTGTCACCTCTTAAACATGTTGGAATTAAAAACTTTGAATTGTACATGTGATTTTGCATCGCTAGGAAAAAAAAACATTTTTTTCCCATCATACTATGATTACATTTTTTTTCTGATATTTTACTTTGAATAATCTTGTCTATTTGTATTTAAACATTTTGATTCTTTAATAACATTATTATCTGTCAATAATAAGTGTTACCACCAAATTTTGGTTTTATAATCTTCAAATCTTTATTAATCATTTTGGAAATATGAAATAATTTCCATATAATTTTAATATATAGGGTATATGAGTACAGACTTTCACATGACCCACCATTCTCCACACTATCTCATAATCCTGATACACTTGAACACACATATGTTGAAAAGATAAATAATCACCAATATATGTATTTCATGCTAAACAGCAATCATCAGTTGGTCCTGATTACCATTCTCCACATATATATGCTATAAGTGCTCAGATATATATTAAGGTAGCCAATCCTCATACTTTAATGGACAGAGTTCAATCTACTCCACACACCAACTCTTCAACCATCTATCCAATTGAAAATCTGATGAGGGAATGCTCAAAGACCACCCTGAGGCCAAGATTCTTGTCACATCCGGATTGACCTAAGGTCAATCTGACTCTTTATGTACAGGACATAATCCATTTAATACATATACAAGGGATGGGCAGACATTTCTACTGTGTAATAACTGAAACACACAGGCTTATTATATATCTGTGTCTATATATGTAATATATAGGGTATATATATTAAATGGATTACATCCTGTACATGAGGGGTCATATTGACCTTAGGTCAACATGGGTATGACAAGAATCTTGGCCTCAGGGTGGCCTTTGAGTATTCCATCATCAGATTTTCAATTGGATGGATGGTTGAAGAGTTGGAGTGTGAAGTAGATTGAAGCCTGTCCATTAAAGTATGTGGATTGGCTATCTTAATATATATCTGAGCACTTATAGCATATATATGTGGAGATGGTAATATGGGCCAACTGATGATTGCTGGTTTAGCATGAAATATGTACATTAATGATTATTTATCTTTTCAACATATGTGTGTTTAAGTGTATCAGTATTATGAGATAGTATGGAAAATGGGGGGTCATGTAAAAGTCTGTGCTCATATACCCTATATATTACATATATAGACACAGGTATATAATAAGCCTGTGTGTTTCAGTTATTTAATTTGAAATACAATTTTAGAATATATTATCCTCTATCACTTTTGCAATTTAAAATTAATTTTATACTTTTTAGTTCTAAAATCAGTCTATTCCAAATCATAATTCAATAACTTTAACTTGACTTCAATGCAGTTTAATCATTTCATCTGTGTTATTGTTACTGTTTAATAAATTCTCTGAGTGGTATCAACCATTGGAATCATATGGCCTTGCCCCAGCCTGAGTCCGATGGGATCAGCAGCCTGTCCGGTAAAAGTGATGCCTGCCTAAAACTTGAAAAACTATCAGGGATACCTAATTGTCTTAAAGAATAGTGCCATGAAATGGTAAGCATAGGAATCTCCACAAAACCTCAAATCCAACCAGTTGGGAAAATTATCACATGAAGCAGCAAACAGAAGATTTCAATGTCCAAATCCTATAGATAATGAATAACTTTTCTTATTTCATTTCTGATAATAATGTAACCATTGCTAACCTTGAAGCCTGCAAGAGTCAATTAATAAATGAACTCTATAATCATATAAAATGAACTATTAGTGTACGTGTTCGGAATACTTATAATTATTTTAATGCTGAATTATATTGCTATTGTATATCTTACTATAATATGCGTGTACATGAAATTATTATGAATCATTGTTTATATTTAATTGAAAAAAATTAGAAGTAGTTTAAAAGTTATAATAATAAGTACTTATTAAAAATAAATTATCTTAAAGCTTAATGTTTGTCGATCAATTCTTTTACCACTAATTAAAACAGTAATGCATTATATTCCTTTGATTGAGCTAGTTGGAATATCTTAGGCACTGAATTAGTTTGCCAATCATTCAAAGCCATTATTTATCTTTCGGTAACTGACCGGCACCTGGAGTTTACTCCAAAACAAAAAAGTGCTTTGAATGATAGGTGTTGAATTCTGCAGCCGAGAGATCTGTGTACTTCAAATGTGGTCACAGTTATATATTTTTATATATAGCTCTGGCTTGGACACAGGTACCCTTGGGGAATTGTTCTCTCTGCCTAAGTGGCCATAGGGGTGCCATATTTAAATTACCTTAGTGTTGATCAAATATATTAAGAATAAATAATTGTGTTATATTTTTAGTACAAAATAAATCTTATAATTTTGTTTTCACAAGTTATATTTCCTAATGTTATTTTATTAAAGAGTCAAAAATGATATAGATTTTGTTTACTCCTGCAAGTGATCTAGACTAAAACATCCCACTCAGTTCAATATATATATATATGGAAAATCCATCCTTTCATTTTGAAGTACCAGTATAGTTTAAATAATCTGTTTGATTTAGTTTTTACTTAAGGATTTGTAAATAGGTTGTTATTATTATTAATTATTTTATTGTTATTTAGTTCATGTTTATTTATTTATTGTGATATCTGCTTTGTTTTACAATGATGAGATTTTAATAGCAATGAATATATATAAATTTGTGAGTGTTTGTATAAAGGAATAATTATCGACAGTAATATTTAAATTGCTAATTATAATTAGATTGTCTTTCTGTTTTTCAAAATTATAAAAGATGTAGTAATAGTATTCTCGTTGTTTATTTATTTATTTATTTTATAGATAGTAAAAATAAATGTTTCAATGTAATATTTTTTATTGACATTATTTTGTTTTAAGCCAATAAACATCACATTCTGACATTCATTGATTAATCTAGCTTGCTGTGTGTGGCAATATATATAGTGAGTTTTGCCTGTTTTAACAACAATTATTTTGTTTTGTTATTTAAAAAATATATTTTAAAATAAACAATCAACTGTGTTGAAGATTTTTCAATCTGCATGTGAATTACAACAAGAGGCCAAAAGATTACTATGGAAACACAGGGCATAATCACCATTAGGATTAATTAATAAAACAGAGGAAGAAAGAAGTCAGTGCTTTATTTTGTCGATTCCCAAATTCTTCATGTAGATCTCACTATAATAATTCCTGGATCAGGATTGAACATTTAACATGATCTGCTAAATAAAATCTTTATTATTCGAGGCAATTCCTGCCTCTCCTTTGCCTAGCTTATTTCACCATTGGAATCTAGTAAAATATGGAACCTGAAATTAAACCTGTACTTGTAAATAGATTTCAGAAAATCACTGTTTATATATTTTGTTTTAACTTTAAATTTCTTTAATGATATGAAGTAATAGTTAAATTTAGTTACTTATATAATTGAATATCAAGAAAATGATTGGAATCAATTGTTCTAACAACAAGAAAAAAATCTATCGATTCATCAATAATATGTATATTTTAAAGTGATTTCGAGCTACTCTGAGATGAATAAAAGAAAAGAAAACACCTAAAATAATTGGTTGATTGGAAAATGAAGAGACATTAAAAAAATTAAATGGTAATTAGAATTTGTCTTTTATAATTGAATATCAAGAAAATGACTGGAATCAATTGTTCTAACAACAAGAAAAAAATCTATCAATTCATCAATAATATGTATACATATTTTAAAGTGATTTTGAGCTACTCTAAGATGAATAAAATAAAAGAAAACACCTAAAATAATTGGTTGATTAGAAAATGAAGAGACATTAAAAAAAATTAAATGGCAATTAGAATTTGTCTTTTTTTAAATTTTATACGTCTATTATTTTTTTTTGTTTATAATATTTTAAAATATATTTTTATAAAAGTGTATACAATTGTGATATTTGAAAACTAACCTATAAGTTTCTTTTTGAATGTTAAAATCTTAATAATAATGAAAAACAATTTTTAATATATATATTTGTTTATTTATTTTAGATCTTAAATTGCCAGAATATGTTGTTAAATGCCAAGGTAAACTTAGGGATTGTAATAATACATATATATATATGATCAATAGATGGAGCTTTACCAAAATCTCCGTGTACAACCGTATGTTTACATAAACATCAAAAGAGTCAGAATTCACTATCTCTTTCATTGGCTCCACCTTCAGATCAGCTTATTTCAAGCTAATTTGCTATCATCAGTGAAGGGTAGGAACAAGAAACTAGATCTAAACACTAACTCTCAGCGTTTATGAAACAATTTCCTATCAGTTTGCAAGCATGAATTTTTCAGACATGTAATGTCTTCAAACCCAGCCTAACAAGCCAGATAGCTATATGGGTCTGATATAAGTTCAGTTTCTCCATATAGTAAAAGCCTCTGCAATATATATCATTGCAACAACCTTCAAAGGTACATTTATAAAAAACAAAACAAGTTACAAATCATGTAACTTGCTATTGCTTGCATTTATGATCAATAGATGGAGCTTTATCAAAATCTCAGTGTACAAGCATATGTTTACATACATCAAAAGAGTAAGAATTCACTATCTCTTTTGTTGGCTCCACCTTCAGATCAGCTGATTTCAAGCTAATTTGCTATCATCAATGAAGGGTAGGAACAAGAAACTAGATCTAAACACTCAACTCTCAGCATTTATGAAACAATTTCCTATCAGTTTGCAAGCATGAATTTTTCAGACGTGTAATGTTTTCAAACCCAGCCTAACAAGCCAGATAGCTATATGGATCTGATATCAGTTCAGTTTCTCCACATAGTAAAAGCCTCTGCAATATATATCATTGCAAAAACCTTCAAAGTTACATTTCTGAAAAACAAAACAAGTTATAAATAATGTAACTTGCTATCACTTGCATTTATGATCAATAGATGGAACTTTATCAAAATCTCCGTGATAGGGCATGTTCTATAAATGGGAGATTGAAAAAATTGTGTGAGAGAAATAATGTTATGTTTGTGGATGTGTGGGATTGTTTTATTGGAAAGAGAGAGTTATATAGTAAAGATGGGTTGCATTTAGGAAAACAAGGAAGTGAAGTTTTAGGGAGTTTGATTTATAAAGAATTTTTTTCAGGAAACTTATAAAGAGGGGTGGGTTTTTAAATTGCAATATTATTAAAAAGAATGGATGGAATATAAGAAGTAAGCAAAAGGAATTTGATTTTGATATAAATATAGATATGGAGAAGGAATGGGATTGTAAAATTAATGGTAAGAAAGTAATTTATAAATGTAATGGAGAAAAAAAAATTAAAAGAATTTATAAAAGAGTAGTTAGGAAAGAAGAAATTGTTAAAAATGGGTTTTTGAATATGCAAGGTGGTAGGAAACCAGAAAAGTGGATGGAATTAAATAAAACAATTGAAAATGAAAAGCATGAGGTATTAGCAGTAGTGGAAACACATTTAAGAGAAGAAGAACAACCTATTTTGGAACAGTTGGTATGGCAGGGTATAAATAGAAAAGAAAAAGAAAAAAGGGGTGGTGGTATAGGTGTTATATCAAAAAAATATTTAAATATTGTTAAATGTCAAGAACACTTGTGGTTTGAAATAAGGTTGGGTAGACAAGAATGGATGGTGGCTATAGTTTATATAGCTACTGGAGATAGTCAAATTATATTGGAGTGGAATAGTAACATATACGAATGTTTAGTTAAGGATATACAAAGTTTTAAAGAAAAGGGGAAGAGAATAATGGTTATAGGGGATATGAATGGACATATTGAAGAAATTGATGATATAGATAATAAAAATGGACAGCTTTTGAAGAATTTTTGTCAGAAAGTGAATTTGAGTATTGGAAATTTATTAAATATTTATGAGGGACAATACACATGGTCCAGAAATAATATATTTCACACAATAGATTATGTATTGATAGAGAAAGGGGGAATAAATAAAATACGGAAATTTAAGGTATTTGATAATGAAGAAAAAGTATGCACTAGTGATCATAATTTCATTGTAATTGAAATGGTTAGTAATGTGATGGAGAATAGAAATAAAAGTAGAAATAATAGTGAAAGATGTGGATGGAGAGTGAATGATAAGAATAAGTTGGAAGAGTATAAAATACAAGTTGAAGAAATAATGGAAGAGTGGGTTGGGGATGAGTATAAGGATTGATGTAAGGAAGTAGAAAAAGTTGCAAATAGGGTTTTAGGTGAGAATGTTGTAAAGAATAAAAGTAATAAAAAAAAATAAAATTAGTAAAAGTGTAAAAGAAAGGAAAGAAGCATGTAGAGAATATAAGTGTGCTATTAAGAATAAGGAAAGTGAAAAAGATATTAATGCTAAATGGGAAAAGTACTTAGAAAAGAAGAAGTTGGCTAAAATAGATATTTATAGAGAGAGAATGAAATTGAATAGTAAATTGTTGGAGGATATTAATAAAAATGGAAGAGATGGAAGTAAAAAATTTTGGAATTATATTAAAAGAAGAAATGTAGGGGAGAGAGAGTTAGTATTACTAGATGATGAGGGAACTGAGTGTAGTTCTAGAGAAGATTTAGAGAGAATCTTAAATAGTTATGTAATGAATATAGAAAAGATGTTAGATGTGAATGATAGAATGTTAGAAAATATGAAAGAATATAGTAATGGGAATATTAGCTTTTCAGAAAATGAACTAAATGAGGTAGAGAAGAAATTGAAAAGTGGGAAGGCAAGAGGTTTAGATGGATGGGCAGCAGAGATGGTAATGAATTTAGGATATAGGGCAAAAGTAAAGTTATTATCCTGTTTTAATAAAATGGCACAGAATAGAGTTTTCCCAAGTAGTAAGGTTATTATTTAAAGGAAAGGGTAAGGATCATAGAAAGTTGAATAATTATAGACCGATAGTGGTAACATCAGTTTTATATAAAGTTTTCTCGTATATGGTTGCTAGTAAAGTTGTAAAATGGATGGAAGGGAATAATGTAGTGGGTGAAATGCAAGGAGGTTTTAGATTAGATAAGCATATAGGAGATAGTTTATTTGTAGTTACACAACTTATGGATATGAGGAGGAATGCAGATAAACAGTTATATATGAGTTTTATAGATATAGAGAAGGCATATGATAGAGTAAATAGAAATAGATTATGGATAAGTTTAGAAAATTTGGGCATGGATGAAGCTTTAATAGATATTATTAAGAAATTATATGAAAATAATTATTATATATATCAATTAGAGAATATAGAATCAATTAAAGTTAAAAATGGTGTGGGACTAAGGCAAGGATCCCCTATGTCACCTATTTTGTTTGTGTTGTATTTGAGTGAAATGGAAAGAGCAATAGAAAGATTAGGAAGAGGGATAGAGATACCGTTAATAGATAGTAAGGGAGTATATATTTTGTCAGGTCTTTTTTTTTGCGGATGATATATTTTTGTGTGCAGAAAAAAGAGAAGATATGGAAGGGTGGGTAAAGAGATGGGGATTAAATTTAGTGAAGAAAAATCAAATATAATGATGGTTAATACTGAGGAAAGAGAAGATGTAGAATTTTTATTGGGAGATATTAAGTTAAGTGTGGTGAATAGATATAGTTATTTGGGAATTATTTTAAGTAATCAGAAAAATTATTTGGATGAATGGGAGAAAAAATTGTTAAATGAAGCAAAGAAAAGAAAGGGATTGATAAAGAAATTAACAGTATTTTCATATAATAAATATGATGTAGCTAGAATTATATGGCAAGGAGTTGCAGTAGCAGGGTTAACATATGGTAATGATGCATTATATGTTAGTAAAAAGATATTAGATTATTTAAAAAAAGGTCAAAGGGAAGTAGGAAGACATGCATTGGATGCAGAAGTATGGACAGCAAGGGAGGCAATTCAAGGAGAAATGGGATGGTCAAGTTTTCATATGAGTGATGCAAAAAGTAAAATGAAAATGTTTGGTAGATTGCAGTTTATGGATAATAAAAGAATAGCTAAAATAGTATTTAATTGGGTTATGAGTAAAGGGCAGGTAACAAGATGGGTGAGAAAGGTAATGTGGTATGCAAAAGATTTGGATAAAGAATTTATATCAGTATATTTGTACAAAAGATGGGATGATTCTGTTAAGAGGATTATTGAGTGTTATAGTAGTAAGGAATGGGATAAAAGAATAAATTTATTAATAAAGACTAGGGAGTTAGAGAGATGGAGAAATAGTATGGAGAGTAAAAAGAGTTTAAATATATATAGAAATAAACAGAATATTAGGTGTGAGTTAATATATGATAATAGTAAGGAAAGTAGTTTATTGTTTAAAGCTCGAACGGGATCTTTAGCTACAAAAGAATATACATGTAAATGGAAAAATATGGGTGATTTATTTTGTAAATTATGTAAAGAAGGAATTGAAAATATTAGGCATTTGTTAATTGAATGTACATATTTGAAAACAGAAAGGGTACATATAATGAAGTTGTGGAAAAATAAATATGAAAAGAGTGATGATACAGAAAGTGAATTATTGGTTTTTATGCTGGGTTTGGGAAAAGATAAGGGGGATTTAGATATAAAGGTTATAGAGTTGACAAAAATTATGTTGTGGAAATGGGATAGAGCAGATTATGGGTAAATTTAGAGTGGGGAATTCAAAAGAAAGTGGCTAACAGGTTTATCTGGGCATAATTGCTGAGATATTCTTGACTTCATTTAAAGAGAAGCCATAATACATCACATTACAAGCATATGTTTACATAAATGTCAAAAGAGTCAGCATTCACTATCTCTTTTGTTGGCTCCACCTTCAGATCAGCTGATTTCAAGCTAATTTGCTATCATCAGTGAAGGGTAGGAACAAGAAACTAGATCTAAACACTAACTCTCCATGTTTATGAAACAATTTCCTATCAGTTTGCAAACATGAATTTTTCAGACATGTAATGTCTTCAAACCCAGCCTAACAAGCCAGACAGCTATATGGGTCTGATATCAGCTCAGTTTCTCCACATAGTAAAAGCCTCTGCAATATATATCATTGCAAAACCTTCAAAGGTACATTTATGAAAAACAAAACATATCTGGCTTGTTAGGCTGGGTTTGTAGACATTACATGTCTGAAAAATTCATGCTTGCAAACTGATAGGAAATTGTTTCATAAACGCTGAGAGTTAGTGTTTAGATCTAGTTTCTTATTCCTACCCTTCACTGTTGATAGCAAATTAGCTTGAAATTAGTTGATCTGAAGGTGGAGCCAATGAAAGAGATAGTGAATTCTGACTCTTTTAATGTTTATGTAAACATACACTTGTACACAGAGATTTTGGTAAAGCTCCATATATTGATCATAAATGCAAGCGATAGCAAGTTATGTTATTTATAACTTGTTTTGTTTTTCATATATATATACATATAGGGCAGCAGAAAGGAGTTTGCTATTAACTGAAAGGAGACCCTTTGATTTCTCTTGGAGGCCTTAAAGAAACCGAGCAGGACAAATTCCTAATGTCTCTTCCATACATGTCTCTTCCATACATTCTTGTCGTTGCAGCTGTTATTACTATTTGATTATTTATATAGTATATGAACATGGATGGGCTGCTCACCAACATGCATTAGCCAGCGTAGTGAGTTTATTGGCTTTTTACCTCCGAGTTTAAGAATATTTTTTCAATATATACAATCATGACAGACAAAAATAAATCATGGCCCTTATTCCCAGGAGGCTGTAAAGTCACCAACCAAGACAGTGTATGGTGGCTGAAGGCGGAGGGTGCTAAGAATCAATCCTCTGATTGTGGACTCAGGCTGCCATTTGATGATGACTTTTTATTTATGTACTTACAACTGCAGGTCACTTTCAAGTGAAGGTATATTGCAAGAATTAGAAGAAGAACTATCTTATATTAAATGGGACATTATTGGACTTTGTGAAGTTATAAGAAAAGGTGAAGAAACAATTGATTTATAAAGTGGACATATACTCTACTATAAAGGCACAAATATTGGAAATACAAGTGGAGTAGGATTCATTATAAATAAGAAATGAAAGAATAACATTGTGGAAATTGATGGTGTATCGGACAGGGTGGCAAAATTAGTCTTACAACATAATAGCAGATACCAAATGCAGATAATTCAGGTTTATGCCCCAACAAGTTCTCATAATGATGAAGTAGTAGAAGATTTTTATATGGATGTACAAAAGGCTTTTGATCAGAGTAAACAACATTTTAAAATTGTTATGGGAGATTTTAATGCTAGAATTGGTAAACAAATGAAAGACGAAAATGCTGTAGGTAATTTTGGTTATGGTAATAGAAATAAGAAAGGACATAGACTTGTGAACTTTGCAGAAAAAGAAAAAACTTTATATTATGAATTATTTTTTTGAAAAAAGGTTAAAAGGAAATGGACATGGAAGCATTCAAATGAAGATACAGCCGAATTGGATTATATTTTGACTAACAGAAAATACATATTTGAAGATTGTAATGTTCTTAATAAATTTACCACAGGAAGTGATCGTCGATTAGTAAGATGTAAGATGCATGTTAATGCAAAACTAGAGAGACAAAAATTATTAAGAAAAACAATATTTACAGTTGATATTCCTAATCTACAGAAACATTCTAATGAATTTAAATTAGAACTTACAAATTGGTTTCAAGTATTAGTAGATTTTGAGCATGATTCAGATTTGAATGAAATTAATAGTAAAATAACTGATACACTTTTAAAAACTGCAACAAAGATAGCTGGTAGAAAAAAGCAGCAATTGACCAATAAAATTTCTACTGAGACTAGAGAATTTATGAAGAAAAGAAGGAATATGAAGATATACAAAAATGATGTATTAAAAAGGATTGAATATCTCAAATTTTGTAAAATGGTGCGGAAAAGAGTTGAAAATGATATAAGAAAGTATAATTGTGAACTAGCAAGGAAAGCTGTAGAAGAGAATAAAAGTCTAAAGAGTGTAAAACAACATTTTGGTATTGGTAGGAAATTTATATCTGTAATAAGAAAAAAAGCTGGCATTATTACTAAAAAGAGAGATGACATCATGAAATGTGTAGAAGACTTTTATCAAGAATTATATAGTAATAAAAAACAAGTACCTCCTATACCTATTATATCTTCTGAATTGCCCAAAATTTTGAATGAGTAAGTGAGACATGCAATTAAATTTATGAAGAAAGGGAAGGTTCCAGGTAATGATGGAAATATAATTGATATATTAAAAGATGCAGGTGAAGAAATAGACATTTTTTTAGAAAAGTTATATTCCAAATGTCTAAATGATAAAGATGTACCAGATGATTGGAAGAATGCAGTATTAATATTAATATTTAAAAAAGATGATAAAGAAGATATTAGAAATTACATACCTATTAGTCTTTTATCAGTTTTATACAAAAATTTTACTAAGATAAATACAACTCGCCTACAGAAAACACTGGATTTTCACCAACCAAGAGAACAAGCTGTATTTAAAAGTGGTTTTAGTATAGTAGATCATATCCAGGTATTGAGAGAAGTTATAGAAAGGACAAATGAATATGTGTTGCCATTATGCTTAGGATTTGTAGATTATGAAAAGGCATTTGATTCTATAAACATTTCTTCAGTGATTAAAGCATTGGATCATCAAGGTATAGATCTAAAATATTGTTATATTTTTAAAAATATTTATAAAAATGCAACAGCAACAATTAGATTACATAAGGATAGTAGGAAAGTCAACATTGAGAAGGGTGTAAGACAGGGTGACTCTATATCTCCAAAACTTTTTACAGCAGTGCTACAAAAAGTATTTTATGGATTAAAATGGGAAGCTAAAGGAGTGAAAGTATATGGAGATTATTTAAGTCATTTAGATTTTGCAGATGATGTAGTTGTTTTTGCAAATAATGCTTTAGAGTTACAGGAAATGTTGCAGGAGTTATCAGAATGAAAGTAGGAAAGTAGGACTAAAAATAAATTTTAAAAAGACTAAACTAATGTTTGATATATTTTCTCCAAATATGAAAATAAAGATTGATTATGATGAATTAGAAGAAGTTAACAGTTACAAATATCTTGGTCAGATTATTAATACAGATGGAAACATAATGGATGAAATTATTCATAGAATTAAACTTGGATGGAGTACTTTTGGTAGAAATAACTTGATACTAAAAGGAAATATGCCCATGTGTTTGAAAAGGAAGCTTTTTAATAAATGTGTTTTGCCAGTACTTACTTATGGATCTGAGACTTGGACATTTAATAGAACAGCAATAAAGAGACTTCAGACCACTCAAAGAAGTATGGAGAGATGCATGTTGGGAGTAACAAGAAGAAATCGAAAATGCAATGTATGAGTAAGAGAACAAATAGGTGTTACTGATCTCCTTAAAAAAATTAAAAGACTGAAGTGGAGTTAGGCTGGACATATTGCTAGAAGAAATGATAATAGATGGACAATTGAAATTTTAAACTGGATTCCAAGAGATTGTAAAAGACCCAGAAAGAGTCCACATGTGAGATGGATGGATGAAATAAGAAAGTGTATAGGGGTGATGTGGGGAAGAGAAGCTAAAGATCGGAAAAGATGGATTTAACTTGGAGAGATCTTCATCCTGCAGTGGATTGATAATGGTTTATGATATATATATATATATATATATATATATATATAGTATCTGAGTCATGTTTACATACATATACATTAAATAATAAATGACATGTATCAATTTAGATTGGAAAGCAATAAATTACATTTAATTGCATAGAGGTTATATATAATATATAATTTTTTATTGAATCGTATTTACAAATTATATCATTATTTAATAGTTATTTTAATTCTTCAATTGTTTTAATTGTATTAATACTAGATGTATTTAAAAAGGATTGGATTAATTTATAGTATTAAATATGGAAGTGATATACATTAATATCCCCACATTTGTATTTAAAAGTTGTCTTGATATATATATATATATATATATATTGTAACGTTTTCCGTTTCGCTAGGCCTCTTACACGCTAATATAAACTGCACATGAGTTGATCAAGCTGTATCAAAAGAAAAAGAAAGTTGTATTTCTTTTCCCAAAAAACACAGCTATATTTCCTGATCAAACTTTGCCTATTGATGGTTGAGAATTATGCTATTGATGAGATCAGCTTTTAATTTATTTGATAGGCACCAGGTCTTTTTATTCTAAAGAGACCGCTGATATCTGTCGCCAGCATGTCTCGCAAATAAAAAAAAATAAAATATTTTTAAAATTATTAGTCTTAGATTTTAAGAATCGGTAATTTTACGGTAAACTAGAATTATCTTTTTTTGAGATTATTATTGCTGGGCTTATTCAAACATATTGGCAAAGGTAACTTACGTTTAAATCTTATTACACTAAAAATAAATTTAATAATAAAAAATAATAACTATAATTAATAACGCACAAATGAAAATTGGTATTAGAAATATTTTTATTCTAATAGATAAAAAAAAATACTTGAAATAAATTACTTATCAAGTAAATTAGAGAGAACACATATTAATTCAAATAGGATGCAATCAATAAAATAAAATAATTAATTAAAAAGTTCTGTATAAACAAAAGTCTCTTGTACAGATAAAATGAAAGTCTCTATCGGGATTATTTTTAGGCTTGTTTGCAAACGCTTAATGTTGTCACAATCAGGAGTAATGAAGCATTACTTACCGGTAAGTTTTGGGAATTCAGTAGTAGATAACTATGCATAGTTTTTTGGGTAGAATGAGCTCGGCCTTTTGGTTATTATTTGATCTTGTGGTCCATTCTCCTAGTCGGTCATGAAAGCTTTTCTGGTATACATCTTCAGGCACGATGTTTTCAGAAGCTCCGGTTCACTCCGACATGCCGAATTACTTCAGCGTAGAGCGATCTTGGATATATTATTGTTATCCAAGACCAACTAGAGAAACCAACGAACAAGATGTCCTTCAAACTGATCTCTGCCTTTTATACTCTCTAGAGGCCCAGTTTTCCGACTTCTGCGCATATCTTTTGTTTGTCCAAATATCCGTTGATAATCTTATATATTCTTTATAAAATTTATGTTACAAAGTCTCTATTTTTTTCAGCATAATTCTGCCATCTTTAATTAGTTGAAATATTTTTACTTTCTCTTATCTAGATTGGTAATTTGTGTCTTTTGTTCTCTCCAATTCTAACTTTTATTTCTAATTACATAAAAAAAAACCGAAAGAATAATTTAACTTTCATTGTACGTTATTTTTTTTAAAAAAAATTAGTCAAAAAAAAATCTAAATTTACTTTTATTTTTTTAGCTTCTACCAAATGCCAATATATTTGCAACGTATATAAATAAACGTTACAATACCACCAGTGCCAGGAGATGAGAATAAAATAGGGGTTTACACTAATTTTATTCTTAAGTTTTTTAAATTCATATTCATGTTGTTTTTTTTTTTTTTTGTAGTAGCGTGCTGATATATTCCGTAGACTCATTCAACAAGCGACGTTCGGCTTTAATGCCCACTTTTAGGTCTAACACGGCGGGAATGGAAAATATTTCAACATTCATCTGTGTCCTATCCGCTTTAGTGTAATATTAACGATAAGAAGCCCAAGTTATAAGCACAAACGAGCGTTGCTCATCGTTCTGAGTCTTACAGGCTCATGGCAACTTGGTCCAACTTGATCCGCCTTCCCCTTTATTGGGATCTCTGCTAGAAATAGTCTGACGAGCATTTAAAGACGGTCTTATGTTCATATACTACAGATAAGGACTCGGGGCTATGTTATTTCCCTCTTCAGTAACCGCCTACCCGGTCAAATACTTGTGACTTACGTCTACATCAGCCACGATCGTGTTTTTAGACATATATAAAAAATATATACATATAAATTTTTTTCTTTCTGGAAGTCATATTAAAAAAATATCTTCTTTCATATTTTAATAATCAGGGTTTAATTAGTTAGTTTTTTTTTTATAATTTTTTTCTTTTTTCAAAAAAATCATAATTTATTTTCCGGCTGTGAGTTTCTTTGAGTCATCATTGTAATGTTCTTTATCATTACAACTCATCTCAGGTTGTAGTTGTTAAATCGAAGCCCGAGTTGGGTCGCCATTGTAACATTTTCCGTTTCGCTAAGCCTTTATATGCCTCAAATTTATATTTGAGCGTGAGTTGATCAAGCTATGTCAAAAAAGAAGAAAGTTATATTTCTTTTCCCAAAAAACACAGCTATATTTCCTGATCAAACTTTGCCTATTGATGGTTGAGAATTATGCTATTGATGAGATCAGCTTTTAATTTATTTGATAGGCGCCAGGTCTTTTTATTCTAAAGAGACCGCTGATCTCTGTCGCCAGCATGTCTCGCAAATAAAAAAAAATAAAATATTTTTAAAATCTAAGACCAATAATTTTAAAAATATTTTATTTTTTTTTATTTGCGAGACATGCTGGCGACAGAGATCAGCGGTCTCTTTAGAATAAAAAGACCTGGCACCTATCAAATAAATTAAAAGCTGATCTCATCAATAGCATAATTCTCAACCATCAATAGGCAAAGTTTGATCAGGAAATATAGCTGTGTTTTTTGGGAAAAGAAATATAACTTTCTTCTTTTTTGACATAGCTTGATCAACTCACACTCAAATATAAACTTGAGGCATATAAAGGCTTAGCGAAACGGAAAACGTTACAATATATATATATATCGATAACATGCCTTAGTCAATGCTCTGTAGTATTTAGGTTTATTTTGTATAGCTATCTGAAGTAGTGATTAAACTACATTTAGTCATGAGTAATATATTTTCTTTATAGTATAGGTCATTTATTATCTGTAACATTATAAATTACTAATTTGTTCAAATAAAGTTAAACATCATAACCTGATTTATTGAAACTCATACTCAATGGCTGAAATTAGTTTATTTTATTATATTTATTTTTGAGGCAATTTCTTTTCTCTTTATACATATATGGCATGTCATAATAAATACTATTATCTTTGTCACTATAGATTGAGGTCACTTCAATTGTTAGAACCTATCTTTATATATAATTAAGTTCCAACCAGTAACCACCTAAACATTCACAGTAAAATATAGTAATCAATATTTCTCACTGCTGTCAAGGCAACCTTCACATCTTTTAATAGCAAGAATGGATTTTATATATATATATATATAGTGCTTATAGATAAGGGCTCACATGAGATAATATTTTTTTATATATTGTGCTAGGTTTAATAAACTTTAAGTTAATAAAGTTATGGAATAAATGTTGAACTTTTCAGGCAAGATAAACCTTATATTAATAAGAAAACTCAAATAGTTGATGCCAGAATTTATTAAAACGCCCAGGTCTTTGACGTAGCTAATGAATAAGAAGCCCAAGTAGTTGATGTTCCTCATACAAAATGTGGTTTAAAATAAAGCGAATAAATCTTTATGGCATAGTGGGAAGAAGCTCCTGATATTGTCTTCTGTATCATTTTGTTAATTGATCCAATTTTAAAGAAATACATATATAACCTAAATTATTAATTTAACAAGATATCTACAATTTATTTAGTTATGTGTCTATTGATTTAATTTCATAACAGCTTTATACATTTCCTATGCAAGATATAAACTGCAACTTATGTGTATTATTGGTAAATTTTGTATGTGATTTACATTTTAAAAAATTGAGTATTTGAAAAACAAAACCGTTTTGTTTTCCATATATATATATGTGTGTGTGTGTGTGTGTGTGTGTGCTATTATGAAAATATAAAAACACAATCTTAGAATAAAGCTTATATCATTTGTTTTATATAAAAGAATGACTTTGAGTTTTTATTTGAAATTTATTTTTTTTTTTTCTCTTTTAGTACATCAGCTATTAATTTTGACAAGTTCACCCATTTGCCTAAATGATAATCTTTTGTTAGTAGATTATTTTTACAAGCCATCAATAATGGAAATATTAAAATATATATGTAATCTTATTTGTAAATTAATATTTTGGATTCAATAAAATTTCCTTTGTTCCAATGTATATTTAGTAAGTAATCAAATTGTTAGTTAAATTAATCCTGAGAATTAATCGATAACATGCCTTAGTCAATGCTCTGTAGTATTTAGGTTTATTTTGTATAGCTATCTGAAGTAGTGATTAAACTACATTTAGTCATGAGTAATATATTTTCTTTATAGTATAGGTCATTTATTATCTGTATCATTATAAATTACTAATTTGTTCAAATAAAGTTAAACATCATAACCTGATTTATTGTAACTCATACTCAATGGCTGAAATTAGTTTATTTTATTATATTTATTTTTGAGGCAATTTCTTTTCTCTTTATACATATATGGCATGTCATAATAAATACTATTATCTTTGTCACTATAGTTTGGGGTCACTTCAATTGTTAGGAGCTTTCTTTATCTGTATATTTTACTTACTATTACATTTGGCACTACCGATGGAGCAATTGTATTTTCTATTACATTTCTATTACACAGTTATTACATACTATTACATTTGGTGTAAACAGCTTAGGGACTCGATGGCTGTGTCCAGCGATGATGAATTTTGCTAGACTTCATTTGAAGTTAAAACTGTTTTAAAAATGTTGCAGACCAAGAGTCATATTATTACATTTATTATATTTTTATTAATTTTATGATGGAAGCAATGTCATTTCTTCATATGATACCATTATAGTTCTATTACAATATATATATATGCACCACACCACTATATTCTTGTATGCCATGAGACTTAACTGTATCAATATATATATATCCTATAATTTCAGGAAACAATTATGCACAAGCAGGGCGACTACCACGTCAAAGACCTTGTCCACCAGGATTTGTCTGGGCAGATATGTTTTCAGTATGTGTAACATGTTCACCAACAACAACTTTTATAAACGATACTTGTGTACCTATTGACTGATAATTAAAATAATTTTTTTATTGGACTATAATTGCAAATTCTTGGTAATGTTTTACAAATTTGTCTGGGCATATATGTTTTCAGTATGTGTAACATGTTCACCAGCAACACCTTTTGTAAACGATACTTGTGTACCTATTGACTGATAATTAAAATAATTTTTTATTGGACTATAATTGCAAATTCTTGGTAATATTTTACAAATTAAAAGCATCTAATTCAAATATTATGTTTAATGTTGTTTCCAATTTATATAAAATATAGAAGCAATAATAAGAAATTCATTCTATTGGAACACACTATTTATCATATTATATTTTATTATATTCTAAAAACATGCTGATGGAGACAAGATATAGTAAATGGTGTAATTTATCTCAGTAGTATAATTATAGACACAAATATTAAAGTTATGGATCAATTTTTAGCTGAGAAAAAATATCTGTAAAATAAATAAATTGAAAATATTTTGTTTTACTTTTAACAATTTCATGTAAAAATCAGATTTTCTGATTATTTTTATTTAGTAATTTTATGTCAGTTAGAATATTTGTTGCTACTTGGTATGTTTGGTGATAAATTTTTGAATTACTTTCATTATTCAAGTTAAAATAAAATTTTATAATTGAACTTTAATACATTTAAATTTAATATAATTGATTCAAAATTGGTATAGAGGTAAAATAAATTATGTTAATCCATACAAGGCATTATTATTTTAGATTGGTGATCTAGTTTATTAGATATGGAAAAAAGATGAGAAAATATTGAATATTTTGATATCAAATTTAAAAATTGTTATTTGAATTTTAATAGATTTAAGTAAAGCTCATGAAAGGACACTATCGAAATTGCTTTTTGCTTTCAATATAAATAATATATAAGAATATTTTAAAATTGAAATATAATAGATTTAAATTAAAAGAACTAATAGATTTGCGCCACCCAACCGCTCGATGGCACTGCCTTTCACTGAACACACATCAATATAACAGTTCCCATACTAATGTTTTTTATATATACTATGGTAAAAACAAAATTTTTATTTATACTACTGCAAACTTATCTTTTATTTTTTTTAATAAAGACTTTCTTTTTAAAAAACACTTTTTATAGGGGGGAGGTTAGTTTACTTTTAAATAATCAACTTTTTTGTTAGTTTGTTTCTTTTTTAACACATTTATGTAATAGTATGGCCATAAATTTTTTCTTTTTAACACATTTAAACTACTGCAGAATCCTTATAACTGATTCACCTGTTTTTCCCCCCAGTTCCATCTGTACCAAATTTAAACCCTCTCTGAGTACATATATATATATATATATATACTGTAACGATATATAAATATGCTGTTACATTATTTTAAAATAAAAACTTAAGTTCGCAAATAAAAATAAATTTATTAAAAATCTAAAAGCTAAAAAAAAAATTAAAGAGCTGTTAAACATATATATATATATTCACACAGATGTAAAACTTTAAAAATAGTTTTTTTTTTTAATAAATGAAAAAAGTGTTTGAACATATATTTTTGTAAAAAGATTTAAAAAAATGATTGTTTTATAAATTAATTGAAAAGCAAACTAACCCTTGGGGCACTTAAAATAAATGAAATATAGATAAGAGAATAAAAAGAATTAGCTTGTCCAATATAGAAGCAGCAAATAAAGGCTCAGACCATAACGAAAAAATGGAACAGTGACGTTTTTGTTCATGGAATCCATAGGAGGATTATAAAAGAAAAATGATTCAAATTAAGACAGTTTTTCCTGACAGTTCCAACTTGATTTTGTGAGAAGAACGATAAGATGCACTTGTCGTTCTCTCTCACTTATTTTAAAAAATGAAGTAACTGTGATACCAGAATGGAACCAGCTAAGGCTACCTCCAGAATATCAGACCGGTCTTCCATGAAAGTCTTCGTGGGAATTGCCAACAGGAACCGGGAGCTCTTCTACTGTAAGCAATTGAACAGAACAATTTTAAAATCTGAAGTAATTAAGAGCTTTAAAGATTTGATCAGTTAATCTAAATTTTAAAAAAGGAACTTTTCTCTGACTTTATGTTTCAAATTAATCATAAATGTTTAATTTTTACATATAAATTTTGAATCATTTTAAATTTTGAGGAATAACATTATTTTAGATTTTAATATAACTTTTAATTTAAATTATTATTTTAAACTTTTAAATCATCTACACAGATGAAATTTATATTTATTTTAAGATTGTCGCGTATGAATAAACTACATGGATTTGCATTTGAAAAGAAAATATTCTATATCTTATTTAACCTTAGGCCAAAAGTTCGCAGTCAAACCGGCGTCAATCCATCTGATACATTGATGTATTCAATGTAGCATGAAAATACAACAGCACAATATACTATACTGTCAAAAATGGACATCTGAACAGTATAGTTAGAGAAGACATTGACTCTTGTCCAATACACATCTGTATGGCAAAAAGAAAAAGAAAATAAAAACTCCATAGGAAGGGACCGCGGTCCTTTTTGCCAACTTACAATCCCATCCATAGGCAAAAAGGTTTTATGCGGCATATATAGCGATTCTGCCCGTAGCAAACCTCATACTACATCTACTAATTACACCAATATATCCAATCCATTGACCTAATTCAACTACGAAATGAATAACCTAAGATTACCCTCTCTTATTATAACTTTACAAATCTATATAGTCATTCACACCTGACTTAAATTTAACATTTATTTAAATTCGCACAGATGGATTTATAGAAGTTTGTTTTTTAATGTTGAGCATAGATCGACCACACAGATTACATGCTCAAAACCATTTCAAAATAAACATAAATGATCAAAATATAAAGTCATTGCATGAGGGAATTCACAAGAAATCCAATGGCATTCATCATAAGATGACACATTAACACCAATAACTAAAAAGACATCCGAATAAATACATTTTAGATAGTCACCGTAAGATATCATTATTTACCGAACGTCTATATATTTTAATCATCTATGAAAACAAAAATGTAATTAAATATGAACGAATCCATGCAAGCATCTATGCCCAATTAAAATTTAATGCATTTAATAATTTAAATGATAAATATTAATACAAATAAAAATAATAATTAAAAAAATGAAAATGATTTTTAGCAAACAAATATGTAAAAATTAAACATTTATAATTAATTTGAAACATAAGTCAGAGAAAAGTTCCTTTTTTAAAATTTAGATTAACTGATCAAATCTTTAAAGTTCTTAATTACTTCAGATTTTAAAATTGTTCAGTTCAATTGCTTACAGTAGAAGAGCTCCCGGTTCCTGTTGGCAATTCCCACGAAGACTTTCATGGAAGACCGGTCTGATATTCTGGAGGTAGCCTTAGCTGGTTCCATTCTGGTATCACAGTCATTTCATTTTTTAAAATAAGTGAGAGAGAATGAAAAGTGTGTCTTATCATTCTTCTCACAAAATCAAGTTGGAACTGTCAGGAAAAACTGTCATAATTTGAATCGTTTTCCTTTTATAATCCTCCTATGGATTCCACGAACAAAAATGTCACTGTTCCATTTTTTCGTTATGGTCCGGGCCTTTAGTTGCTGCTTCTATATTGGACAAGCTAATTATTTTTATTCTCTTATCTATATTTTATTTATTTTAAGTGCCCCAAGGGTTAGTTTGCTTTTCAATTAATTTATAAAACAATCATTTTCATTTACCAAAATATATAAATCTTTTACAAAAATATACTTTCAAACATTTTTTTTCATTTATTAAAAAAACTATTTTTAAAGTTTTGCATCTGTGCAAATATATATATGTTTAACAACTCTTTAATTTTTTTTTAGCTTTTAGATTTTCAATAAATTTATTTTTATTTGCAAATTTAACTTTTTATTTTAAAATAATGTAATGGCATATTTATATATCGTTACACTATATATATATATATGTTGCAATATATATATATATATATATATATATATATTGCAACAGGGCGGGTATAATCAAACCCTGTTGTGATAAATAGACAAATACATATTATTATTAAAAAATTTTATTACTTTACTAACAAAACTAAAATTTACAAGTTGATGTGTAATCAATGGACATTTATGTGGTTGTATTATGATATAGATTTAGTTATTTTTAATGAAAAAAGCTCATAAAAAAGAGGCATGGGGGGTATACACGTGCTCTTCTTTTTTTTTCTTTTTTGCCAAACCCAGCTATACCCATTGCTATGTATATGTATAAGTGTGTTTTAAACCAATGGAATATGAAAATTTATGAAATAAAAAAAAACATTTTGTTCGATAAACTTTTAAAAAATATATATATTAAAAGTCAAAGAAAAAACTATAAATGCCAAGATGGAAGACATTGATTTACAGAACAATGAAAGTGAATGTTGCAAAACCTTGGAATATTGAGTTCTAATTGAATACTAATTTTAAAAAAAAGTGTAAAATGCTTTTACGATGCATTCCAACGAAGACACATGGAATGTTAATGGAAATGAATGAAGAGAAGGGGCATAGTTGGCAATTCCTGATTTGAAAAAGGAAAATAAATTTTAAAAAAATATTATTATAAATTTTAGAGTCATGAAGAAAGCAGTCTTTAGACTTATATAGAGAGAATAATCTAGAGATCAGTGTTATACATTGGTAAAATATGATTATGCTTGGGTAGAAACTTCAATGTGTGAGATTCCCCTGAATGTATAGTAGCTGCCAGTATCTGAGAAGAGATGTCAAGCCTGAAGGATTGCCTAACTAAACAATAATGTTGGACTGTCATGATATGAGTCAAAAGAATAAATAAATAAATAAAATTTAGCCAAATAAAATCCGAACGTCAAAAAAATTAAGTTCATCACCCAAGGACCAGAGATTCTCTTTCACCAGGTGAATTCAATCAATTCCCCAAAGAACCACAGGTACCTTTTTCTGTTTGCATATATGTGTGACTTCTTAATAAGTTTACTCATCTAAACTCCATGTGATTCAGGAAAAAAACTGTTGATTGACTTAATTGTGAACATCTTTTTTTTTACTTGCACGGAGAGTTTAAATTAATTTGTACTGTCATTATTATCATATTAATTCTTTCATGATTGAACCCTTATTGTAATACATGTTATAAGATATTTGTGTGGGGGGGTTTTGGTGAAAAGAAAAAAGAGTAAACTAGCAAAGAAGGGAAGAAAATCGAGAATCATGGAAATACTGAGTTATATAAAAAAAGAAGGGAAATCAATCTATTATATAATATGTCTATAATAAATGAATTTTAAAATGGGTTTACTGAAAGTCATGTATCTGTGCTAACAAAATGGAAAACTGTTAGGAATATTTAATAAAAAAAAAAAAATTGAATTGATATTGATGTGCATAAATATTATTACAAATAAATACATATTAAATGATGAATGGTTTTTTTTGTTTTGAGTTTTTTTTTTTATTAAGATTAAAATAGGTTAGATCTACTTCCAGTAATTTTACCACCCACCCTAAGAAAGTTAGCTGAAGGTCGGGTCATTTTATCATCCTATTATACTTTCATATTATCCAATATATCATCCTATTATACTTTCATATTATCCAATATAATTCTTACCTATGGGTGAGATTGGTGCTTGGATACTGTTGTATGATATCAAAGAAAATTATATTTATATAGAATATCCTAAATCAAAGCAATAATATAAAGATCGGATTTTATAAACAGATAATAATATGATTCGTTTTTGATTGTGTGTTTTTGGTTTTTTGTTCATATGCATATACTCACATAAAGACAAGTATATCAAGTAAGATAGGAAAAGGCGTGGACCCATTACAATGGCATCCCAATGAAAGGCCATCAAAAAGAAGTAGATCAACAAGGGAAAAAAATATAAAGAAATTAGCATGTACTTTTTTAAAAAAATAAATAAATATATATATCAGTTTTTGTCAGATCATTATTGTTTTAGTAAAAACTAAAAGAAAATTAGGGAAATGGAAGTTATATTATATTGGCAGAGTTGGATGTAGTTAATGTTAAATTTTTATAAGAATGAAAAAAAAAACTTTTTAAACTATGTGAATAATCCCAACTGAGTGCAGAATATAAAACGGTTTTCATAAAGTGATCAGTTTAGGTTAGCCTAGTTTTGAAGAACTTTCATTTTTATTACAGATTTTTTTTATATATAAATAACAGATGTAAATGCTTTTTCTTGTTCATAATGATTTTTTTTTTTTAAATAATAATAATACTTTAAATGGTTAACATCCACAGTCAATCCATTTTAATGAGATACAAAATAATTATTTGATTTTTTGCCACTTATGACTATAAGATGTCATAACTAAATAAAAATAAATAATAAATTTAAATTTTTTTCTTATTAAATTAATATTGTTTTAACGGAAATTTGAGTAATGAATTATATTTAATTTACACCCACACAGTAGCTACGATTTTAATGTATTATACACTTTATACTTTTTTTTTTTTAAGTGTCATAGCATCGGCTGGGACACGAACCCGCAACCCGGGCAATTGCCTGTTAGTGCAAGGCAGTCACGCTGACCTCTCAACCACCAATGCAAGGCATCATTCTGACAATTTTCTGAATTTGAAACAAACTTTGAAACCAAGGTTTTGAAATAACAATAGTCTATCTGTACTAGTTTTCAAAGTGAAGATTTATAAAAATGGAAAACAAAAGTAAGTTGATATAGTGGGTAGGCCAAGTCAGGCTACTCAAGGATTTCACATATATATATTGTGCCAGTCAAAACATGTTTATCCATCTAACATGAGCTGGAACTCACAAAATGTACTTCAAACCCAGTCAAGCCCGAGATTTAGATCAGGGACCAGCCTGGATTCGAACCCACTCTCTAAGCCCCAGATCTAACACCTAATGAATAACATAGTAGTGATGGCACAAGAGAATTAATTTTAAATCCGGCCGACTAGCAAAGCTGAGCAAAACAATGAGACATCTATTAACTATGACTAAACTAAAATATATATAAGCAGGCTTTACTTTTGGAAGTGGAGAAAAGAAGGAATTTGAACTACTCAAATAAGTTAGACAATAAAATATATTTTAATATACTGACAAATTATTATACATTTATAAATTAAGTACATTAGTATGTGCGTGAATGAGCAAGCGGTAGATAATTACATAGTGTCATTCACGCTATTATTTCTCATATGCTCTTTATTAGCTAAATAATATATTACAAATAAACACACATCTTTGGTGGGTCCAATATTAAGATGCCAATCGAATATTAGAAAGAATTACATAATACTGCCATTAACGCTTTGATTTACGGTTCAGAAACATGGTGACTAACATATATTTTTCTAGGAGCATTCCGAAATTCATTATACATATGATATAAACTATTTTCACGCCATTGAGGTCATGAAAATAAACAAAATACATTTGAAAACATTTGATTATATTTGAATCTATGACAAAATATTTAATGAAAAATTATTTTAACAATAGTAAGACGAACGCTTTATTTTTCCCAAGGCATATACTCTTAAATACAGAAATAAGTTACGATGGTGGGATTGTATAAGACTGAAATAAATTTAATTAATAAAACTAGTAATAGTTGGCATTTATATATATATTTTAAGCAGAGCGCAATTTTAATATTAGAGCATTAAAACTGGGTCATGAAGCAAAAGAAATAAATATACGAAGCTTGCGGTACTGACATTATAACCAAAAAATAACAGGAAAAATCATGTTTCTGGATGAAAGATGAAGTTGATGGGCATAGCATGTGCCATACTTAGGGATCACCACCAGAGGCCTTTTTATATGAAGAAATGGATGGGCATAGCATGTGCCAGACTTAGGGATCACCGCCAGGGGCCTTTTTATACGAAGAAGTGATATGCATAGCATGTGCCAAACTTATGGGATCACCACCAGAGGCATTTTATATGGAATAAATAATGAGAAATCTATGGGTTCGATCTTGTCACAACCCCCAGATTAAGATATCAGCATATATATATAAATACACGAAAATCAAGCCAAATGGCAGTAATGCAGTACAAATGATAAATGTCACTAACAGCATTGAAATATAATTTACTGCTTTAATATAGATGACCCTTATTTGAATGCTATAATTTATATAAATAATATGCTATGCCACTATAATATATATAGAGAGAGAAGATTTCATTTAATAAAATATACATGAAGATTTTATTTAGTAAAAGAAACATTAAGATTTACCCCCATCCCTTTTCTGATATTTAAAATAATTCAATCCCACCTTCATGATTTTTATAATAACTGGAATATTTAAATACTGTATTTGATATTTTAAGAGTATGAAAAATGAAGTAAGATTAGCAGTTATATAGAAAACAAATTATAAGTCACCCTTTCAGAATTTAATAAATAATTATAAAATAAATGTTTCAGAGCATTAATTAGCTTGAGTTCTGGATTTTCCCCGGGTAGAAAATCCAGAGTTAAACAAATCAATTTTTATATTAAAAATGAACCTAAAATGTTGATTCATAAAACAATCTGGTGAACGTATTAATTTATAATGCATTATATATGTATATTTAAGGGGACGTTAATAACCTTTTCATGAAGGTTTAGTTAAAAATGACAGAAAAGATTTTTAGAAATTCAACTCGTCAGATTGTTTGAAATTGGCATATCAATAACAGATATATAAATCAAATAATAAATACATATAAATAAATGACCGCACCAAAGTTAAAGAAAGTTAAGAGCATATGAGAGAGAATTAAATTTATATAAATTATTTAAAAGCAAATTACATATTATTTAAAAAGAGAGAAAATTGAACAATACGTTAGAAATCTTGATAGCAGGATTTGAGATTAGTGAGGCTAGATTCATTTTCAAATAGTAGCATAAAGATAAGAGTTACCTTGCGCAAATTTAATAAGTCTATTTTCAAAGTACGGCTCATGCATGGCAAATTGAGGATCCAAATGAATTCTTCTTGGTGACAGCAACTTCTATTAGCATTCCAAAGTTCTTCTTTAGGCCTTTCTTCCTTTCAGGGCAGCAGGATGGTATGGCCGTGGAAGATGATGACCCACAGGGCCAGAGAAGGTGGTGGATTTACTACTACATCATTTTTAGATTTCAAAACAGTGATGTCTAATATGTTTACAATCAGTTCTCTCAATAATAGCTAATCTAATCTGTGACTCAAAATTCAGTCATTTTATACTTTTTCTTTATCAGTTGTTTTTGAAGATGCAACAGTAAGATAACATCCAAAAATAAATTCAAATCTATTTCCAGATTAGAAATAGATTTGACAACATGTTTTTAACAAAAGTATCTCTAATCTTAATCCCATTTTAAGTAAAAACTTTAATTAAAAATACCTTCCCCAGATTAAAACAATAGTGTTTCCAACCCTTAATTATTTTTAGACAATCAACTGTAGCATCTTCCATATTGGATTTTATAAAAATATACAGTTTAATAGAAAAAGTACTTTAAAAAGAAAAAGTTTAAAAAATGACGTATAATAAAATATTTAAAATCAATATTGTTAGTAAGTTTTTGCTCCTATATATATATTTGAATCGCACCTATAATACTTTAATAAAAAAGAACTAATAATTAATAATAGAATTAATAATCATAAAATTAATAATAAAATGTTATTGAAAGTTAAAATTGATAAATTTAGGCGCGCATTTCAAATATATACATAAAATATATATATACGACAAAAGGAGCGGGATGGGATATAGGGGTTTGAATACGGGTTAGTAGGTGGAAACATGAAGCTCAATCTTAAGCTAAGATTGACTGCTTCAATATATAGGGTAAACTCTTGCATATATATGGGGAAAAATGTGTAACTCAAAATAATATAGTGAAATATCAGTCCACAATAAAAAAATTATAAGATATTATCTTAAGAAATACTGGAAAGCATAAGGAAGTCAGGAAGAAGGGGGGAAACTGACACTGTGCTTTGGGGATTTGGAGATTCAGAACCTAGCACATAGAGAGCAAAAATAAATATATATATATATATCACATAAACAGGATGGAGTTGATAAGAATAAAAGTATATGGGGGGAAGCGCATCTTACAACCTAAAAGGCCAGGCCATGGATTAGTGGAACTCATTGCTACACAAGCAACAGGCATTTTTAGATTACAATACAGCCCTGGAGAGAGCTTTTAGAAGTAAAGAATGGTAAGACAACATTAGATCCCAATTGATAAAAGAGAAGTTTCAAGAGGATGGACCAGAAGAATATGTGCAATTTTTCGGCAACAAATAGCCACACTCAAGATGTTACAAGCGTGTAATTTGTCAAAGAAACAGATTGTGAAGATAGCCTACTGGAACTTGCCAATAAGAATAAGATTGATGCTAGAGAAAGGAAAAGATAACTCCACAAAAGAAATAGACAAGATATTGAGTCAGATGGAAATAAGTGTGCAAATGAGACATATCCAAGAGAAAAAGAAATTAGACCAAGGGAGAGACATAATATTCTGACAGCAACCAAATTCAAAACACATGGGAACCTAATTTGTTCATGGGAGGACTGTGTACCGAGTTATGCATGCCAAACATGCTCGAAAATACAGATAGCAGCAGAACAGACAAAAGTGGAAAGCACTTATTGATTCAGGGAATCAGGTCACTCTAATAACAAACTCACCAAAGAACAACCGAAATATACCTGTTCTAACCATTGAAAGCCGTACATATGGCGTATGACCAACAACAGAAAGGCCAAGGTTGAAATCAAACAAATATGGCTGGATGTTAAAATCCATGGAATAAGTTGGCCCCATGTATTCCTAATCATGAAAAATTTGATTTATGAAGTCTTATTGAGAATTAACTTTTTATTCAAATATAAATTTAAGTTAAACTACGAAAGTAGACAAACCACATGTAATGGGAAGTTGGTCAGATTTATAATGGATAGCACAGATTGTCCAATAGGAGCTTTGCAAGTTGCCAATGAACACAATGATGACTTGATAAAAAAAAAATAAACCAGATGAAGATGGCTTGGGGAGAAGGGAAGAAAATGCTAAGAAAGATACTGAATGAATGCAATCAGGTATTTTCAGACAGGCCAGGCATGATCCCAGGGTTTGAACAAATAATTCAGGTAAATGAAACCCAACCATTTAAGGTAAAATCATACCCAATTTCTCATCAATATAGAGAGCAGGTGAAGGAGCAGATAGAGCAGATGTTGGAATGGGGTATTATATCAAGTTTTTCAGATTATTGTAACCCAATAGATATCAAGAAAAGGATAATTCCATACAGTTATGTCTCGATGTGAGGCAACTGAATAAAGTCACAGTGCCAGATTGTAATATATCACCAACCATGCAATAATTACTTGGGGAGATTTATTGAAAAAAGATTTCAACATTTCATCTGACAGCAAGCTATTGGCGGATAAGGCTGTACCCAGAAGATCATAAATATACTGCCTTTAGATATGATGGATGCTCATATCAGCTTAACCATAGTGTTATTTGGCCTGATTTATCCATGGAGCTGGCTTACTACAATGTTTAGATCAGGTATTATCTGAAGTTATAGTTACAATATATGTGGATGACATATTAGTGGCATTATCTACCGTGGAAGAACATGCCAAAGATGTAAAAATGATTTTAAGGCAATGTTGGAAGAAAAGATCAAGGTAAATCTGAAGAAAAGTGTGCAATTTCAAGAGAAAATTACATTCCTGGACCACCCTAGTTGGATCACAGGGTGTTTGGCCACCCCCAAATAAAATATCAGCAATCAAAGCTTTCCCAGCACCTAGGTCCAAGAAGCAGATATGATCTTTTTGGGTATGTGTAACTTTTACAACCATTTTCGGGAGCAGTTTGCTCCAACATATAGTGCCACTGGTTACATTAATAAGAAAAGATGTAGTGTGGAATTGGAAAAAGAAGGAACACTAGGTATTGGAGAGGGTAAAGAAATTGTTCATGAAGTACGGAATACTGGATTTTTCTGACTTTGAGAAACACTTCGTGGTGCAGACTGACAGCAGTAGTATAAGCTGGGAGCAACAGCATCACAGATTCAAGAGGATGGTCAGATGAAATGCTGTTTTTCTTAAGTCAGGCTGCTCAAGGGTCCAGAAAATCATTACAATGCATCATTCCAAAAGCCTTGCATGTTGTTATTGCGAGCAAAAAGAATTGTGAGTCATGGACCAGCAGAGTTTAGAATGTATTAACCATAGTTATACTGACCAATTGTCAGTTGGTACAAAGGAGCCTACATCTCCAAGAATATAATTATGTGGTAAAGCACTATGCAACCTTCAAACAATATTGTGGCTGATGCCCTTAGCTATAACCAAAGGTGCATTTGCACATCGTGTCATCCTAAAGCTGAAAATTTATATGGGGCAGGAATAAACCTATAGGGTTAATGAGGGTGGAGAAATGGTATTCTTAGAGAGTTTAAAAAGTATCAGAAGGATGGATGCCCAGGCTAAGTCAAATGTTAATTACAAAACTGGAAGGAAATCAAAAGAAAAAATAGTGGATAAGTCCCAGATGTAGAGACTTCAACCGATACAAACATGACTAAGACATGGTCTCCAATACAGAAACAAAAGGACCTAGAAATTGGGAGACCGGTAATACTTTAGCAAAATGGAGGAATCCAGTGGTAATTTCATGTCCACTAAATATATGGACATGATGGGGTGTGGACAACTGAAAAGTGAGATTAGGCAGTGGTGCATGGGACTGTAGTGGGAACGATCAGCCAATGTGAACTTTTACAGAAAACTAAGCTTGCAAAAATGAGCTCCATAGTACCAAAGAAGTCATGAAAGATATTTGCCATATATTATTATAGCTCCATTGCCTACCTTTAGCTAGAAAAAAATATTTGTTGGTGGTGTAAAAAGGACGCAGTAAATTTGTGGCTACATATCCCATAACTCAAGCAAACACCTGAAACACCACATATCTTTTTTGAAAGGAACATTTTACTGCAATAGGAAAACTTCAAAGCATTCTCTTGGATCACAACAAACCATTTATCTCCCCAGAATGAAAGCATGGGTTCAGAAGTCAGGATCCAACACATACTTACATCAATTTAGAATACCTAATAGAATCCATGTGAGAGAGTGATGCATGAGTTGGGTATATTGTTTAAGACACACATCCCAACTAATTACCGAAGATGGACTAAAAAGATTCCAGAAATACTGAACTACATAAATTGGGCGGTTAATGAGTCTACGGATTCTCCCCCATCAGCTCCAGTTTGAAAAACCCTCTAAATTAATCAAGGCCAAAATACCAGGACGAAAGAAAATGCCAATAAATGTGGAGGAAGACCAAGAGCAAGAATATCATACACTTTTGAAAAGGAGTCAGGAAAGAAACAAACACACACTGGAGAACTCATCGGTTTAAAAATGGTGATCTAGTCATGGTGAAAACCCCACACATGACCGAATCTGGAACATTATCTGCAGAAAATTTTGCAGTTTATGAGGACCTTTCCCTATCGTTAAGTGTCAAGGGGATAATGCATTCTGGGTGAATACTAAGCAGGAGGAAGGGGATCATACAATGCTCATTCCCTCAAGCCCATGCCATTGCAAAGCAATTCACGATCCATTTAGGAGCCATTCAAATACATAAACCATATTTAAAGGGTTCCGGGAGGGGGGAAAGTATTGCAACAAGGCGGGTATTATCAAACCTTGTTGTAATAAATAGACAAATATACATTCATATACCTTTAATAATATTATTATAAAAATATTATTTACTAACAAAACTAAAATTCAAGTTGATGTATAATCAATGGTCATTTATGTGTCTGTATTATGTTATAGATTTAGTTATTTTAATGAAAAAGCTCATAAAAAAGAGACAAGGGTGGTCGTGCTCTGATTTTTTTTTTTTGCTAAACCCAGCTATACACATTGCTATGTATATGTATGAGTATGTTTTCAATCAATGGAATATGAAAATTCATAAAATAAAAATAAAAACATTTTGTTTGATAAACTTTTAAAATATATACATATTAAAAGTCAAAGAAAGAATTATAACTGCCAAGATGGAAGACATTGATTTACAGAACAATGAAAGTGACTGTTGCAAAATCTTGAAATGTTGAGTTCTAATTGAATACTAATTAAAAAAAGTGTAAAAGCTTTTACAGTGCATTCCAATGAAGGCACGTGGAATGTTAATGGAAATAGAAAAAAGGAAAATGAATGAAAAGAAAAGAATTAAATGAAGGGGCAGAGTCGACAATTCCTGATTTGAAAAAAAATTAAAAAAAAAAAAATTAATTATCAGTTTTGAGTCTGAAGAAAGCAGGCTTTAGACTTATATATAAAGAAGAATCCAGAAATCAGCATTATACATCGGTGAAATATGATTATGCCAGGGGTAGAAACTTCAATATGCGAGGTGATCCAAACCTTTCCCTAAATGTATGGTAGCTAGCCAGTATCTGAGAAGAGATCTCAAGTCTGAAGGATCGCCTAAATAATACAATGATGTTGGAGTGTTATAAATAAATAAAATAAAATTCAGCCAAGTAAAATCCGAACGTCCAAAAATATTAAGTTCATCATCCAAGGGCAGAGATACTCTTTCACCAAGTGAATTAAATCAATTTCCCAGGGAAACACAGGTACATTTTTCTGTTTGCATATATGACTTCTTAGTAAGCTTACTCAATTAAACTCCATGTAATTCAGGAAAAACTATTGTTTGACCTAATTGTGAACTCTTTTTTTATATGCACGAGAATTTAAATTAATTTGTAATGTCATTATTATCGTATTAATTCTTCTATGATTGAACCCTTATTGTAATACATGTTATAGGAATTTGTGTGTGGGGGCTTTGGGTGAAAAGAAAAAAAAAAAAAGAGTAAACTGGCAAAGAAGGGAAAGAAAATCAGGAATCGTGGAAATACAGAATTATAAAAAAAATATTTGGGGCTTCAATCTAGCTAAGAGAGGAAATCAATCTATTGGATAATATGTCTCATAATAAATGAATTTTAAAATAGGTTTACTGAATATCATGTATCTGCACTAATAAAAAGGAAAACTGATAGGAATATTTAATAAAAAATAAAAAAAATAGAATTGGATATTGACTTATGTAAATATTATTACAAACAAATAATTATTAAAGATGAATGGTTTTATTTTGTTGTTTTGAGTTTTTTTATATTAAGATTAAAATGGGTTAGATCTACTCCTGGTAATTTTACCACCCGCCCGTAGAAAGCTAGCCTCAGGCTGGGTCATTATATCATCCTAATATACTCCAATATTATCCGTATAATTCTTACCTACAGGTGAGATTAGTTTTTGGAGTCTTTATTTAGACGTCCATAAATATACTGTTGTATGATATTGAAGAAAATTATATTAACGCTTAAAATGCATGACTCGTCTAAAAATGAGAAGATTTGACGTCACTCTAAATCGGCTACTTTTTATCGCACGTATACATATTATATGTCATTCGAAAGAAAATCAAAAGTTCTGTAAGATGGTGCCCTCTTCAGAGTTATTTTACAAGTAAAAAATCAATAAAAATGACCATATATGTCAAACAAAACCAAAGCACCGCCTCCTCACCAACTTTTCTTGAATCTTATTGGCTGTCCCACTTCTGTCAGAAAGGGAAATGGCTGCCAAAAAGTAAAAAGTTACGCTCGCTTTGATTTTTATTACTTAAAATGATAAACTAATGTTTACAACATTTTAAACAATATTTGAATTGAATTACAAATTATTATTGATAAAATAATACTAAAAATCAAATTATTTTAGAAAAATAGTTAAGATATTACCAAGAATTATTTATTTATTGCTACATATTGATCGTAACGCTAAAGTGAAAAAAAAGATTGCGCCAGCAATCTTTTTGGTTGGTTGAATAGCTGTTACTTTTATTTCACCGCAATTGAATATTTTTTAAATTATAAATCAAATTTTATTTTTGAAAAGACTTTCGCTTGCTTTCGTAATCTGAGAATTCAGTAATATACTTTTTACAAACGAAACTAACGTATTTATATTATTAAAAGTGATCTATTTTAACAATAGATTTTGTTAAAGTTGTGAGTTGGCCAATTACAAGTTTTGATTTTTAACTCATTCGCCAATTAAATAATAATCGTTGAAAGGGTTAATAGAGGATATCCAAAAATCAAAGCGAGCAATATAAATATTCTAATTTTATAAACAGATAGTAATATGATTTGCTTTTTGATTGCGTGCTTTTGGTTTTTTGTTCAGGTGCAGGTACAGATATCTACACTCATACATGTGTAAAGATGTTTACATCAAGCAAGATATGAAAACAGGTGAACCCATTACAATATATGTGTCAACATGGTTCTATAGGTATCATCACACATATATAGCGAACAAATGACTGTGATATCATCAGTTTATATATATTACAGTGTGTATATTTATTTTAAAATAATATATTTTGTTATATTTGCTTTGTTGAATTGTTTTACATTTAAAATTGTGTATATATAGCATGGTCTACACATAATCATGTTATATGTAGAGTGGTAACATTTGTAATTTTGACTTTAAATAAGTCATAAAGAAAAAGCCCTACTGAAAACATCTGTTTTGACATACCTTGATAAGGTAATTTAAGTTGTTTCTAAGCAATAATATTTCAAAAATATATAATTTTAGAAAACAAAATTATTGAACTAAAAACTATTGAAGTCATTAGGAATTTAAAATAATCAAGTTTAAATAAAAATATCCTATTAAAAAGTAACAGGAAGTTTTAAATGTACTGAAATATAAATTATTCAGAAAGTGCTAATTGATTCTCAAAAGTAAATGGTTTTGTTGAAAGCAAGATGTTTTAAGCCTTGAAATATAAATAGGCCACACTTTTGCTGTGAATATTCTTTCTATAATTTCGAAAAGTGTTGACTACTAGAATTCACACCAGTTTTCACTCTGACATGTATGGATATACAAACATACATTTGCTGTCTCTCTGGCAGGGCATGACAATCTGTACTCACCCCTAAATTTCTGATGGCATAATCACCACTCACAAAGAGAAGAAACCATCCAACAGTCTATTGCAAGAAGACCCCTTAATCAAGACCACCTCTCCTGAGGAGAATGTCACTATTCCCACTGTCTGATTTGCCTGCATTACAAGCCACAAACAACAGGATTTGTAATATTCTTTAAAAGACTGCCAGAGCTGTATAATTTAATCTTTAAGTCTGTAATCTTAATATTAAACTAGCTTGTTTACTATAATAATTAAATATTATTTTTTAAAATTTTGTTAAATTAAATCATTTATAAAGTAAAATTATGTTAAACTTGGCTGAATTCATCTTATAATATAAAATAATTCATTATCAACCTTATTTCTTAAAAATCTGTTAAATTAAATCATTTATAAAGTAACTATGTAACACTTGCTTGAATTTATCCCTATTATGTAAAATAGTTTCTTCTCTAATCTTGTAAACTTGCCTGAATTCAACTTTATAAAGGAAAATAATTTATCTTTTATAATCTATAAATACTGAAATCAGTTACGACTTAAATTTCTTAAAACTGCAATCATGCCTAGATTTATTATTATTAAAATTTATTATATATGTTATAATATGCCCATCTTTCAAAATAGCAATTAATGATTGTTAACTAACTTTCAATGATGATAATTAAAATCTTCGATTTTAAATATTTTTAAAATGCTACTATGCATATTAAATAGCTTTTTCACTATGTGCTTGTTATTATCCCATAGTTTTATATATGTTATAGCTACATTATATTTCATGAGGTTTTGCTTCATCAGTTATTATAATTTATGACTTTCATATCCATTAGTTTAAAGTGATATGCTAGCTAGAGATGATGTTAAAATATATTTGTTAATGTTTATTAATGCCCCATCAAATACATTTTCCCTCTTATTACAAAAATACGCACACACACACACACCACATATATATATATTGTGAGTGTTCAAATTGATGATCCACATACATATATATATAAAAAAAAAAAAAAAATAACATAGTAAGCAATTCAGCATAATAAATTTAACGAAATAGGATTAATATTATTTTATACATTTCATATATAAATGCAATCACCATAGTAACAATATTACATACAGTTTAATGTTTTTTATGTTGTGTATATTTTATTTGTAAAATATTTTAAAAAAAAATATTGTTATTAAAAAAAAGGTTATTATATCAATTTTATATTTTGGTTTGTAAAATATTATTTTAAGAAAAAAAATTGTAATCGAATTTAAATGTGATCTTCGTGTGTCTTCTTATCTATGACCGTGTCTTCTTATCTATGATCGTGTGTGGCCGCAAAGATAAAAAAACGTCAGAAAGAGAATCTATAAAAATGACGTGACAGAAGATAAAAGGGGTCAGATTGGTCAGTCATTCTCAGTCACTCACTCAAGCACGCACACACTTATTATCACTTTGTATGGTAAAGGACAAATCTATTTGTTGTATCTTAAGAAAATGAACCTTTTCAATATTAAAATTGTTGGTTTGTAAAACTATAAAACATGGAGTAGTAGCAGAATTATCTGCCCGTTCAATCATTCGGGCGGACAAATTGAAGGGTTCCCGAAGAGCTGCGGCAATGTAAAAAAAAAAGAAACCTATGAAAAAAAAAAAAAAAAAAATGCTTTATAAATAAAGAAAAGACAAATGGATTTGCATAGACATCGTCTCCCGACTAACCAAATGGATCAATTCACCTTATAACTTGGATCGTCGAAATACACTCACCTCTACAGAATGGAAAGAGAAAAAGGAAACTTTTTAATGAGTATTGCAAAGTTTACAATTACTATTTCGGACGGAGAAAATCCTCTTTACACTATAAATGAAGGCAATCGATAGACTAATAAACAGTGAATGGACAGATTTATATATATGGTATGATTATTTATTTTTTATGAAAAATATGTGTGTTAATTTTTTTTTATATGTAATACTATATGATTTTTTTTTATTATTATCTAAAGAAATATAATTATTAAATGAAAATGATCGGAAAGACTCAAATATAGTTATTATTTCATATTCATTTATCCGTAATTATTTTTGATAAACGAATAAACTTTGATACCCTCTTATTGCACATTTTGGTATAGGGTATATGTAAATTTTTATTTTTTTTTAGTAAAATATCTAAGAACCTTTCCCATCATTTATTCATTCATTTTTTTGTATGTGTCGTTAACGTTCTTGCAACACGTATATAGAGATACATATAGCAACATGATTATTTTATTTAGTCAACCAATTTAAAATATAAAGACATTTCGGATGTATACTATCATTAATATTGTCAATCTTCTTTTTTTTATAATTAAATAAATTGAGTTAATTTAAATATCAAGACTAGTTTACTTATTTTGTTTTATTTGGATTGCGTAAGACGGCGGAGCAACTTAGGTAACAGAATTCAAACTCAGCTTGGTAAGCGAATTGAAATAGAAGATAAGGTATATTTTGCTTATTAATATTTTATTTTGTTTCTATATAAATTTCATAGTTATATTTGCATTCGAATATTATATATCCATATTATTATGTCTCTTAATTAATATTACAAAGACAATCATTTCATGTTTGTCTGATTCCGTAATAAAAATCTAAATAGATTATACTTTATCGTTCGGTTTGGAGTAGTTCGTTTGAATATTTCTTAAACTCCTATAAAATGAAGAGAATAAACTTCATTGACCGATTTAATTGAATATTATTTTCATTTATAGAAATATCAAATATAATCATGTGTTTTAATTGTTGCCAATCAAAATTTTTTATTCAGTTATTTAAAGTTTTCAAACAAGTTGTATTAATATTCACAAGTGAATAAACATCCAAGAGAAGCTCGATATATTTTTAGTTAATATAATTGGACATTGTAAAATTAGAAATGAGCTAATAGAGTATTGATATTAAACTCCAGTGAAATATTTTAGTTTAAAACCTAAACGAAGCATTAATTAAGTATCATTTTATTGAGAGATATTTATAAATTATTTTGTAACTTATTGATAATCTATCGACGTCTATTAATTTGTTTAAACATTTAAATGAGTGTATAAATTTTCAAAGTGTTTATAAAATTATTAATTATAGGTTGAGGTAGAAAGAATTGTATATCGTTTATTGACGCGAGTATTTATCTTTATATTTAGCGTTTGCTAACATGGATATATGCATATTTGGGGTTCAGTTATTATTTTGTTTTGTCGTTTAAATAATGTCTGTATGCAAACCAATGTTTTGTAAAGTGCTATTACAGGTACTTAGAAAATTATCCATTAAGTTATAAAGACAGTACCTTTAAATAATAAAGTGGAGTTAAAGTACTATAACAGTAACAGGCTAATAAAATATATATATTGGAATCTAGATTAGTTATTAATTGGATTGGTTTTGATTAGATTGCCAATCAAGTGTTAGCCTAATCCTATATTATTGTATAGGGCAATAGTAGTTGATTTCACCGCTCTATGCAATTTATATTGTAGTTGACGGTTTTGTTGATGGCTGGAGCAGATAATCTCATTATTTCTTCATTTTTCATATAACTTAAGTAAATTAAACTTTAAGAGAGATTATTTGTGCTTTATGATGGTTTAATATATAATGGCGACCCGATTGAGCTAGACCAGATTAATTTATATTGGATTTTAGAATTTTATCAGATCAAATTGATCATCCTAACCATCACCTTCATCCATCGATTTAATCAGTTGCAAATTGGCACCAATATTTTGGGCCTTCTTTTTGTTAGATTTAAATGGAGCACAGCAATCGACAATACCGTCGGTTACAATATATATATATATATAGTAACAGGGGATGGGGAGATATATAGTAAGTGGAAGGTGGAGTGATGGAAAATCATCATCAACCCCAAGTCAATACAAAATGAAATATCAATAATTTACAAAGCATATATAACTAAGATATGTTTAACAGGATCATGAGATCAAAAGAATCTCTGTGAGATTGAGAGATCAGGAGATCAACTAAAAGCATAATTAACCATCAACCAGCATTATCAAAAAGTAAGTAATTATAAGTAATACTCAAAATACCATTCATTATCATGCATGATCAAACTACATCAGAATACAATCAACAGTCCATCTTGTGGCTGTATTTGAACAATAAAAAATATAAATCAACAGTCAACATTGTTACTGGATTGAAAATGGGTCTTCTGTAGACCAGGCTAATTATTGAGCCTTTGCCACCTTGGGCAATTATTTAAGCATAACTTGGATGCACCACTTAAGGACTCATCCATCAGAATGCATAAGAATCTAACAATAATGCTGGGACATTAAAATATGTTGATCACATCAATGCTCAGCCTGCCTGTAATGGCCAACTATAAAATTAACTTCTAATAAGACTAAAATAAAATAAAATATAGTGCTTGGTCTTTAAAAAGTATTCTCTTTTGTGTCAACCTTGATTATGGTTGATCATCTCTGGGTGCCCAAAAGCACTAAATCCACATTCCCATTTATATATTCATTCCAGGCTCAAATCTAGCTCAGAGAACATAAGTCTATTATGGTATGTGACCAAGAGATGATGAAATACAATTTTTAACAATTGAAATATAAGTTTATTAACAAAAATAAAAATGACATTAAAGTTTCTAGAATTAAGTTACATACATAAGCCCTCTGACTTTGATTTACATGATTAATACATTAGGTTTACTGAAAATCCACTCAGCACACAGGCATGTGGCTTGATACAAAATGAACATGTTTGAATTGATGTTTAATTTTAAAAAATAATCAAAATTTAGTGTCTGACACATTGTTATTTACAATACAATTGACATATATACATACATACATGTGTGTGTGAAATTTCTGAAAATATTTAACTTGTTACATAAAAATAATAAATTGTTAAACTTTTTGACTTATATTTTTAATAAGACCATACCTATACTAGGTTTACTAAAACACATATATAGAATTGCACAGATTATTAACATAAATCTAATTTTGTCAAAACAATAAAAAAACTTAATTTTTATAATTACAAATTCCATTTTGAATATACATAAAATTTACATAATTGTTATAGTAATAAAAGTTATTTTCACAATTATTCTTTGTTGAAAATGTATAAATTGCCACTTTTTATTGATTAGTTTCTTAAAAGAAATACATACTATCAACGCTTTTTTTTCTTCTTTAATAAACAATTTTAAACTAATATAGTTTTATATGTATCTATTAGTTATAAAAATGTCATTTTACTAAGTAAATTATTTAAAATTTCGTTATCATATATAATACTATTAGATTTCAACTCAAGCAAAAGTTACTTGTTTGTTTTAACTTATTAATTTATAATTTTACAAGTTGTTTTCAGGAATATTAAAATGAAATAATTCATTGTATACACACACAATGTGTTTATCTGTGGTTCCCTGTGTGTATAGACAAACAGCAGCATAAATACATCACTTTCTTCAAGCTTACTCTTGGTAAGCTTGGTTTTTGGTCCCTCAGAATATAATACAGGTTTGTTGTCATCATCAGGAAAAATATAATCTCTGTAAAATGTTAGTCTGTAGTTGGTCTCTTTCTGTCTAGGATTATTCCAGGCAAGCAGCTATCTTGGTTTGATAGATTTCAGGTAAGCAACTGTCCTCTCCGCATTTAAGGTTATGACTTTCAGCACAAAGAAGTGTGTCATTTTACTCCATGTGAATTCAAACTCTTGCAAAGGAAAATAGAATCAGTTCCTAAATCTACTGTCCTGCCTTCAGCTACATCAGTTCACGGTAACTATTCTGCCAACTCTATGGTCAGCCAAAATTAACTGCTACAAACTTGGTCAACAAGCTGCAACTCCAAAAATATTGTAAAGCCAACTTTGCAGCTGACCCATTTAAAAATAAACAATTTCTCTAACCTTACAAGCTGCAAACTATTATCCAGAATGCAGCTGATATTTTTATCAGCCTTTTATTGAATCATCTGAGAAGATAGCAACACCTTGATTGAAAACAAAGTTTTATTTTTATCTCTCTAATCCCTTGGAATCTACATACATGTTTTACTTAGATAATAGAAATTTACAAATTCATTAAAGATTTCAAAAATAGACATTTTTAAAAATTATCAGAAAACATGCTTAATTTTAAATTTCAAAATCAGAATTACAAATAATATTTATCAGATCCTTTTCAAATATTAATTTCATAATGAAATTTTATTTTAAACCCAGGGTTATTTAACCTTTTACTTATTATTTTATTTTAGGAAATATAGAAAAATATCTACAAAAATTTATGTCAGTGTTTATTTCTACTTTTCCTTTACTTTATATATATATATATATATATATATATATATATATATATATATTGTAGCAGGATGGGGTGATAGGAAATGGAGTATTAGGAAGTGGGGTGATGGAAAATCATCATCACTCCCAATTCATCAATATTTCAAATAATTTACAAAAATGTATATAAGTAATGAGATATTTAATAAGAGCATAAGATTAGAGATCTCTGATTATTGAGAGATCAGCCAGCCACTCCTCAGAGCAACTATGATTAAGTATAAATCAACCAGCATTATAAAATAAAAGTAATTATAAGTAAGTATGAGTACTACTCAGAATAAATAACCATCCATCATCATCATTGATGGGAATAAACAAATCAGTACAATAAATCCGAATAAATTCATCAGTTAACATTGTGACTGGATTGGAAATGGGTCTTCTTTAGACCAGGCTAACTATTGAGCCTTTGCCAGCTTGGGCAATTATTAAACATAACTTGGATGCACCACAATAATAATAAAATGGAAATTAAGATGCATAAAAATAATATTACTCACATATAAACTTTCTGATTTGATTACAATACAAAATTTCAAATAGTCACATTGCAATTTACATAATTGCCATTCAAAATTCAAATTATTACATTGGTTTACATATATATATATATGCACACAGATGTGCAATTTATAATATACAATTAATATTCACTAACAAAAAATGATTATAATTTTACATATATGAGTGTGCATGTATATACACACACTGACGTTTACCTATTTAGATTTGTTACAATAATATATTTTTTATAATTATTCAATATTGAAAATATATAAAATCATGTTGCTTAATTCTTTCATAAAGTTTAACACTTTTTTTTTGCTTTTTGATTTTAATTCGAACAAAATTATGCTTGCATTTAAGTTATATATTCTTCTTTTAATGTCATTTTTTTATGAGGACTTACCAAAACAATTTCTTTAAATATATATCAAATCGTCTTTCTTTTAGACATTTGACTCAAGCAAATTATTTACTTGTTTTGCTTTAAGTTATTAATTTATAATTTTAAAAGTTGTTTAAAGGAATATTAAAATAAAATAATTGTTATAAATAGAAGGTTTTATTGTATTTTTGGTGTGTTAATGAATCGTGACTTTTCCTGAAATCTTTTTTCTCCTAAAGCAAGTTGTAATTTTTTTTTTAAAGTTTATTTATTTTTTTAAACAGAAGTATGTTAAATTATATTTATTTATTCCAAAATTATGATGTGTGACTGCTAAAGAGGTAACCCATATTTCTTGACATTGACTTCCAATTAATACTCTTAAAGCTATGGTAAAAATGTTTAATGGAAATTTTATATCTGCTATCTTATCTTCTAACTGCATAACTTATATCTTCCATAAAATTAATTTAAGATATAGACAATTAATGTATTTATGGCTAGATAACTGTTGCTGCACCGAACTTTGTCATCAAGAATTACTTAGTCATTATTTAAATAGCCTAAAACTTAAAGGACGAAAATCGAAAACCATTTGTAGCAACTTCATTGTATATTTGAAATGCGTCAATATCCTTATTAAATTCGTTTATAGCTGATTTCAAGTACTTATATTAGATTAATCATGCTTAATACTAACTAAAAGATATTCTTCATTGTATTAATCATTTGTTTCTAAAATAGTTTAAGGAAAAAAATGTTTTGCACTGAAATTAATTACAGATGAACTTTATCTGTCAAATGTATAGTAGAATTATAATGAACTGAAGTATTTGCTTATACCTAGATGTAAGATTGAAATAGTTTATTCTAGCTCTTTAAACAGATTGAAATTTCTACTTGCAAAATACTCCCACTCTTACGTTGGGAAGAGTAGAGAGAAATTATTTGGAAGCAAATTTTAAACGTTGTATGCGAAAATAATTTTAAAAAAGAGAAAAGGCTGTTTAAAAATGAGTTCTTTTGGGAAAAGAAGTGGAAATTTTAAAAAATGACTCGGGATCCCTAATGATATTCTCGGCTGAATAATTTGTTTTACTTACCATTTTATCACCAGCTTATCCTTATTATTTTAGTATTATGTTTTATTATCTAAAAATATCTTGAAAGCAAAAATTACATTAACTTTAAAGAACTATTAAATATGTTTCGTTTGGAAATCTTTGCTATGTTTGAGTTAAATGTTTTGACCAGAAGCTTCATGCCATCAGATAAATAATATTCAATAAATTTATAAATGTCTTGAACAGAAAAACAAGTATGGAGGAAGTTAAAGCTATGAACTAAAATTATTGTATTTTTAGTTTGTTTGTTTTTTCATTGGTTTTTTTTTAAAAAAAAGAAACCAGAAAAATATTTATGCTATATTTACTTTATAAATATGTAATAATCTTGGGTATAAATATGCCTTGTAATTTAATTTTTATAATTTTAATCTTAATGGGTTTATTAGAATGAGTAGTCATTCTACCATTCTCAGATATTGTAGTATTATTATAATTGATAAGCGTTTCACAAGTTAACCTATATTTAAAACATTTTTATTCATGGAGATTTTAATATCTCTTTCTTAGCTAATTTAAATGTGGGATATTTCACTCAGTTTATTTAAAATCAGCCAAAAAGGTTTATCAGAGAGTTTTCCATTCATTTGTTTTATAAATGCTACATTAATAATAACTGCAAATATTTTTATTAATTTTCTCACATTTAATTCACAATTTTTTTAAATGTCCCTAGCCACTATATTTTAATATTTTATATGTGTGCATTGTACCTTTGCCTCACATTTTATATGCATTTAATTTTTAAGTAATTCTTATATTAGTCAGTTGACATAGTTTGCATTGTTGGTTCTGACATTGATTAAACACATTGTATTTTAAAATTCTTATTGATGATGTTTATATCTTGTTATTAGGTTAGTATTTGGTAGCCTCATAGAGCAAGGCTTTGTTAATTATTATTAGTATGCTTAATGGAATAGACAAGGTCCTCCATCCTTATTGTATTGCTTTTCCATGAAGTGATTTTGCTCATTTCCATTGAGGATTATAGTATATCAGATATTTGTATTTCTAGTGATTGTGATCACATATTTTGAAGTATTTGGACCCCATGAGAGGATTGTACTTTTCTGTTCCTGATGTGCTGAGACAAGGTCCAGGCATCATATTTTCTGCCTCAAAGATATTTTTTTGGAAGCCACCACATTCTTAGGAAGTTGTTCAGCTCTGCAGAACATATATGTATTTATTTTTGGCCTATCACTCATGATGTATTAATGCTAGTTCCACCACAGTAGGTGATGTTGCATTTGTTTTAGATATGTAATAACAAGATATGTTTGTTTGAGAAACTCTGCTTCTTTAGGTTGTAGTTAGCTATTTTTAATGCTTAAAGGTATATCAATGTCTGAATTGTGCTGTTATGATAGTTTTATTATCCACAAACTAACCAACAATAATTTATATGTATTTTTAAATATGTAGATTATGCATATGGTTGTAGATTATGCATATGGTTGGCAATTCACACATACTAAGTAGTTTAATATGCTCATGCAGAGTTTTCACTGCTGGGATTGTAAGTCTTTTAAATTTCAGTTTTAAACATTTGGTTTAATAATTTTTATGTGGACAGAAATTTTTGGAAATATGTGAATAAATTACCTTTGATGAGTGAGTGGCTCATGCATCTAATTTAATTTAAAGTTAGCTTAGTCTTACTTAAATGCATCACTAGCTATAATATTAATAGTGTCAGTGTAACTAATGATAATTTAAAATATATGCTGTATATGCCAGTGCCAGCTTAGCATTTGATTAGCTTAGGGTAGTAATATGAACATATTAGTGTGTTATTTTGGTTGTTAAATGACACCACAGTATTATTAAATATGCCAATCAAAATAGAATTATGTTTATTAAATTTATACCATTGTAATTAAAGTATAAAAGATTTAGAATCTCTGATTATTTAAAGAGATTAGAGTTTAATATCAAATAGCCTCTGCTTGCTCTTGTATTTATTTATTGTGTGTTTATTAAAATAAACAGTTTTTTAAAAAAGGTTAAAGAGAAATACTCAGTAACTTTAGCCAGATAAAATGCTATAATTTTGTAAGTCAAAACAAAGTTTGAGAGTCAAAATTTTAAAAAGATTCCAGTACTATCTTGGCAATGTTTGTTCCAGTAATTTTTTGTCTGTAAATATTTTTTCTTTATTGTTATTAATAAACCAAATTTATTATTATTTTAAAAGTTTTGTTTCTGTTTGTTTTCATTTTATATGAAATATTGTCTTGAGTTCCAAAGTTTCACAAAAATTTCATAAAGTATACAAAATATATTTTTATACTGGTTTAAATTATATAAAGCCATGCTAATCTAAGTGATTTTCAGATTGAATCACAGTAACAGGTAATCACATAATTACAGATACTTAATTAAATGCTCATTTGAAAATTGATTTTTAAGTTATTAATATATCTTTTTAGACTAAAGATTATGCAATGAGGTGAAAAATATTAGTGCTTCAGAAGAGTATTTACTATTTATTTTTAAAGCTGCACATTGTCTTACATTATATAGTATATTTTAAAATTTTTAAAGTCCATCTGCATTCAAGGTCCTTAGTGGGTTGTCTGTGAGTATGACAAAAGGCATAAAAAGTACCCTTGTCCTTTTCCTTGCTCAAGTGATGTCTTGGGTAATAGGCCATTATTAATTTTAATTTAAATTAATTAATCAAATCTTTGGATCAATATTTTTGGTTTATTACTCCATGATTGAACATAAGATAGTTATCTTATGGTCAGCCAAGATATCACTCACTTGTTTATTTATCCAAGCAATCAGTTAGCAGGCAACCTTAAGCTTTTATCTTGCACAAGAGTTTAGTTTTAAAACCCCTGAGAGTGTTTACTCTTGTTGCCTCATTATTTATCATTTAGTGAAATAGTCCTTCCAACAAAATATCATTGGTTTTATTAAGAGTATATGATCTGATAGTAGGCCGATTATAATAACTATTAAATAATGATTTAAATTATCTTTTATATTGTTTAGTGGCAGATTATTAATATGCCATAATAGTTATATTTGCATTGGTACTGGATTTGGTCTCTGTCTCATTGTATATTTCTGTATCATCATTCACCCTTGATTTTTATTGTAACCCCATTGAGCCAAGTCGTTAAGAGTCTCGTATAGATTAGTTTATAATTTCTATTCCATAATTTTTGTTTAGTTTCTCTAATAGTATAAGCATCTTAGTTTATCTTCATCTCTAATAGATTATTCTAATGATTAGTTTATCATCTCTCTCTTCATTCCTTATCTCCATCTTATCTTATATCTTCACCATTTTATTTTATCTTTATCTCCATCCTATCTTATATTTTCATCATTTCATCTTATCTTCATCATCATCACCTACCCCCCTTTTTCATCATTTCATTAAAACATTACAATTAGCACACTCTATCACATGATCTTCCATTTCTCATCTTTCTTCTTCATTTCTTTCTCTTTTTTTCTTTTGTTTATCATTATCATTTTTTTTAAGGGTCATAGCATCGGCCGGGATGTGAACCCGCAACCCGGGCAACTGCTTGCAAGTGCAAGGCAGTCACACTGACCTCTCGACCACCAATGCAAGACATCATTATCATTCTTTCTTCATTTTTCTTCATTTTTCACCCCCCCTGTCATCACTCATCTCTCCATTTAATACAGGTTACAATATATATATATATATAATTTAAAGCATGTAAACCTGAAGATACTGATAAATGATATATTGGTGACCCAAATATGAGGCTTGAAACTGAGAAGCTGAAGAAGAGTGAGAAATTGGGAAAGATTAGAAAATGAAATATAAAAGTTGTTTCATAAAAAAACAAATCTTAATACATAATCATATAGAAATAAAGAGAATCAAATATGTAGTTAGAAGATAAAAAGGTAGGCAAATGAATGAAAAATAAAGTAGCTCAAATGAAAAGTGACAATGGGGCAGGAGAAGAGATACTAGCCATCAATAAAATCATAAAGACCATGGACATGAATTAATATAAATGAGATTGGATTGTTAAAAAGTAACAGTTACAATGGGGAGAAGAGATACTAGCCATCAATAAAATCATAAAGACCATGGACATGAATTAATGTAAAAGAGATTGGGATTGTTAAAAGATAAGTTTAATTGATTTGGGAGGAAGTGTATGATAGTAAGCTGAGAGCCAGTTGAGATTGTGGTGGTGCATATGTAAGTGGGGAAAACCATAGCCCAGCACTCCATACACCTCATTATGATAAAACCATCTCTAAATACCTGTCAGTTGATTAGTAGCAGGGTGCCAGAAAAGGGGAGGTGGACAGAGTCATCATGTGCATATAAGTCTCAAAATAGATGAATAAAACTCCTATGTGGTCAGATTGGGGCTCCATACCATTACACTTATATGAATATTGAAAATAACAAAATGTTACTTTTGATTTTTGCTAAGATAAGAATATAAATTCTTATTGTAAAACAATTATTATTACTTAAAGTTAAAATCACAGAATTCTTTTGCCATTAATAAGGATGATCACTGAACAGGGAAAAGATGATTTTGGAAACTAAAATATATTAAATTGATCCAGATTAAAAAAGTATAAACAGGATGTGCATGGCAGTCTATAAAAAGCAAACACATCGAAAAGGACATATCTTAAGTTTTACATCTTTCATCTTCTTTTGCCTGTTTTTATATATGACCTCTAAAAACAATTTGCTATAAACTGACAAGGTTCTTCTTCAGGGAATATAAAAATGCACCTGGCTATTCTCACCAGTGGACTAAACCATTGTAACTTGTGTGAGTAGGGAAGAGTTCATTTGATCATGCTTTCTTCTTTCCTGAAGTCATAATAATACTGTGAGTGAAATTCATCATCGTTAAAACCTGGGACCACTTATCAGCTATAATAAGATCTTACAACAGATCCCATTAAGGTGAGGCTTATGACCTCACCTAAGCATTTCAGATCTGATGCTAGGGTCTCTATGGCCTCACCATGTGTTTCTATAACTTTCTGACATGCTTCTATTTCCATGTTCTGCTTTATAGTCAACTGATTTAAAATTGTTTGTGTGACCATTATTTCTTCCCACATTTCATCCATGTGCTTTCTTTGATTCTCATGGATCTTTTTTTGAATGTCTCCTGACTTTGGCACATCTCTTGGTATTTCTCAGTTAGTTGACTGATGATACAATGTCTAAATTCTTCCAAGTGTAGCCTACATTGTGTGTCTTTCTCCTCCATTTTTTACTTCATTTTCCCCTATTTCTTGTTTCAGTGCAACATTACTCTCCTGGATGCCACCTAACTTCAGTGACAGTCATGTATCCACATCTCCATATTTTCTATTTAGTCTTCATATCATCCCTATCAGCCTTCATATCTGCCTTTAAACTTGTGATCATCTGGACCAATTCTGCCATGGTTATGGTATCTTTCATAGCCTGGACCACTTCAAGTCTGGGTGATTGAACTGCTTATTCAACATGAGTTTTTTGTGCCTCAATGATCATTCCATCATCTCGACATGTTTTTTGGATGTGGTCACCTTTATTGGAAGACCCCCCAGATGTTTGACTATGCAAAGGCCCTCCCTTATGGCTAACCTCAATTTCACCTACCGCAACATTAATATCCTCTGCATGGTATCCTGTCTACATACTAGCTATTTTTTTCACTTCTTAATATTGTTAATTAAGTATTCTAAATAAGCATTTAATTAACCCTTTTATTGATGTATAATGGATGATTGTCATGGATTTTTACATTTCCCTAAGCATTTTGCTTCTAGCCACTAAACTTTAAGTTGATGTAATCTGATGTTATGTTTATCTAGATTTAGTCTTTTAACCTTTATTCCACTTGATTCTCTTATTTTATTTCTGATTTATTGATTAATCATTTAGTTATTTTGTGTCCATTTGTTGGCTTTGCATTCATAGCCTAGCATAATTCTTTTTTTTTTGTTTAATTACTATATGTGTTTAGGGTTAGCTTTAGATGTTTTCTGTTCCTATTTGATCATTAGTTAGATGGATTACTTTATATGGAAGTAATATAATTTTCTACTTCTTCTTTTTCTATGTATTGATTTCTATTATAACATATCATACCATTTACACCTTCTTAGACACTTTATCAATACTTTTATTTGTATTATTTGTATTACACTAACAGTTTCGACTATCCTGCAGTCATCATCAGAGCTACAATATTCAAATATATAATTATACAATTATTACACTTATCCATATATATATATATATACATAATTAATACACAATATAAACAAAAATAATTATACATTTTAATATGATCTTTATAAATAATCATTTCCCATTTTATTACCTTATCTTCTAAATAATTTTATCAATATTTTATAATAATTTATTTTATATCACTTTATTTTATTTTTTAAATATTATTTAATATAATAATTATAACTTTATCATTTATTTTACTATTTAATGCATATTATTATCATTTTTCCTATATTATAAAATCAACTTCTAATCTTGTCTTATTTTTATTAAATATTTCTATCAATTAACTTTACCCACATTACAAATTATTATTTTTTGATTACAAAAAATTACTTACTTCTTGTTGATTCTATTACCAAAATCCAACTGACAAAAAATTCAAAATTTGTATTTGTTTAGCCCTCCCTCTATTGTCATTTTCTTTAACTATTTTCTTTTGACCTTTTCAAATTCTAATTATTACTAACAATTGGTTATAAAATTATTGTTCTTACCCTGAAATCTCGATTAAGACTTGGTTTTATACTCTTAATCAAGATTGCTTCTTTAATTTTTCTATCCCTACTATTATTTGTGTAATTGATCATTTTTATACAATCTTTTTTAAACCTATGACCTGTTTCTAATGAATGCAAATAAACGTGAACTCTTATCATATTTATGTTGAATTAATCTGGTATAAATTGAGTTCTTTGTTTCTCCCACATAATTAGTTTTTATATTTTTAGTTTTACATGATTTGCATTCTATTTTATATACGCCATTTATGTTTTTTTTCTACTTTTTTTACATGCTTATTATCTAATATATATTATTTGCATTCATTAAAAACAGGTCATCGATTTGAAAAATATTGTATAAAAATGATCAATTACACAAATAATAGTAGGGATGGGAAAATTAAAGAAGCAATCTTGATTAAGAGTATAAAACTAAATCTTAATCAAGATTTCGGGGTAAGAACAATAATTTTATAAACAATTGTTAGTAATAATTAGAATTTGAAAAGTTTAAAAGAAAATAGTTAAAGAAAATGACAATAGAGGGAGGGCTAAATAAATAAAAATTTTGAATTTTTTGTCAGTTGGATTTTGGTAATAGAATCAACAAGAAGTAAGTAATTTTTTGTAATAAAAAAATAATAATTTGTAATGTGGGTAAAGTTAATTGATAGAAATATTTAATAAAAATAAGACAAGATTAGAAGTTGATTTTATAATATAGGAAAAATGATAATAATATGCATTAAATAGTAAAATAAATGATAAAGTTATAATTATTATATTAAATAATATTTAAAAAATAAAATAAAATGATATAAAATAAATTAATATAAAATATTGATAAAATTATTTAGAAGATAAGGTAATAAAATGGGAAATGATTATTTATAAAGATCATATTAAAATGTATAATTCTTTTGGTTTATATTGTGTATTAATTATATATATATATATATATGTGTGTGTGTGTGTGTGTGTGTGTGGATAAGTGTAATAATTGTATAATTATATATTTGAATATTGTAGCTCTGATGATGACTGCAGGACAGTCAAAACTGTTAGTGTAATACAAATAATACAAATAAAAGTATGATAAAGTGTCTAAGAAGGTGTAAATGGTATGATATGGATTACTTTACATAATCATAAGCACCTTACTAGTCTTAAGTAACTAGGTTTGTTACATAAGGAATAAATTCAAATAGAATGTTACAAACAAAAAAATGTTTTTGGAACTCCAGTTCAGTGGCTGGAACTCTTTTGCAACTACAGTATTTCCAGGTCTAACATGATGGGCACAGATGTAATGGTCCAGTCAATGACATGGAAAGAGAACATCACATCTGACTATGCTCAGAACTAAGGTCTTTATATAGGATGCGGAAGACAGCAGCATGAAGTACATAATTCATGATCATATCAATCTTCAATAGACTAGCCTAAGACCTATCTGACAAATCTACATGTAATATAAGTCAATTCATCCACAAGTCACAACTCTTTTTGGATACATTGTCTCAGTATTCAAACTCAGGAAGAATTTGTGTTTGACTCTTTCAACAGGGATGTAGTTATGCAATCATGGTCAGATCAGCTTACCCACATTAGCATTCATAAATGACTCTTATCCAAGAACTTTCTATTATGGTGATAATATATGTATATGCTTATATATAGGTATGGTATTGGCTTTGTAGGTGAATGCAAAGGCTTACTCAATAAATTAGAGAGATTTTATCTATTCAACAAAATTTATAACATTTATTTATAAAAATAAACTCTATGTAAACAGTAAATAAACTTGATTAAATTAAAGAGATATTAAAAATATTTACAAATATATGTGTTTGTAATGAGCATCTATCATATTAGTGATTTCCTTAATATGAAGTTACCATCCCTTAACTTCATGATCAATACTCATTTTGCAGGTATTTCTAATTAAAATCATAATATTGGCTTTATTATCCATGTAATTAGCTAACTAAAATTAATTTAATATTTAACAATAATGTTGATATGACTCATGGCTCAAGTTGTAATGATTTAATTGCCTAGAGACCCCCTGACATTTATCACATAATAATAAAGAAACATTATTTAATATGATAGCATAGCAGATACATTCAGGAAATTGATCATTTATACAGAAATAGTTAAGCAACTACCATTAGTAAAACAAATATTACATAGGGCAACTTTGCTTTCTAAAGTATGCTTTCTTAAGCGTGTGTCATCAATGCCAAAAAAAAGAATAAAATTCTTACATTCAAATTTCAAGTATATGGTCATGAACAATGGTCAAGCACTTGGGAGGGGAAATTGAGTCTAAATTTTATTCAGAAAAAGAATTTGGTCTAAATTCACCCTCCCCCCACTCTCCTCACATTGTGTTAAATTGAATTCTCCCAAAATGTTGAATCATAGTAATAAATATTTCCACAAAATAAGAATGAGTTAATAATAAATAAAAAAAAATAATAATTCATTCACATGAAAAATGTTCATAATGCATAACATCATATGTATTTCAGGAATTATTTCTGGAATCAATTATCAGCTTCATTTCATTAATGCTCTTCTCATTTTATAGTTCATACAGTTTGCATGCACTCCTCTTTCCATAGCATGAATCGATCACTGTTGCTGTTGTGTAGTGCTATGGACAATTCTGCCTTGATGAACTCTGGGTTTCTTCCATTCTTCTTTTAAACATTCCATGCTGTATGAAGTAAGTATATCCGAAGCTATAAATGTAGAGATATGACTATATACTTTCCATGGTTATGGGATTAACACTCTCCCTAACAACAATTGATCACTCTAGCAAGATCACATTGTGCCAGCTCCTCATATACTAAGTTTAAATTCAGTACAGCTTGATGACAAAATAAATATTTTTTTAAATGCGACACAACATGCTTATTATAGTGTCTATCGTATTAGCTATATAAATGCGTATTTTACAGGTTTCTTTAGAAATTTGAAATGATTTCTTTTATCTGCGTTTTTGGTTTATCTGCAAAGTCTCTGGTTTGTTTCTTTAAATCCCGTTACAGATTTGTTTTACTATGTTAAATATAAAAAAAAAAAGATTTCATAATGACAGTTTCCATGTTGAAACAAAATGCTTGTTTTTTTTAATAAAGTTGACTTTACATAGCAATCTTATTCTCGGTACGTCTATTGTTGTGTTTATTTATCATGATTATCAATTCCAGAAATTAAATTATGCTTTATTAATTCATTCTTATTTGGGTAGTTTAGTGTAACCCTTGACCTTTGTTCGATACCATGATTAGTTTGTCAGCGTTTAAGTCATTGTTTAGTGTTTGTAAATGATGTAAAAACATATAACATGAAATAATTTACATCACAGATATATGTTTACAAATTTTTTTAGTATTTATTTTAAATAATTTAACAATTAGCACCCAATTTACTTCACGTTTAGATATGTGTGTATAGATATGTGAGCGCAGTAGGGTAATATACGGTTTGAAATTCAATTATGTAATGACTATTTGAATTATGTCTATATACCTATTTGTATTTATTTCTTCAAACTTTGTAAACAATATGTCATCAGCATTTTCTTTAAACCTATCACATATAAATTCGGATCAAAGTTTAGTTGAACATTTCCGATGTCAAAGGTCATTGTGAGTGCGATTTTAAGCTACCCTCACAGTATATTAGCATAAATTCCTTTATTTTCCTTTTGTTGTTATTTTTTTTAATTTACAATATTTTTACATTATAACTTTTTACAACCATGATAAATCATGTACTTATGGTTGTAACTTCAATTATAATAATGTAAAAATATTGCAAATTCAAAAAAATAACAACAAAAGGAAAATAAAGGAAGCTATGCTATTATACAAATATAAACATGACTTGATTAACAGGCTGACAGCAAACGTTAAGATCAGAGAATTGTGGGAAAGTAAGCCTTTCAAAGTGTTAGTTAACAGAGATGACGAGGATAGTAGAAAAAGGTCCTAAGTGGATGAAAAATTTTAAAGTTATACTTTACATATATCTGATTACTGTATTTATAAATATTTAATTATATAATAACATATATATATAATTGAAATAATATTTTTAATGTTTTATAAACAATTACAAACAATCTTAAAATCCGCAGAAGTACTTTCGAATACTTTCTAACCTGCCTCAACTGCCATTAAATTCAAAAACCAAAAGCGGAAGCAAACGTCATCAATTCAAATTCCACGAATCTCATATTTTAATGTTACAAGCCTGTCGATTTATTAAATGTGTTTTATTCCTGTTTATAAAAATTGCCTCTTTAATTTTTTTTTTTACTATGGTTTCTCTCTTCATGAAGAATTTTCACATTTTCAAAATTAAATTTAAATTTATATTTACATGTTTTTTCGTGATCAAAGAAAACTGAAGAAGATATTAAATCACCATTATTTTTATTTTTTACACGCTTATATAATAATTCATGTTCCTTCAATCTTTTCTCAATACTGCATCTAGATTCACCTATATATGATAGCATACAGTTACAAAAAATTTGATATATGACATTACTTTTTTGCTTGACAGGTATGACATCCTTAGAATTATTGACTAATTTATTAATATTGTTTGGAACGTAGAATGAAACATTAAACACATTCTTATATAAATCCTTAAAAAATTTTACTTGTGGATTTGAAATAAATGGAATAGATATCCATTTTTTATTATTAATCTTCATTTCTTTTAAATTATCATAATTTTTTTTAAATTGACATAAAGTATTGTTTATTTGTTCCATTTTATAACTGACATCAATCAATTCCTTAGCAAATATCTCAATATTTTTTAGTTTATCACTTTGGTAACGACATAATTTTTCATTCCGAAACAAAAAAGATTTAAAACTTGCCATCTTATGCATCATTGGTACTTTTGATTTATAATTTATATATCCTCTTTTTTGCAGTGACTTAATTATTAGTTTATAATTTAATATATTGTTATCTCTTGTGATCATTAAATCTAAATAGTTAATCTTATTGTCCTGTTCTTTTTCAATAGTCCATTTCAAGCCATTCAACTTATTTAATTCCTCTATAAGCAAATTTATACTATTAGTATTTCCACAAACAAAAACATCATCCACATATCTTTTGTGAATTTTAATATCTCCAAAAATACACATATTTAAAATACTACTCTCATATGTAGATAAAACGAAATTGCAAACTTGTGCAACTACCGTCATTTTATAATATTGACCTTCAAAAGATTCAGCAATGTTATCATTAAAAATTTTTAAAGAATCAATGATAAATTTTATCGTATATTTACAAATATTTTTACTTTTTAATGCATGTTCAATTATTTTTACGGAATTCATTCTATCAATAGATCCATACATTTCTGTAACATCCAATGAAGCAATAACATCATTTTCATCAATAACTAAATTTTTAATACTATTTACAAAGTCAAACGATGAAGCAATAGTATTATCCCCAAATCCTAAAAAGTCTTGTAAAAGTTTACCAATATATTTAGAAGTCTGATATATGAAGGAACCACCAAAATCTATCATAACTCGCAAAGGATTACCTTCTTTATGTAATTTTATAATTATTATATAAGCCTGTAAAAAATAAAAATAATGGTGATTTAATATCTTCTTCAGTTTTTTTTTGATCACGAAAAAACATGTAAATATAAATTTAAATTTAATTTTGAAAATGTGAAAATTCTTCATGAAGAGAGAAACCATAGTAAAAGAAAAATTAAAGAGGCAATTTTTATAAACAGGAATAAAACGCATTTAATAAATCGACAGGCTTCTAACATTAAAATACGAGATTCGTGGAATCTGAATTGATGACGTTAGCTTCCGCTTTTGGTTTTTGAATTTAATGGCAGTTGAGGCAGGTTAGAAAGTAACCGAAAGTACTTCTGCGGATGTTAAGATTGTTTGTAATTGTTTATAAACCGTTAAAAATATTATTTCAATTATAATTACAATATTGTTTTTGATTAACGGATATTTTATTTATTTTATATATATATAGGTGTTTTGAACGCATACAAAGCATTAGCCATAATAAAAGCTAAACAAGATGATATTGACTTTTCTCCAGAAAACTATATGATCATTTTAAATTATTTAGCAGCCTTAAACAAGTGAATTAAAAATAAATTTGAGGATTAAAACATATTAGGAATTGTTTGTAGCTCGTAGAAAATCTCTATTTAGCAACAATAATTATTAACAACTGGCTTCATTGGGATGTGATTATGCAAAGCTATTAGTGAATTCGTCAAACTCAAAAACAAGATGAATCGGATTATTTTTGTAAAAAAGACAACGAAAAGATATGCCGAATTAATATCTGAAAAACATAAGACTGTACAATAGTGTGCCCTGATGCTATTCAAACTGCTTGCATCAACCTATCTTTGAGAAACCTCCTATTCTAAAATGAAATATGCAAGAAAATATTAAGAATAGCAGGTAATAATTGTATAGAATCAAAAGTTGTTTTGCAAAAATCCCGTTAGAAAATAAATACTTGGACCATCGTACTTTGAGATATATAGAATACAGTGTTGCAGCTTGCATTATGGCTCTCTGAACATAGAAACATATATATGTGACCCAAGAAAAAAAGATTGAATATGGTTGATCTAAATAATCATATTACCCATAACTAGCATGATTGCTCAAAAATATAGTATGATCGCCTATATGAGTAAACAATAGATTAGAGATATGTGAAATTATTGCTTACTTGATTTCTATTGATATTGTCACATCAATGACCGTTGTCTATAATTACCAATAGTTTGTATATTAATCTGAATATTTAATAGTGCAACTATTTTATAAAAACTGAACTGTTATGTGAAACTAAATTATTATTAATTTTTGTTATTATTATTATTATTATTATTATTACTATTTCATAGGATAGCTGAGGAAATGTCAACAGATATAAACAAGTTTTTGCGTAGTTGAATATATATGCTTGAGGAATATTTTGCTCATATTATATAAATGATTAAAACATTGGAAATTTTTATATTGTAACCATTTGTTGAACTAAAACAAAAGCGGGAGAACATTCTATGTGTAGCAAAATTGCCAAAAAAAAAAGAAGAAGAAAGAAAACGCTCACAGAACAAAAGCTAAGACATTGGTAAAATTTTGTATTTTCCTTTATTTAAAGAATAATATTGTATTTAATTTTAAAGATTCATAATAACAATAGCTTTAGCTAGCTGATAGAAGGAATACACGTCTAGAGTAAAAATTTATTGTAGTTGGTACTTTAAAAATATGCGCAAATAAAGAATACTATGAATTAATGTGACTAGGAATAAATGTAAGTATAGGCTAAAGTAATTGTACCTACACTAGCCTGGTGTTGGAAATTCATTTAGCGAACTAATATGAGAATCCCATTTGTTTATGACTAGCAATAAGGCTATGCATAGCAATATATACATATAAAGACCACAAAAATAGTGTCACTATTGTAAAGAGTCCTATATTCTAGCAGAAAGGACAAAATTAAGCATTATTAGAACCAAATTGCCATGTCAGCTTACGTTTTCCATGCATCCATATGTTATTGCAACCCATTGTGTCAATTATTTGTTCATGGTTAACATAAGTAAGAGCGATGTTGTGGCCATAATATTTATATAACTTCATTAACACATATGCATATGGGTGTTTGTGAAAATGCAATGTTTATATAATCTCGTGAAATAACATCCTTTCTGAAATTTGAATAATTTAGTACATCCTAGGCCCTCACTTCTGGCGTACGACGTGAGTGCGGGCGATCATGATGTTGCCAACTATTCGGGTAAATCGAAATTTTATACCCCAGACCGTGTAATGCTTCGGCTTGGCTAAACGTAATGTTTACCAAATATGTTTTACTTAAACTATTACTTTTTACTTTAATACTGATTTAAAACATTCTAATTAAACGTTTATTCTAGTATAACGTTTGATGAAATTTTGCTTTTTCGCTTAATTTTAACTGCTATAAATATTTAAAACAAATATCTTTATATGCGTTCCATACGACCAAACACAGTTGCTTTCAGTTTTAATGTTATCGTAATCGTCAATTCTGCATTATATTAAATATTTGACTAAAACTTAATCGATTCTCATTGTTTGTTTTTTATTTGTATAAAAGTAGATTTCCCAATTTCAAATGTAGGATCACCATTGATGAATATGAGTTGTAGAAACTTTAAAAAACGAATGTTTAAGGCCTTTGACATGGCCTACAGAAAATAATTATTGGTAAAAAAAACTTTAAAGTACGTTATTAAGCAAGATCTGGGCAATTAATGCAAACAATTAGTCCATTAAAAATATCCATGATGCAGATATATACAAAACGTACATTCTGTAATTTTTATTACAATTAGCATTGAGAAAAAAGAATTTGAGAAGGAAAACTGTAATATTAAGAAAATGATGAGAGTTTGCTTTAGAAAAATAAGGTAGTCTTTTCTCATTGCCACATTTCAGATCTAGAGCTTACACGAATAATCTATATATATATATTAAGTTACGAATTAGTTTTAAATGTATTTTGTTAAAAAAATTGAAATATAGTACTTTATTTAATGTGACGTTTATGAAACATTTCTTAAAATTCAATTAAATATTTCATGTTTTTAAGGAGAAATTAGCATTTTATTTTTAAAGATAAGTGAAATGATGATCGAAAGAATTTGACTCTTAATGGATACCGTATATTTATGAAAATAGAAAATCGTTTAAATTTTAAAAAAAAAAAATCAGCTTTCCAGTTAAAATATCTTGCAATCCTGATTTTGCATTTGCTACTTAAGCTTCTAAAACAAATCTTTTCAACATTAATTGGAGTCACAGAATGAATACTTGTAGAGTAAAAAATAAATTAAAAACTAAACTCCATCTTTTAAATTTTTATAATTTATCTCATTTGCTACACAATAGTGTAATGTGTGTGATCACATTTCTAGCCCTATACTTAATAATTATTTGGACATATATATTTAATACCGCGTAAATTAACAATAACCAAATTAAATCAAATAAAAAATTAATAATCTGGTCAATATTAAAATTCAAAATGTACAACCAATAATTTCACTGTCGCGGCAGTTTACCAAGGGCAAAGTAACACATCACAAAACAAATTTATATTAAAACACTATCCCATAATTCTAGATCATATTCCAGTAACCTTTAACAAACTGATTCTCAGTGCATTGTAATAGCGCTGTTGTGCTTCCACTGGCTATGATCAATATTGATTTATTAGTTCAAAAACAAACTGCAGATGTTAGTAGTCTATAGAGAAAAACTATAAATGGCTTAACAAGAGTCTAGAACATTGCTCATTGCTAGATTCCTTAACGTTCGTTTGTATAAATAAACTTGTAAAGTCCTCTTTGATTGTTATTAGTACTGTGCAGATAAATTTTATATGTTTGTAATTTATTTAAATATTTATAATTATTTTTACAAAATTTTCATATAGTAATTATATATATATATATATTATGTTTCAAAAAATAACAGTATATAGCTTTTATATTCTAGAATTATAAAGTAAATATATTTGTCATACTATTTTCTTAATTCTTATGAATTGTGAAAAAAATGTTTCTTTCTAATATTATAATTATTGTATTTAGCAGAGCAAAGTTTTGTGCTTATCAATTTTATCAAGATGAAAGCAACAGTAATCCAGTAAGTTAAAATTATTTTTTCTTTACCTTTGCATTTTTAAATTCTGATATTAAATAAGTAATAACCGACAACAATGAAATGTGTTGATAAATAATGTGGAAACATTTTGTAAAGTTATAGATTTAAAATTGTAATAATATTTTAATGATATCTAAGTAAGTTGATGAAGATAAATGATAAAAGCTTAGTTAAAGAACAGCGTTTATCATCGTTTAATACATTTCAAAACTTTTTATTATTATATGAAGCTATGTGCAAACATTTTAGTGCAATATAGATGGATGTTATAAGGTTTTTGGTATCCTCAAGCCTATATTTGCAATATCAATAAGATAAAAATAAGCGAACGATAGGATGGAAAATTGGAATCAAGCTCAACTGGACATTTCAAGTAAACTATCTCACGTGACATCTTAGGAAGCTATTCTATTGTAGACATGCAGATTTAAAAAATGTTATTGGACTCAAATTCCAGCTATCATTTTAGATTATCAAATGACATTCTAATTTATAATAACTCAATTTTATTTTAATGAAATTGTGAACGATTTTTTGTCTTGTGCCATAACAAATTTTGGAGGAAAAAATAAGATTAAAATTTTATTTGAGAAATAAACTGTGTTAAGAAAAAAAATTGATTTCTTATTTATTGATTTCGAAAATTCATTTAATAAAATAAAGTTATATATTCTAGTAAACTTTTTGCAAAAGATATATTCCTTAAAAAAGATCAGGTGAATTTGATATTTATGTATGGAAGATGATAGACAAATGCATATAATGTAAAAATAAATTGCATTGAAAAGTGAATGAAATGCATTAGATTTGAGTAATTTATTAAAATATTTATTAATGAACTCTAACTTTAAAAAAAGGATTGTAAATAATATGGTATCACAATTAATGTAAACCAGGGATTCCCAACATGAGAAACCTGTACTTCCAGGGGAGATGAGAAACTTTCCTGGGGTATGGTCTTTAGCAAATAAACAAGTCCATAATGCCATTAATACATTGCAAAAATAAAGTTATAGACATTTCTGTCCTATTCCATGTTGGTATTGTCTGTGAACCACGTCAACAACATTCAGGTCACTCTTCGGAGATATAAGTAGTAAAGTTGCATAGACCTGGTCATAACTTAAAATTCCTAAATAAAATTGACGATGGCTTGCGAAATTGTCAGATAGAAGAGGAAATCAAGAAAAGTAAGGCTACAATTATATTATAGTTGGATAAATCAATAGGTGCATTTAACTGTGTACCGCCTCTTGCTTTTATTATATATATGCGTCAGACTACAATTTTTAAAAATTCTATTTTTATAAACCCTTGAAAGAAACATCAAAGGCAGGGAACATAATGAATTTGGTGAATGATTTTTTTGATTCAAATGTCCTTTCATGGGAATTAGTATAATTTATTTATATTGATGGTTTTCCCATTATGTTGGACGGTGAAATGAGGTTTCACTGCATTCATGAAAATTTAATTACTGTTTATTTTTTATTATAATGAGTAGAAAGTTCCCGATAATTTACTAAAGGCCAAGTTAAGTAAGAAACAAAAAGATTAGAAACCTCCGGCGCAAACTAAAGTCAAAGTTAAGGCCCACTAAATAAGGAATAAAATGTATTAAACATTTATAAAGTCAATAAATATAACGAGAAAGAATTAAAATAAAATGTCTAAAAAAAACTATTAGAATTAGATCAATTTATTAAACCAGGAAAAGATTGTTTTTCAACAGAGTTATTTGTATATAGAAAAAAAATTGAATTATATATATATATATTAACATTCTACCCACAATCTTGTTCAAAGAATTGTGTGTACAAGTTATTACCTTAAGCTTCGAGTACGTATATTTATTAGCAAAGGCCGAAGCCCCTCTCAAGCGCCAATCTTATCCATTAATAAGAATTATACATCTCGAAAGCGCAAACAAAAGTTCCAATGGACACTCTTTGGGTATTTTATCCGAACTAGCTCAATCTCGAGGGCTGGGAAAACAATGTTTATCGGGAGAACAAAGCTATGGGTGATCTTATTAAGAGACGCCTTATATCTATAATTATAATTTCTATCTAAATCCAATCCTATTACAATAGCCCATCAGTTAATAGAAACCCAGAATGTAAATAATATATATAAGTTGTAATTAATTCTAAGATTTATTAGCACACGCACACATATCTCAATATCTTAAACATACTATTCATTCATTTCGCTATATATATATATATAATTAATACACATATTAACGAAAGAGTGCGATTACATGTCAGAGTTGTATCTTTTTAAATAATTTAATAAATTATTAATTACTTTATTATTTAAATTGAAATAACACGTTTCTTTGGCCATTACTAAATGTTCATTTAAGGCAGATTAAGAAAAGGTCAAAGTTACCTCTTAAGAGCGAATGTTCACGTGGTTGAGGCTAATAATCTGTAAGCTTACAGCATAGAGAAGATGTTGGTTTTAACGAAAGTCGCTGATCCGAACGATGATGACAGGCTCTGAAATATTCTGGCCAAAACAATCCCTACTAGAAGTTAAGTAGATGAGTTTGACTTGATTGTGAGAGGGTCTAGTTGTTTAGAGTTCCGTGGCCATTTCGCTTGGTTGACTAAACGGCAAATCCATAAATAAAGTTCAGGCGGGTCCCACAATAGCTGTCCATTGAGCGGTCTAATGAACCCACATGATTATTTTTACCCCTGCATGTAGACGGAGTACATTATGAATAAATTTCTTAATTAATAATTAGGTTAATCAGTTTATACTTCTTTCTCTGCTTCCCTCTATCACTTCACTGCTTTTTCTATTTTTTTTACCACTCAATCACTGAGAAAAAATATAGTTCTATTCTTTAGTGCTCTTTAACCTGACTTTTCTTTTCTATTCCTACGCCGATGACCCGATCTCAAGAATGCTTTTAACTTTCATTGTTCTAAAAATACTCTTGACCAGTTCTACGAATTCCGGTACAACTTTCCATTCTATTTATTATTCTCCAGTCTGAGATGTTTAATGGGTTTTGCTTAAGAAACACGTGTTATCACTGGCATTTAAATCTGTCTTACGATATTAATAAACGAAATATCTATTTAAAACACAATAAAACAAAAAAAATGACGCAACTCTACATATAATCGCTTCTCTACATTCTCACATATAAATATATTAGTAATTCTCACCCATTATAATAACATGTACAACAAATATATATATACATTCATACCTTTAATTGATTAACGTACTCATTCATACTCTTTGTAACAGGATTCGAATGACTATTTGTAAATTTTACTGCCTCGACCTATTTAATTCGCAAAACACTGACAACCCCGTATTCGAACCCAGCTACTGTTAACAATATATATATATATAATGTCAATATAAAATAAAAGTATATGTAATTAATAAATAATCCTTAGTAAAATTTAGTTTCTAAACATAAATAATTAAATTACAGAAGTTTTCATTAAAAAAAAATTCGAAAAGCTTTATTATTTGAGTGTTCATAAGAAGTGCAAACACCAGGTTTGCCACCAGCTCATATTCTAAAGACTCTCACCTGATACTGCGCTAAACTGCACAAGACAGTAGTTGCATTTATTGACACAATCATTACCAAAATAATTACATTAATTCTGATAATGCACCACTTTCTCTTAACTTCCTAGCTTCGTGACTTTTCATATTAGCTTTATTTTATTTTTTATTATTCTCTTGATTTTTTTTACTTTATCCAAATTGAATCCAAACTGTTGATTATATTTTAGTTCATGATAATAAAAAAAGGTCTAAGGATTAGTTATTATAGTTATATGCTTTTTCTAGTGATTACTAAGACTCATCAATATATTATATTCCATGAATCCTAATGATTTTATGTATGCTCTTTGACATCTAGGATTATATATAATGGTTGAAGTAAATAAAATAATGTTCAAATGTTTATTAGGTTTAATGACGGAGAAATAAAATGCAACAAACAGTTTGTATTTAATTTGGATAAAGAAAAATATTACCTTAAGAAATGAGTAATAAAAAAAGTAAAAACAAAAATATTATTTTTATTAAAAGAGAAAATAATTTGCTTATAAACAAGGAGGAGGTGGTATGAAAATTCACAAACTTGGAGAGTAACGGTAAGTAGTGCTTTATGAAAATTAATATATTCCTTTTATATATTTATGCAGTTGTTAATAATTACATGAAAGTAATCGAAATCAATTAAATTATTATTTAAGATTTAATTGTTAAATGTTACAGTGATTTATTATAATACATTATAAGACCGCTAAGAAATAAACAGTAATTATATTTAATTTATACTTAAACATTTTAATTACGTAAATTGTTATCGTTCTTAAATAAACCTATGTAGATAAGTAGGAGATGTCATGTGATTTTTAAAACCTGTGTTGTGCATATAGAATCTTTAAAAAGTTATATACCACGTGATTGAAATATCAACCACATTTTGGCTGTAGAACATATTTTAATTAATTTTCAGCAGAGACAAATAATTTCCCTGTTTTTCAACACGTTGTCCGTCAACAAATTTTTATACTTTTTTTTCATTAAATAATATTTTAAATAGCTTTAAGTAGTGTATGCACCGTTATATTCACTTGTTCATTAGATATTAATCCTTGTCGCTGATGGGTTTCTTTCTGCGGACCACATAGATGATAATCTGATAGGGAAAGTTCAGGACTTTAGAGTACAGTCCAAATTTTGTTTGTAGATGTCCAAATACTTCTTTTTATGCTCTTTGATAAGTTGTTTCAGTATCCACCTTGCCCAAACTTTTCAAAATCTAAGCGTCCTATGGATTCTTGCGTAATTAGAAACGTAGCTCATTTGCAAATAATGTGAGCATGTTCAATGTGACACTAGTCAGGATATGGATGGACATCTAGCTCCATCTTTATGGCTGACATTTATTTGTATGTTTTCCTTGAAGTTCTCTCTCTATTCATACACAATTCTTCACAAATGAAGCATTTGCTGCATTATGTGCACAACGCCTTCTATAAATATTGACACTAGATAAATCCTCAAACCGCAAAAAATGAATCACTACATGCCTTTTTTTACCTACTATCAGAAAAGTAAAGCATTCAAAACTTCAGATCGGTGATTGGAGAATTAGCAATCTGTTTTTCACTCTCTTGTGTGTGTATATATATATAATTCTTCGAAAAACAATACAATAATTAATACAGTAAATAATATTTTAAAAACAAATGTCTACTATAATTTAATAGAAGTACTTTCGACTATCTATTATTGTATTGTTTTTCGAAGAATTATATATATTTGTTTATAACTGGAATACAGACATTGATTACTAATTTATATATATATAGAGTACGTAAAAACAAACTCTTAACAAGCTTTAAGAATACCCTCAATAGTTAGGCATTGATAAAATGCTAGACTAGTTCTACTATTTTTAATCCCTAACACCTCACTGACGACGCTAGATGCAGAAACCGCGGTCTGGGGTTGAGGGTATTCTTAAAGCTTGTTAAGAGTTTGTTTTTAGGTACTCTATATATAACATTTGTAAATACGAGCTTTATTAAAATTAGGTCATATGACATCTGACTTGATTTTTTATCAATTTAATATATATATAATGACTTGAGAAATTTGCATTTAATGTTAATGTGAGACACATAAATCTAAATATATTAAAATATACAGCATGGATTAAAAATGAGAAAGTAGAAAAAAAGGAACATGAAATTGGAATAGATTTTTTAGGTGAAAAAATGGTAAAATTTTATTTAACTAAAACTATAGATCACGTTTGGAAACAAAAATGTGAAGAAAAAGTTGATAGATAGTATTTTTAAAGAACTATAAAAGTTATAACAATATACAAAAAAAAAATGTATCACCTATTGTTTAAACTTTCAATGTTTTTAGGAATTGCTTATTGGTGGTGGTGAAGAATAAAACATCCATTTGCTTGATTTAAATAGACACTAATAATTTTGAAATTACAATCAAACATTTACAGCATAAAATTGATGTATTACTCATTGAACAAGAATGCATTAAGCTTTTTTTTCTTACCACATAAATAGGATAGTATTATGATTCCTAGAAGGATTATATATTATTGTATGAAAAATTACATATTTATATTATGAAAAAAAAACATTCTAATATTAGTAGTCCTTTTTTGTTTTTGCTTCTGAGAATCAAGTATCTTATCTCAAGGCCTCAGATACTGCCACGTTAAGCACCAGGTAGCTGAATAAATACGATGAGATGAAATATTTTTGTCCCTTGGTTGAATTGCCTCTAACATATTTTATTGATGTATTTTGCTTATACTTATAATATTAATGAAATATCACTTTGAAAGTGTAAATATTAAATCTACGTTGCTTAATGTATATGAAATTTAAACTTGCAAATAAATTAAAGAAATTATAATTTTAAATTTATAATTTTATTAACACATGAATGTTATTTAAGCATAACTATCAGGAACATTGTTAGTTTTGTTTAAATTTTATATTCATTAAGTCAAGCATATTTAATATTGATTTTTTTTTTTACAAACTGATATTTCATTGATATTATGAGGTTGTTAAAAATAAGACACTGTCTTATCTAAATTTTTAATCATTAATTTCAGAATAATTTATAATGTGTTTGAATCAAGCTACTACCCAAGTTTTACATTTTATTTCCAACAATGTCAATAAATGAATGCTGCATACCTTTGATAGCTTTTATAAAAAGTATAGGGAATAATGTGTGAATTGTATTTATATATAACTTCCAGAGAATGCTGTGTAATTATAACCATTTAAAATTCATATATATTAAACTAAAAATATTTAACATTTATATATTAATTTGGCGTTTTTTTTTTCAGCATTTATCTTTTTGTAATTGTGCTTCTTATTGATATCAGAAGTAAGTCAAATATAATTTTAATACAGTGTTTAAAAAGTTTGTTATTAATATGTTTAGTTATCTCTTACCCAAATGTAACATTACAAAAACAGATTATTCACCTATTATCAACTCCCTTTTAGAGTTTTAATTTTTTTTTTATTAAATGATATGTTACTTTTTCAATGTATTTGATAATTTTTACATTAAAAAAATGGTGGGTAAAATAAACATATATTCATTTAGCCTTTTGTAAAATGAAGATTGTTAAAAAGGTTAGAGCTATGTAATAGGTAAAATATTTTGTGATGTTAAACAATGTGGCTATCATTTGACTTGATTTAATAACTATTTGGATGCATGAACTTTTTCAATTTGTTATTTTTGTAATTATTTTTATTGTCTCACCCTGTCATCTCTTAAATATGTTGGAATTTAAAACTTTGCATTGTACACGTGATTTTGCATCGCTAGGTAAAAAATATTTTTTTTCCATCGTACTATGATTAAATTTTTTCTTCTGGTATTTTACTTTGAATAATCTTATATATTTATATTTAAACATTTTGATTCCTTAAGAACATTATTATCTTTCAATAACAAGTTTTACCACCAAATTTCGGTTGTATAATATTCACATTTTTATTTATCATTCTGGAATAATAAAATAATTTCTATATAATTTTAAATATAATTTTAAAATATATTATCCTCTATCAATTTGACAATTTAAAATTAATTTTATACTTTTTTGTTCTAAAATCAGTCTATTCCAAATCATAATTCAATAACTTGAACTTCCTACAATGTAGTTTAATCATTTCGTATGTATTATTGTTACTGTTTAATCAATTTTCTGGGTGTTGGATCTCTTTCTTCTCAGTGTTTTTAAACCTTTAATTTAAATTCGTAATTTACTGAGTTTATAAAACCAAGTAGAAGTTTTATGTTGATATCTTGAAATCTGCATTCCAGACAAGGTTTCAGTCATAATATATTATAACAGAACTGCGGGGTATGCCATAAGATGACATACATTCAACATCCCATTTTGATGCATCAGATATTACCAAATCAGAAATGGCATATAACAAAGGAAGTGCATCTCACTACTGTCAGACCTAGGCCTTTGAGTAGAAAGCTAAAGATGTCACGATGAAATGCTTAGCTCCAAATCATGTTACTTTTAGTATGGTAGCTCATAATTTACTTAAAATATTTCAATGTAATTTAGACTAGTGCATACCCATTACATCTCCCTTTTTAGCTCCCATTACACCACAGAATTCAAATTCAAGGAGTTCTTGCAGTCAGCTCTCTTCAGGGATGGACTTATTTAATTATTGACCCAATATGCCTATGTATAAGCATAGATATGAAAAATATTGATGATGATCAATCATTTAGGAGAGCAATGCATAGTGATGATGAAACCTTTAATGGTGTAAATGCATAATAATAATGGTGATGATCAAACAGAGATCAGATTGGTTTTAACAACTCAGTAACATTTATTAATATAATAGTAAATATTTACAAAACAAATATTAAGTTAACAAGAATGGTCTTCTATCATTTTGACGGCTTAACCCAATAAATCTCCCTGATCCAGATTTTATGATAGAAGTCTGTCCTCAATCATATATATATATATATATATATATATATCATCATCATTATCAACCATTATCAATCCACTGCAGGATGAAGGTCTCTCCAAGTTTAATCCATCTTCTCCGATCTTTAGCTTCTCTTCTCCACATCACCCCTACACATTTTCTTATTTCATCCATCCATCTTACATGTGGTCTCCTTCTAGGTCTTTTACAATCTCTTGGAATCCGGTTTAAAATTTCAATTGTCCATCTATTATCATCTCTTCTAGCAATATGTCCAGCCCAACTCCACTTCAATCTTTTAATTTTTTCAATGAGGTCAGTAACACCTGTTTGTTCTCTTACCCATACATTGCGTTTTCGATCTCTTCTTGTTACTCCCAACATACATCTCTCCATACTTCTTTGAGTGGTCTGAAGTCTCTGTATTGATCTTCTATTAAGTGTCCAAGTCTCAGATCCATAAGTAAGAACTGGTAAAACACATTTGTTAAAAACCTTTCTTTTCAAACACATAGGCATATTTCCTTTTAATATCAAGTTATTTCTACCAAAAGCACTCCAACCAAGTTTAATTCTATGATTAATTTCCTCTATTATGTTTCCATCTGTATTAATAATCTGACCAAGGTATTTGTAACTCTTAACTTCTTCTAATTCATCATAATCAATCTTTATTTTCATATTTTGAGCAAATCGATTAAACATTACTTTAGTCTTTTTAACATTTATCTTTAGTCCTACTTTCCTACTTTCATCTGATAACTCCTGCAACATTTCCTGCAGCTCTGAAGCATTATTTGCAAAAACAACTACATCATCTGCGAAATCTAAATGACTTAAATAATCTCCATTTACTTTCACTCCTTTAGTTTCCCATTTTAATCCACAAAATACTTCTTGCAGCACTGCTGTAAAAAGTTTTGGAGATATGGAGTCACCTTGTCTTACACCTTTCTCAATGTTGACTTTCCCAGTATCATTATGTAATCTAATTGTTGCTGTTGCATTTTTATAAATATTCTTTAAAATATGACAATATCCTGGATCTATACCTTGATGATCCAATGCTTTAATCACTGAAGAAATGTTTATAGAATCAAATGCCTTTTCATAATCTACAAATCCAAAACATAATGACAACTCATATTCATTTGAGATCGGAAGAGCTTCCGATCTCAATACTTGAATATGATCTACTGTACTAAAACCACTTTTAAATCCAGCTTGTTCTCTTGGTTGGTGAAAATCCAAGGTTCTCTGTAGACGAGTTGTAATTATCTTGGTAAAAATTTTATATAAAACTGATAAAAGGCTGATAGGTCTGTAATTTCTAATATCTTCTTTATCACCTTTTTTAAATATTAATATTATTACTGCATTCTTCCAATCATCCGGTACATCTTTATCATTTAGACATTTGGTATATAACTTTGCTAATATTTTTTCTGTTTCTTCACCTGCTTCTTTTAATATATCAATTATAATTCCATCATTACCTGGAGCCTTTCCTTTTTTCATACATTTAATTGCATTTCTCACTTCTTCATTTAAAATTCTGGGCAATTCGGAAGATGTAATAGATATAGGAGGTACTTGTTCTTTATTACTATATAATTCTCGATAAAAATCTTCTACCAATTTCATAATGTCATCCCTCTTTTTAGTAATAATTCCATCTTTTTTCCTTATTGCAGATATAAATTTCCTACCAATACCAAAATGTTGTTTTACATTCTTAAGACTTTTATTTTCTTCTACAGCTTTTCTTGCTAATTCACAGTTATACTTTCTTATATCATTTTCAACTCTTTTCCGCACCATTTTACAAAATTCGAGATATTCAATTCTTTTTAATGCATCATTCTTGCATATCTTCATATTCCTTCTTTTCTTCATAAGTTCTCTAGTCTCAGTAGAAATTTTATTAGTCAATTGCTGCTTTTTTCTACCAGCTATCTTTGTTGCAGTTTTTAAAAGTGTATCAGTTATTTTCATATTAATTTCATTCAAATCTGAATCATGTTCAAAATCTACTAATACTTGAAACCGATTTGTAAGTTCTAATTTAAATTCATTAGAATGTTTCTGAAGATTAGGAATATCAACTGTAAATATAGTTTTTCTTAATAATTTTTGTCTCTCTAGTTTTACATTAACATGTATCTTACCCCTTACTAATCGATGATCACTTCCTGTGTTAAATTTATTAAGAACATTACAATCTTGAAATATGTATTTCCTGTTAGTCAAAATATAATCCAATTCTGCTGTACCTTCATTTGGATGCTTCCATGTCCATTTCCTTCTAACATTTTTCTCAAAAAAAGAATTCATAATATAAAGTTTTTCCTTCTCTGCAAACTCCACAAGTCTATGTCCTCTCTCATTTCTATTACCATAACCAAAATTACCTACAACACTTTCATCTTTCATTTGTTTACCAATTCTAGCATTAAAATCTCCCATAACAATTTTAAAATGTTGTTTACTCTGATCAAAAGCCTTTTGTACATCCATATAAAAATCTTCTACTACTTCATCACTGTGAGAACTTGTTGGGGCATAAACCTGAATTATCTGCATTTGATATCTGCTATTAAGTTGTATAACTAATCTTGCCACTCTGTCTGATACACCATCAATCTCCACAATATTGTTCTTCCACTTTTTATTTATAATGAATCCTACTCCACTTGTATTTCCAATATTTGTGCCTTTATAATAGAGCATATGTCCACTTTTTAAATCAATTGTCTCTTCACCTTTTCTTCTAACTTCACAAAGTCCAATAATATCCCATTTAATATAAGAGAGTTCTTATTCTAATTCTTGCAATCTTCCTTCACTTGAAAGTGATCTGCAGTTGTAAGTACCTAAATAAAAAGTCGTCATCAAATGGCAGCCTGGGTCCGCCTCCAGGATATTCTTAGCACCCTCCGCCTTCGGCCACCAACCGCTGCCTTGGTTGGTGACTTTACAGCCTCCTGGGATTAAGGGCCATGCTTTATTTTTGTCTGTCATAATTGTATAATTGGGAAAAATCTTTATCATTTACACAAACATTCATTCTGCCTTATCAGGCACTGAGAAGAAAGACCATGGTGTTTCTTGATCTTAAACTCAGAGGTAAAAAGCCAATAAACTCACCACGCTGGCTAATGCGTGTTGGTGAGCAGCCCATCCATGTTCGTATACTATATGAATAAACATATAGTAATAACAGCTGCAACGACAAGAACGTATGGAGTGGACATTAGGAATTTGCCCTGCTCGGTTCCTTTAAGGCCTCCAAGAGGAATCAAAGGGTCTCCTTTCAGTTAATAGCAAACTCCTTTCTGCAGCCATATATATATATATATATATATATATATATATATATATATATATATATATATATAATATAAAAACAAAAGGGAAAAGCAAAATGAGAGCTCAGTAATTCTAAATTTATCCCATTAATATAATTATTACAATGATTTCTATAGGTTGGGGTAAATATATTTATAACTATTTTTTTTAAAAAAATCAAGTTCCACTCCCATCTATATGTGTGTCTAGGTCATATTAAAATTAGTGAAAAATAAGACAAAGACCATTTACTCATGTTGGTTAATTGTGCACTCAGAAATAAAACAATTACAAGTTGATATTATTAAAAACTTATTAGTAAGTAATATAATTTTGTTTGTGCACTTAATGTTGATTATACTAAAACCTTACTTGAGGTTGCTTTGATGAATCAGTGTTGAATTTCCAGAGGGATCTGTAAATTTACTTTTATTAATAATTATACATATTTATTGACTATGATCCCTTTCCCTTTTTATATATCAACATATCAACACATATCAAATAACTGCTTCTACTTTTAAAATGCATGTGACTGAATTTGAAGATGAAACTTGAATACCCACACAAAAAAAAATCACAATACATGAAATTTCAAATAAAATAAAAACAAAAAAATGAAAATCACATGAATTAAAAAATAAATATATATCCCGAGGAAAGCAAGCATTTGTCCACAGTTAAGAGTTTATAAACTTGAATGCCAATCTCCATGCATAACGTTTTTTTTCACTAACTCTGTTGATATTTATATATTTCATACTACTTGGTTAAGTACAAACACATACCAATTATCTCTTCTCAACATATAGCATAAATACATTGAAGATTGATATTCACTAGCACTTTGTAAAATAGACATTTTGGTGGATAATTTTATAATGATATCAAAGCTAGCCTTGGGATGCCCATAATATTAGCTAATCCCAAACACATTGTAATAATTACTTTATCAATGACTATTATTTATATTGTGGCTTCAATATATAAAAGAAAATGGCTTAAAAAACAATCAATTTCAAGTAGTTTCACATTTCTTTTTCCTTATTTACATAATAATGAATTCAAGCTTATAGAACAATTCAAACCATTAGTTCATTTCTGCTAATTATATATTAAAATTTGTCATTTTAACAGCTAAGATTAAATTTCCACTTTCCTTCTATCCAAATGATAAAGATTTTGTATTAATTTTAAAATATAGACATTAAGTTTTAAATTTCACATCCTTTCTGTTTTTAAATGCTGAACAGTTTTTTTTTTTAAAAAATAATAATAAAAGACTTTTCTTTATGCTGTGATGGTTTAGTTGTTAGCCAGCCAAATGAAAAATGCGAGATTGTTTTCTCATGCTAGCTAGAACCTATTGTTACAAACTAATAAAAAAAGTTATAAAAACATTATTATTTTTTTATTTAGTCTTCATTATTCAAACTTGATCACCTAGCAACTATTTTGACCTCATATTTTGACCTTTGAACATATGTCTTATTAATCAATTAATTATTTTTGTTGTTACTGATATTAAGTGAAAAAAAATTAATTCCTCAAAATAGATAAAAATATTAGCCATACACAGAAAAAATTTCAGACATCAAAGGTATCCCAGAACCTAGGTCCAAGAAGCAGATACAATCCTTTTTGGGTATGTGTAACTTCTATAACCATTTTCAGGAGCAGTTTGCTCAAAGTATGGAAGCATTAGTTAGATTACTGAGAAAAGATACAGTATGGGAGTGGGGTGAGGAGCAACATTGGGCATTCAAGAGGGTGATGCAAGGGTTCATGAAGCATGTAATGCTGGCTTTTCCTGATTTTGAGAAACCCTTTGTAGTGCAGAGTGACAGCAGTGGGTATCACAGATTCAAGAGGATGGTCAAGTGAAAGTGCTGTATTTCTTAAGTAGGCTTCTCAAGGGTCTGGAGAGTCATTACACTGCCACAGAAAAAAGCTTTAGCCATTGTTTGGTCATTTCAAAAACTCTGCATGTTATTGGGATCAAAAATAATTGTGGTTACAGATCATAAGAGTTTAGAATATATTAACCACAGTTGCATGACAAATAGTCAGTTGGTGCATTGGAGCCTATATTTCCAAGAGTATAATTATGTGGGAAAGCATTGTAAGGGGTCAGATAACATTGTGGCTGATTCTCTTAGCTGTAACCCGGTGTATTTGCCATTATGTCATCTTAAAGCTGAAAATTTATATGTGGCAGGAATAAACTTAAGGGTTAATGAAAGGATATAGAATGATCTTAAGAGATTGTCCTAGTGTCAAGGGATGATGCCCAGCTAAGTCAAATTATCACACAACTGGAAGGGAATAAAAGAAAAATGATGACGAGTTCAGATGTATGCTTAACCGATACAAACTTGACCAAGCTGTTCTCCAATACAGAACAAAAAGGGGATTGGAAAGTTGGAGACCTGTAATACTACAGCAAATAAAAAAATATAATGGTGACTCATGTCCACCAAATATATGGACATTACAGGGTGTGGAAAACTGAAAAGTGGCTTAGGCAGTGGTTTTATTGGCCAGGCATGCATAGGACTGTCATGAGGATGATCGGACAATGTTAACTTTTCCAGATAACTAAGCCCACTAATAGGAATTATGCAGGCCCAATGAGCTCCATAATCCCAAAGAAACCATGTGAGATGATTGCCATAGATACCCAAATCACCATACCTCTCCTGGAAAGGAAATATTTTACTGAAATAGAAAAACCCCAAAGTATGCTCTCAGATCATGGCACACCATTTATCTATGGAGAATGGAAATCATGGGTTCAGAAGTCAGGGATCCAACACATACTAATATTATTTAGGTATTCCCAGTCAAACTTGTGAGTGGGTGATGTGTGATTTGGGTAGGTTGTTTAGGATGTACATCCTCACTAATCACTGAAGATGAGTTAAAAAGATTCCAGTATTTCTGAACTACATAAATAGGGCAGTGAACGAGTCCTCAGGATTCTCTCCCATACAGCTCCAGTCTGGTGAACATGCTCCAAAATTAATCAAAGCAAAAATACCAGGACCAAAGGAAATGCTGTTAAATGTGGAGGAGAACTAAGAACAGGTATATCATACATTTTTGAACAGGAGGCAGGAAAAAACATACACTGGAGAGGCCTCATCAGTTTAAAGTTGGCGATTTAGTCATGATGAAGACCCCACATATGAGTGAACTGGGAAAATTTATCTGTAAGAAATTTTGCAGTTTATATGAGAGACCTTTTTCTATCATTGTGTCAAAAGAATAATCCATTCTGGGTGAATACTGGCAGGAGGTGAGGGAATCGTACAATGCTCATTCCCTCAAGCCCATGCCATTGTGAATGGTTCATGATATTTTAGGAGCCATTCAAATATATAAACCATATTTAAAGGCTTCTGGGAAGAGGGTATTGTAGCAGAGCTAAGTTCAAACCCTGTTTCAAGAAGGGAAAATTAGCATAAATCTATCTCAAAATTCTGAGTAAAATAAAAAAACAACGTATTTTTTATTTTACATTTATAATTCTAATTAGGTATTAAAAAGGTTAAAATAAACAGGAGGGTTGCGGGTATATGTGCTCTTTTGTTGTGTAGAAATGCATGTATATAGTGCTGCATGGAATGAATATATTAATATTATTAAAAGAAAAATGCAGATAGAAATATTTTTTAATTCCAAGATGGAAGCAACAAAGTTTTATTCAGAAAAATTAAATGAAAAAAAAGATATCAAAAAGCACTTGATCTATATCTGACGAATTTAAATTATGGAGATTTGATTTAGATTCAAAAGAATTTTGATCAAACAAAAGGAAAGTAAAAATATTTTTAAGGTGCTAAAAGCTTTTTACTTTAGTTTTAAAAGAATCCTGGTTTGAGTGATAGAACATTCTAGAAAAAAGGAGGAGGACTATAAAAAAAATTTAAAAGATTATAATGCTTCTTGTTTTTAGCTTGCTGTTGGAAATCCAGTTGATGTGTTTAAAATTGAAGAAAATAATATTTTATTCACTTCATCCATAGTGCTGAAAAGATCTTTGACAATTATGAGCAGGTTGGGGTAGAAGTGTAAGCATGCTAGGCTTTGCAATTCTGTCCCTGAACATACTAAAGTTGTTGCAGGATGAGTGAATACCATTAATGGAAACCAATCATTCTGATGCCAATATCAACTTCAATAATATTTGCGAATGGGAAAATCAATAAAGCAGATTGGACCACCAAAATCACCTACTTCTATGGCCATTACGTCAAAAAAATATTTCATCTTCAGTTTTCCCTGGGGAAGAAAAGAATTTCAGGTGATGTGCACACTTACCACCTATATTCATTTAATGTTGCAAATGTTTGTATGCTTGAACTACTCATAAAGTTCTATGCATAATAATTTTTTTTATTAAATCTTATGAACTTAAAGTGATTCTTTTGGTATTTGAATGAACCCTGATTTTTGTTTTCCTTTTTACATATATTTCCTATTGCTTTATACATGTATTTATGCATTGTGTATGTATACATACGTTTCTCTAACTTTTGAGCACAAAATAATTGGGTCATATAAATATGATAGAAATAAAAGTATAATATTAAAATAAAATGAAATTTGCATATCTTTGTGTGGGTTCTCTGTTTTGAGTTTATAAGATTATTGAAGTTATAAATTAGTGTAATAACTATTTGATTTAAGAAGGTGTGTCTTGTGCAGTGTAACCCCCATATATTTCTCATGATTAAATAATCATCCACCCTGAGTGAGCTAGTCAAGGGCTACTGTCTTATAGTTTCCATATCAGCATTCCAGCTCTCCCAGTATAATTCTTATGGTCATATAAGATTGATACTTGAGGTCATAAAGTGACACTCATAAATATACTGGGTGAGAAATAGCAAATACTTAAAGGTTTCATTTTAATTCTTTTGTTGAATTCTTACAGTCTAAAAAGGAGATTGTGTTCTACTAACAAAATGCATTACTATAATGATAAATGCAGTGTTATTCATTTTAATCATACCAAAACATTATCAATTTCCACGAAAATATATTGTATAAAAATAATAAAAAAAATTATATATGTGTAGTGTTATATATGTATGCAATCTTATAAATGAAAAATTGTGATTCCATTACAATTTATATATATATATGTATTATAATGGTCGAAATGATCGATAAAGTCTTACCATATCTGCACTACAGGGCGCCACCAGGTTATTTGAACCTGTAAAATTTATATAGTAGGCAGATACATAAGTTAAGATCCAATTTTTATATATGTTTTATTCCGACCATCAGCCCATGCCACTAGCTCAGTGAGATGCTGCAGATTTATAAAATATAAATTCTTAAAATATTTTTTTCAATATTAACAAAAATAAAAGAAGCCACTGCCAGTAATAACATACACAAACATTTTATTAAACATATATAAATTTAAAATTATTTTAGTATGCTTTTACTTTAATTTTACCATTTAATTTCCTTTTTTTAATGTTTTTATTTTTGAAGTTCGCATAGATAAATTTAATATTTTATTAAAGTGTCGAGTATGACTAGACTACATAGATTGCATTTGAAAAGAAAATATTCTATCTCTTATTTAACCTTAGGCCAAAAGTTTGCAGTCAAACCAATATCAATCCATCTGATACATCGATGTATTCAATGCAGCATGAATACGACAGCACAAATACCATATTGTCAGGAATGTACATCTGAACAGCATGGTTATAAAAGACATTGACTCTCATCCAGTAAAGGAATACTACATATGTCTGGTGAGACAAACAATAAAAAAAACTCCATAGGAAGGGACTATTTTCTGTCTTACTATCCCATTCCATAGGCTAAAAGGGGGAGATCCAAGGAGCAGGGAATACTGTCTGCTTCCAATGGTCAGTAAGATATGGGACTTATTTTGCCCAAGTGCAGCATATAATAGGATCCTGCACATAGCGAATCTCATGCTACATTTATTAATTACAACAATATACCCAATCGATTAACACAATCTAACTACAAAACAAATAACCCAAGATTAACCCTCCCTTAATTAATTAATATAACTTTACAAATCTATGCAACCATTCATGCCCGACTTAAATTTAACATTTATATAATTTATTTTAAAAGAGAAAAAAATCATAATAAAAACCTAAAAGAACAGAAAAAATAAATTAATGGAAATGATTTACAAAAAATAATAATGCATTCAATAAAATAATTATTAATAACTGATTAAGTTTGGTCAGATAGGAATTTCTATTGCAATAATTTAAATACTGGGAAAGTTTATAGTGTTCATTAATTAACTAATGTTCTTACGGTTTTAACATACTGGAAAATTTTGTTTTTTAGAATTAAAGTTCATTAGTTAGAGTTCTTACTGTTTTAAAAATCCATGCTTAACAGTTGCTTGCAATTTGGAGCCAGCATTAATTCCCCCGATAAGCTGTGGTCCTCAATATAGGAAAATGATTGGTCATTCTTCTTTCCCTTTCTTTTTTAAAAACTGAAGGAATTGAAGAGTGTGTCTTTTCAATCCCTTCTCCTTCAACTCCCACACCAACACATATAGCATATCTCTTTCACATCTCTTTTTCTCTCCCAGCTTTTTTTCACTCACTAAAATTTATTTCCAAACTTTTTTATTTTATATTAAAATATTGGATTGATTGAACATTACGTCATGACGATGATCATTCCCTCACTGAGGACTGTTTTCCGAGGGCTTTCTTTTATTGGCTGTTCTTTTCCTATTGTTTTTCCTCTCCTATCCAACCTTTAATTATACATTTTGAAATGCCCAAAGGCTAGTTCACTTGGACTAATTAATAATCATTTCCATTTTATACAACAGCATTAATTAATTTATTGTACAAACTTAAAGATATATTTTTATCTTTAAATCTTTACTGAAAATTTAGTTTTAAAATACTTTTTTTTTTCATAATTTTTCATCTGTGCGATTTTATATATTAGAGTTTAGATGTTTTTTAACTTTCAATTTTTAATTCTTAAAAAAGAAGTTTTTATTTGCAAACTTTTATTTTTCATGACTAATTTTAGAAAAAAAATTTATATAATGGCGTATGTTCCTGTTACAGTATATTGTAACAAAACCCCCCATCACTACTAATAATAATAATTTTCACCTGACTCACTTTCAACTCTAAACATACGTGCTTACATATATATATATATATATATATATTTAACCAAAACTATTTTTGATTTAATCACTAATTCATATGAACGACTTATAAATTTGTTCTCAGTAAATCTAATAGATTCCCAATGTGTATTTATGGACATCCCTAGGATTCCAAGCACCAAGACTATAACAAAATAAGAATTACATGAATTGAATATATTATCTTTAACAGCCACTGTCTTAAGAATATGTGAGAGAGGTTTTGACCATCAGCTAGCTCAGACTCATGTCAGGTGGCAGCATGACTGAGAGTACACATGAATGAGATTAAGAATTTCAGTAATACATAAAATACACATAAAGAAAAAAAATACCTCATCAAGATTTCTACATAAGGTTTCACTATTGAATCAGATTTATTAAACACTATTCCCAATGACAATTATTATTTTCTAATCACATAAGAAAAAAATAATATAATTTAATCCTCAACCTATTAATATAAATATATTTAAAGCTCTGCCATTTTGATTTGTCATATATGCATGCAACATTCTTTCAAATATTTATTATTCAAGTCAAATAGTAGAGATTGATATAAAAAGATTTTCCTTCCACTACTTTTCTATTTGTGTCTTTATTACTATTGGAAGTCACTTCATTGAGTTTCCCATGTGACCTCACTATCTAGTAGTGATAATTAGTGTCCGCAAGTAAAATCTTAACAAAAAATATTTTTATTACCTCACATCCCCAAGCAATTTGTGGAAGAATATATTTTTACTTTTAATAGTTCTGATCATCACAGGTAACTAAATATATGATCCATCATGAGGTTTCCCATTCTTTGATTTATTACAGTCTTCATTTGATGAGGTTCCACTTTATGGTTCTGATGTTGGTAGTTGTTTTAATCCAGAGAGGCATCTTGTTTATTGTTGAGTGTAGCAGCTGCAGTTAGTGGAAGTTAGGAATTCAAGCCTGATATGTTAGGATTTTACCCCATGATTTCCTTTTGATTGCCATTAGGTAAACTTGTGAATTTGATTTTGAAATTAACTAAGATTCCATTGTGTTAATGATTCTATCTCTGCAGGGACAAGACAAGGAGCATTCTGGGTCTCTTTCTTTTATAGTCCCCTCCATTCATTCTAGAAAGTTTGCTCCATATGCACTTCCTGTTTCTCCAATTGCTGCCTAGCCAGATTTTAGTTGAAGTGTGAAAGCTTTTACCACCTTCCGTTCTTCTTGTTATAACAAAAGAAAGCAAAAATTCATTTCTGCTGGAAATTTCTAGGCTTTTATAACATAAGTAAAATAAAACCTCATTTCTATCTCTCTAACCATCAAACCCATTTATACACATGTTTGTAGCATGCACATGCATACCATTTCAAAATGACAGACCAGAACCTCCCTTCATTTCTGAGTATTTATATAACCACCACCGTGTGACATAATAATTAAATCTATATATACTATGATTACATACATGTGAAATGACCACCACCTTTTATACTAGTTGTGACCAGATTTGAACCCATTCTTTCACACTACCCTCATCTTCAAATACCTTCAAATACCTCTTGTGTATTTTGAATGGCTCCTTTTTTACAAAATTTTTTTTTACATTTCTATTTGCTGGTTCTTTGAGTTGGCCATTGCTTGCAGAGAACCAGACGGGTTTTAATGACCGAGCATTATATGACCTTTTGATTTCAAAATGTGTTATCTCCCTAATTACGACAGATGGTGTATGGGCCTTTATATAGGTTGCAAAACTTTTGGCATACAAACCTACCTAGGTTGCTGACGTGAGGGGTTTTAACCCTGACTCGATCCCCTACTTTAAATATGAATGCCCTATGCCTCACTTTTTTTACTTTGATGGCTCACCTGCTGTGAGATCTGATATACCATATCCTGGTCAGTCCTCTTGTCAATATGTGGTTCTTCCACTCCTGGTACAAAGGTCTTTATCTGACATGGCATGTGCTGTCTAAATTGAAGATGAAATGGGGCAAAACTGGTAGATTCATTTATGTTCCAGTTTTGAAATTCACTACTTGAGGAGTCCATTTAACCCACCTCTTATGATTCGTGCCTGTATAGGTGTGAAACAGGTGCCCCAACTCCCTCATCACCCATTTTCAGGGATTGGATTGAGGGTTTTAAATTGAGGTAAAATTATGCCTAATCCTCTGCTGTTGGATCCACTTATGCCATTCTTTGTATGTGAAGGGAGTACCATGGTCAGATAAAATGTTCTTGGGTTTTTCAGGCTCTGTAAAATATCTGCCCTTAAGCATTTTGATGGCATTCTTTGCATTCACCTGTGCGATAGGATATGCTGAGACATATTTTCAAAACAAGTCATACATGATGAGGACATATTTTTTATTGAATGCTGGCAGAGGGCTGTAAAAGTCTAATGCTATCATTTCTTGTGGTCTATTTAGTATTATTGACAGCATGGGAGCCATATAATTCCAGTTCACTGGTTTGGTTCTCTGACAGCTTTCACAATCCCTCAACTATGTTTATGACTGGTGTGTGGGTGTTAGACCAGTAAAACCACTTTTGAATCAAATGCTCCATTTAAAAGCACCATAATGATGATATACTTGATGTACATAGTTTGTCATATCTTTCCACAGCCTATGAAATATAACTGTTTTCCACTGCTCTGGATCATCATGCATCTGATACTGCAAAATATTTTTATAGAGTTGGTACCTGTTTTCCTTTCCTGTCTTCTTTGAACTCTCACTGTTTGTTCTCTTTCCCAGTCATTCAATTATCTCCTTTAATTTTTCATCTTGAAGCTGCCAATCTTCTAAATGAGCCAGGTCCTCTTCTACTCTTTTGTTCATTTCTATATCCATACTGGTAATATACAAGTTCTGCACACCTGGACAATCAGGATGATAATCAGATGGATTCCAGCTCAAAATATCAGATACAATGTTCTCTGGTCCCTTTACAATATTGAATGGTATAATTATATTCCTGCAACAGCAAGCTCCAACACTTCAGCTGGCTGTTGGTAAGGTAGCTGTGATTTATAAACTCCAGGCTCTTATGATCAGTCATTATGATCACTTCTGATCCTAACAAAAATCAGCAAAACTGGAATGCCCAGACAATTGCCAGCACTACCTTTTCTGTAGTGGAGAAATAATCTGCTGACAAAATGCAGCACTCCCATTTGATTTCCCTCCTGTATTTGAGACAGTGTAGCCCCCAAGTCATACCCACTGCTGTCTGTCTGTATCACAATCAGTTTGGTAAAATCCAGGAAGGAAAGCATAACTTGTCTAGTGAATCCCACCCCTATAACTTTGAGAGCTTTCTCCTGTTCTTGGTCCTATTTCCATGGTGTACCTTTTCTTAATAATCTAACTAAAGGTTCTGTCCATTCAGCCAGCCATTCATAAAACCTGTTATAGAAGTTACAAAGACCCAGGAATGGGAGGATCTGCTTTCAAGATTTAAGCATAGGAAACTTCTTGGTAGCTGATATCTTGTCCAGGTGGGGTTTCATCCCCTGAGCCCACCAAGTGACCCAAGAATGTCACTTCATCTTTTATCATGATACTATTTATAAATTGATTTTGATACCCTTTTTCTGACATTTCCAGGAAACATCTCAACATCTTTTTGATGCTCCTCAATACTGAATGAGGCTATTAATACATCATCAATGTACATACTTGTGCATTTTTTATTTTATCTGCTAACATTTGGTTGAGGTACCTTATAAATCCAGCCCCACTATTTATGAGAGCGAATGGCATTCTGTTAAATTGGTATGAGTATCCTTCATACCAAAAGGCCATATATTGCCAGTCCTCTGGATGGAGTTGGGTCTGCAAAAACTGGCTGTCAAATTGGACATTGAGAATATCTGTTCATCTTAAATCATTTACTCTTAAATCCTCCCAAGAACTCGTGTATTGGAGGTGGAATATTACAGACTGGAGTCATTGCCTGGTTTAATTGTATGGCATTCAGACAAGTTGGAATATTACAGACTGGAGTCATTGCCTGGTTCAATTGAATGGCATCCAGACATAACCTAATTGCACCACTCTTATTCTTAACCATCACTAGATGGTTACAATACAGTGATGAACATTTAGATATTATCCCCCACTCTACCACCTGGTTTATTTGTTTTATTACCTCCTCCCTATATTGATATAGCACTGAATATGAGCACGATTGCAAAGGCTGATCCTGCTTCAGTTTTATGTGCTGTTCGAAGCCTGGTATCATGCCTGGTACTTCTGAAAATATCTGATGGTATTGATACAATGTCTGCCTGAAGGCCTCCTTCTCATCTTCATTCACAGTGGTTATTTCCTGGATTTTCTTTTCAATCTCTATCTCTTTCTCTTCTATCTGGACTATTCCTATTGATCAATGTTATTGTGCTGTGGTAAACTTGGGGCATCCCCTTCACATGTAAACCGACCAGCTCTAAAATCTATTGCACATCTATACAACTTTAAAAAATCTGTTCCTACAAGTATGTCATGTATCAGGTCTTTCATGATTAGAAAGACATGAGGAAATGGTTTCCCATTGATATGAAGGTTTGTCCATACCTGCTTGGGTTCAACTTTTGCCATTTTATTATATGTCATCCTGATTTCGATTAGTTTAATAGGGAGGGTTCAGATGCTTGTCTGTCAGCTCATGATTTGTGTATACAACACCTCAAACAGCACAGAGATTTGGCTGCCAGGGTCCACTAATGCCTCAGCCTGCCTCCCAGCAATCTATTTCAATTTTTGGACAGCCCAGACTTGCATATTTTGGAATCCATTCTTTATTAGAACATATTGTTTCCCATGCATCTCTCTTCTCCCTTCTGGTCCCAGTTTTCCTCTTTATTTTTTTTCCATCACTGTTTGCTAAACTCCAATTGTCCTAGTATTCTATCGACCTCTTTCGCCCTTTCCCTCTTTTGCCCTTTCCCTTGTTGTATACCATATGCTTGTCATTAATTCACTTGCCAGATTTCTACATACAATCCTTAAATTGAGTTTTTTCTGATAAATTACATGCCTCCAATTCCCTTAGTTGCACCACCTGACATCTGAAGAACTAGACATATGTCTTTTCCCCTTTCTCATAAAATCTTTTCTGGATGATATGAGCTTCAATCTGTTCCTAAATTTCCTCACTACAGAATATTTTATTTAGAGCCCTTTCATACTCTTCCCAATGTCTTTGGCTGTGTCATTAGTGACTCCCACCAATCCCAGGCATGCTCCTGCAGGTGATTCTGGGACACTGTTAGTTTACTGCATTCTCTCATCTCATATTTGCAAAAGTATCTTTTTAAGCTTTTTAGGTGTTCTCCTGGCATTTCTCCCTTTTTCCCCTTTGAATATCTATATTTTGATTATCTCGTTTCCTTCCTTTCCCATCTCTCTCACCCTTATATATTTTTCATTTATTTCTTTGGGTTTTTCTATATCTGGTTGGACGTCTCGGACTCCATTTCTCAACCCAACACCCTGCACTGCTTTCTTGTTAGCCTCTATTATGATTTTCCTAGCTTTCCAATGCATGATTTGGTTTCCCCATCTATTTAATTCTTGAAACCTCACTAAATTAGGCAAACAAAAGATAACAGATTGCATATTCTTGGCCTATTGCATAAACATGAAATGACATGATGGTTATTTCTTGAGAGATATATATTTTTAAAAAAAACATGTACTTTAATTTATTTAAAATGATTCGAGCAAGATATATATATATATAAAACAAAATGTACTTATTAAAATGATTCACATTTGAATTATCTATTTAAAAATATAAACATTTGCATCATTTGAATTATCTATTTAAAAATATAAACATTTGCCCTATAATAATATAAATATATATCACTTTGTTAAATGGAACTTCTGAAATTAATAGTGAAGCGCATGATGGAAATAGTACCTGAATATAACTTTAATCCATTTATTAGTTGGATTTACGTAAAGTCAGCATTTATAATCAAATTATAAGCTTAATTCATTCAGGACAGAAAAACGATTTAATCTTAAATGATTACACTTTCAAAATTTAAATAATTATTACCCATTTGTTCACTTACTTTTAAATTATTATTACTCGATATTATCTAAATCTCAATTTATATAAATGTCACTACAGTATTTCTTTTTCTAGTCATTTCATATGTATATATAAAATTCAAAATACTGCAATAATATTACTCATAATTTTACCATCCCCCTCTACTGCTCTTCAAAGCCCTTTAGTTGGGATGCCATTATAACAAAACACCCCATCACCACTAATAATAATAATTTTTACCTAACACACTTTCAGCTCTAAACATACATGCTTATGTATATATATTTAACCAAAACTATTTTTGATTTAATCACTAATTGATATGAATGACTTATAAATTTGTTCTCAGTAAATCTAATAGATACCCAATGTGTATTTATGGACATCCCTAGGATTCCAAGTGCAAATATTATAACAAAATAAGAATTACATGAACTGAATATATTAACGATAACAGCCACTGTCTTAAGAACATGTGAGAGAGGTTTTGACCATCAGCTAGCTCAGATCAGGTGGCATCATGGCTGAGAGTAGATACAAATTAGAGTAAGAGTTTCAATAATACATAAAATACACATAAAGAAAAAAATACAACAAGATTTCTAAATATGGTTTTATTATTGAATCAAATTTATTATGCACAATTCCCAATGACAATTATTATTTTCTAATCATATAAAAAATGATATATTTTAACCCTTAACTTGTTAACATAAATATATATAAAGTTCTGCCATTTTGATTTGTCACATACACATGCAACATTCTTTCAAATATTTATTATTATAACTGAGTCAAATAGTGCAGATTGGAAGAGATTTCCCTTCCATTACTTTTCTATTTGTTTCTTTATTACTATTGGAGGTTACTTCATTGAGTTTCCTGCATGACCTCAATATCTAATAGTGATAATCAGTGTCCTCAAGTAAAATCTTAACAAAAAGTTTTTTTATTACCTCCACATCCTCAGGAAATTTATGGAAGAATATATTTTTACTTCTAATAGTTCCGATAATCCCAGGTAACTAAATATATGATCCATCATGAGGTTTCCCATTCTTTGATTTATTATACAGTCTTTGTTTGATGAGGATCCCTTTATGGTTCTGACATTGTTAGTTGTTTTAATCCAGAGAGGCATCTTGTTTATTGTTGAGTGTAGCAGCTGTAGTTAGTGGAAGTTAGGATTCGAGCCTGATACATTAGATTTTTACTCTATGATTTCCTTTTCGGCCACCATTAGGTAAAACTAGTGATTTTGATTTTGAAGTTGAACTAACAATTCTGCCTTGTTAACGATTCAATTTCTGCAGGGACATGACAAGCAGCATTCTGGGTCCCTTTCTTTTATAGTCCCCTCCATTTGTTCTAGAAAGTCCCCTCCATTTGTTCTAGAAAGTCCCCTCCATTTCTTCTAGAAAGTTCACTCGAATCTGCATTTTCTGTTTCTCCAATTGCCGCCTAACCAGATTTTAGTTGAAGTGTGAAAGCTTTTACCACCTTCTGCTTTTCTTGTAATAACAAAAAAAATCAAAAATTCATATCTGCTGGAAATTTCTAGGCTTTTATAACGTAAGTGAAATAAAACCTCATTTCTATCTTTCCAACCATCAAACCCATTTACACACATGTTTGTAACACTCACATACATACCATTTCAAAGTGACAGAGCACCTCCCCTCTCGTTCTGAGTATTTATATAACCACCACCATGTAACATAATAATTAAATCTATATATACCATGACTACATATATGTGTAATGACTGCCACCACTTATACTAGTTGTGACTGGGTTCAAACCCATTCTGTCACAATATATATATAATGATGCAATCTTTCCAAATTAATTGTCACAGGATCTTTGTGCCTTTTTCATGCCATCAAATGGTGATAAAGTCTAACCATTGGGATGCCTAGTGTCTAAACAAGCATGGGATGATTTAAAAGAAAGTTCTCATGGATTTGGAATGAAATTGCTACAAAATCAGGAACTTTATGAGTTTGACTTCATCATGGGAATTGTTCTAAGTGGTAGGAGTTTGAAAATATTCAGCATGTGCAAATAAAAGAAAGATACCATCTGTTAAAGACTCTGAAGCCACTCTTACAAATTTGAACCCTTTATTTTTAAAGAATTCTAAGTTTTCATTTAATTTTGATACTTTTGAATATTTTGTATTTATATTTTTGTGTATACTGAGAGTTGAGTTATGATTTTTCTCACCTTTTTACTCATTTGCAGAAAAGATTTTTTTTCTAAAATCTTAAAATGTAAAGAACCCATTATGCTTAAATTTTGATAGAGAAAAATATAACTACATAACTCTCGGTATATATATATACAATTTATATATGTTTGTAAATAAAATCTTACCATAATTGGGTGCATTAGACTTGACATCTGGACATTGACTTAAGGGACAAAGGTAAGATTTTTAAACATTCACATTTAATTAGGTATTTAGTATATAAAGTTAAATATTCATTTTACTTACTGTTTGTATGACTAACCATCTTATGGATGACTTCTATCTATAAAACATAAATTAGCAATCTATACACATAAGTTTAATATACATCCACAGGACACAATTTCATTAAACATTAAATATCTAATAATATAGCTTGATTCTTGGGATAATAGATACATTATTCTGTATTGTCGTGCATTGTAATTTTATTTTTTAAATTGAGATGTTTAATATTTAACTTACATCTAGTTGTATTATAGTAAAGACACATAATATTTAACTTACATCTAGTTGTATTATAGTAAAGACACATATCTATACTTTATTATATTCATGTTTATATTTTTATTAATTTATAATTGTTATAAATCTGGAATTCAGATTTTGTTAATAAATATTTGATGTTTGAAGTTAAAATCCTTGTTTCTCTGGTCTCTAGATTATCAAGCAGCATTCATATTTCACTCACCAGGAGGATATCTATTATACATGTTCACATATTTTTATATGTTCATAATATTTGCATGTGAGGACTTAAGAATATATTCATTAGTAGAAAAGCCATTAGGGACCTATATAGAGGTTGTATAATTGTCATCCTATTTAAATCCATCCTTGAGGAGAGTTAAAGGCAAATTTCTTCACTGAGTTTGAATTCTGAGACATAATATGACCTGTAAGTTGGAAGGGCTCTGGGTATAACATCTTCAATTGTATTTTGGCCAAATTTTAAAATTTAGCTCAACTGTTGCAGACAAGCTCAATCAACAATATTCCATTTTTTGTCATTTCATTTTGATACATTGAGCATCCGAATGGGAATTGAGCCAGTCAGTAGTTCATTACAGTATATATCTTTATTTTTTTATTTTTTTAAAAAAACTTTATTAGTGAAATATATGTTTACAAACTGTGATGTTCAGATGAGAGCATGTCTCAGCAGGAGCATTACTTGGGAACTAGAACTATCAGACCTATTTATCACTACTATTTATCAGAACTATTTATTTATTTATTTTTTAATTACTGAATTATAGTTAGCTTACAGTTTATTATCATGGAGGAAATCTAGCTATCAACTTCATCTACTATTATAATACTGCATTTTTCTTTCATCGATTTAAATTGCTTTTACTTTTCTTATGTTTAGAATTTTTTTTTTCTAATCTTGCAATGTTACAATTACATCTTATTTTACTATTTTAAAAGGATCAGTCTTTTAAATTTTTATAATTCTTTAATAACTTCATTCATTTCCATTTCTAATTTATATCTTTATATATGGGTATATAAACATGCACATACATATTACTTACCCCAAGTTCAAAGATTAGCTTTAAATTTCTGAACTCAGAAAATAGTCACTAAAAGACTTGGAAAGCTTTATCTTTATTTTAGAATGCTGGTGAGAATTTGATTATGACTCACTTGGTGCATTCTTTCAAAATGTACTTGTTTGCCAATTGGTGTCATTGTATTTTTCCTTGTGCAGCTGATACTATTTAGCAATCAGACATCCCTAAGGGAGAGAGCTTTTGCTCTGCTGATGTCCTGCTATCATGCATTTACTTTATTCTATTCTGCCTCCCTTTGACTAGTATCATCCTAAGATCACCTTTTATAATGCAGCATTTGTACAGTAATTGCTGTTAATAGATATTCCATAGTTCCATGTGGAGGAAAATGAGAAATTACTTTGACCATCCTTCTTTGGTCTGTCATATGATTCATTGATAGCCATCATCTTTCCCTGCATACTAAGCTACCACTTTATGTTTTACTCTTTACTTGAGTATAGGTTTCTGGTCCTCATGAACCTTCTATGCCCTGCTTTTGCTAAGTACTTGCTGCTCGAATGGTATTTTCTATGGGTAAATGTATCTACTTTACCCAAATTTCCATTGATCCCTGTGGAAATTTTTTTTCCTCTTGGGGCTATTAATTTCAATAGTGAATGTTATTTGTACTCCCATTTCACTGAACTTTCCTCAACATAATAAATATGAGTCAATGGAATTAGACAGAAAAGAAGACTTTGCTTCATGTGATTCCAAACTCAACCATAGTGAACTAGTAGCAGCAGTTGGACTTGCACTCTCTTGCATTGAGTTATAACTTCATGGTATGTCATAATCATTACAGTTAAAACTCTCCTCTAATCTTTTTTCTAACACTTATTATCATGATAGAAAAAATACAATAATTAAAAATGTTTTCCATATCTTGATAGAAAGAGTTAATGATGCTTCTCAATTCACTTTAACTCTTTTAAGAACAATTCTGTCACATTTTATCAAAATATGTTATATAAGCATTAATTAAGAATATTTGCTAATCAAAATAGAAAGTGGAATTTTATAATTACCAGTATATCTACTGTAGCATAAAAACATGCTTGTTTTAATTTCAAAATCAGATAATATTAATTCATCATCATCATCAACCATTATCAATTCACTGCAGGATGAAGGTGTCTCCAAGTGTAAATCATCTCCAATCTTTAGCTTCTCTTCTCCACATCACCCCTATACACTTTCTTATTTCATCCATCCAAATCACATGTGGTCTCTACCTGGGTCTTTTACAATATCTTGGAATCCAGTTTAAAATTTAGAATGTCCATCTATTATCATCTCTTCTAGCAATATGTCTAGCCCAACTCCACTTCAATCTTTTACTTTTTTTAATGAGGTCAGTAACACCTGTTTTTTTCTTACCTATACATTTCATTTTTGTACTCTTCTTGTTACGTCCAACATACATCCCTCCATACTTCTTTGAGTGGTCTGAAGTCTCTGTATTGCTCTTCTATTAAATGGCCAAGTCTCAGATCCATAGGTAAGAACTAATAAAACACATGTGTTAAAAACCTTCCTTTTCAAACACATAGGCATATTTCCTTTTAGTATCAAGTTATTTCTACCAAAAGCACTCCAACCAAGTTTAATTCTATGATTAATTTCCTCCATTATGTTTCCATCTGTATTAATAATCTGACCAAGGTATTTGTAACTGTTAACTTTTTTTTATTTATCATAATCAATCTTTATTTTCATATTTTGAGCAAATCAATTAAACATAGCTCTAATCTTTATAACATTTTTCTTTAGTCCTACTTTCCTACTTTTATCTGATAATTCCTGAAACATTTCCTGCAGCTCTGAATCATTATTTGCAAAAACAACTACATAATCAGCAAAGTCTAAATGACTTAAATAATCTCCATTAACTTTCACTCTTTTAGTTTCCCATTTTAATCCACAAAATACTTCTTGCAGCACTGCTGTAAAAGGTTTTGGAGATATAGAGTCACCTTGTCTTACACCTTTATCAATGCTGACTTTTTCAGTATCATTATGTAATCTAATTGTTGCTGTTGCATTTTTATAAATATTTTTTTTAAAATATGACAATATCCTGGATCTATACCTTGATGATTCAATCCTTTAATCACTGAAGAAATGTTTATAGAATCAAATGCCTTTTCATAATCTACAAATCCAAAACATAATGACAACTCATATCCATTTGTCCTTTCTATAACTTCTCTCTATTTATCTGGATATGATCTACTGTACTAAAACTACTTTTAAATCCAGATTGTTCTCTTCGTTGGTGGAAATCCAATGTTCTCTGTAGACCAGTTGTAATTATCTTGGTAAAAATTTTATATAAAACTGATAAAAGGCTGACAGGTTTGTAATTTCTAATATCTTCTTTAGCACCTTTTTAAAATATTAATATTATTACTGCATTCTTCATATAGTATTCATATAGTATACAAACATGGATGGGTTGCTCACCAACACACATTAGCTAGCATGGTGAGTTTATTGGCTTTTTACTTCTCAGTTTAAGATCAAGAAACACCATGGTCTTTCTTCTCAGTGCCTGATAAGGCAGAATGAATGTTTGTGTAAATGGTAAATATTTTACCAATACATATATACAATTATGACAGACAAAAATAAAGCATTGCCCTTATTCTCAGGAGGCTGTAAAGTCATCAACCAAGGCAACGGTTGGTGGCTGAAGGTAGAGCATGCTAAGAATCTCCTGATTGCAGACCCAGGCTGCCATTTGATGATGACATTTTATTTAGGTACTTACAACTGCATATCACTGCCAAGTGAAGGAAGATTGCAAGAATTAAAAAAAGAATTGTCTTATATTAAATGGGACATTATTGGACTTTGTGAAGTTAGAAGAAAAGGTGAAGAGACAATTGATTTACAAAGTGGACATATACTCTATTATAAAGGCACAAATATTGGAAATACAAGTGGAGTAGGATTCATTATAAATAAAAAGTGGAAGAACAATATTGTGGAGATTGATGGTGTATCAGACAGAGTGGCAAGATTAGTTATACAACTTAATAGCAGATACCAAATGCAGATAATCCAGGTTTATGCCCCAACAAGTTCTCATAGTGATAAAGTAGTAGAAGATTTTTATATGGATGTACAAAAGGCTTTTGATCAGAGTAAATAACATTTTAAAATTGTTATGAAAGATTTTAATGCTAGAATTGGTAAACAAATGAAAGATAAAAATGCTGTAAGTAATTTTCATTACAGTAATTAAAATGAGAGATGACATAGACTTATGGAGTTTGCAGAAAAAGAAAAACTTTATATTATGAATTCTTCTTTTGAGAAAAATGTTAAAAGAAAATGGACATGGAAGCATCCAAATAAAGGTATAGCAGAATTGGATTATATTTTCACTAACAGGAAATACATATTAAAGGATTGTAATGTTCTTAATAAATTTAACACAGGAAGTGATCATCGATTAGTAAGGTGTAAGATACGTGTTAATGTAAAACTAGAGAGACAAAAATTATTAAGAAAAACAATATTTACAGTTGATATTCCTAAGCTTCAGAAACATACTAATATGTTTAAATTAGAACTTACAAATTGGTTTTAAGTATTAGTAGATTTTGAACATGATTCAGATTTGAATGAAATTAATATGAAAATAACTGATACACTTTTAAAAACTGCAACAAAGATAGCTGGTAGACAAAAGTAGCAATTGACCAATAAAATTTTTACTGAGACTAGAGAATTTATGAAGAAAAGAAGTAATATGAAGATATACAAAAATGATGCATTAAAAAGAATTGAAAATCTCAAATTTTGTAAAATGATGTAGAAAAGAGTTGAAAATGATATAAGACAGTATAACTGTGAACTAGCAAGGAAAGCTGTAGAAGAAAATTAAAGTCTCAAGAATGTAAAACAACATTTTGGTATTGGTAGGAAATTTATATCTGCAATAAGAAGAAAAGATGGAAAATATTACTAAAAAGAGAGATGACATCATGAAATTGGTAGAAGATTTTTATCAAGAATTATATAGTAATAAAGAACAAGTACCTTCTATATCTATTACATCTTCTGAATTGCCCAGAATTTTAAATGAAGAAGTGAGACATGCAATTAAATGTATAAAGAAAGGAAAGGCTCCAGGTAATGATGGAATTATAATTGATATATTAAAAGAAGCAGGTGAAGAAATACATTTTTTTTAGCAAAGTTATATACCAAATGTCTAAAATATTAATTAGATCTATTTATATGTTTAATTTATAATAAAAAACATAATCCTTAATTCTTATTTCAGTGTAATATAAAAAATATTTTCAAAATTTTTTTGTCTGTTTGTTTTCACTTTTTCTTTCAACTTTATATAAATATATTGTAACGATCGAAGGGAAAGTAGAGATCGAATCTAATGGCAAACTGCACTACACGGGTGCCATCTAAGCATTTGAGCCTAGAAAAATTTATAAAGTAGGCAGATACGTGCTGTTAAGATTCCACTTTATTTAAACATTCAGATCGTTAGCCCAAGTCACTAGCTCAGTGGAACAGCAGAGATTATAAAATATAACTTTATATCTTAAATATAAAAAAATAAAAGCCACTGCCATAAATTAACACATAAAAATATTTATTTACGCACATATAAAATCATTCTAATTTGAGGAATAAGTTTAACATTTTAGATTTTTATATTATTCTTTAAATTTACATTTAACTAGATTGCAATAATGAGTTTAATATTTATTTAGTGAGTCGAGTATGAATAGACTATATAGATTGTATTTGAAAAGAAAAATGTTCTATCCCTTACTTCACCTTAGGCCAAAAAGTTCGCAGTCAAACCAGCACCAATCCATCTGATACATTTATGTATTCAATGTAGCATGAAAATACGACAACACAAAATACTATACTGTCAGGAATGTACATCTGAACAGTAAGTAGAGTTAGAGAAGACATTGTCTGTCCACCAACAGGAATGCTACATCTCTTGGCGAGTAGAACAATAAACAAAAACTCCATAGGAATGGACTGTGGTCCTTTGCCGACTTACAAACCCATCCATAGGCAAACAGAAGGTGTGTGGCATATATATGCAATTTTTTCCATAGCGGATCTCATACTACATCTACTAATTACACAAATATATCCAATCCATTGAGCTAATTCAACTACGAAATGAATAACCTAAGATTACCCTCCCTTAAACTATATATAACTTTACAAATCTATACAGCCATTCATGCCCAACTTAAATTTAACATTTATTATGTTCGCACAGATGAATTTTATAAAATTTGTTTTAAAATTTTGAGTATAGATTGGCTGCATAGATTCCACAGTTAAAAACATTCCAAAATAAACATAACCGATCAAAATACAAAGTCATCGATAATGTCAATTGCATAGGGAATACAAAAAAACCCAATAGCATTCATCATAAGACACTGCAGTTACATGATGACTTATATATTTCAATCGACTATGAAACAGCAACATAATTAACCGCTAATGAATCTATGCAACGTCTATACCCAACTTTAAATTTTATGCATTTAAATAATTTATACGATAAGTATTAATACAAATAAAAAATAATAAAATGGAAATGATGTTTATCAACACAAAATATATAAATTTAAACATTTTCAATTGATTTTAAACTTAAAAGTCAGATAGAAGTTCATAAGCTTGAACAAAAATTCTTAATTATTTTTAAATTTTAGAGTTCATGTCAATAGCTTACAGTAGAAGAGTCCAGGTTCCTGTTTTTTAATTCCCAAGATGTCTCCATTGGAAGACCGCTCTGATGTTCTGGAGGTAGCATTAGCTGGTTCCATTCTGGTATGACAGTCTTCTCATTTTTAAAATAATTGAGAGAGAACAACAAGTGTGTCTTGTCGCTCATCTCACCAATACAAGTTTGAAACAAAAAACTGTCAGAAAAACTGTATTTCTGTTTTTAAAGTATCCACACAGATTCAACCAACAAAATGTCACTAATCCATCCTTTTCATTCGGGTCCAGGCTGAGGCTTGGTGCTTCCATTGGTCAAGCTAATTTCTCTTTATTCTCTTATCTAATTTTCATCTGACTTTTTAATTACACAAGAGCCCTAAAGCTAGCTTGTTTTTCAATTAATAAACAATCACTTCCATTTACAGATTACAGAAATTAATTAATACCTGTTTTTATTTTTACCTATGTTATTTCTTTTTTAAAACTATTTTTACATTTAAATCTTTTTTTATAAAAAAAAAAGTACGTTCAAATACCTTTTTTTATTTATAAAAAAAAATATTTTTAAAGTTTAGCATCTGTGCGAATATATACGTTTAACAAACATTTTAATTTTAGCGTTTAGTTTTTTTTCTTTTTTTAATAGATTTTATTTTTATTTGTGAACTTTAAGATTTTATTTTAAATTAAAGTTATGGCATATTTATATATCGTTACATATCAGTAAACTTCCTCAAAAAAATAAAAACATTAAAAAAAAAAAAAGAATTTACTTAGTGTTAGTAATTACATTACACAAATTTGTTATATATGAAATTTCAAAAGGACAAAACTTTTTTTTTAAAAGACAAAACAGTAATTACAAATATAATGATAAAAAAATGTTGACTGATGATTCCTTACTACCAGCTAAATTTTTGCCCCCTCCCTTCCAAGTTTTTTTTCTTCTACTTTTAAGTATTATTTAGGCCAGTTAAACGATTAGATTTTAAACAAGACTTTTTTTTTTAAAAAAAATTATGATTTATATTAATTAATTATGTTTTATTTATTACTTTTTGTTCCTCGTATTTATCTTTACTTATGCACAATTTTTTTTACTGGCAGTACCTTTAAAACAAAATTTCAAACTGTAACTCCATGTCAATACAACAAATATATTTATACTAATTTCAGAAAAAATATTACGGGCATGATTCACTTTTAAAATTCTCAGGGCACTCGTGTTTATTAAAGATTGGCCCCACATTGGGCGCCAGTTGTAACGATCAAAGGGAAAGTGGAGATCAAATCTAACCACAAACTGCACTACACAGGCACCATCTAGGCATTTGAGCCTAGAAAAATTTGTAAAGTAGGCAGATATGTGCTATTAAGATTCCACTTTATTTAAATATTCAGATCATTAGCCCAAGTCACTAGCTCAGTGGAACAGCAGAGATTATAAAATATAACTTTATATCTTAAATATAAAAAAATAAAAGCCACTGCCATAAATTAACACATAAAAATATTTATTTATGCACATATAAAATGATTCTAATTTGAGGAATAAGTTTAACATTTTAGATTTTTATATTATTCTTTAAATTTACATTTAACTAGATTGCAATAATGAGTAATATTTATTTAGTGAGTCGAGTATGAATAGACTATATAGATTGTATTTGAAAAGAAAAATGTTCTATCCCTTATTTCACCTTAGGCCAAAAAGTTCACAGTCAAACCAGCGCCAATCCATCTGATACATTTATGTATTCAATGTAGCATGAAAATACAACACAAAATACTATACTGTCAGGAATGTACATCTGAACAGTAAGTAGAGTTAGAGAAGACATTGTCTCTCCACCAACAGGAATGCTACATCTGTTGGCAAGTAGAACAATAAACAAAAAACTCCATAGGAATGGACTGCGGTCCTTTGCTGACTTACAAACCCATCCACAGGCAAACAGAAGGTGTGTGGCATATATATGCAATCCTGCCCATAGCGGAGCTCATACTACATCTACTAATTACACAAATATATCCAGACCATTGAGCTAATTCAACTACGAAACGAATAACCTAAGATTACCCTCCCTTAAACTATATATAACTTTACAAATCTATACAGCCATTCATGCCCGACTTAAATTTAACATTTATTATGTTTGCACAGATGAATTTTATAAAATTTGTTTTAAAATTTTGAGTATAGATTGGCTGCACAGATTCCACAGTTAAAAACATTCCAAAATAAACATAACCGATCAAAATACAAAGTCATCGATAATGTCAATTGCATAGGGAATACAAAAAAACCCAATAGCATTCATCATAAGATGCCGCAGTGACATGATGACTTATATATTCCAATCGACTATGAAACAGCAACATAATTAACCGCTAACGAATCTATGCAACGTCTATACCCAACTTTAAATTTCATGCATTTAAATAATTTATACGATAAGTATTAATACAAATAAAAAATAATAAAATGGAAATGATGTTTATCAATGCAAAACATATAAATTTTAACATTTTCAATTGATTTTAAACTTAAAAGTCAGATAGAAGTTCATAAGCTTGAACGAAAGTTCTTAATTATTTTTAAATTTTAGAGTTCATGCTAATAGCTTACAGTAGAAGAGTCCAGATTCCTGTTTTTTAATTCCCACAATGTCTCCATTGGAAGACCGCTCTGATGTTCTGGAGGTAGCATTAGCTGGTTCCATTCTGGTATCACAGTCTTTTCATTTTTAAAATAATTGAGAGAGAACGACAAGTGTGTCTGGTCGCTTGTCTCACCAAATCAAGTTCAAAACAAAAAACTGTCAGGAAAACTGTATTTCTCTTTTTATAGTATCCACACAGATTCAACCGACAAAATGTCACTAATCCATCCTTTTCATTCAGGTCCGGGCTGAGGCTTGGTGCTTCTATTGGTCAAGCTAATTTCTCTTTATTCTCTTATCTAATTTTCATCTGACTTTTTAATTACACAAGAGCCCTAAATCTAGCTTGCTTTTCAATTAATAAACAATCACTTCCATTTACAGATTATAGGAATTAATTAATACCTGTTTTTATTTTTACTTACGTTATTTTTTTTAAACTATTTTTATATTTAAATCTTTTTTTATAAAAAAAGTGCATTCAAATACCTTTTTTATTTATAAAAAAAAATATATTTAAAGTTTAGCATCTGTGCAAATATATACATTTAACAAATATTTTAATTTTAGTGTTTAGTTTTTTTCCTTTTTTAATAGATTTTATTTTTATTTGTGAACTTTAAGATTTTATTTTAAATTAATGTAACAGCATAATTATATATAGTTACAATATGCAGCACACCATTATGTTGGTGTATGCTATGAGATGTAACTATATTAATATATATATATCCTATGATTTCAGAAAACAATTATGCACAAGCAGTACTAATACCACTTGAACCAAAAGTTTGTCAACCAGGATTTACCTGGATAGAAAAGTATTCAATGTGTTTAACTTGTCCATCAACAGCAGCTTTTGAAAATGGTGTTTGTGTACCACTTGACTGATAATTAAAATAAATGATAAGTTTTCATTGGATTATAATTGCAAATATTTGTTATTTCTAATCTTTTATAAACACATATTGTATGTACGCATACTACAAATGACATATACATAAGAGATATATCTTTTAACTTATAGAAGAAATATATACATTGAAACAGATATACTGTTTCATGTATATATTTAGAAGATCCCCCCTCTCCAAATTAAAAAGACTAATAAGTTTTTAAGTCAGACTAGTAATATTTTTTTTAAAAAAGGACTAATAACATTTTAAGGAAAACTAAATATTTTAAAGAAAAAGAAGAAGTAATGATAATTTGTTAATATATCAATTTGGTCAAATGAAAAGAAAATTCAACTTTTCAAAATGTTAAAAAAAAGCAAATATGTTTATATTTGCAATTAAAGAAAATATAAAGCTTTCTTTATTATCAATTAAATAAAAAAATCTTCAAACATTAAAACTGTGATTTTAAAAAAACTTCTATGACAGAATAAATGTAGATATCAAATCACCATGCTGCAGGCAATAAAAAAATCAAGATTCTAAAATGCATGAAGACAGATAATTGAAAATAGTCTAATTAAAAGTTTGTTTCCACCAATGAGAAACTGTCCAATGATCTGGGGGATTAAAAACACGAACAAGAATAAAAAAGCTGCTACCAATGGAAAAAAATGAACAAGTAAGCTGAATCCGTTTGTCAGAAGGAAAAAAATATAAATAGTATGGAAAATCAGTAGAAATTATTATTAATGTTATTATAGGTAATTGAGTCAGATATATAAGATTTAGCTACAAGACTACTAAAAAAGTGACTTAATGGAACCATCAAACAAACAGCCTACTGAAAAATCATCATAATATGATCTTTGGCTAAAGACCACTTGTCTTTGCTCCATCTGCAAAACATGTGAACTCCAAACCTTGCCTAGAAGTTTTAATGTGCTGTTCAAGACAGACCTCCCCTCCTTTTATTTAGTAATGCAGTAATAAATGAAGACATGAAATTTAGAGATTAGCAATTAAAAGTGATTTAATTACAATGAAATATAAATTAAAATTATAGCTATTAATTTTTATAAAACAAAAGAGAGAAAATGTTATATTATTAGTCTTAAAAAAAGTTTTCGCAATCAATTATTAACTTCAGTCAAAAGTTGATGATAGTTTTTTTTATCTTTATTTAAAAATGAAAACAAGAAATGAAAATCGTTATTATTTAATTAAAAACACTCACACACATATATATGTATTATAGATTTCATTAGTTAAATGCCAATTATTTCATAAAATTTAAGATATGTTCAAATAATAGAAACACTTCTAATAATAATTGCTGATATTACCAGCTTACCTACCTGTAATGATTATTAAAATAATAAAATGCTATATGAACCATAAATCCTTAAATGCATTTTAGCTGTAACTTAATAAAATAATAAAATGCATGTGTATGAATATACATCTACCTGAAATGCTTTCACATACCTGGAATAATAATGGTAATACTGATTTTATGGGTGCATCTACTCAAAACGTTTCTACAGATCCTGAATAAATGATTACAAACATTTATGCTGATATTATATGTACATCTACCTGAAATGCTTTCACATACCTGGAATAACAAATATTTGTTCATCTACTTTAAATGCTTTTATAGATTTGAAATCAATAGTCAAAAACATTTATGTATAAATTGTATATGTGTAACTGCTTAAAATGCTTCTACAGACCTGGAATAAACAGTTAAAAACATTTGCTTATTAATTGTATGTGTATATCTATCTGAAATGCTTCTACCAACATCAAAAGATGATTATGAACACATATTATCTGCATCCCTACTTGAAGTGCTTCTATCAGCATCAAAATGTAATTATTAATACTTGTGTATTAATTGTATATGTATATCTACCTGAAATGTATTTTTAGACTTCTTCTAATCATGTGAACTAAAAAATAGGTTTTTGCTTGGATAACCTACCTGAAATATTCCTAGACTTCTTTTCATTAAATGAACTATATTAGAAAGACTTGTCAATGAATTATTTGTTATTAAAATAGTTATTAAAAAGTAATCTAATTGTTTAGTTTAATTTTTGCATCACTAGTTAGTTATTCATTGCATTTTGCTCACAAGAATCTCATGCCTCCTGAGCTATGTTTGGCACAACCAGATAATGGTAAGTAAGGTTGTAGTGATATGGAACTCTAGTGATGCCATTTGGGAAACCAAACACATAAATTTCTAAATGCTTCCAGTCTCTATGGGGCTACATCCTCTGATGAGCAGGAAATATTGTTATAGGTGGGGTGACATCTGCATTGGGGAATGCCAATCGATAGTTCTTTCCTGCAATATTGTCATCAGGAAGATAAAACCAATGAACTGTGGGGTTGGTTCTTGTCTGGTTACATTTGTCACCCTATTGTGAGGCCTGATCTAGCTAGCCTGCCATAGGCATAAAAGCTAGTGGAAAATAAGGAAATATGGAAAAGGCAAAGCAAATAATGATTATGTGAGGGTGAGCAATGTGCATGATGCAGTGATGTGAAATGGATAAATATGGGGGGAAATTAAAATCTTAAAAGAGCACAGAAATGAATGGCATAAATGGTGAAATATGCATAACAAAGACTTGGTGCCAAATCATTCAGTGGATGGAGAGAGCAGTGCAATAAAAGTATCAAATAGTAAAAATATTAGAAAAGAAACAAAGTACAAGTTTAAAAATTAGATGATAACCAGAGCAAAAAGAAAAAAGATGATGAACACCGAAGCTGAGAAAAATATTCCTAGTGAAGAACAAAAACAAGAAGACAATAATCCAAAAGAAGTTGGTCAACAAGTAGAAGAATCACAGAAAACAGAGGAGTCATCCATGTTATCCCAGCTATTGGAAATGATTAAAGGAGAAAATAGAAAAAGATAGGAACAAAGAGATGAACAAAGAGACAAAGATAAGAGACAAAAAGAAGAAGAAAATAGAAAAAGAGAGGAACAAAGTGACAAAGAGAAGAAAAAATAGAAAAAGAGAGGAACAAAAAGACAAAGATAAGAGACAAAGAAAAGAAGAAAATAGAAGAAGGGATGAACAAAGAAAAGAAGAAAATAGAAAAAGAGATGAACAAATAGACGAAGATAAGAGACAAAGAAAAGAAAAAATAGAAGAAAAGATTTTCAAAGAGAAGAACACAAAAACAGATAGTAGAAGCTAACCAAAGAATAGAAAAGCAGATCAGAGAAGCAACCGAAAGCCAAAATAAAAACATCGATCAAATAATGTAAGAAATGACCAATAAATATTAAAAATTAAGGAGGAAGTGATGGATGAAGTAAATGGCTCACTAATTGAGCAAGACATCAAGATGACAGTTGTGTCAAGTCATGCATATAAGAATGACAGAAATCCAATAATCCATGCAGCAGAGGTAGATAGGTTGACCACACAGGTGAAGGAGATTGTGTCAAGCCATGCATATAAGAATGACAGAAATCCAATAATCCATGCAGCAGAGGTAGATAGGTTGACCACACAGGTGAAGGAGATGGAAATAAAAAATAGCAACGTATGTCCAGTACAAGAAAAGACAGAAACAATCACAAAAAGAATACAAGAAGAAAATTATAAAATTAGTCATGAAGTGCTGCAATAAAAATAAGAACTTTTTCAGGGAGCTGCAATGAAGCACCTATAGAATATATAAAAATTCTGGAGAGGTTCTTCAGTATTAATGCCTTCACAGAAGAGGTGAAACTAGCGAAAATATATGTGTATAAATATACATCTATACTGGGTTGGATTATAAATATTCCACAAATATGGAATTACTGATATTACCTGCTTACCTACCTGTAATGATTATTAAAATAATAAAATGCTATATGAACCATAAATACTTATATGCATTTTAGCTGTATCTAAATAAAATAATAAAATGTATGTGTATAAATATACATCTACCTGAAATGCTTTCACATACCTGGAATAATAATGGTAATACTGATTTTATCTGCATATCTACTCGAAATGTTTCTACAGACCTGAAATAAATGATTACAAACATTTATGTATTAATATATGTATACCTACCTGAAATGTTTTCACAAACCCAGAATAATAATTGCAATACTGATATTATCTGTACATCTACTTGAAATGCTTTCACATACCTGGAATAACAAGTGTAATGCTGATATTATTTGTTAATCTACTTTAAATGCTTCTATAGATTTGAAATCAATAGTCAAAAATATTTATGTATAAATTATATATGTGTACCTGCTTAAAATGCTTCTACAGGTCTGGAATAAAGGATTAAAAACATTTGCTTATTAATTGTATACATATATCTATCTGAAATGCTTCTATCAACATCAAAAGATGATTATGAACACATATTATCTGCATCCCTACTTGAAATGCTTCTATCAGCATCAAAATGTAATTATTAATACTTGTGTATTAATTGTATATGTATATCTACCTGAAATGTATTTTTAGACTTTTTCTAATCATGTGAACTAAAAAGTGGGTTTTTGCTTGGATAACCTACCTGAAATATTCCTAGACTTCTTCTTTTTATACGAACTATATTAGAAGGACTTGCCAATGAATTACTGTTAATAAAATTGTTGTTATTAAAAATTAATCTAATTGTTTAGTTCCATTTTTGCATTTTTTCATTGCATCTTACACACAAAAATCTCATGCCTCCTGAGCTATGTTCGGCATAACCAGATGATGGTAAGTAAGGTTGTAGTGAGATGGAACTCTAGTAGCGCCATTTGGGAAACCAAACACATAAATATCTAGATGCTTTCAGTCTCTATGGCGCTACATAGTCTGATGACCAGGAAATATTCTTGTAGGTGGAGTGATGTCTGCATTGGGGAATGCCAATCGATAGTTCCTTCCTGCAATATGCTCATTAAAAAATTAAAACCAATGAAGAGTGAGATTAGTTCTTGTATGGTTACAATATATATATATATATATATGTATGTATATATATATACATATGTTGATATGAAGATTTTCACGGGTTGCATATATAAAAGACATATTTTGCGGGTTCATCCATGTTAAAATATTTTAAATATTGATATATCGATGTTTCGACATGGCCACACAAGTCAACCACTGGGTGATAACAGGTATAAAGATGATTATAGAGGTGCTACAACCACTGATTTGAAAAAAATGTTAAAGTTTCACCAATAGGAAAAATGTTAAATTAAGAATGTTTTTTAAAAAAATCTTTCCAAATATGAGGAAGTTTGCATGTATCATCTCGCTTATTGATACAATCTGGCCTTTTAAATATCTCAATGACTTCTCTAATTTTGCACTGGTATAGATTATCACATCTGGATATGATCCCAATACTAGAAAAATTAATTTTATGACCTGAATCCATAGTATGGAGTGAGAGTGCTGATGATGATGAGTGTTGTTTAACTGCATTAGCATGCTCATCTCTCCTAACACTGATGCAATGATTACTCATACCTATGTAAGAAGCTTTACAATTTTCACATGCGATTTGATAAACACCATGAGATTCAAGAGGGATTGAATCCTTAGGCTTGGTTATTATATTGCTGATCTTTTGATGAGTAGAAAACGCTATATTTATATTATAGCATTTTAATATATGTCCAATACTGTCTGTAGTTCCTTTTACATATGGAACACAAATCCTAATAGCTGATTTATCATCATTTTGTTTCCTATTTTATCCATTTTGGGCTTGAAATAAGGCTTTTTTAATAAATTTATAATTATAACTATTTGCTAATAAAACACTATTAATATGATTTATTTCTTCTTTCAGATGTGTCTCATCTGAAAGGGTAATTGTTCTATTTAAAAGAGTTTTGGCTACAGAAACTATAAGAGATGGGTGATGATGAGAATGGAAATATCTGTCCGTGTGTATATTCTTTCTGTAAATTAAAAAAGATAAACTATTTGGTGTTCTGGTGACTAGAACATCAAGAAAAGGGAGTTTCCATCAGACTATGTCTCCATTGTAAATTTAATATGAGGATGCATATTATTTAAATGTAAGAAAAAATCATCTAATTTATTTTTTGCATGTTGCCATATGACAAAAGTGTCATCTATGTATCTGAGCCAAATGAGGGGTTTTAAAGGGGATGATTCTAAAGCACGAGTTTCTATATTTTCCATGAATAAATCAGCTATTACTCCTGAGATAATTGAGGCCATAGGAGTATCAAAAACTTGTCTGTAATGCTGTCCATTATATACAAAATATGTGTTCAAGAGACAATGTTTAATCAAAACAATAATATGGTTTGGCAAATTGCAACGTTGTGAAATTACATTTAAAGTTTCATCAATTGGAATGTTTGTATACAAAGACACATCAAAACTGACCAGAATGTCATTAGCATTCATTTTTAAATTTTTTAAAACTGAAATAAAATGAAAAGACTTTTTAATATGTGATTTAATAGATAGGATTGTAGGTTTAATGAAATCCGATAAATATCTAGCTAAAATATGAGTTGGAGATCCTATTGCACTTACTATTGGACGAAGGGGGGTATCTGGTTTGTGAATTTTTTGATGTCCATAAAATTTTGGACAGACACAAGATTTTTCACGAGGAATTATTTTATTTTTTATCTCTGTTTCAATAGGCGATTTATTAATAATGGCTTTTGTTTTTTCCAAATACGTAGTATGTAGATATATCAATATTTAAAATATTTTAACACGGATGAACCCGCAAAATATGTCTTATAAATTAACCATATTTGTAGTACAATCGGCATTGGCAATTTAGAATTTAAATTATTAAATTCCTGAAAAGAAAGAATAGTAGTTTATAAATACAATCTGACTTATTTTAGACAACACAGATTATATTTTTTTAACTTATATTTTTTTAGTTAAAAAAATAAAAAAAGAAAATAACAAAATGTTACTTTTTGATTTTTGGTAAGATAAAAATATAAATTCTCATAAAACAAATTACCATTACTTATACTTAAAATCACAACACTAGTTCACTGTAACTAAAGATAGCGACCAAAGGGAGGGGGTGTTGGATTTAAAATATATTAAATTGTTCCAAGTTAAAAAGATTTAAACAGAATGTGTGCAGAAGACTGAAAATCAAGGAGGAGTACAAAAGAGAAACACATCAGAGAGCACATGTCTTTTATCTTTTGCATGCTGTTATGTGTGACCTATAAAAACAGTTTTCTATAAACGGACTGTTTTTTTTTGAGGGAATATAAAAATGTGCCAAACTATTATTACCAGTGGAGTGAATGATTGTAACGTGTGATTAGAGAATTGTTTCTTTGTCAGTGTTTCCAGTTTTCTGAAGTCATATTAATGCTGTGAGTGAAGCTCATCACCTACCTGAATTATAAAACCCTGGACGATGGATCCAACTAGAGACAAAATCAATGCATGATAATTTCTGAAGTGCTATAAATGAACAATTAAATCTTATCAGTAAGAATCTTTTTTTCATGTACTAGAAATGATCACTTTCATGAGCTATGAATACTATGAAATGTTGTGTTGAATGAGATTACTGAAGATCTAAATCCTAAGAACATTAACTTTTAATAATCACCTAAATTTGATCTTATATTTTAACCTCTTATTAGTATTTTGAAAAATGTATTATAGTTATGAATGAATAAACCATATGATTGTAATTTCCTTTGTTGTCTATAGAGATTTATTATCAGCACATTATTAATTAAATTCTATTATTATTATTTTTCCAAATAAATTTCCAATGCCATATCCAAAAATCTTCCAGAATATAGTAAATTCTCACTTAACAGTGACTAATAAAGATAGGCAGAAAGAGTCAATGGATTCGTGTATAGAATCCTCCTGCCTGATAAACAAATTAAAAACTGGTTCTTTCTCCAACTATTAGTAAAATTTAGTTACGTTATCTGGGTTGTATGACCAGGATAAATAATTATGTTCACAAAAATTTGTGACATATTCTAATAAATTAATTAGCAGAGATGATTTAATTTGGTCACTGAATATGTGTAATTTAAAGCATATAAACCTGAGGATACTGATAAATGGTACAATGGTGGCCCAAATATAAGGCTTGAAACCCAAAAGCTGAGAAAGAGTAAGAAATTGGGATAGATTATAAGATGAAATATAAAGGCTGTTTCATAAAAAAAATCTTAATGCACAATCGTATAGAAATAATTAAAAAAAAGGAAGAGAAATCAAATATGTAGTTAGAAAGTAAAAAGGTAGGCAAATGGATGAAAAATAAAGTACTTCAAATGAAAAGTGACAATGTGGGAAGAGATACTAGACATCAATAAAACCCTAAAGACCATGGACATGAATTAATGTAAATGAGATTAGATTGTTAAAAAAGTGGCTGGTAGTAAGCTGAGTGTCAGTGGAGATTGTGGTGTTGCATATGTAAGTGTGGGAAAATCTTAATCAAGAACTCCATAAACCTCTAAGTATGATAGTACCATCTTCAAATACTTGTCTGTCTATTAGTAGCAGTGTCCCAAAAAAGGGAGGTGGACAGAGCCACCATGATCATGTAAGTCTCAAAATAGATTAGTATTACTCTAATGTGTTCAGATTTGGGCTACATACCATTACATTTATATGAATATTGAAAATAAAATGCTACTGTTGATTTTTGCTAAGATAAGAATATAAATTCTTATTGTAAAACAATTACTATTACTTAAAGTTAAAATCACATCATTCTTTTGCCATAAATAAGTATGATCACTGAAGGAAGGAATGATGACTTTGCAAACTAAAATATATTAAATTGATCCAAATTAAAAAGGTATAAACAGAATATGCATGGCAGAGTATAATCAAGGAGGGGGTATAAAAAGCAAACATATCAAAGAGCAGACATCTTAAATCTTTCATCTTCTTTAAATGGTTTTATATATGACCTCTAAAAACAGTTTGATATAAACTTACAGGGTTCTTTTTCAGAGAATATAAAAATGTACCTAGCTATTCTCACCAGTGAACTGAACCATTGTAACAGCTGTGAGTAAAGAAGAATTTATTTGATGATGTTTTCATCTTTCCTGTAGTCATAATAATACTGTGAGTGAAGTTCATCATCTATATGAATCTTAAAACTCATAACCACCTACCAGCTTAATAAAATCTTACAACAGATCCCACTGAGGACAAAAACCATGCATGGTATTTCTTGAAGTGCTATAATTGAACAATTAAAACTTATTATAAGAATGTTTCTTTCCTATACTAGAAATAATCACCTTTGTAAACTATAAATGCTCTCAAATGTTGTGTTGAATCAAATTACTGAATATCTGAATCCTAAGAACATTAACTTTTAATAATCACTTAATTCCAATCTTATATTTTATTCTCTTATTAGTACTAGAAATATTTGTTATAATTATGAATGAATAAACTATATGAATATAATTTACTTTGTTGACTATTTAGATTTATTATTAGTGAATTATTAATTAAATTATATTATTATTATTTTGACAAATAAATTGCCAATGCTGTATCTAAAATATAATCTTCCAGAGCACAGAAAATTCTCATTTAATAGTGACTAACGAAGATTGTTGGGGAGAAGCAATGGATACATGTATAGAATCCTAGTGCCTGATATGCAAATTAAAAACTGTTTTTTTCTCCAACTATTTTTAAAATTTAGTTTTATTAATGCAACAGTTGCTAGTCACGGTTAAAAATGTGTCAATTTGGCATCGGCTTCTGACTGTCCAAATCCCATCACTTTTAATGGTACAGTTAAAGTTTTATCGTCATTTGAAAATTTAGAAAGAGGTTCTGTAAAATGCTGCCCTCTCTTGAATTATTCTACAAGTAAAAAATCAATAAAATGGTCATCATAGTTTTAATAAAAGAAATGGGTGGTCTCTTCTTGAATCGTATTGGCTATTACATTTCCTGAACAAAGAAAATGGTTGTCAATAACTGAAAAGTTACAATCTCTTTTTGTTTCATTTCAAAAATGATAAACGAATGTTTTAGATGATTTTAAATGTACTTTTTGACAAATTATAAATTATTTTGATAAAATAAGCTAAAAATAAAATTACTTTTGAAAAATAGTTAAGACTTTAACAAAATTATTTAATTTTTTTTTCAGCTTAAAATTGGCAAAGAAAATCGCTGACGTCATAAAACGTTTTCGTTGGTCAAAAAATATTCATTTACATTCTCTGCTCGCAAATAATTTTACAATTATAAAGATAAATTCATTTTTGAAAACACTTTCGTTCACTTTCATAATCTGACAAATTATTAATATACTGTTTACAAATGAAACTAAAGTAAATATAATATTAAAAGATGAATATATTTTGATGATTGAATTTGTGTTTTGACACTTCACTTTGTGAATTGACCAATTAAAAAGTTAGGCTTTTACCTCACTCAGCCAATAAAATAACCAGCAATAAAGAGGTTAAGTTAGGTTGAGTGACCAGGAAAAATAATTACTTTTTCAAAAATTCCTGATATATTCTAATAAATAAATTCTCAGAGTGGATTTAATTTGGTCACCAAGTATATGTTATTTAAAGTGTATAAACCTGAAGATACTGATAAATGGTGCTATATATATATACATATACATATATATGTATATATGAAGATTTTCATGGGTTGCATATATAAATGACATTTTGCGGGTTCATCCATATTAAAAAATTTAAATTTTGATCACACAAGTCATCTATTGGTTGATAAAAGGTAGAAATATGGTTGTAGAGGCACTACAATCACTGAACCTGCAAAATATGTCTTATATATATATATATTATCAATAGATGGCATTTTACCAAAAACACCGAACAAGTGTAAATTTGTTTACATAAATGACAAAAGAGTCAGCATTCACTATCTCTTTCATTTGCCCACCCTCAGATCAGCTGATTTCAAGCTAATTTGCTATCATCAGTGAAGGATAGAGTTAGAAACTAAATCTAAACACTGACTCCAAGTGTTTATGCAAACAGTTTCTATCAGTTTGCAAGCATGAATTTTTCAGACAGGTAAAGTCTTCAAACTCAGCCTAACAAGCCAGATAGCTACATGGGTCTGATCTCAGTTCAGTTTCACCACATAGTCAAAACCTCTGCAATATATATCATTGCAAAAACCTTTAAAGGTACATTTATGAAAAACAAAAACAAGTTAAATTCACGTAACTTGCTATCACTTGTATTTATGATCAATAGATGGCATTTTACCAAAAACACCAAACAAGTGTGTTTTTGGTAAAATGCCATCTATTGATCATAAATACAAGTGATAGCAAGTTACGTGAATTTAACTTGTTTTTGTTTTTCATATATATATATATATATATATCAGTGATGAAGCATGGACTTTTTTAGGAATGAAAGTACATTACATAATATTTTTTGTAATGTTTTTTATTTTACTTGTCACAATAATTTTTATGTAATAACTAATATATTGCACTGTCCATCTGTATCTTAGGGTTTAAATGATTTATGTTATTCATATTTGGTGACCAAATTACATTCGATTTGCTAATTCCGTCATCCGAATATTTCTTGTAATTTTATCGAGTGCAATTATTTTTTCTGGAACTAAACTTGAATAATAGTTGGACAAAACCATCTTTTATTTTATTTGACAGATGCCATAATTCTATACAAGAATTCACTATTATCAAATTATTTGCTACATCTGGAGGATTGTATTTTCTAATATAGCATCAGCAATTTATTTGGTAAAATGATAATTGTTGAATTTAAATAATTTTATCCTATTAATAACAAATTTAAATAGACAATAATGCAAGTTATATTCCTATGATTTATTAAATTATAATTATGATTATTTTAAAAACTAAATAGAGAATAACAATATAAAAACAGATAAATTTAAATGGTTATTAAACCCTCTTACTTTTTAAGGTTCAGATTCTTTTTTTCCTATATAGTCTGAAACAACATCATATTTGCTATTTTTTATAGTTCAAAGAAGTGATCACTTAAATTATGAAATAAAGTTTCTTACTGGTAAGTTGAATTGTTCAATTTATAACACTGTTTAGATTATTATGCATGTTTTTCATTCTCCTGAGAGGGTAGGTAGTTTGGGGTTCAAGATTTAGGTAGGAAATATTTTAAGACTTCAGGAAAAAAGAAATATCAGCAAATGAACTTTCTCTACTCATACATATTACAACAATTCAATAAGCTGCTGAGAGTAGGTCGGTGCAATCTTTATGACTTTTATAGAAAATCAATTTTATATTAAGCTGTTTTCTTTAGAAGATAAAGATCTAATACTCCTGATGCATAATGTATTTGCTCTTTATATCCCTTTACTGATTTCAATTAGCCACACACATCCTGTTGACACCTTTTAACTTTGATAAAAGTCCACAGTCATCTTTTCCCTCTTTTGGTGGCCATCTTTGATGATGGTGATGGAATGCTGTGACTATCTTTCAAGTGTTGCTAATTAATTGTTGAATCTCTTTAAATTACAAAAAGAATATATAACCTATGTTGTCTAAAAAAATACAATCCGATATTTAAAAAGAAAAATAGTATTTTCTTTTCAGGAATTTCCTAATTTAAAATTCTAAATTGCCAATGCAATGTGTACCAAAACAAATACAGTAAAATATATGTATTGCATACATCTAGAAAAATCTGGAACTTTCTTATCAATATTTTATTTTCTAAATGCTTTTAATACTCTCAAGTTTTAAATATTAATTACGTTTTAGGTGTTTGAACTTCTTATAATCAATGAATAATATAAATAATGTGGTGGTCAAACTGATTATTTGCTTTATATAAAAACAGTTCAACTGCTGGAAAATTTTTAAAAGTTTATAAAAACTCTATACAAAAATTAACAAGTTTGAATTGTTCAATCTTTTTTTTATGTTTGACAAAATAGCATAAAGAAAAATATGGAAGTCTCTTATCTGTTAACCAAACCATGGCTAGTTTAAGTATAGATAATACATTATCGATATATTTTTTATCTTCCAAATGCTTTTAGCATTCTTAAGTTTTAACTTTAACATTGTTTGAACTTTTTAGAATCAACAAATAATGCCATGGTCAAACTCATTATTTGCTTTATACAAAAACAATTCAACTATTAGTAAAAATATTGAAAGTCAACAGAAATTCTATACAAAAAATAATGAGTTTGAATTACTCATTTTACTATTTTATGTTTGACAAAATAGCTTAGAGAATTTTTTTACATATGTATGTGTAACTGGTTGGATCGATTTTGTGAGGATCCATATGCACAAATTTTAGTGAATTTTTAAAATTGAATTTTAGTTAAAGCATTTGAAATTTTTAATGAATCTTAGCATCCTCAAAATAAATATTGTGGCCTGTATCTTTTTCATGGACATACAAAGCAGAACTAAGATATTTATTTCTAACCCTACTTTTATTTACTTTATTCTTTCATTTAAGCTCAAACTACTCTGACCTATATAAACCTTCTTACAAAAACAAGGGATAATATACACTACACCAGAAATAATTTTTCTATCAAAAATTTCCTATATATTATTTAATACATTGTACAGGCTTAAACCTGCATCTCATATTGCTTACCCACCTTACATTGAATAATATATTAAATAATACAAAGGAAATTTTTGGTAGGAAAATGATCAGAGTAGTTTGAGCCTAAATGAAAGACTAAAGGTACATAAAAGTAGAGTTAGAAATAAATATCTTAGTTCTGCTGTGTATGTCTATGAAAAATATAAGGCCACACTATTAATTTTGAAGAAGCTAAGTTTGTCTTTTTATGAGAAATGAAATAAAAAGAATTAAACCTTTTTTAGTGTTGCATGGACTTAAAAATTTAAGCATTTTCTTGCACTTTTCTTTGTCTCACATATCAACATAAAATATAAGATAAAATGATTATCATGTATCACAAAATAATAAATTTGACTGCATTTGATAGATATTTTAGTTTACTACTGAAATAAATTTTAAATGTTCACATTTTGTTTCTGTAAATATTAAAAAATGAGATCGCAATCAAAACAAAGACCTTACACATCACTGTTTTTAGAAAGATTATTTTCAGTTTATAAAATCAATGAAATATTTCTTAATTCTTTTTATTTTTAAGCATTGAATTGAATAATTATTTATTTCTCTTATATCTAATGAATTATGCTTTAAAAGTTTAAGTTTTTGAATATTTATTGCAAAATTGCAGTTTTTTCTTGCTAGTAAATAAAAATTAAATTGTTTACATAAAACTAATCCTGTAATTTGCTTCAGGCCATACTTTAAGTTAACTGCTAATATAACATTATATTTTTGAAAATAAAGTATTTCAATTCAAAATAAGTTTTTAATAATTTATATTTCTTGTATCTAATAAATATAGTATAAATTATTTTTAAAAAAATATCTAAAACTATAGTAAATTCACAAATAAACAGGTTTTTGGGTCATTTAAACTACAATGTCATAAAATGCCAAATGTTTTATAGACTTATCAACTGACAATGGCTTAACATGTCAGGGTAGTGCATATGTCTATTGTGAGAGCAGGAATTTTGAATTTACCACCTTCTATGCAATTTTTTTTAGCAAATTTTTTTAATAATGAAATATACTGTTTCACGTGCATTTTAACATATAATACTTATGGAAAAATTCACCAGGGGGTGAATTGGTCAAAATATGCAAAACTGTGAAATAGAACTATGGAAGGTTAAAGAATCTTTATTATTAAAAATTTATGATTCTGAAATAATAAATTTATTTAAAAATTCTTTTAATATTAAGGTAGGATGGGAAGTAAATGGAACTGTGGGTAATGTTTAATCTAAATATGTTGTTGTTCTGTAGTTCTTTACAGTTGAGAAGTCTGCTTGTAGCAGGGAAACCATTGGTTGTGTTGTAGATTTTCTTTTCATAGCTAGTTTGGTTGAGTTCTGGATTTGGGGTAATTATGATATATATATTATAACGGGACAATCCTTTTCAGGACTCGAGGAAGTCGCATCTACCTATAGTCAGACTTTGAGTCTTATTATAGAATGCCATGGATGATGTGATTTAAAATATAATCCAATCCACTCCTCTTATAATAACCTCATTACTCTCGGAATTCGAGCTCAGAGTAGAAATCGCAATTGACTCTCTCCAGGCATTTCCACAAATATCCCATAGTAATGATAAATTTAGTATAAGCTATATATAACTTTTTTATAAATATTAAATCACTAAGTTGATTCAATATATATATATATGCATGAGTATGTATATTTATAATTATGGGTTTTATAAAATGACTAAATAAAATAAACAAATGAGACCTGTTTAATTTTAAAATCAAGTTTAACACATTTTAATCCGTAATAGAAACAAAAATATTATCACATAAATAATAAAAATATTAAAATTTAGAATTATAATCTGTGCTTATATATACAATAATAAACTATTTAACATTCAGAAAAAACATTATGTAATTATATATTTGTATATATAATTTAAAATCATGTGTACAATAAATAATACCACCATACATTATAAATCTACATATTGTGTCATTAAAATGATTCAGTGTGTGTTATATGTCTATATAAGATAACATCCATTCACACTAGATTAATAATAGAATGTATTCTGATATTAATTATGTATGTTTAAAAAGAAATTATGATAATTGTCAGGTAAGATTCAATTTGGAATATTATAAAACTTACTTCCAAATTGAAATAATTTAAATACTTTTACCTTAGTCAGCCGTCACTTTCACCAGAGCATATATCAAAATATCAACATCTAAATTTTATTAAATAAATAAAAATAAAACATTCATCTTATCAGTTCTCCAATTTAATATACGCAGTAATTTTAATTATCCCCAAAGGAAATAAAGTTTAAGAGTTATTAAAGTGCACAACGAAGTATTCCAAGATGCGAAAGAATAATGGTTTCATATTCCTCCTTAGATGAAATAAAATGACAATGAATGTTGAAAGGTAATGTTCTTTGATCATCCTTCGAAGAGGTAATCCAAATATTCATTCTTTTAAATATTTGCATAGTAAAATATTAAAAATCTTCAATATAATACTCCATTATTAAGGCAACTTTTTTAGTGGAAATTATGATGATTATACTTTAGGCATTAAGTAGGAATAAATTTACATGTTCAGGTTTAAAACATCAGCAGAAATCCTTGGCAAAATTGTCTATCCAAAGAACATCTTTATAAATTTTTATCTTCTTAAACATATATTTTGAAAACTCATTTTGAAGACGTTGATAACTCTTATAACCTTGTCAATTTCAATGATTATTTTTTTATAGTTCTTTATAATATTAAAAGTAAGTAAATTAATTACTTGAAGACAGTTTTAAGATAGTGAATTTCTTTTTTTCTTAAATGTGTTCTAAAATCGAACACATTTAAATTTACAGACATAGTTATTAGCTTGATAACTAAATAGAAGATTATTGTTATAACAATATTAGTTCGTTTTTATACTGGATTAATTTCTGCAAGCATATCCCATAATCATGCTCATGCTCTCTATTGTTTAATATATACAATTTGTAATGAACCCCAAATGTTTATTTCCTTTGTTTCAACTGATAAAATGCAATGATGACTTACGGCTTTGTCAATGTCAAGTTTTGGTTAATAAAAAAAATACTATTAGTTAGAAACATTTACTTATGTGTGTGTATAAACAAATTAGAATAATTCATTTTTGGAATTATTCTTTTAATATTGATTAGTTTATGTATATAACTGATATATAAAAAGCTTAAGATAGGTGTATGTTATTTATATCTGTTGATTCGATATAGGCACAGTTAAATTCACAAAGAAACACAAATTGTTTTAGATGAGGCTCATATGGTACTCTCACAATATATATAAACAAACTATTGGTGTCAAGTCAATTAAAAATATTATATAGTTTTACATTTTAATCTACTGTGCCAATACTAAAAACTTAAAGTTAATAGAGATAATTTTTTATATATTAGATGCTTTTATTTACCATGTAGTAAAATGAAAAAATTAATTGTTACATCAACCACAATTGATGTTATTAGATTTCACTTGAAATAAAAGCTTGGGGAAGGGGTCCAAAAATTAATTAAGTCAATACCTACTTTTTAAACAAGGAATTGACTTAATTAATTTCTGAATGCACATGCTTTAATTGCAAGTTAAATCTAAAAGCTCCAATTGTGGTTGAAGAAACAATTATTTTTTTCTTTTTATTTCAAGATAAATAAAAACACTTAATATAAAAACATTTTTATTTCTATTATGGATCAAGTAAATTTTTATATCTTTCACATTATTTATGCTATATTATTGCAACTTAAGACTATTGCATAAAGTTTTTCATAAATGATGAATAAACAACACTACCTCTAATGTCAGAATATGCTACTCCAGATTGTCTTAATGCATTCTAGAAAATTTTGAGTTACTTCTTACTTCTGGGATGTGTTTAAGTGCCTTCTTGTCTGATGATTTTATTTATATTATAATTTTCCATATATGAAATGCTTTTATGACATGTACTTTAACTAAGAGAATTTAAAGTAACTTAGCACAAGTTTATTTTTAATCTTCTGCTTATGAATGAAAAAAAGATATTTCTTCATTTGTTTTTCATATTATTGAATTCAAATTGCATTTTAAACTGTATAATGAAAATGTAGATGTAGGGATTTTCATGGATTCTTATAGTAAAATAGATTTATAAAATTATTATCTATATTTTTTAAATATAAAACTTAACCATTGCCATCAACAAGCAATACATGGGAAGATAATTTGTTACTATGTTGCATTATAAAAAAAGTTCCAATTTTACAGTAAACTAACAAGGAAAATTGTCATTAAATTATAAATTTATTTATATTGAAGATAAACACTCTTTAAAAAATAATATTTTTGCAATGTAACTTTTCTATATTACATATGTGTAAATATTAATTGATAACTTTAAAGAATAAAAATCGAGTTGGATATTGAAATGTGAAGCAGAAGATAGAATCGCAATGATTAATTTCATTTGTTGAGACTTGTTTTTTGTATAACTAACGATGTTCGTAATATGCCAAAATAATTATGCAGTATCAGATTAGTAAATAACTTTAATAAGTTTATTTATTTTAAAATATTTTAATTTATAATACATACTCATCGCCATCTTTTTTAATAAACATTGAACCAGATACTTCATCCGATTCAAAAGTTCTACCACGTAAAATAAAAACAAGTTTTATATGTGCAATAACACACATACCTATTTATATTGAAATCTTATATTTTTAATTCTCAGTTGATTTTAGTATAAAATATTTTTTTTATGAAGCTTGTTTTCTTTTAAAATAATTAAAAGCAAGCAAAGTTTAATTAATCTTTTTATAAAAGTATTTTATTTTTAAAAAAAGTTGATTTATTTTTAAAGCTGAGATTTATGTTTGGTATGATTTTTTTTTTTAAAAAATTAATTTTGTAAGATAATGCCCTGTAAGATATTGTTTTTCTAATTGAGATTGAGTGGGAGATAGAGATTTACCCTGGTAGAAAGTTGCAAAAAAAATTGTGTGGGAGATAACAATGGACATAAATAGCTCTGGGTTTTTTTTTCATTCATTCATTCAGATTAATCAGAGAGATTATTCTAGTCATTCAGTTCTTTTTTATTCTGATTGCTCAGCTTATTCAGCTTCTTGTTATTGAGGATTCATCCAGATTTTAGCTGTTATTAAACTGCTACATTGTTGAAGTGATTCTAATTTATTTGATATTTGTTCCATGAGAATCACCAAGTTCAATTTCCATTGACCAATAATAATTCTACTATTTGCCATGATAGTAGCAGACATTTAGATGCCATGCCTACAATATACACCATGAAGAATCTCCACAACATGATGGCTGAGCCTTTCCAAAGATGAATCTCCGGAGCTCCAAAATTGTGACTTCAATCATGACCTAAGTGTCAAGTCCAGGGCGGATCCCGATAGTGCCTCCATTCTTCTGAACCTGTGGTAAATGACAGCTGCTGTATAGGACTCTATAAACTGAATTTTGGGTGAACAGCAGAAATTAATATTACCTCGAAGTAACTTACCTTTCTATATTAAAATCAGGCTAGATCTCCAATTAAGTCTCTAGAAAATCTCAGCTTAATCTTAAAAAGGAATTATATTTATGATGTGTAATCTATCAATTTAAATATTAATGTATTGTTTTTTTATACTAGAATCTTAGTAGCAAGATTTTCCCATCATAAAATATTAACTTATTTGAGTTACACTCAAGCACATATATGCTGAAAAGATAAATAATCGCCAATATATGTATTTCATGCTAAACCAGCAATCATCAGTTGGTCCAGATTATCATCTCCCACACATATATAGTATAATTGCTCAGATATATATTAAGATAGACAATCTTCATACTTTAATGGACAGGCTCCAAACTACTATACACTCCAACTCTTCAACCGTCCATCCAATTGAAAATATGATGATGAAATGCTCGAAGGCCACCCTGAGGCCAAGATTCTTGTCACACCCATGTTGACCTAAAATCAATCTGAATCCCATATGTAAAGTACATAATCCATTTAATACATATGCAAGGATGGGCAGACATCTCTACAATGTAATAACTGAAACACAGGCTTATTTATATACCTGTGTCTATATATGTAATATATAGGGTATATGAGCACAGACTTTCAAACGACCCATCACTCTCCACTCTATCTAATAACACTGATACACTCAAGCACATATATGCTGAAAAGATAAATAATCACCAATGTACGTATTTCATGCTAAACCAGCAATCATCAGTTGGTCCAGATTATTATCTCCCACACATATATAGTATAAATGCTCAGATATATATTAAGATAGACAATCTTCATACTTTAATGGACAGGCTCCAAACTACTACACACTCCAACTCTTCAACCGTCCATCCAATTAAAAATCTGATGATAATATTAGTGTTACTCATTAATGAATAATATTAGATAATGTTAGGGCACATAAAATGACAAACTATCAATCACAAACTAAGTTGTAAAGCCCAAAATAAATCAACATTAAAACAAAGTTTAAACCAAGTAGGTCAAATAGATGTGACAACTAACCATTACAGCAACTAACATTAAATGTATTGTGATTACTAACACAAAAGAACAACATATTATGGATTGGATGAGTGAACGCAATCAAGAAAATATATATACACACACACACATATATATAAAATATTAAAGTGGAAAAAAATCAAATGTTTCTTTTCTTATTTTTTTAACAAGTTGTTTATGTTAATATGTGGCAAAGATGACATTAACAATAACGTAAAAAGGATGAGCATGAACTGGCTTAATATAATACATACAACAAACTTTTTTGTTCAAAAAGAGAAAAAAAAATCTTTTATCTGTGGAAATAATCTACCATTCTCTACACCAGCGTTTCCCAACCTGTGGTACGCGTACCACTGGTAGAACGCGAGTTGCTGGTTGGTGGTACACGAAAAATAATCAATAATGGCGGACATAAAAAATTAAAAAAATTAAATCATAAAAATATCATAGAAACGTTTTTTCCTATAATTCATAAAAATTATTTTAATGAATAATATTATACAGTAAAGTTGTTAATATGTACAGTCGATGATCGAAAATCCAGCAATTGATATCGGTTTTTTTTTTTTTTTGGAGTGCACTTTTAAATTTAGCCGTTAGCCACCAGTAACTTGAGATGTCGCCGCCACTGTTGTGATAGTGCTGCACTCTCATTCACTTCACCGCATGGCTTACAAGTGACAGGTTATTGTTTGTGATTGTATCATCTTTGTTTATTAAAATTCATTGATCCCTATATAACCTGCTTATTCGAACTTAGACAAGAAGCACAGGTTTTTTTTTTAAGACAATCCTTTTGATCTCTCTTCGAAATTGTATGATTTTGATTGGCTTCAGGTGCTTGCATATTTATCTGATATTTTTTGCAAATAAATGAACTTAAATTTGACACTTCAGAATAACTCAATAACGATCTTTAATGTTAATGATAAAATTGAAAGTATGATTAAGAAATTAGATTTTTGGAAACAGTGTATTGAAAACAATCAACCGGAAAAATTCGAAACTCTACATATTTTTTTGTTTGAAAATAAGGTTAGTCTGTCTCAAGATATACAGAAAATATAATAGCACATTTAACAGGATTAAAATTGTCTTTCATGGAATATTTTCCAAAACCGGAAAACACAAATGATAAGTGGATTTCAAACCCCTTCTATGAAGAAAATTTAGAAAAAGCTACATCATTATCAATAAAAGAGAAAGAAAATTTAATAGAATTATCGACACAATCTAATTAATTTTGGTTAAACATTAAAGAATATGAACAGTTTTCTGAGAAAGCTCTTAAATTATTATTACCATTTACTAGTATGGAATTAGTAGAAAGAGCTTTTTCTTCATATATTTTTTTTTTAAAAAAGTATTGAAACAGATTGAATGCAGCTGTAGACTTAAGAGTATATCTTGCATCTTCTGAACCAAATTTCAAAAAATTATGTTCTTCGAAACAAGCACAAGGATCTCATTAAATTTATTTTATAAAAACATTTGATTATGATAAAAAAATATATTAATTGGGTTTTTATAATTTTGTGTTTTTATTAAAACCATTTATTAGTAAATGAAATATGACAAAATAGTAGATAAATATGATACTTTGAACAAACACATACATATATGTTACAGTGAGTTTATAATTTCAGTGAGTTTATAATCCAGCATGACGTTTAGGCATGTTACAATGTAATTTATCTCATTATGTGATGTGAATACATGGTCACCCTATAATATGTATAATGCAAATAAAATAACACACTCCCAATAACAAATTTCACAAAATACAATCATTTTTACGAAGTGGTACAATTTAGCATGATATACTACCAAGTGAGCCAAAAAAGGTTGGGAAACGCTGCTCTACACAAAGAAGTTGAAATGAAAGTTTGAAGGTCAGCATTCACCAATTCAGACTTTTAACATTTTTAAAGAAATCTTTCACAAGAATTTTAGAAAGTGGGGAGAAACATTCAGCTCATAAAACAGCTAAATAAAGAATTTGAAAATTTCTTCATTGACTTCCATTTTTTGATTAAATCCAATATATTTATATTTCTTAACTTTAAAAATATTTTTTTACTTTATCTAACACTTTTCATTTTTAAAAAAATGCAAAAGAAAACACTATTTAACTGTTTATTAATTATTCATATTAAAAAGACAAACTCCCTACTCCAAACTGTTCCAACAATATGTATCAATTAGCATAAACTGATCCCCAATACTTAAATCATGCTCCCACACCTGAAATATTTCTCAAGCATCTGAACAAAATCTCACATGAGTTTTAAACTCAAAGCCCTATGTTTGCAGTACTAAAAGTTTAATATTTTTGTGTCTTCTTTTGATCACTAAGGGTGTCACTAGGTCCCTAACAATCTAGAAAATTTAATTTACAGTGATCAAAACTTAATAATGATGATGAATGCCAACAGCTAATCTCAGGAACAGAAAGAGATCTTTAAGATTGTTCAGATAATTGGGAAAAACTACAGAGACAAACTAATTTCTAAATAATTTGAAAATTTATTAAATTCAAGCAAAAAATAAAATCAGGCAAATAAAGTATGAAAGATTATTCTAAACTTCTCTAGTATATTCATCCAAGAGTGGATGCGAGTAATAAAACTTTAAATATCCTGGCAGATGGGTTCATTTTTTCACCTACAATTTAAAAAGAGGGATTTGTAAGATCTTTCTGCTAATGGTTTATAAAAACTAATTCCACTTTTCCTCTTTGAAGATTTCAAAAATAAAGCAATCTTGTAAGGAATACAATGAAACAGTATGGGTGAGCTTTCTTTGCTTGGAATAAAGCATTAGGACTAAGAATATCATCTGTCCATAGAACAGTTCATAATAAACCATGTCCAAGGAAATCAAGGTTGTCCCAATACAAGACAGGTCAACATAACAAGAAAAGATTATGTTCTTACCTAATCATATGTAGAAGAAACGAAATCTCTGATATAGAAAAAACAGAACAATTTATTCAATAAACTACCAGCCAAAAGATTTGTGGTCATCAGAAAATGCAAAATAAACTTATTTAAATTAATTACCATATAACAAAGAAGGACAGGTGAGTTAAAAGAAAATTTCTAATATTTTCCCAAGTATTTATCAAGGTTAGTAATATAAATAATAATAAAAAAACACTAAGCATATAAAAATAGAAACTTACAATACACTTCTGGATAAATCAATTTAAAAATTTGAAATCTTACAACAAAGATTCCTAAAACACTATAAATACATAAGACAATTAAAAGTATTAAAAGAATATACAAAACTTATACTAAAGATAGGTTGCTTTAAATATTAATCTGAGACTTTAACAGAGATTTAAACCCTAGTTAGTCTATGAAAACATTTATTTTGAGGCATAATGTTAAGTCTGGATGATGTCTTTCAGCAACACACACACTTTAGTTCTTTTTTAAACTTCTTATGTAGATTTTGGCTTCCATTTATAAGTTTAGGAACCTGGAGGCAATCTTGGAGTCAATTCTGGATCAGATTTTTATGGCATGATCTTAGTAGCACAGTGTGAAGCTCCAGAATTCATTTTGGGAGGATTTAATACTGCATGTGGAGAAGATTTCTCATAGCATATATTTTTGGCATTCAGTGTGGATGATGTAGTGAAAAGTCATCTGTAATATATCAATGAAATATCAGATAAGGAAGCAAAGCAATCTGAATAATTATCACAAGCAGAATAACAAGATTCATGAGCTAAAGTTAGTCAGCAGAAAAGTACTTATAACAAGCTGCATTAAAAAATTTATCACATAATAATAATCTGTCCAAAATCCAGGAATATTTATATGAACCATTATCTCCCACATTATCTTTGATTAACAATTTTGGCCAGGGCAAATCTCTGTCTCAAACTTAATCTTAATTAAAAATTCTGACTAGGGCTCTTATCTTATTGATACTTAATTTTTTAAAAAAAATAATGTAAAAACAAGTCTCAGCTTTTTTCTTTGAAATAAATTAAAATAGATTACAATTAAAGAAACAATAATTCACTTTTAAAAAAATCCTTCCAAAATTAAAATGCTTTGTTCAAAAAAGATTAAAACTTTTCCTTTTTAATTTAGCATTTTTTTACAAATAGATTTTTTTTAAATGTCAAAACAAAATAGATTTTAAAACTTAAATCTATTGCAAATAAAAAATAACAGACTTTTTTTAAATAAGCAAGTATGTGTGTTATCACATGTACTCTTAATACATTAAAAAATAATAATAAAGAAAACTTTTAGTTTTTTTTAAAAATATATATATAAATCAAAGTTAGTTCTAATTTTGGTGATGGAACTTTTGAAGCTGATAAAGTATCTGGTTCAATATATATATATATATTGATTAATATGCATGAAACCACAAAATTTATAAATACTTTTTATATTAATCAAGTATATTAATCAATATGCATGAAGGCTTATAGCCTTTAAATATTTTTTATGAATTAACATATTATAACAATTATAGTCTAAAAGGAAGGTGGGGAATTTTTTGCCAAAGGACATTTTGATATTTATAATATCAGTCATAAGTAGTATAAAATTAGCTTACTGTATTTGATTAAATATTTAATTAATTTACCCCTAATCATTAGTGATGGGAAATCCTTTTAGCTGTCAGCCTGATTTCAATTTTACCCTTTTTAAATACATGTCATATTTTTTTCTCAAATTAAAAATAGAGTAACATCATTATTATTATTAATGTCTGTTGCACATTTATTAACAATTTTTTTAATTTTTCATGAGTATTAATATTCTCTGATTTCTTTTTAAGTTCTGGAAAGATTAATTCTACAGCATCTAGGATACAGTCCTTTACAAACTTTCTTTCAGAAAATGTTTTAAAATTTCTACTTTTCTTAATAAGAAATGATGTAATTTGCCTTCATCTAATTTGCTGACTTGTTTACACTTTTTACGAGACATGTTTTTTTCCTCAAAAGTTTTGGTGTAATGAGAATGTTTTATATAAGTAGTGTTCTTTATTAACTGAAATATTTTTCAGATATATATGGCCCATTGATTTATTATTTCTTTCTATAAAAATATGCATTGATCAATTTCTATTGTAATATTATCTTATTCAGTACAGCTACCATAATAATAAAAAAGACAAAATAATAATAATAAAACAAAGTAATATTCTGTTTTGGTTTTTGTAAACATACAGTTTGTCTGTATAAATCATTATAAAAACATAAAATGCCTCAACATCATAGATTAAATCTGTAGTCAGATAGTCCATGCAATATGGTTGAATTTATTGGAATATTACACAATTGATAGAATGAACTAGAACTATTGTAAAGGTTGGATATAATTGAGAAAATATATATTGTATTTATTTAACTTTTAATTTAATATTTGATGTACAAATGTGAGTGTTTAAATAGAAGTTGTAAATACATTTTTAATAATGTCTGGGGACCTGTATAATGTGCCAGAATTGACCTTAGAATTGGTACCCCATCTCTGGTCTAAGATATTTGAGAGACTTTTTTTTCTATATTAATTTTCTTTAAAACATTCTACAATATGTTGTTTATTCTTCAATTTAAACCTGATTTATTCAGGAGACTTGTAAGATACAACATTAATAGAATAAAATAAGATTGTATACAAACCCACAATATAAGAATGTCTGGTAATATATCATCTATTGATCCATACCATGCAATGGTGCTGTTTCTATGCTAAAGCACATAAATATGCTGTTTACAAGACCACTCATAGATCTTATGGCCTGTAAACTGTTCAAACACTAAGATGTTGGTGTGCACCTTTACCCCAATATCTCTAGCATGTTGAACATTATTAGTGATGAGTATGCAACACTTTCTATAGACATTACTCTTGACTATTGTACAGCATATGATATGAAGGTTTCTGTAGTTGTAATGATGAAAAGTATATTAGAACGGAGTTGTTGTTTTTTCTTAAATGTATTGCAATTGATGTAAGTTAGTAAAAATTGTAACAAATTGTCAAACACCCCTACTTTCATTGTCAGGAGTCAGAATTCACTAAATGAGGAGTGTAAATCATGATTTGGCAAAGTTCACGATCAAGTTGCGCACTTTCTGAGACTTTTTCAAGATCAAAACAGTTCAATGGCAGACAACCATTCGGCATTGTAGTTTTGAAATTTACCTGCTACAGAAGCAGATGTGGTGGCTTTCCTTCAACCCCCCAAAAAAGAAATATTTTACCTACCCAGAAAAACTGTCTTTGTGATGGTTTAATGAAATTAAGGCGTTGTCAAACATCTGAAATGGAATGTCAATCATGTCAATGTTGACGAAGATGGTCCATTCACTCATGGAATGGGCTTTGAGGGCTGCCGAATCGCTTTTTCACAAGCAGTATGGCTAATTGATTCTTGAAGCCAGGATCAGATTACAGTGAAGCATATTAGAGCTGAGTTGGAAAGGTATCAAAATGCTGTAAGGAATATGATGGCAGGTCTTAGAGAGGTCTGTCGAGAAAGCCTTGTTGTTTCTCAATAAAAAAATAACAAAAAGTTTCTTCAAAAACAATAAAAAAGACTTGGAACAACAACAACAAAAAAGTTTCTTTAAAAAAAAAAAAGACCAGACAAAAGGAAATTTTTGTTTTTTTTTAAAAAAAAGACAAAATATTTTAAAAAGCTACACACACACACCCATTATTTTATTTTTAAGAAATATACATTAAACCGGTTACAAAAAAAAAAAGCAACAACAACAACAACAACACAAAAAAATCAAAATCAAGCAAATCCAAAAATTAAAAATATAAATCAACAAAATTTCAAAACAGCCCGGTAACATTATATCTATTTGTTTTTCACTAGCAACAGCGCCATAGAGCGGTATGGGTAATTAGATGGTGTATTACTGAATGTCTTCATACTAATGTAATCATACAAAATACTCTTTACTGACTTTGAATGCATGTGTGACAGTTTTTATACTTGCTGAAGTCACTGAATATTATTAGAAAGATTAAGTGATAAATGGATGAAGTAAAGGATTCTTTTTATATATAATGTTGTGTTTTATAAACAAAAATAAAGGAAAATAATATGTAAGCATATTTTTGGGAGAAATAATTAAATGTGAGTTAATTTTTAATTAACAGTTGTAGCTTTTTATAAATGAGAACAATTACCAAAAATATGTGTTCATGTTATGTGTACTTTTATCAAAATAATACTACAATTGTCAGATGGCTAAAAACTGTTGAACCTTTATTTAACACATAGTATCAAAAGCTATATGTGGATAAGTTGTAGTAGATTCTTCCCTGAACTGTAAAAGGACATGTTTTGGTTAAAAATTTAAATAACAAGTAATAAACTAGTAACAACAACAACAAAAAAGAAAAATGAACCTTTTCACTGATAAATCATGTGAACATTTCAAAGAAAGACTAGAAAGAAGTCTGCGTTACTGTTGTTCAGCCACCATATTTTCCAGAAGATAAATCCAGATGGGACAAAAATAGTTTTGGTAATATTCATCTCATTCTCATGACAATTTTTATTTTTGTTTTTGTCATGACCCTGGGTGTGAGATCTTGTCTTTGCATCCACTTATTGCAGCTAGTGATTGACATTGAAATATTAGAAACTCCTGTTTTTGAGGTCAGTGTAGGCAGACTTTTTATCAGAATGGATGATTGAGGCAGGCAAGTTTTCTCTCAATAATAGAAAAAAGGGACAACCAGTCTTGATGTGGCATGCAGAAGTAGCAGAATGCCCTGAAAAGATATTAAGGGGCAGATTCGGTACAGTGTATTGTGGAGATGGCAGTTGGAGATATGCCTTTATTGAGCATGATGGTAGACATGGTTGTATTTGTCAGCACCAATGTTTCAGCTTTTTTCCCCAGTAAGTACCAAAAATTAGACACTGATCCATATGTTTGAACAGCTGCTGGAGATCTCCCTTATTAAATTTAATATAGCAGTTGCGAATTTGACCAGTAAGTGCTATTGGCCTATTCATGTTGATGACACATAAAACCTTATTACCTATAAGTTTGATTGAGTTCTGGAAGATTTGCTTTTGCAATGGATCATGAAACTCCACTATCATGTATTTAGCAGTTTAAAGATATGAGTCCATACTTTTTTCTTTGTGAGCTCATTGCAAAATTATTCCACTGGGAAATTAAACAGTTCACAGTTTAGGTTTGTTACTGCTAGGATTAATGTTTTGTCACTAATATAGTTTAGGAAAGATCTGTGGAGTTGGGATGGTATTGTAGCATTAAATTTGCAGACTAAATTGTTTATAGCTTGTTGGTCCAATCTCACAAGGGGCTTCCTGTAGGCTCCATTTGGGAAGGTTATAACATCTTCGTATATGTTAAATATGTCTTTACTATTCTGTGGATCCATTATTGTTTCAGAGCTGGGCCTATTGATTTCTATCTGTAGAGCACTAGCATATGATACTTTACTAGCTATATTAATGTTAGGCAGAATTTGGAAAGGATGTGGGCCAGAAATCAAAAGGCCTCCATCACTAGGACAGTTATTTTCTATCTTAGAATTAATTGGAATTTTTCTTTTACTATTATTTAAAATGTTATTTGAAATTTTTACTCTTATTTATTTTTAATTCTGGAAATTCCTCCACCAGCACAATCTCTTCCATGTCTTTAAACCTGTTTGTATTATCTTGAAATTCCAGGATATGGTCTAAAAGAGGTGGCTTCATATTATTAGTCTTGTTCTCATTCATGGAATTGGTGTTTACTGTTGTTTTCCTTAGTCCAAGTTGGGTTTCTGATAGATTGCAAGCTTTTTTAACGTTATTTCTCTGTACTGAAGGAATTACTTCCATTTTAATGATCCTCTCTGACTTCTCAGTTTTTCTTATTTTTTTGTGAAACATGGGGGGGGGATATATTCCTAATGAGTTGCTTTTTGTTTATTTCTATGTTTTCATACATAGGACTAGCTATTTCTATTGTTTTGTTTCATTAGGAAATTATGAGTTTGCTTGATCATGCAAATGGCTGTTGGTTCTTGTTCTGTAATATCCACATAGCTATTTAAATTGCTGCTGAATCTCTCTTCCAGATTGTCAGCTGACATCATCCTTGAGTTAAAAGGAAGAATGGTTTTTTACAAAAAAAACCTTTTGGTTTTTAAATAAAATAACACTTGTATTAGGTAAAAATTATCAAATTTAGCACTAGAACTACAGTGAACTGTTCAGGACTGCACCCTCTAGTGAACAAGCACATTATACATAACAGACATACTCGCAAAACATTACTTGTTTCATTTATTACTTAGTAAGACTAGTAGTGGTTTGTCAGACAGTAACAAATACTTTTTCAAAATCTTAATCATAATATGCATATAAAAACTTAAGAATTATACAAAAGTAATTATTTTAGAATAATTAACTTTTAATAATTTAAGTTTATATATTTCAGGCTTCTAGTTACTTTTCACTATTATAATAAATAAAGCATATTTTCATTCTTGATAGTGTAAAGATGAAGGTTGGTATAAAAATAATAATTAATATAAGGTTTTGTGGGGGTAATTTAATAAGGCAAGTTAAATGTAAGTTTGAGATATATCTATATGCATGAATATTTTAGAGAAATCAAAATTGACTAGAAGGATGAATCATAATTCAGTTTATGATATTTAAAATTTTTTAATTTATATGTACAAAGAACATGATGATGCATTGAAATTAAAGTGATCTGATGTAAAACACCCTTTCAATAAACATGATGAAACTGATATAGTGAAATATTTATTCACCATGCTTGACTTCTTGTCAACATGTGTCATATGGTTTATGATGCTCATGAAAGTGAAGTAATTCATTAGCAATATTCAATAAACATGGGGAAATAGAAGTTTTGGATGCATATAGAAAATGGACAAATTTTAAGTTATCTATGTCATATTAGCACTGAATTTTAATTGTTATTAAATAATGAACTATGTTTTCTTTTATAGATACATTGTAATGAATACTTGAAAATATTAATTATTTTAAAAAATTGGGGAGGAAATATTAAATCTGTCATATTTTACAAGGGATCATGCTGTTAGTATTTGATTAGATGATATGTTGAAATCAATATCAAAAGCTAATAAAAAAATTAAAATAGACAATCTCATCTTGATAGAGGCAACTTGAGGCAGAAGTCATTACATTTTAATAAGTTCTAATAAATAATATAAAAAAGTAATGTAGACAAAATCTCAAAAAACAGCAGCAGAATAAATTATTCATATGAGTCATATATAATTAGCCACTCATATTTTTAAAAATAATCTCATATAAGCAAAGCAGGATTAAATGTGATTGAACATTCACTGAATGTAAGTTCTGAAAAAAATCTTAAAATATATAGCTATTGTAAATCATAAACGCCATTTTTTGTCAAAATGAAACTTAACAGACTCAAATAATGATCCCCTCATAGAACCAAACAATCCTGAAAAAACTTCATAAAAAAGATATACAATATATTTATTAACAAATAAGAAATGCAAGCAATAATCATCATATTACTATTAAGTTATCACATGTCACACATAACTATTAGACATTTAGACTAAGTAATCATGTTATCCATTGCTGGTGTAATAAGTGGTGCTGATGGCATGATTTCCTAAATAAGTAGACATGATAAAACAATCTATAAATTATATTCAACTTACAAGACTTTTATTGACCTTCCATCTATTAACTGTTACTGTAAATACTAACTATTTGTCAGAAGGTTGTACATTAATCTTATGGGTATCAACCAAAATTGAAAAACAAGGGCTTTGAACCTATCATTAACAGATTTTCAATGATATGGATTGCTGAGGTGTTGCGGAATGGAGAAGATTGAAGCCTGTTCATTAAAGTTTGAAGTTTGTCTATGTTAATATAAATCAACCACTGATTTTATATATGTATAGGAGATGATGATTTGGATCAAATGATGAGTATGAGTTTAGCATGAAATACATATATTGGAGATCATTTATCTTTTTTACGTGTGTGTGGTCATAGATATTAGTTGTATAGGGTGGAATGAATGTATGACGGGAGTTTGAATGTCGTGTTCAAATCCCTCCTAATAGTTAATCATATAACAGTTTTGTAGAAATCGAACTGTTATGTGAAATGTAAATTATTATTATGTCTTAAGACCATTATTGTTAATCTGTTAAATATTATTAAATAATATCTGATCAAACCGAAATCTGAGTAAATATAAACACTCATTTATTTCATGGCATGCTTGAAGAAGTCAACAGTGCTTGTCCTCAACTTTGTCACTGCAATAAATTATTCAGGATTAGAAGTATTGGTAACAATTACGTAAACAGTCAAGCGTTGTTAGTCGAGAGGTCATCACACCCGCCTTCCAAGCAAGTACAGTAGTTGGTTGCAGACGGGTGTGGGTCGCGTCCCGGCCGATGCTATGACATATGAAAAAAGAAAAAAAACAATGAGTTGGAACGATTTAGTAATCGTCAATAGAGAGACTCTCCTTTTTTTTTTTAGTTTTATTTTGTTGATTTAGAATTGTTTGGTCTGTCTCTATATTTGCTAAATATAGTGCTTAAGGAAAAATAAAATAAAATTTTCCAGCAATTGAGGCCCGAAGGCAGATTGTGCTGTATTCTGATTGCAGATCGAGACTGCCATTCAATGACAATCTTTCTGTGTTACCTAATACTGTAATTGTTTTTTTATAAAATTTTGATTATGACATCTATCAAAACAAAATCCCCATGAAGTTTACAAATTTAGCTGCTTGAATAAGTATTTGTTTATATTATATGTATAACTAAATATATATATATATATAAAATAATTCTAGACGTAACAAATCGTCTGGCATCAAAATAAACAAGCGCGGGAAAACAATCGGTTTGTAACAAAATCACCAAAAGAGAAAAAAAAACATTCAAAAGCAAAAACAGAAACACGGGTAAGGTTTGTTATTTTTTCATTCATTAAAAATTCATATATTTGGTTTAATTGAAATAATTTAAAATGGCAAATATTTCTCTACTTATCGTCACTATTTAAATGTTTACTAAATATTTTCTACTAATTCAATTAAAGTATAACGTTAAAATAAATGGTTATTTCACTACTATGTATTTTATAAATATATCTTTATATTGCGAGGTTTGATCAAACATTTTTACTTTTTATTTTGAAGAAACTTAAAAAAAATATTCAAATGTTATATCCTTCCCTTCCACAATAAATGTGTTACACACAATTAAAAATAAATAAATGCCAGAAAATTAGAAGTCTTTGACGATTGGCTTCAGAAAATTATTAAAGATTAAATGGATGTAAAATAATAAACATTAAAGTACTTCACAGAAAGCAAGAACGAATAAACATCACAGAAGTAATTCAGTGACATTATTTCTAGGAAGTTCACAAGAAATTAGAATGGCAAAAACAGGAATCAAACAGATAATCTTATAAGTCATATATCACCATACTTTTTACTACAATTAGCAGTAAAGAAAGAAAATTAAAGGAAGGAAAGGTTATAAAAATATCAAAATAACTTGTATCTTTTTCATTTGCTAAATTCTGAAAGTTTTCATGAAATATAAAACGTATATATTAATTTGTGACCAAATTTGATATACGTTTAGAAAAAAGGTGGAAATAATTTAAAGTGACAATTGTTGTACAATATCGTTTTAAATGATTTAATTTAACATTCAAGATATAAATATGAATTAACATTTCTGAAAATAAAATATTTATCAGAATTAATATTTTATTTTTGAACATAAAATAAAACCAAGTTTACAACATGTTTCAATTAAAAAGGATATAAAGTAAAAAATAAAATAGTTTACATTTTTTTAAAAAAAATCTGCTCTGAAGTTAAATATATAATCCCAAATTAGCATCGAGTCCCCAAGCAGAGAAGACAAAACTTTTATGGATGAATTCTTCTAAAGAATAAAAAATTGTAAAGCATTAAGTAAGCAAGTTCCCTCTCTGTAAATATTTATAATTTATTTAAAGTGATTTTAAAATATGGTTTTTGGTCTTCATATTGAATGCATCTATATTTTTGATAGTTATTTGATTTTACACGTCTCATACATGTACGTACATACATACATACATACATATTCAAAACTATAAATACTTTAAATGATCAAAATATATACAATTAAAAATAATTTTGGTTTAAATTGATTATTTTTAATTTTATATATACATATTGGTAAAGGTTTACTGATGTGATGTGATATATTATGGCTTCTCCTTAAACGAAGTCAAGAATATCTCAGCAATTATGCCCAGATAAACCTGTTAGCCACTTTCTTTTACATTCCCCACTCTAAATTTACCCATAATCTGCTCTATCCCATTTCCACAACATAATTTTTGTCAACTCTATAACCTTTATATCTAAATCCCCCTTATCTTTTCCCAAACCCAGCATAAAAACCAATAATTCACTTTCTGTATAATCACTCTTTTCATATTTATTTTTTCACAACTTCATTATATGTACCCCTTCTGTTCTCAAACATTTACATTCAATTAACAAATGCCTAATATTTTCAATTTCTTCCTTACATAATTTACAAAATAAATCACCCATATGTTTCCATTTACATGTATATTCTTTTGTAGCTAAAGATCCCGTTCAAGCCTTAAACAATAAACTACTTTCCTTACTATTATCATATATTAACTCACACCTAATATTCTGTTTATTTCTATATATATTTAAACTCTTTTTACTCTCCATACTATTTCTCCATCTCTCTAACTCCCTAGTCTTTATTAATAAATTTATTCTTTTATCCCATTCCTTACTACTATAACACTCAATAATCCTCTTAACACAATCATCCAATCTTTTGTACAAATATATTGATATAAATTCTTTATCCAAATCTTTTGCATACCGCATTACCTTTCTCACCCATCTAGTTACCTGCCCTTTACTCATAACCCAGTTAAATACTATTTTAGCTATTCTTTTATTATCCATAAACTGCAATCTACCAAACATTTTCATTTTACTTTTTGCATCTCTCATATGAAAACTTGACTATCCCATTTCTCCTTGAATTGCCTCCCTTGCTGTCCATACTTCTGCATCCAATGCATGCCTTCCTACTTCCCTTTGAGCTTTTTCTAAATAATCTAATATCTTTTTACTAACATATAATGCATCATTACCATATGTTAACCCTGCTACTGCAACTCCTTTCCATATAATTCTAGCTACATCATATTTATTATGTGAAAAAACTATTAATTTCTTTATCAATCCCTTTCTTTTCTTTGCTTCATTTATCAATTTTTTCTCCCATTCATCCAAATAATTTTTCTGATTACTTAAAATAATTCCCAAATAACTATATCTATTCACCTATGTATGTTTGCCCTCTATTGTTAAAATTTAAACTATATTGTTTGAAAATCTTAGTGTATGCTATTATTATTTATTACAAATAAATTAAAATTTAATCAAATGTAAAAGATAATAAAAAAAAAACATTTTTAAAGAATTTGAATGTTGGATTAATTACACACATTAATTAAAAGAATTACTTTTAATTTCTTTGAAAGTTACGAATTTAAACTGTCTGCAACTTAAGAATTCAAAATAAAAAAAGGATATGCTTTGATTGTTTTATAATAATTAAAATACACATATACATCCACACAAAATAATAATAGTAAATGTTGTAAATAGGGATTTAATATTTAAACGTATGTATGTGTATGATTTTTCGCATATACATACGTAAGTTATATATATACGTGAAGATAAAAATACTTCGTTAATTTAAAATAATATTATACTTTAATAGCTGTGTTATTTTTTTTAAAACAACATGTAAACAAATCCTTTTAGATAGGAAGGTTAATTAATGAAGGAACTTTGCAGATAAACAAGATGATTAATTAAAAAGCAATCGAACTGCAAAGGGTAATCAGTCAATGTAAAACATTCTTAACTTTCAAAGAAATTAAAAGTAATTCTTTTAATTAATGTCGTATAATTAATCCAACATTCAAATTCTTTAAAAAGGTTTTTTTTTTATTATCTTTTACATTTGATTAAATTTTAATTTATTTGTAATATACAGTAATAGCATACACATAAGATTTTCAAACAATTTAGTTTAAATTTTAAACAATAGAGGGCAAATATACATAGACTTATTTTGTTTGTGTTGTATTTGAGTGAAATAGAAAGAGCAATAGAAAGATTAGGAAGAGGGATAGAGATACCGATAATAGGTAGTAAGGGAGTATATATTTTGTCAGGTCTTTTTTTTGCGGATGATATATTTTTGTGTGCAGAAAAAAGAGAAGATATGGAAGTTATGTTGAGGACATGTGCAAGGGTGTGTAAAGAGATGGGGATTAAATTTAGTGAAGAAAAATCAAATACAATGATGGTTAATACTGAGGAAAGAGAAGATGTAGAATTTTTATTGGGAGATATTAAGTTAAGTGTGGTGAATAGATATAGTTATTTGGGAATTATTTTAAGTAATCAGAAAAATTATTTGGATGAATGGGAGAAAAAATTGATAAATGAAGCAAAGAAGAGAAAGGGATTGATAAAGAAATTAACAGTATTTTCATATAATAAATATAATGTAGCTTGAATTATATGGAAAGGAGTTGCAGTAGCAGGGTTAACATATGGTAATGATGTATTATATGTTAGTAAAAAGATATTAGATTATTTAGAAAAAGCTCAAAGGGAAGTAGAAAGACATGCATTGGATGCAGAAGTATGGACAGCAAGGAAAGCAACTCAAGGAGAAATGGGATGGTCAAGTTTTCATATGAGAGATGCAAAAATTAAAATGAAAATGTTTGGTAGATTGCAGTTTATGGATAATAAAAGAATAGCTAAAATAGTATTTAATTGGGTTATGAGTAAAGGGCAGGTAACTAGATGGGTGAGAAAGGTAATGCGGTATGCAAAAGATTTGGATAAAGAATTTATATCAATATATTTGTACAAAAGATTGGATGATTGTGTTAAGAGGATTATTGAGTGTTATAGTAGTAAGGAATGAGATAAAAGAATATTCTTTATTAATAAAGACTAGGGAGTTAGAGAGATGGAGAAATAGTATGGAGAGTAAAAAGAGTTTAAATATATATAGAAATAAACAGAATATTAGGTGTGAGTTAATATATAATAATAGTAAGGAAAGTAGTTTATTGTTTAAGGCTTGAACAGGATCTTTAGCTACAAAAGAATATACATGTAAATGGAAAAATATGGGTGATTTATTTTGTAAATTATGTAAGGAAGAAATTGAAAATATTAGGCATTTGTTAATTGAATGTAAATGTTTGAAAACAGAAAGGGTACATATAATGAAGTTGTGGAAAAATAAATATGAAAAGAGTGATTATACAGAAAGTGAATTATTGGTTTTTATGCTGGGTTTGGGAAAAGATAAGGGGGATTTAGATATAAAGGTTATAGAGTTGACAAAAATTATGTTGTGGAAATGGGATAGAGCAGATTATGGGTAAATTTAGAGTGGGGAATGTAAAAGAAAGTGGCTAACAGGTTTATCTGGGCATAATTGCTGAGATATTCTTGTCTTCGTTTAAGGAGAAGCCATAATACATCATATCACATCACATCAGTAAACCTTTACCTACATATTATATATCAAGTTTTATGTAGTATTATAACATTATCATTCTTATTGCATTGCCAAATTTATAAAATATTAATATTTATGTTTTTCTTTAAAAAGCAATGTAAAAAGTAATAAAGAATATAAATTATATTAATATTATATCATGCTTTATAAAAAAAAAATATTGAAATTTAATTTCAAAGTTTTTAGTGACAGTTTTTCAGTGTTGTTAATAACATTTTAAAAAGTTGAAATTTCAAAATTCAGGTAGATTTTATTATATATTTACATCAACCCATGATACATTGTTCTAATCTTGAAATTCTGACAACATTCATATGCTATTCAGATATTCTAACTAAAATTATCAATGGGCTAAGAATTTTGTGAATAAACAATTGTTTTGTCATCTTTTTAAAAAAAACTGGTGACATTATCCAGGATGAATGAAATTATCAAAAAAAAAGATGTTTTCTTGTTATACATCTCTATATAAATTCAGAAACTAATATATAGTTATCTTTATGGTATTATTATAAGAACCACTTATTTTTAATTTAAATGATGTTGTAATTTTACTAAAATAATTTAAAGAGTCAGGTTTATTACACATTTGTTGAAAAATGATTAATGAATCAAGTTGGTGAGTGATTGGTATTAGATATTTGCAATATGCCAATATTATTGCATTTGAATCTAAAGGCTATCTGCATTTTAGAAATATTGGTACTCCAATTTTTGAAGTTTCCTTTATAATTTTACCTTTTTTAATTTGATTTTGATATAAATCTTCAGAAATTTGATAGAATGGGAGAATAAAGTTTCTGAATTCTATTAAAGACATATTTTGATTTTATGTCAGTAAATTGAAAAACTATATTAAATATAGTATAATTATAGACATTAAAATTTACTATCTTTATATGAATATTCAAACAATAGATTTTAGATAAATAAATAGGAGAAGACAGTATTGAAAAAATTCAAGTAATAGTATATTGTGACCATAAATAATCAAGAGTTGTTTCTTTATTATAATATAATTTTGGCCAATATTAATATTTTTTAACTTCATAGCATATATATGAAGTTTTTGTGAGCTTATTCATAAATATTAAAATAATTTTATAACATCCATTATATATTTACATGCTAATAAATATTTATAAGTCTAATGATTTTGTTATCTGAAAACAAAACAATCAATAAAATTCATATAATACAATTAATTATACTAATTTTAAAAAAATAATAATAATAAAAAGATTTTTTAAATAATGTTTTTATTTAAACAGCTGAATAAAAAGATAAAATAACAAAGCCATCTGAACTAAAAAACATGTATCATTTCATAAAAGTATTTAAGGCCATAAAAATTGAAAAGACTATCAAAAAAGCCTCAAATGCTTTTATGAAATGACACGTTTTTTAGTCAGATTACACTGTTATTTTTTTATTTTTTAGTCAGCTGCTTACATAAAAGCATTATTTAGCAAAAAAATCTTTTTAAAATTATTTAGTTTTACTTTTTAGTTATAAATCAAGCATATAATTTCAATTTAAATAAAATAATTTTTATCAGTTTTTTTTGTCTTTTTTATTGTTTTTTTTATTACTTTTTAGTTATAAATACAATGTATAATTTCAATTTAAACATATATAACATGTAGTGCTATGTTTTTAATATGTTCTTCACCAGTCTCTTTTAATCATCTTTTTTATTGTTTTTTTACTTTTTATTTATAATTCTATAAATATTACTATTGCTGCTCTTTCTGTATTAACTGTAATATATTAATAAATGTCTAAAGATTTTTTAGTTATAAATAAAACATATACTTTTAATTTAAATAAAATATTTTTATCTGTCTGTTTTAATCATCCTTTTTATTATATTTCTTGTTCTCTAACACAAGAGAGCACCTGCTGTCAATGATTTTGATAGTTTGATATGTTCATTTTGATTTTGGAAATAAAAAACTATATAATTCTTTAACCTTTTTTTACACATTTATTATTTTTTCATAAAATTGTTATGAAATATTAAATAAAATATTAATTATGTCATAAAAATAATTCATATTGTAGTAGAAAATATTTACTTTTAAATACTTAAGTAAATTAATATTAACAAATATTTACCCTATAAACATAATATTTCTATTGGCTCACTTGTTAAGGATTTTTCTTATAAAGAATAAGAATGTACATTCAGCTTCTAAATTGGACATGTTTTTTTTTCATTGTTACAATTTCAAAAATGTGGACATCTTGACTGAAACAAGTTAATATAAAAATATTTAATTAATAAGAAATAAATATATAAAATAAAAGTATTAAATCAATATATATATATAGCAATCAAAATAACTTTTTTAACAAATAAATAAAACATTTAGCAATTCAAAAATAATACAAAATGAATAGTTTATGTTTCATATTTTGTACTGGTTAAAAATTGTATAAATAAATTTTTAAAAAAAATCGAAGTATTTCTTATTAAACTTACAGCAACAAATTTATTAGCAAATGAAAAATACATTTAGTAATCTAACATAAATAAATCTTGTATCAAATTTTGTATTAATTAAATTCCATTTATAGCAATAAATATAAAATAAATGTATGGAATAAATCATGATCCAATGGATTTTGTTTCTTTTAAATGTCAACCTATATTTTTGCTTTATTAAAAAAATATTAATATTAATTGTATATTGATTCCTCTTTTTAATTCTTATAATTCACATGTACTAATTGTTGATTTTTTTTTAAATCTTTTGACAGTTTACTACAAATTGAAAAACAGATTTTTCTTTTGTTTGCAACTATCTATTAGAAGATTAGAAGTTTAAATACTTTTTTTGTTTTATTTATAAAATTCTACTAAAAGTCTTAACATTTTTTGAAATAATTGAAGTAGCAGAATATATTAAAAGCAAATAAATGTCAAATACATTTTCCCCTTTAAATTGTTATAATAAATTAATAATAAATTCATTTATTTTTAAACAATCTAATGATTGTAGATAATTAGTAGTGACCCCATTTTTCCATGCATTTATTTAATTAATAATAACTTGATTTTCTTTCAAGCAGTTGTTTACCACATATGTTATTATAAATTCAACAATAAAGATTTCTATCATTTAGTTGTTGTTGTTTTTTTATCATTGACATATATTATATGATTTCATGTGGTAATAGATTATTATATGGTATATAGAAAACACCTATACATGACAAACACTTATATATGTTAATGTCTTTTATAAGAACAATATAATAAAATCTTGTAAATATTAATGCCTAACCATTATTTTTAAATAACAAGAGAATATTCTCTTTAATTAATACCAGATGTATTATATAATAACAAATTAAGTCAACTACAATTTGTGAAAATGATATTAACTCTGTATTTCAGATATTTATAATAGTAACATAATTTTGGCATTATTTTATTTTCTAAGGTAAAGCCACTAAGAAAGCAGTTTTAATAACTTTAGGAAAGTTATGTTGTTAATGAAATATAAACAAATAATTACTTAGATTCTAATATAAATAAAAATATTTGCATGATCATATGATAAAATCTTCTGCAAGAAAAAGTAATAAAATCTTACTAATATTAATATCCACATCATTTTTTTAGCCAACAAAAGAATGTATATATTAGCATATTCAGAAATCAGTAACTTGTAAGGATAAAATTAAGGGCATTTCAAATATTCACATTAATAATGCACTTTTAGCATTACTTCATTTTTCAAGACAAAGCCATGAAGCATTCATTTTAATGACTTTTAAAAAAGTAAAATCATTAATTAAATGTAATCAAATAATAACATAGCTTTAATATAAATGGATATAAGTACCAGCATAATAAAACATTTTTTTCTATAATAATATGTTAAAGTTTTGTAAATGCTAAGTAATTCTAAAAGTGCATTATTATTTGTGAATTTTTGATATAATGAACACATACAAACACACACACATATATATATTGTAACAGAATTACCTTTTTGACTCATAATAAAATGTTTTAATTTACATTTTTATTATCGACACAACTGTCATGTCAAGCAAGAAGCCAATATAAATGAATTATTTAAGTCTATATTCCTGATCGAACACTGGGATTACCAATGTAATATTCCAGTATTATTTTTCCCGACCAGATGCTCCTTGGCTGCTGGATACTCCATTCATAAGAATGATTAATAAAACAACCCAGCTCTTGAAATATTTATAAAATTTATGAGATTTAATGTTACTGTACTAGATTGATACGTGTACCTTTTATTAGAATTAATGTCTACTTAATATTTAATAAGCGTTATGGGTAAATCATTCTAATTAGTATGGTGGAGAAAGAAAGACGAGATGTAAAGAGCTATTCATTCATAAATACTTTTTTATACAATACATTAAATACACACTAAAGATATAATATTTAAACATAAAATAAGAAATCATTAAAATAATACAGATTATATTTAATTTAACCCTTCACCCTGAATGATAATTGTTCTTAATTTATGTGTAGATATTCTAGAGCTTGGAGTTCCTTTCTCCACGTATTATTGGATAAAGAAAACTGCTAATTATTTGATTCACTAATATTTACAGTTGCAATTGCATTTTAATTTCTGTGGCCATTTTAAAAAAGTGTGTACACGTGTGATATATTTAAAGTTTAATTACCTAGGTTTTTCTGGACTTGGATGACTAATTAATTAACCATCATGTGGATTATTCCATTTCTTTTGGAGAGATGGAAATTCTTGGGATCCGGCTTGGATTCCTTCATGCAGCTTACTTCTGTCATATTCTTTGTGGTTTCAATTACAGGGAAGGTAAACCATCAGGCAGGCGCTATCTCTGCTATTACTTCATGGGGAAGATGACATTACACCCGAGGCGAGCGTGGATCAACTGGCATCTGTTTGTGGCCCCTTACCCCTGCATTCTCAATGCTTCAAATTCTGGTCTGTTTCATTCATATATAAAAAAACAGCTCTCAAACTAATCTGTGTCTCGGCTCAGCAGACTCTCAACTAGAACCCCTCCCGGCTCCTTTCCTTCATGACTTCTTACTGTCTTGTCCCAGAATCCTTTTCTTATCTTCTTTCATTTTTCATTGGAATGTCATTAATTACATTTCACACCCTTTATTTTACTTTCTCTCATAAAATACATAAATTTCCTTCTTGTTTTTTTTTTTTTTTTTACTTCCATAATATTTGTTTTTTGTTATTTTTTCATTTCTTTTTTCATAAAATAATTTTCTTATTTACACACTATCTTTCTTTCCTTTACATAGATATACATATATTTCAGACATCCCAATGTATAGTTTAAAGAGACGATCTTTATCTTTTTTATAAATCTATTTATTTTATTTATACCAACGATCGAATTTTATGATTGCTAATTCTATAATCATTAACCCCTCTTTTATTTACTTTTCCCTTTAAGACTTGATCATCAATTTTGATGATCCTATTTTAATATTCCCTTAAGTTTACTATTCTTAATTTTTTTAAAAAGTTGACTTTGGAAGGTGAAAGATAAGAATCTTGTTCCCTTACCTTCCTTCACTTTCTTTAATTACTATAATTGATTCTGCTTTTAATTGCATTCCTCAACTACACCATTTTGATTTTTTAATTGACACTATCTTAAAATAAATTTCTTTTCTTTCCTATGTTGTTTATCCAATTTCTATGTATTAATTTACATATAAAAACTCACATTTAATATTATGCGATATATATATGAAATGTACATGTGTAATCACAGTATGTGTGATCATTACAATATATATATATATAGTATCCTGCTAAATGGATGATAAAAAATAATTTTCCAAATATGTAAATTAAGCTTTTGTTTTATTTTCTCTATGTATAATGTTTATCTTCCTATTATTACAAATTACTCTAGCTTCATATTATCAATCATGAGCTTACTATTCTATTTGACAAGACCACAAACCTTTTAACATTAAACAACTATCAAAGTGTCCATTCAATGGCATAAGAATACCCAGATGTTTCTTCTTCCTTATTCAGTCTCTAGATATTCCCATGACTAACAATAATATTTAATAAACCTAAAGAGAATATTTACAATAAAATTTACTTTACTGTGAATTGATTAATAATATTCTACCATAACTTTAATGATTATCTATTTTCCGAAAAGTATTATTTTAATAATGTCATTGTTAATAATAATAAGAAGAAGGAGGAGGGGGGAGGAGATCTCAGGTTATCATTGTTTCTTAATTAATCATTTAGTTAACATGCTAGATGCAAAGAGGGATATTACTTAATCTATATGTAATGCATTAATCAAGAAAACTCTTAACTATCGTAATCATAAATAATACTATTTTACTATTTTATAATTATATGATCTTCAGTGACTCAGACCAAATAACCAATTTTACTTTGAATAAAATAATAATAATAAATTATATAATCAATAGCAATAATTAATCATCTGACTATTTGAAAAATGACATTCTTTTCGACATACAGAATACAATCTTCACTTATGTATGACTCATGTGATCATAGCAACTTAATACTAATCAATATATCTTTTTAAATATTTCACCTTTAAATAATTATTACATGTTGTCTTTTTATTATGTTGATTGTTATGCAAGATTTAAATTTTATAACTCAAACTAATTTGTATATATAATTATGTACCATTAACAATCTAGGAATGCGATGTAGTGATAATAACTCAGAATAAGGAAACATCATTATATGTATTTAACCAAATTAATAAACATTAAAATTTATTATCAAATTATTTACAAACTTTATGACTTTTTTTTTCAATTAATAAATAATTTTATAAACAACAAATTTAAACAATAGAACAATATAACATAAAATTATTAACAAAATAAAACTATTCCTATTATACAGTATTATTAATTATATCTTTATCAAATAAATATTTGATTATAATAATAGAATGTTTTATAAAATTATATATTCCATCATTATTCTCATTATAAAATATAAATGTTTATATTAATTTCCTTTTAATAATTTACTGTCTATAATATGTATATTATGACTAAAATTTGCAATTATTACTAACGTTTTTTTAAACAAATGTAATCTATAATAATAATTTGACCATTTTAAATTTATATGAGGATTTAATGAGTATATATATTTAAAATTTAAAAATAATTTCATATCATTAACACTAATAACACCTTTTTTGTGTTACGATATTTATTCTTTTGATCTCTAATATTTTATACAAAAAAGTAATTATTAATTATTGAACTATTTGTTTTGTACTTACTCCGAATCTTTAATAACAATTTTATTAACTTAACTATTTTCAGACCTTCAGAAATTTTATATCCCACATTTTCAGATACCTAAAACATTACCAAATTCTTGCCTAAATAATTGCTTCCATAACAAATAATAATTATCTATTCAACTTAACTGTTAACTTTACATGTCAATGCTGATAAGATCATGCATCCATATATTCACTTAATATCTTCCTCATAGCTTTTATTAATAAGCTCTTGTTAATTCAAATAAAATCTTCTTCTTTAGGAACCTAGGCATTACCCTCATCATCAAAGTTATCATCCATTAAGATAAACTAAATTTCTAACTTCATAATATTATTCTGAGCCTTGGATCTGAGAGCACTGCACTTAGATCTTACTAGTGAGTTTTGCCTGTTTTAATAACAGTTACAAGTAAGCATAAGAAAAGGTGATCATGTGATGTTTATCAGCTTAAAACCAATCCTGTCTAATAGGATAGTGGTGGCTATGGTTATTAAAGAACCAAACACACCAAAAGGTATAGGTACTGAACTGAGTTCAGACCTTTATGACTATATAAGCTAATGAGTTTGGATTGAAAATATTAAGGTGTTTTCAATTTAAGATTTATAGTTTTGTAGTTAAGAAGAGATAAAAGATGGCTACTGGAGGGTTGCATTAGATCCTAAGATCTAGGTGCAGTGCTCTCAGATCCAAGGTTCCTCACTGACGAAGGTCACAAGCCAGAAACTAGTCTGGGGATATTGGATGAGTAGGCACTAGATGAGGATTTTATGCACAAGCCTTCTGGCATCCATTGATTACTCTATCTTGCAGTGAGTGGCAATATCTATAGTGAGTTTTGCCTGTTTTAATAAGTTATAAGCAAGCATAAGAAAAGGGTGATCATGTGATGTTTATTGACTTATAATATTAGTAATAAATCAAGAGAAGAAGAAAAAAATACAACTATTAGAATCTGTATTCTTTATATAAAATAAACTACAGACAATATTGAGGAAATTTTTAACTGATATAAGAACAGCATATACTACTAACCAAAAAATTGATAACATTCTAATTCAAACCTAAGATCTTAATCACTTTTGAATCACATGGAGTTTATAAAATTTCATGGGAAGTTTTTGAGCTTTCTTATGATGATATGAAAAATTATTGCAATAGCACTTGATGAAGTGAACATGCTAATGTAATTAAGCAGCACCTATTATAATTGGAACTTTTATTCCATGCTATGGATACAAATCATAACATTGATTTTTTTAATATCAGAATTCTATCTAGATGTGATGCTTTCCATCCTTGTAAGATCAGGGAAAACATTAAAATTCTTAAGAGGTCAAATTTTATCAATGAACACGATGATACATATAAACTAATTTCTATGTGGATGAAATTTTTAAAACATTAATGTAAATTGCTTCTGATTTTTTGTTCTCTCACTTTCATATTTTTAAATTTTTTTACTTGTTTTTTATTGGTGGAATTTCCAATCTTATTACACATCAATGCTTACAGAACTTCTACACCCATTTCTTATATTTATTACTGAGTTGATGGACAATGTGATACAGTCAAAATATTTGTATATTAATACTACATTTATATACAGATGAACCTTGTATGTGATTTAGATCTGTAATCCATGAAGTCTTCATTTTAACATATATATATATTGTAACGGGCACAGACATCATTACATTGTTTTTTTTATTAGTAAACATAAAAAAAAAAATAAAAGTTCGCCAATAAAAACTTCTTTTTTAAGAATTAAAAATATAAAAAAATCATCTTAAACTCGCATATATATAAAATCGCACAAATAAATAATTATTAAAATAAAACTTTATTAAAGAAAAAGTATTTTAAAACTAAATTTTCAGAAAAGATTTAGAGATAAAAATATATGTTTAAGTTTGAAAACAGATTAATTAATCTTTTGTAAAATGGAAATGATTATTTTAATTAGTAAACTAGCCTTGGGCATCTAAAATGTATAAGCAACGGTCAGATAGGAAAACAATAGGAACAGAATGGCCAATGAAAGAAATCCATCAGGGAATCGGACCTCAATGGAAGGATCATCATCAAAGATGACGTAACGTCCATTCGATCCTAAAGTTATGTATAAAAGAAAAAATTTGAAAATAAAAAGTTATTTGGTTTAATTAATTAGGAGGAGATGTGACTATATGTGTTAGTGTGGAGTTAAAGGAGAAGGGATTGAAAAGACGCACTCTTCAATCCCTTCAGTTGTTAAAAAAAAGAAATGAAACATCGCTTTTCTTATACTGAGGACAACAGGATCATCGGGGGATTTAATGTGGATTCCAAATGGCAAGCAATGGATAAAAGGAATGTTTTGAAATTGTAAGAACTTTTTGAACTCTCAGCTTTAAATATAAATAATTTATGAACATTTCTAAACAAAAGAACTCTAAATACTAAACTTTTCAATATTTATAAATATAAGAATTTCCTATCTGACTAAAGTAGTTAAAATGTTATTTGATGTATTTCTTTTGTAAAATCATTTCCATTTATATTTTTTTTTTTGTTCTTTAAGTTTTATTATGATTTCTGTCTTCCGATAAATTAAAATATATCAATGATAAACTTAAGTCGGGCGTGAATGGCTGTATAGATTGTAAAGTTATATTAGGGGAGGGTAATCTTAGGTTATTCATGTCGTTGTTGAATTGGGTCAATGGATTGGATATATTGATGTAGTTAGTAGATGTAATGCAAGATTCACTACGGGCAGAATTGCTTGTATATGCCGCACACTTCCTCTTGCCTAGGAAATGCGATCGTAAGTTGGCAAAATGACCGCAGTCTGTTTCTATGGAGTTTTTTTTATTGTTCTTCTCGTTAGATAGATGTAATATTCCTATCTGATGAGAGTCAATGTCTTATCTTAACCTATTTTGTGTTGCCGTATTCGTATTACATTGAATACATCGATATATCAGATGGATTGACGCCAGGTTGACTGCGAACTTTTAGCCTAAGGTTAAATGGGGATAGAATGTTTTATCTTCAAATGCAAATCTATGTAGTCTATTCATACTCGACACTAAATAAAAATGCATTAAATTTAAGTTGTTTATAGATGCTTGCATGGATTCGTTACCGGCTAATTATGTTTTTGGTTTTCATATTCGGTCAAAATATATATAGACATTCGGTAAATACTGATACCTTACAGTGAGTATCTAAAATGTATTTATTCGGATGTCTTTTAAGTTATTGGTGCCACTGCAGTATCTTACGATGAATAGCAATGGGTTTTTTGTATTCCCTATGCAATTGACGGTATCAATGATTTTGTATTTTGATCGTTTATGTTTATTTTGAAATGTTTTAGCCGTGTAATCTATATAACCAATCTATACTCAACATTTATAAACAACTTTTATAAATCCCTCGGTGCGAACTTATAATAGCATAAAAATTAAAATGTAAATCTAAATTCTAAAATCAAGTTAAAACCCAAAGTAAAAGTTATTCTAAAATAATGTTAAATTTTATATATATGTCCGTAAATAAATGTTTGTATGTTAATTACTGGCAGTGGCTTATTTTATTTATTTTTTAATATTGAAATATAATTAGATAAGATATTATATTATTAAATCTCTGCTACTCCCTGAGCTAGTGACATGGGCTAATGACCGGATATCAAAATATATAAATAAAGTAAAAAAAAAATATTTTTTTTGACTTACATATCTGCCTACTTTATAAATTTTTCTAGGTTCAAATGCCTAGATGGCACCCGGTAGTGCAGATTACGTTAAGTGTTATTCTCCGGATCGTTATAATATATATATAGTAATGGGATGGAAATATTCAGGGGATTACATGGAATGGTGAGGTCATCTCCCCCAATTTAAATATTAAATATAATGTATATTATAAAATAATGAATGCAAGAAAATGTAATGAGCATGAGATGTCATGAATCACTCCATGAGATCATTCTGAAAGATGAGCACAACTAACTATCTTAAGTATATGCATAATTAACTATAACTTTACCAGAATTAAAAATAAGTATAAGTCATTCATCATCATGAATGATTAACAATCTAAATAGATCAACAGTCAATCTGGTGACAGGATTTTAACTGGATCTACTGTCGACCAGGTTAACTATTTAGTTTTTGCCAACTTGGGCAATTATTTAAACATTAATTTGGATGCACAATCTTAAGTGCTAATTTATAGAAATAAATAATAACAAAAATAATTCTGGGATATTAAAACATACTGATCATCATCAATGTTCTGGCCATTTGGTACCATTGATGTACTGGCCAACTATAAATGTAATGTTTAATAAAGACTAAACTTAACTAGAATGTTGTGCATGAATATCAAATAATATTCTCTTTGCACTAATCCAGAATGATCATCAACTGGGTGCCCATGCATTAAATATATACACCTTTCATATAAGACTGTTATGCATGAATCTAGCTCAAAGAACACAAGCTCGATAACTGTTATTGAGAACAAGAGATGATGCATTACATAATATTCTAAACTATCTAGAATTAAGTTCAGTGGAAGAATTTTAATAATATAAGTTTATTAATAACAATAGTAAAAAATGACATTAATGTCTGCAGAATTTGGTATATACATATAAGTCTTCTGATTTTGATTAATATACAAAATTCAAGTTGTTATATTGTGATTCAAATATATGTTCCACTATGAAACATCTGCACACAGACATGCAGTATAATTTCTGGACATAATTGAATCATCATATAAAAATAAAATAAATTTTAAGGTATTATATTTTAATGATATAGATAATTCATACTAGGTTCACATAAAACACATATATATCATTTAACAAATGCATGGTATAATAATTGATTAACATATTTGAATTGTCTTATAAAAATAAAATAAATTTTACCTTATCACATTTTAATGATACAGATACCTCATATCAGGTTTACACCAAACCATCTAGATTTATCATCACACATACATGCAGTATAATAATTTACTAGCATATTTGAATTGTCATAAACTTATAAATGAAATTCTTTTTTATAATACATAATTACTGATATATTTAACATATATGTGTGTACACTTCGAAATATATGTGCACATTGATGTTTATATTTTGATATTTTATTAAAATAATAAAATTATTAACAATATCTTCTTTCATAATTAATGCAATTTGGAAATTATACATAAAATTCACACATACATGTGTATATAAAAAAATACAGATAATGTGAAATAAAATTATTATTAATTAGCCTTTCTTTTATAGTCAGTAATTTTTTTTCCTTCTTTTAAAAAATATATTACCCTTTAATAGGTTACTGTTGATTGAGTAATTATAAACATCTTTAGAATACTCTAGTAAGTTTCTTTTACTGGAATCTACTTTTTCTTTAAAAAAAATATCAATCATCCGTGAATTAATTCTTCAAATCAAACAAAAATTATTTACTTGTCTTACTTTTTTAAATGTCTCTTTTTTCATTAATTATTTAAAATATTGTTATTTCCATATATGTGTGATTTTTAAAAATGTCATTTTAAATGAATTATTTAAATAACTCACTAGGTTCACTTTATATACATATGATGTGAAACATTTATTTGTGATTCTTTGCATAGAAACAAAGCAGCATACATATACCAATTCTTCAGTAAAATGATGGATTCTCTTGGTGAGTATCACCATCAGGATAGGTATAGTCCAAGTAACTGTTGCCTTCAATTGGCTCCACTTAGACTTCAGGCCATCTTGTAATATTATGCCAGCTATGGAGAACACAGAGAATTTGGGTCTTCCTTTTATGTGAACCCAAATTCCAGCATAGTGAACTAATAGCAGCCACTGCCTTTAACTACTCATCTTCATGATAGCTTTGTATAACACTGGAAACCAACTCTCTCTAATCTTTTTATCAACTGTTTTTATAGCTAGGGTGGAATGGAAAAATGTATTAACTCAATAATGTTTTTCCTATCTTTATCAATCTCTTCAGTTTACTTGAATCCTTTTTAAAAGCAATTTTGGAATTTTATCAGTAAAATCTACAAGCTTTAATTACAAAAAAGTTTTCTAAAATAGACAGTAGACATTTTACCAAAAATGTTATACAACTTTAATTTTAAAAAAAAAAAAAACATTCTAAAATAGATATGGGAATTTTTACAATTTTCAGTACATCTATTTTAATATAAATCATGTTGTTTTAATTTCAAATCAGAATTCAATAAAAATATTAATTAGATTTTTTTTAAAATGTCTATTTTATAATAAAATTTTATTTTAAATTCAAAATTATTTAATTCATAGTCTACTTGTAAAAAATATATACCAAAAAATTTGACTTTGTTTATTTACTTTTTTTTCAAATTTATATATTATAATGGTCAATAAAAGTAAACCCTTACTCTATCTGCTATATAGGCTGCCACTAGGCTATTGGAACATAGAAAATTTATATAGTAGACAGATATTTCTTTGTAAGATTACATTTTTAATCAACCAATATGCCCCAGTTACTAGTTCATGGAGTAGCTGAGATTTATACATATAAACTTTTAAACACATTTTTAATAAAGGATAAAATTAAATAAGCCACTACCAATAATAATCACAAAATCATTTATTTATGCACATATATAAATTTGAGGAATAAGTATTTAATATTGCTTTAGTTTTGTTTTTATTATAATAATTTAAACTCAAGTTCTGTTATTTTAACAAGTTTGCACAGATGAACAGTTTATATAATTGAATATTTTAGAATGTTGAGCATAGATAGGCTACATAGACTATGCAATTAAGATATTCAAAAAATTTAACTCCAGGCTAAAAGTTTGCAGTTACACGAATGCTAGATTCCTGATATACAGACATAGCCAATGCAACATGAAAATGTTAACATAAAACCATGCTGACAGGAATGCACATCTGCAGCATGATATTATTTAAAAGAAATGCTCATCCAGTACAGGAATGTGTATCTGTCTGGTGAGAGAAGCATATATATAAAATATTGAAAAGGGAATGATTCATATGGAGGGAGAGTGGTTCTTACCATCTTATAGTTCTTATCCATAGAGCAAAAGGATATCAATGGTGTGGGAAGTACATCCATGTCCATTGCAATGTGATGGCTACACTTCTGGGCCATGCATTCATTTGGGATTGGTGCCCTGTATGCTAACACTTCATATCACATTGATATAAATGCCATACACCCCTCCACCAACCTTGATTCAACTACAAAACCATCTAAAATTAATCCAACATGACCTTACCCAAACTTAATGGTTCTATGCAGTCATCTACACCCAACTATATATTTAATAATTTAGTTAATAAACACACAAAAAATGGAAATGATTGAATCAAATGTTATACATAAAAAATATTAATAATGGGTTTATAGTTCTTTTGATAGTCAGATAAGAGTTCATTTAGAAGTTACTGTTAGGTTACTAATTGAAAGTTTGTTTAAAATATCTAAAAGTTCATATTGGATATCAGTTTATACTTCCCATTTAATCTTGATGACTGCTCTGGATTTCAGTAGGTGTCTAGAGATCCTTGGTTATGTCATTTTTCTATTGCTTTCTTTGGACATATTTTGCTATATATCATCCTTTTAGGAACTATAAATTTGGAGGCCACTTCAGCTGGTGCATAATGGGAAACTACTTTATTGTTTGATCCTTATATTGCAGGAGTCCACAATGCAGCTGCAGTTCAAGCATCAATAATCAATTCATTTTTCTAAATTAGTGAAAAGAAAAGTTTAGTCCTAATAATTTGATATTTTCATCTTTTATAACTTCTGGCCTCTCTTATCAGGGATTCTCCAGATCGATCATACATGACATTTTTTTTATTGTTTCTGATGTTTTCCTTTCTGGCCTATGCATGGCTTGGTGCTTGCATTGGTCAATCTGCTTCAAGCAGGAAACACAATCTTTAATTTTTATCTCTTATCTGACCTTTCAATCATTTAAGTGCCCCAAGAGCTAGTTTGTTTTAAATATATAGAACAATCACTTCCATTTTAAGATTCAAACATGATTTTTCAATTGAAACTAATTAACATTTTTTTTCATTACTTTTAAACAATAATGCCAATCTTTATTTTTAGATATTTATTTTGACTAGCTTTTATCTGTTACTTTTAAATAATTTTTCTTTAAGTTTTCCATCTATGTGATAATATATATGTTAAAATAACTTTACATTTTTTAATAAGTCACTTTTACTTATGATTATTTTCCTCTTTTATTTTAATTTTAAAATAATGTAACAGCATATGTATATTATTACAATATATTTCCGCACACACACAACTATGTTGCTGTATGCCATGAAATCCATATGGTTACAATATATATTGCAACATTAAAGCTCTATCTTAACAAAGCCAATCTGTTATTAAGACAACATTACAGTGTCAGTATTGCATTGACAACTTTATTGGGTTAAGTTTGTGAACTATGGTAATGTAATTTAAAAATAATAATTGATTATAATTTATGGATTAATATACATATATATAATACTTAATTGACTATATTATAAATATGAAAATATGAAAATTTAAAAATATAATAAATAATAAAGAAATTAAAATAAAATATTTAACATATATATATATGTTAAATATTTTATTTTAATTTCTTTATTATTTATTATATATATTATTGTTTAATAGAAAAAATCTTGTTTAGCCTCAGGAGAATTGTCAATTAGTAGTAATTAATAGTTTTCTGATAACATCAAAAGGCAAAATTTATATCTGTTTAGATGGATATAATCTTATTTCTATTATTTATTATAATAACAATTTATGAAAATATTTAACATATATATATATTGTAACCTAAATTATTAAGAAGAGAGAGGGGTGAAGTTGAAGAAAGGAAAGAAAACAAGAGAGAGAAATTGAGAAATGAAAAAAAGAGAGAGAGAAATAATTAGACTGAAGAAAAGAGACCAACTGAGAAATGAGAGAGAGAGGAGAATGATGATGATGATGATGAAATGGAAGAGATGGAATAGATGATGAAAAGAGAGAGATATGGAGAAAAGAAAGAGATGATGATAAAGATGAAGATGGAATAGAAATGAAGATGAGGAATAAATGAGAGATGATGGAAGATGGGGAAAGAGAGAAATGAAGATGAAGAGGAAGTGAGAGAGAGGAGGAGAGAAGAGAGAGATGGGATGAGAAATGATTCTGATGAAGATGGAATAGAAATGAAGAAATGATGAGGAGATAATAAGAGAGAGATGGAGAAGAGAGAGATGAAGAAATGGAAATGATTATGATGAAGATGGAATAGAAATGAAAATTAAATGGGAGAAGTGAGAGATGAGGAGAGAAGAGAGAGAAATGATGATGAGGAGAGAAGAGAGATAAGTGATGAAGATGAGGAGAGAGATAAGAGTTGAGAAATATGAGAGAGATGAGAATGAAGTAGAGACTCTTGATGACTCGGCTCAGTAAAGTTACAATAAATTTAAAGAAAGAAATGATGATCGAGAGATGTATAATCAGATAGAGACCAAATCCCATACTAAGATAATTATAACCATTATGGCATCTTAAAGATTTACCAATAAGCAATACAAAGAATGACTTGGCTCAATGGAGTTACAATAAATTTAAAAAAAGAGATGATGATCCAGAGATGTATGATCGGATAGAGACCAAATCCTGTACTAAGATAATTATAATCATTATGGCATCTTAAGTATTTACCAATAAGCAATACAAAGATAAATTTTAAAATTATTAGTTAATAGTTATTGGAATTGGCCTACCATCTGATCACACACTCTGAATAAGAATAAATTATACTTTGGTGGAAGAACTATTCTACTAAATTAAAACTAACAAGGCAACAAGAGTAAACAATCTCAGGGTTTTTTTTAAAAAAACTAAAAGTCTTGTGCAAAAATAACATATTAAATTAAGTTGCCTGCTAAAGAATTGCTAAGATAAATAAACAAGTGAGTGATATCTTGGCTGATCATAAAATAACTACCTTATTTTTCAATCATTAAACAAAACAAATATTAATTTAAAAATTTAATGAATCAATTTTAATTTAAGCTAATAATGGTCTATTACCCAAGACATTACTCGAGCAAGGAAAAGGGCAAGAGTACTTTTTATGTATTTCCCATACTCACAGACAACCTACTTAAGACCTCAAATGCAGATGGATTATAAAATTCTAAAATAAAATGATGATAGACAATGTGCAGTTAATGTAAGATAATGTGCAGCTTTTAAAATAATAGAAAATAATACATAATCTTTTGAGGCACTAATATTCTTTATCTCATATTGCAGAATCTTCAATCTGAGAAGATATAATGATAAGTTAAAATCAATTATAAATGTGCATTTAATTAAGTATCTGATAGAATGTAATTATCTGTTACTGTGATTCAATCTGAGAATCACTTAAATTGGCATGGTTTTGTAATTCAAACCAGTATCAGAATATATTTTATAATCTTTATAATATGTTTATGAACTTTTGAATTGAAAATTTTTATGAACTGTGAAACTCAAGCTTTAATGAACTTTGGAACCTAAGACAATAATATTTTCATATAAAAATAAAGCAAACAGAAACAAAAACTTTTTGAAATAATAATAATAAGGTTTATTATTTAAAACAATATCAAGAAAATATTTACATTCAATTTTACCACAAGCATTGCCAACATGGTGCTGGAATCTTTTTATTACAAATATTTTGACTTTGTTTAAAATTTTATTTTGGCTTACAAAATAAAATAAAAATAATATGAACAATTTCTTTAGCTTCAATTACTGAATACCTATCCTAGATTCTTTTAAATGGGTTGTTTTAATAAACAAAATACTCAATAATGAATACCTATAATAGCAAACAAAGGCTATTTAATACCAAATTCTAATCTCTTTTAAAACAATCAGAGATTTCAAATCTTTAAAACTTAAATTAAAATAAACTGAGTTTAACAACCACAATTCTATTTCTTTATTATAATTATTAGCATATTAACAACATGGTAGTGTTATCTAACAATCAGAATAACACATAAGAAACTTAAATTTATAATTCTGAGCTTAACAAACACTAAGCTGGAATAAGCATACTTAGCATGTATTTTTTAAAAATATTATCACCAGTTATATTGACATCACTAGGATTATAGCTAGTGATATAATTAAGCAAATGTTTTAGCTAACTTTAAATTAAATTAAATATATGGGCCACTCATTCATCAGAGGTCATTCATACATTTTTTAAAATAAATTTTGTCCACATAAAATATTACCCTGAATGTGTGTTAAAATTAAAGACCTAAAAACTTACAAATCCAGCAGTGAAAATCTGGATGAACATATTAAAATTAGTATGTGTGAATTGCCTCTTATACCATATGCATAATTTAACATACTTAAAATAAACATAGATTACTGTTGGTTGGCTTGTGCATGATAAAACTATCATAGCAACACAATTCAAACATTGATATACCTATGAGCCTTAAAATAGCTACCACTCCCTGAAGAAACAAAGTTCCTCAAACAAGCATATCTTATCACAACAAACCTAAAACAAAATGCAACATCACCTACTGTGGTGGAACTTGGCATTAATTCATCATGAATGATAGGTCAAAAATATAAGAACATCTATGCTCCACAGAGCTGGATAAAAAAGTGGTGGCTTTCAAAAATACCTGAGGCAGAAAATAGGATGCCTGGACCTTGTCTACAGTGCATCAGGAACAGGAAAGATGCACCAGGAAAGCATGATCCTCTCTCATGAGATTCCAATGCTAATAAATGTGATAATCATCACTAGAAAAATACAACTATAAGATATACAATAAGCCACTAAGGACACAAGCACTATCAATTCATGGAAAAGTAATACAATAAGGATGGAGGACCTTGTCTACTCCATAAAGCATACTCAAAATAGTTAACAAAGCCTAACTCTATGAAGCTAATAAATACTAACTAATGACAAGATATATACTTCACATGAATTAACTATGTTATCACTAAGAAATTTAAAATAACGACATGTATATCTAATGCAAGAACCAACAAAGCCAAATTGAGTCAATCAATACTATAAGAAATACTTTAAAATTAAATGCATATAAAATTCTTGGCAAAGGCACAATGCACACATAATAAAATATTTAATACTAAAAAATATTGCGACTCGTGGACTTTAAAAGATTGCAAATTAAAACACGAGAATATTAATTCTTAATGCATATAAAATTATTTGCAGTTATTAATAATGTAGCATTCATAAAACAAATGAATGGAAAACTCTCTGATAAATCTCTTTGGCTGAATTAGAATAAAAACTGAGTGAAACATCCCACATATAATAAGATAAGACTGTAATATTTAAATCTCTGGGAATGAAATTATCAAATAAACTTAATTTATAATACGCTTAATAAACATAAATAATAGCATATAATTTACCTGAGAATAGTAGAATATCAATCTACTTATTCTATAACCCATTAAACTTAAAATTGTTACATTAGTTTACCTGATATATTTATGCTCATAAGGTTACACATATTTTAAAACAAAATGTATAACATAAATATTTTTCCGGTTTCCTTATTTTTTTTTTAAAAAACCAATAAAATACAGACAATAATAAAAATACAGTAATTTAAGTTCATGGTGTCAGCTCCGTACTGGATTTCCATTCCAGATATGTAGATAATTTACTGAAAAATAATTTATTTGATGGTATTCAAAGCTCCTAGTCAAAAATGTTCATAAGTATGACAATGATTGTTAATAAAAATGAAACATGTTTTTAATAGTTCTTCAAAGACATATTAATTTCTTCCTTTAAAGATATACACCTGGGTCTCTTTTTACACAGAGTTATTTAACACGATTTTGAAGTTATGCGATTCAGGTTTCACCGGAAGTTGAACTCCAATAATATGCTATTACTTTAAATAATAAATTTCGCGCACTTAACGTTATATTGAAAGTATTGTAATAGCACATTACTATTGGAATTCGACTTTCATGTTAGTAATTCAATATTTTCAGTGCTTTATAATAGTAAGATTTTATGCAATAATGAAATTAAAATCATGATTTCCACATTTTATGTATACACACATTAAATTTTACAAGATTATAATGTAAATTTGTTCAAACATTGTGCATGTTAATTTTGCATTTTAAATCACATTCTGTTTTTGCTTTTTAAAAAAGAACATAATAGCAGTGGGCACAATTAAAATTGAAAATTAAAGACAAAAATAAGAATTTAATTTTTAGTTGTTAGATTAATTACTAATTACATTGTCACCAGAAAACCATTAATTAACACAACATGAGAGTGACGTTGGCGCTAGTTGTATTTCATCTTGTGAAGAATCTGATTTTTTTATCAGTTTGCAAATGAACCTGCTTACTGGCAAATAGCGATAATAATTAAAACGTGTAAAAAAAAATATAAATTACTGTAAATTATGCATAAAAATATATTGTTTTGAATAAAATTAAATATTATAGTTAAAAAAAGTTTGTCTTGTATCAATTTTTTTCAAATTTGAAATTTTTTATTAGTCATATTTTATTTCCTTATTTTTTTTTTTTTTTTTGCGCGAATTTTAAAGTAATTTTACGTTGGTGCTTTGCTTTTATGCGAATTTTGAAAAATGACAGACCGCATCCTCCCTTTTACAATGTAAGTTACGTCTACTTTTGCGTGATTTCGTTTGCGCATGTTTTCTGAGGAACCTATCTATCACGTAAAATGAGATCCAGGTGTACTAAATATTAAAACATTAAAATAATAAGATAGGTCGGCATTGGAAAAACAAATTCTTCAGCTGATAATATTTTCTAGCATCCCGGGTTTAAATTCACAATAATATTACTTTCTGATTTTTATTTACGCTTTCTCCTTTAAAAGAACTCATTTCTTTTTTTTATAAATATTTTTTTTTCTAAATTAGTTCTCATACAACATTTTGGAATTCTATTTCCAAATAACTTTCTATTCCCACTGCTTAGCATAAGATAGGAATTATTTTTCTTAAAGTTCATTTTTTTATCTGTTTTTGACTTAGATAAAATAAGCTATTTTCATTTCAGGTCAATGTATAAGTAATAAACTTTTAAGATACACTATTATTTGAAAACTCATCCTTAATTAATTGCAGTCTACAATATTTTGTCCAACTGTTTTTTGGAATAAGATAATTAATATCTCATATTCAATACATTGTAGTTGATCACTAAGCAAAGTTAATATAAAAAAATTATACTAATGCTTAGCAGATAAACTTTATTCTTCCTAGTTTAGTGCAGTATATTTCTATCTTCTAAATTATATTAGAAATACACATTATCAAACATGAGTATATTTTAAAATCAATATTAAGTATCAAGAACAAATTTCAGACTTAATAACAGCTTTAAATAAATTTTATCACAAAGAGATTGACACATTTTAAAACTATAATACAGTTCACTATAATGTCTTTCAATTATCTTTGCTTCTATTTTAACTTAATTGGATAAATACTGAGTATCCTCCTGCCAAAATAGTTCAGTACAATAAAGTATTTAGCCATATAAATAAATACTAATGGTTTGTATCTTAATTTTAGTTTCCAAAAAGACATGCAATAATATGTAAATAGAATAAGAGATGCATAACTTCCTGTAAACACTTTTTTTTTGTTACTATGGTTTCAAAATTTTGACTGAAAGTTGAATATCAGAAAATAGTTACCTTTTAATTTAGCCGTTCATGACTGTAAAACAATTTAAAAATATTTTTAAACATACTTTACTTTTAACAAAATAATAAGTTTTAAAGAAAATTACAACTTTTTTTATTTTTATTTTTAAGAGAAGTTCAGGATTAGGCCACACACAGACACCAGATCTTCTAGTCTCTTCCACACACCTATTTATATTTGATAATTTTTTTACTCTGCTCAGTTGTCAACCCCTCTCAAAACCAATCAAGGTTTATATTTAACTTTAACACTTTTGACAGATCAGCTGAAATTGATTACTGATGCAATTGATTTAATTATCTGAACCCACATGGTCATTAAAAATCAAATTGAAAGTTAATTATTAACTATTTTATGTAACATTTTAAACAATTATTTATTACATAAAAATAAAATAAAATAGATATAAAAAATATAATTAGTTTTATTTATCAAACCTTTAGATATTTAATTTTATAATTTTATTCATTCATTTGTTTTAAATCAATATTACAATTAAATTACTATTTATTCCTACGTTCACATGTCTTCCATGCATGCACATACATTCGCACATGAGGATGACCTACAAACATGAACTTTGTTAATTACTTACAACTTATTTAAAATAACTACAAAATAAAAATACTAATGAATATTAAATTTAAAATAACTTTATAAGTTAAATACTAATTTAAATTACACCTTTAAATATTATTATACTGTTTTAATAAAATTTACAGATTATTTTTAAACTAATTTAATACTATTTATTCCAATTTATTTATAATATCAATTTATTATAGGTTATACATTAAAAATAAATAAAACAATAGTTACTTTATAATACATTTAATATTATTTATTAATTAAAACAACTATTCTGATATATTCTAAGACAATAAACTTACTGTCTTACATCTTTTATTAAACTAATTAACATATACTATTGAAATATTTACACATAATCCTATAAATATTTAATAATTATTATAATACTACATAAGATTATCCTATACTATTCATTAACTAATTAACTTCTATTTTTATCATTACTGTTTTTTTAAAAAAATCAGAAAATTACAAATAAAAAGTTAAGCTAATATCCACTTTGGCACCTGTTGGAGCTAAGTGAAGTTTCACATATGTCCAATATTGTTATGCAGACATATGCATGCAAATACATTGTATCCTATGTATATTTGTGTGTGTAAATAAACAAGTCTAAATATTAAAAGTTTTAATAGAATTTTCCATCCATTATTTTAAATAAATTTCAACTATGATGTAACTAGGCAAATGTTCAATTAAAAATTGGCATTGCAAACTGAAATTTTGTAATCTATTAATAATACTTATTCTGAACCATCCTAAACTAAATGTTAACATGCTGTTAATTTATTATTCAAACTTATATGGGGATTATAAGTCAGAAATAAATATGGTTGTAATGTGATAGCCGGGTGTGGCCGCGTCATGGCACTAATTATGTGTAAAAACACATAAAAATGCCATTTCCACGGCCGTTAATTATGAGTAATACAACACTGTTGTAGTATGCCGTATTATACAGGTAATACAACACTTTTGTTGTATTGCCTATTTATGCTGCTGTATGGCATTCCATGGTAGTGGGTTTCATGATAGTGTAGGATATTTTGCACAATTGAATATTGTCTATCGTATGCTGTTTTGGTGTTTATATTTCAAGTGTACCTAATTTTTTAAATATAGAATACTTTTTTTTATTTGTATGTAAATGATGTCATGTAAATTATGAATAATTTAAAGTCAGTCAAAATCCTTCCCTCCACAAATTTAAATGTTTAAAACAGTGGCAAAGAGTAGATCCTATCATGATTTCCAAAACATAATGCATAAAATCACATTTTCCGCAAGTCAATATACAAGACAAGTGGAAATAGCTGAATGAAACATTCCAATTTATATATTGTCTGACTTGCCAACCACAGATTCTGATGCTGTATCATTTTTCCAAAATAAAAATATTTTACCAAATGATAAGCACTGCAAGTTCGGGGAAAGAATGAAATTGTATAATTCAAAAAATATATGGCAATTTCGATGTTCGTCATGTCATGTACAACGTTCTATTTGAAAGAGAACTTGGTTGGAAGGCTCCAGGATACATTTTTGCAAAGCACTTCATCTCATCTATTACTGGAGTCGTGATCAATTAACACAGGAAGCCATACATTCAGAGATGGGTATTAGCAAAAGTGCCATTGTGGAATGGACCACTGGACTACAAGAGTTGTGTTGTGAAAGTCTCTCATCCCGACTTTGCCATCAAATAGGTGGGCCAGGTTTAATCGTTGAAGTGAACGAAACGATGTTCACCCGCAGAAAAAATCACCAGGGAAGGATACTTCCACAACAGTGGATATTTGGTGGGATGTGTAGGGAGAGTGGAGAATGCTTCATGTCTCCCATTGCTTCCTGCTCTGCACCTACTCTTCTGGAGGCCATCAAAGACAACATTAAGCCCGGAATGACCATCTTCTCCGACTGTTGGAGGGGATACAAGAGGGACCTTGAAGATGCCGGTTTTAAACATCTTACTGTCAATCACCACTACAACTTTGTAAATCCTACAACAGGTGCTCACAACCAAAATGTGGAGTGTCTTTGGGGCCTCTTGTAATGGTGAAACAAGAAACAACACAGAATTTCCAGAAAATTGCTTCAAAATTACCTGGGTGAGTTTATGTGGCGACGTCTACACAAAAACGAAGATCTGTTCTTGTGCATTCTGTCCGAGATGGCTTTCAACACCCAACCTATGCCAATATAGTGTGTTGTTTTTGTATGATACCAAAACAAATCAAAGTAAATGAAGGCCAGAATGTGAGATCAACATTGTGTTTTAAAAAAAAGAAATTTTTTTTTTTTATTAACGTTACTGTTTTTAAAATAAAAAGGAAGGAAAGGTGCTCAACATCGTATTTAAAAAAAGACATTATTTGTTTTGCATGTAGTTCTACAAAATTTGATTTGAGGGGGGTGGGGGAGGTAATTTGTTATTTTTTTTATGAATTTGAAAAAGAATTATTTTTTTTCAACAAAAAATATTGGAAACCCAGTGGGATTGCTGTTTCTTTTTATTAATTGTAGTCTACTTTTGTTTGTCAAAATTAAATGTAAAAAAAAAAAAAGCGGCAATCAAAAGACTACCAAAATATTTATTGTTTTTTTCGGTTGTTTGTATTTGAGCAAAATTTTATTTTTTAAAAAAGAATTTGTTATTGTTTTTATTAAAAATATATATTTTTAACAAAATATCTAAAAATATTGAATGACGTATTCTACAAATAAAAGTCATGAAATAAGTAAATGTGTGCTTGTATCTTTTATAGAATAATAAATTGAAAACACAGTCTTCGTTTCATTATAAAAAAAGAAAACAAATTTATTTTAATGAAATTGTATAATAATGTAACATATTTTTTTGTAAAATATTTATATATAATTAAAAGAAGAATTATTTTAGTCAAATTATATTTAAAACATCGTAAGTGATTGTTTTTAATAAGTGTTGGCCCGGTTTCATAATATTTGGTTGTTTTTACACATAATTAGTGCCATGACACGGCCACACCCAACTATCACATTACAAACATAAATACATTATATTTTTTTAAATTGGAAATATCACAACTTATTAATTTTTTTACAAGTAAACAAACTTCTTTCATAAAAAGTTATAAATAATAATTAAATGACTTTTATGGAATTATACATATAATTATTGAAATTTTTAAGGAATATTCTTTTTATTTTCCTATATAAATTTCAGCAATTTTACAATTCGACAAACAAACTACTGAAAACTGACTTTGCAGACTAAAATAATGCAATCTATTTTTAAACCAGAAATAGGTCCAGTTTTTGCTTCTAAGTTTGATATTTTGATCTGCAAATGTCAAAGTCTGGAACTGTTTGATTGTAAAGTAAAAAAAAAGCTAACCAGATAAAAAATGTATACATACTAAAAAAAATTTACAAATATTATTTATATAACTAATATATTTGATAAAAAATGCTGAAATGAAAGTTGTGTGTACTTGAAATTCAAATTCGATTTTAAAATTGTGTGCGTTTTACATATTTGTTTTTAAAAAATGGCATATGTGTTTATTGCTCAGGAGTTTTTAAAAAGGTTCAGCACCAGAAGCAATCATGGGATCTTCCAATCCCAAGTCAGATGCAAGTCTGGCATTCAAATGTCTTATACACTTTCAAGAAATAAAGCCATATGCTTTTTTTCTAAAACAAATTTGTAATAAAATTGATAAATATTGATATTAATATTTAGTAAGTTTAATCAACTGTAGTTTGTTTTTTTTCAACCAGTCTTTTTAAGTTTGGTATTATTAAATTGCCAAACATTATTTTGCTACTTATCAACAAATAAGTGTATGAGAAAAACATGAATATTTTTTAAATTTAATGTTGTAATTTCCTAGTGATAAAAGAAGTCAGATGGTAGACAATATATGAAACATGATAATCAAGAAAATCTATTTTAAACTTATATGCAAGTAAAAATTGAATAAACTTTTTAGACTTGATATTATAAAAATTAGTTTTTTGTACAATTTGGCCATGAAAGAAAAGTCAGAAGAAAATATATTTATGATAAGCATATGTCTGCTACATGTTTTTATTATTATTCACACATTCACATAAGGTAATTTGTAAAGTAATTGATATCAGTTGTATCTCAACCAATGCATTAATGTCTGAACTTTTTATTATTAATAATGTTGGGTGTGTGACAGCTGAAGAGAAGATTTTCTAGAGCACAGTGGTAGTATTTACCTTCTTATTTCATTCATTATTTTTTTATAATTGATAATGATATAATTAATTTTAGTTTCATTAAGTTTAATGGCTATTTATTATACTTGAATTATAAAATATTTAATGAACACACTTTTTAAGAGAATAAGAGGAAACATTCTAAATTAATCTATAGAGATGGTATGAATGAGAATATGACAAACCAAAGCTATCAAGAGAGAATATAATGATGACCTAGCAGTAGAAAAGTTGTAAAAACATAAATGTTTGTGTGAATAATATTAATTTCAGTCATATTAATCTAACTTTTCATTAATTTAATATAAGTAGATTAGCTTAGGTTCAAAACTTAGGGGATTTTCATTTTAAACGATTAACCTGAATAATGGGGTAATAAAAATATGGCCGCAGGTGATTAAAGATAAATAACTATCTTATGTCACAAATTCATTTGTACTTGGCTTTTAAACTAAAGCCAAAAATGTTCACAATGTTCACTTTATGTGAATATGGAATGAAGGACGATTCCTCAAAAAAAAACAAAAAAACAATGCTAACATAAAAATGGCTAAAATATTTGCACATTATGTGTGATTTGAAGTTTAATGTTTTCTCAGTCAACTTCATTTGCATAACAAATTTAACATTACATTAAACGAATACAAAGAAATTTTAAGCAACAAAATAGAGACAACAGTAATAAATACTGTAAACTTTTTTTGAATAACGAAGTTAAAATTTTATATTAAGTATATAAAAAAATTTGAATCATTGATAAACAACAAATAGAAACAAAAGTAATAAATTATAATACTTATTGAGGCTTTAGATGCCCATAGCCAATCTCTTGACCTAAATATTTATAATAGGAACTTGTGTATCTCTGTCTAAATAATGTTTATATACAATATGTTGAAGAAAGTTACAGGTCAATAGACACAGAAACATTTAAAATCTAAGATTTCAGAAAATTTTATAAATTTATAAACAAATATCACTAGCTTTTTTTTAGTTTATAGTTATGACTTTAAGTATATTAATTACAATGTCTTATATTTCTAATTTTTATGCATCTAATAACTGTAATAAAAAGTGCTTTTATAATATTTACTAAATAATTTTATTTTTTTAAACATATAAAAATAATTACTTACAATTATATTTATTTGTTTAGACGAATTTCTTTGATATCCTACCGAGATGAAAGTAATAATTACGCAGTAAGTTGAATCTATCTATGTTTATCTTTTATTTTTAAATTCTGCTATTATAAAATAAAAATTTTTGATATATACGTTAATAAGTACTGTACAAATATATTATAAACATCATAGTTTAAATAAAATAATGTTTATCTTTTAGTTTTTAAATTCTGCTATTATATATATAAAACAAAATAAATGTCCGCTAATATTAATAATACAATAACGAAACTTAAATATATTTCAAACAACGGTAAACAATTTATAATATAATATAAATAAAAACTCATAAAGAAATATTTTCGATTATATTCATAAAATATTTCTTTATGAGTTTTTATTTATATTACATTATAAATTGTTTACCGTTGTTTGAAATATATTTAAGTTTCGTTATATATATATGTAAAACTTTTGATATATAGGTTGATAAGTACTGTACAAAGGTGTTATAAACAATATAGATTAAATAAAATAACTCAGTAATATCTAGATCAGTCATACTCAACCTTTTTTTTTCTTAGGCCACATATATTTGTATGCTACATTAAGTGGGCGCACATGCTGTAAAAGCGACCAGCAACTAATTGATGTCACATGAAAAAATGTCTGATTTCTCAATTCATACATGCCACAGGCTGTACATCACTTTTATTTTATATAAATATTTATTTAAATATCAATATGATTTTTGATATTTGAGATAAACTTTTAACAATTTTAAATAAATCTGGTTTATAAGTGCTACATGCTACTCTTAATATATCATTAAGGTGTGAATCAGTAAGTCTGTTTCTATACACATTCTTCACATAATTTCATTTTCGAATAAGATGATTCACAAAATTATATCGATGCGAACAATGTGAGCAACTTTTGTGAACACTTTTTGACAGTTTTATATTTTTCAGGCACTAATTTCCAAAATTCTATATACTCCTTTGTCTTTCTTTTTTCTTTAAAAATGGCTTCCAAATTTCTGTCATTTTTAAATTCAACAAATTCATCAAATAGCTTAACATAATCATGTCCAAATGCAGTTAATTGTGTAATAATTACTATTTCTAAATGTCAGGGATTTTCTATATGTAAGAGACAATTCTTAATATTTCTTAAATCTTGAAATCTACTTTTAAATTCTTTCAATAAGGTAGGTAAATAATTACATAGGTTTCTGAAAAAATATCAATACCATCTTGCTTAGCATTTGTCAATGTTGGAAAATGATGTTTTAGTTTTGCATCTCTTGATAGTAAATATTTAGTTTTTCTTTAAATGCAAATATTTTATTTGCCATTTGTGAAATAATTTCATTTTTGCCTTGCAAATTAATATTAAGATTACAAAAGTTTTCTTTGATGTCATATAAAGAAGATAAAAGACACTACCAACCATTATTGTCAAGTTCATTATAAACTTCATTATTTTCTTGTAAGAATGAAATAATTTTATAACATAATAAAAAAAGCAATCCAAAACTTTACATCTACTTAGCCATCATACTGAAGCATGCAAAAGTACATCACCATAATTACTATTTATTTCTGCCAAAAGATTTTTCAATCTTCTGTGGTTCAATTTTTGTGCTCAAATATAATTTACAATGTTTATGATTGTTTTCATCACAACATCTACTACTTTAATGGATATATGTGCACCAAAGTTTTCTTGGTGAATTAAATAATGAAATGATAATAAATTTATTAGGTTGTATTTCTTTTTTAATAGGGGAACAAATCCCTTTTTGGATCCAATCATTGAAGCACATCCATCTGTGCACACGGAAACCAATTTTTTTTATTTCAATATTATTATTCTCTAGAAAAGTACAAATACAATTGAGAAAATCACTATCTCTAGTTTCATCCTTCATAGGAAGAAATTTCAAAAAATCATCATAAATTGAATTCTGTCCCATACAATATCTGACGAAAATGGCACATTGTGATGCTGCTGAAATGTCAGTTCTAGAATCAACAGCCAAACTTCTATTATAATATCTTCTAAATACGCGTATATAAAATTTCAAATCAAACGCGTATTTTTATTTAAAGAAAAAAGACTGGAAAATGTTAAATTAAAGTATTTGCATGTATAAATGCAATGGTCATATTAAAAATCTTTAAACTGATTAGGTGAGATTATTTTAAAAGATCAGCAATGCTGATAAAATATCAAAATACACCGATGGCAAATTTACCATTGTAAATACTGATTAGATTCCGAATAAAAACTATCAGAGAAAACAGACTTTAATTAATTATATATTAAACTAGACTGCAGGTTGAAATGAAATAACAATGGTATTACCACATGGTACAGTTGAGATACCAACCAATCAGATTAACATGTAACTGGGAGCCATGATCTTAAGCAGAAGAGGAAAAATAATTATTAGCTTGTTGAAGCCCTGAAAAACAGAAGTGTTTCTTCCTCTGGAAAAATTGTCAACCCTGCCTACTGGCTTCTTGGAAAACTTTATCTCTGGACTTATATGAATATCCAGGGACCACAGTACCATGTCTCTAGACCCTTACGAATCAACTGTCATCAACCCTTATATATATATATATCCGTGTGTAGAAGAGAGATAATTAAATACTTAAAGCACTAACCATATATCATTATAACTAATAATTATTATATTTAAGAGTTATTATAAAGTAAATGGCCAAGCCACCTTTATTATTTAATATTTACTAATTAGCAATCATGCTGTAACTAGGTCACTGCTGGATGTAGCAACTGGCACTGTCATTGTGAATGAACCCCAACAGTCAAAATTCCAACAGATTATGTAATGGGCAGAAAATAAACTATTAGTTTAATTAACTCATGTAAGCAAACTATTCATTTTCTTTTAAACAAGAAAAAGTTGAAGTGATCAATCATATATACTGTAATGCAGCTGGCAATATCAGAATTTGATGTCACAGAGGCAAGCGAATGGCCCCTTTTCATTCAGAAAATTAAGAAACTCCTAGTTATTAATAGAATAAAAGATGACAAAATCAAAACTGTAACATTATTGTGCTACGTGGAAAAAGGAGTTATACAGGTTTCTAACAGATTGGTTGAACTGAAAACCCCAGAAAAACTAATGTTTCAGCAGCTCAAAGAGAAATTAGCAGAATATCTTAACCCTCATGAGTCTAGACACATTGCCAGACTCCATTTTAGAAATCACCTCGAGGAATGAATGAGAATACTCAAGAATATGATATGGCCCTGCAGGAATTGGCCAAGAACTGCATCTATGAATCGTACCTGGAAGAAGCTCTCCTTGAACAATTTCTATGTGGTATGACCAGTGACCCCTTAAGACAACAGTTAATGGCAGATAATGACATTAATTACAAGGAAGCTATCAAGCATGGTGTAGCTCATAAGTTCATGGCAATTCAAGTTAAAGAATTCACAGCCAGAAAATTAGCAAACAGCAATCCCTTCAAAATATACAAGGTCGATAATTCAGAGAGAAGTGCACCCAGCAAGTTAACCCAACACAGAAAAGTCAAAGCAATGTTAAGTGTTTCTGTTGTGGAAAATAAAGCCACATCACCTTGGAGTGTTTATACAAAGATCAACATTGCAAAAACTGTAAAAATATTGGCTATTTAAAGAAAATTTGCCAAAAAAAGAAATCTGTTGATTACACAAGTGAAAACAACCAGGAGCGCCTTACTAAAGACTTTTCACTAATTAATAACAGGTCATCTGATCAGGATTACAAAATGGGGAATGTCAATACAAATATTTGGAAAACCCTGCTGATGGAAATAGATAGTGGTAGTAGAGTGTCTCTCATTGCTCTGAGAGATTGCAGATGGAAAAGTACTTCATAAGCATATTAATCAACTACAAAAGAATAGCAGCAAGTTTACTTTCAAAGTCAAATTGAAAGCAGAAATGGAAGAACTATAGATCAGGGATAACTCAGTAAAACTTTTTAATTATGATAATTTTGCAGCATTAGAATCCAACACTCCACTATGCTCTAGGCATGAGAGGAAAATCACCATCAACTTTGGTGACTATGTTCTTAATTCAGAGAGCAGAAAACGGAAAGTCTCTGATCTCTGAACTGGGGGAGGTGTGCTAAATATGCATATATAAAATTCAAATCAAACACATATTTTTATTTAAAGAAAAAAGACTGAAAAATGTTAAACTAGAATATGTGCATGTATAAACACAATGATCATATTAAAAATCTATAAACTAAGAGGTGAAATTATTTTAAAAAATCAGCAATGCTGATAAAATATCAAAAATAGCCTGATGGCAAATTTAATTAAAATACCATTGCAAATACTGATTAGATTCCCAGTAAGAACTATCAGAAATTTAAAATCAGTTTTCACACACCTCCCTGCACCAATCCTCTAATCAATAATTCTAAAGACAAAATCTACACATCTCAGACTCCCCATGTCGTTTATAGCATCTCATGCCCCCAATCTGGATGCCACACCATTTATTAGGGTGAAACCAAAGCTGGCATAACCAATAGGACTGCTCAGCATAGATAAATCTACAATAGAGCAAAGAAAAATAATGACAATTCTTCAACATTCTTGGAACATTTCAAGAAGACAGGCCATATATTTGAACCCTCCAATCCTAAAATAGTTTACATAGAAAAAAATGATGGCAAATGGAAAATTAGAGAAGCTTACTTTATTAATGGCAACAATAACTCTATCAATAGACATGATGCCTGCTTTGACATTTCCAAATGGTGGGCTATCTCTATCATTTCCATATACTTTGCATATTGCCTTTATTTCTCTGTTCTGCATTTCACATTATCGCTATGAATATGAGGCAAATGGCCTCAAAAGTGCTTAGCATTTAATATTTTTTGCATTCTCTATAGCTTCTCGTTCAAGTGCTTCACACACTTTTAATTTTATATATTAAATAAAACTATAGATTGCATGTGAGTGGAAACAAAAGTGTGAAGAAAAAGCTGATAGATAGAAATTTTAAAGAGCTATAAAAGAATACAAAAAAATAAAATGTATCACCTATTCTTTAAACTTTCAATGGTTTTAGGAATTGATTATTGATGATGTTGGAGGTGGAGAATAGAATCTATCCATTAGCTTGGTTTGAATACACACTAATAATTTTGAAATTACAATCAAACATTTACAGCATAAAATTGATGTATTACTTAGTGAACAAGAATACATTAAGCGTTTTTTTTCTTTACCACAAAAATAGGATAGTATTACGATTCATAGGAGGATTATATATTATTGTATATGAAATTACGTATATTGGTGATTATTTATCTTTTCAACATATGTGTGTTCAGGTGTATCAGTGTTATGAAATAGTGTGGAGAGTGGTGGGTCATATGAAAGTCTGTGCTCATACTCTGTCTATTACATATATAGACACAGGTATATATAAGCCTGTGTATTTCATGTATTTATATTTGGAAAAAACATTATAATATTAGTAGTCCTTTTTTGTTTTTGCTTCTGAGAATCAAGTATCTTATGTCAAGGCCTCAGACACTGTCACATTAAGCACCAGGTAGCTGAATAAATATGGTGAGGTGACATCTTTTGGTGTTTTTCTGGAATTGCTTATAAATTATTCCAGTGGGTATTGTACTTATAGTATTAATGAAATATCACTTTGAAAGTGTGAATATTAAATATATGTTGCTTAATGTATATGAAATTTAAACTTGCAAATAATTAAAAATATATATAAATTTTTATATTTATAATTTTATTAACATACGAGTATTATTTAGGCATAACTTCAAGGAGCATTGTTAGTTTTGTTTAAATTTTATATTCATTAAGTTAAGAATATTTAATATTGACTTTTTCAAACTGATATTTTATTAACGTTATGAAGTTGTTTAAAATAAGACATTGCCTTATCATAACTCGCCCTTCCTTATAATGAAAAAAAAATGAAATACGCAATTAGCAACAATAGTAATACATTAGTAACTTAAATATCATATAATAACATTAATTTCAAACATGGAAAAATATGCGCTTAAACACTCTGGCTCTATAAATCTTACGCTAACTATTATACTTTGGTTGGATAGGGTTTCAAGCATCATAAGTAACTTCTAAATCTTGTGTTAGTTATTTTTTATTTCTCTTCTTCGGATAAGTCTTTCTCTACAAGATTGCAGCTTCACTGTCTTGGATTTAACTTTAGCCTTTTTACTATTCTTTGCTTTGTTTCTAACTTTCTTAAGATTATTTGTATTAACTAACTCTCCTTTTGCCCTTTTGAGTTTGATCTTGGCCTTTCCTAATTCTCCTTCTAGACCAATAACTTTCTTAAGGAAATTTACATAAAACTTCTTTGTATTCTTAAATTTGCATTTGATTTTCAACTTATCAACTTCTTTAGCATGATTAAAATATTCCATTATATGCTCTACACTAGATATTTCATGTTCAACATATTCCTCTTCGTCTTATAATTTAAATAATCAAGAACACACTCTGAGATTATGCTTTGAGTTTTATTCTTAAATTTATTATTGGCAATATCATTAACCTTCATCAATGTATTTTCAACAATTTCTGGGCACTTCATGCCTAAAGAAATTATTCCTAACTTGACTGATTTACTTATTTCATCATTTTTATCGTGATTTTTCTTGAAATATTTAAAAATATCTATAACTTTATTCTTATCTAATTCTAGTTTTTGATTAACTATTTCTTTAATCTTTTTATATGCCTTTAATTCATCACTGGCTAAACTATAATTCTTATGAATTAATTTAGCAATTGGTTGACTCTTTTCCTTAAGTTGTAATACTAGGTCTTCTACTATTTCCGACTTAAACATTTGACTCTTACTATCTTGCACTTCTAACTTCACTTCTGATGCTTGTTGAACATTTTCTGCCAACTTCTCCTGTATCATCTCTGATATTTCTGATTTTACTTCCCACTTCACCTGCCTTATTTCTTTTACTATTTGTTGAGTATTTTTATCTATCTTCTCTGACATTTCTGACATTTCCTGGTTCTGCTCATCTAACTTTTTTGACATTCCTGACATTTGTTGGTTATATTTATCCATCTTCTCTATCATTTCTGACATTTGCTGGTTCTACTTGTCCATCATTTTTGAAAATTGTTGGGCAAACTGTTCAAACATTTTCTTAATCAATTGTCTGTCTCTCTGTGAGTACTCATCTATTCCTTTAGATACTGGCTAATTTCAATTCTTCCATTATATCCAAATGTTGAATGTACTACTGATAAAGAAAACAAGATACGTCAACCCTACTCTCAACTAACAATCCAAACTCCCCACCATCATCCAAAAATACATTGGGTCACTACAGTATGCATAGTAATGTTCTTCTATGTGACATTCGTTTTCCACACATTGAGAATAAAATAATGATAATTAAAGAAAAAAAAATTATTGCACTTCATGAACAGATGACATTGATCCAAATGCATATGATTTTATTGAATAAGACCTGTATATTTCATCTATAACATATTATAAACTAAGTTAGTCTTGACATAAATAAAATAGTTTAAACTGATATAATTATTAGCAAATTAATTCTCACATTTTTAAAGTATGGAATTTGAAATCAAAGGCCAGAATATACCTATCAAGGTGTCAAAATGTATCTATCGAGGCCCCAAACATTGGGCAGCCAAGAAGCCCACCTGTACTAATCATCATCAATCAATCAAGCCACCACTTTGTGGTGCCAAAAAGCCAACCTGTAACCCCTTATCCTCAACCACCAACACCTCTCCTAACCACACATACCTGGGGGTGCCAATTCTATGGATCATAGAATAAACTATTAATCTAATTTTAACTTTAAACTATTAATGTGTCTCTTAAATAGAAGTTTTACCTTAGCTTAGCTCAGTTGAGGGATACGGAGGTCTATAAGATGTAAAATGTACATTAGATGTGGGAGCAAATATTATAATTAATAGGAAACAAAACATCTATTAAGTTCTAAAATAAATAAGAATTAAAATTGGCAAAATTCTACCATCTAAATTAACAAGTGATAGTCTATACTTCACCTCCTCCCATCATCCACATGCATTGAACAACCTCTACTATATTAGAAAATTAAATTAATAACTGAAATGTAATGCTTAGTAACTATACTGTATATCAAGTTGGAACTGAACCTAAAATAAACCTAACATTACTGAACTTTTAATTATACAATAATCTAAACTAGTTAACTGAATGAATATTTAATCTAAATTAATAATTGAATATCTCAGGGAATTAATTTATTGCATAGCTTAACTTTAAATCTATACTTCTCAACAACTACTATTTACTATTATAAAAGTAATGATGTAAATTAAGCAATACCCTAACAAAATAATGGTAGTTAGATAATGAAAGAAATAGGGTACATTTTCATTTCAATTCATCATCTAAAAAATAACTGAATGACAAAACTTTTAGAAAATCAGTAAAAATTAACATCTCCTACAGTGTTTGGATCAAGGAAATCAACATCATCATATTTGGATATATTCATTATTAATTAAATGAAAAGTGAAATCATAACATATTAGATAAAGTAAATGTGTGGAAATATGAAATACGGATGTATGTCAAAGAAAAATTCTGAACACAAATTTGGAATAATAAAACATTTATTTACAAAATAGTTAAGCAAACATTTAGTTTTTTTTTATAATTTGTGCAGGTACAAGTTCTAGATGTATTTGACATCAATAGTTGAATAACTAACATGTGAGCAGATAACATAAGATAACTTTCTATCTTCTGTTCTAACACATCCCAGCTATCAAGGCACTCTGATAAACTTAGGAAAACACATATTTTTAACACTAAAATAATACACAAAACTAAACTCTTTACATTTTTCTTGAAAAATTGTTTAAGTTATCAGTCAATTCTGATAAACATATGGTACTGAAACAATATAATCCTACACTTCAGACAATAAAATACAAAATTTACTTTACCTTTGGCATCTTGTTTCAAGCACTCTTAAGCTATTAATTAAGTTGATAGGTTCATGAGGAATAAAATACTGTTAAATATTTATACTAAATTATAGGATAAAACTAAAATTTTTTTGGCATTTTACTTCAAATGCACATTAACTAAAATAAGAAGGGTTTGAATCCAAGAATAAGTATAAAATAAGAATAAGATCAAACTATACTTTGCAAAATTGAAATAAGTAATTCCATTAATTAACTATACTCTGTCTTTGCAAAATTGAAATAAATAATTCTATTAATTAACTATACTTTGTATTCTTTTGCTTGCTCACTCAAATGATGATTGAATATTATAAAAGTTGATGATATGAAATTTAAATGATAAATATAAAATGATTTGAAATAATAATTACAAGTTATGCATTAATGATGGATTTTTCCATATCTTTTAAATTATTACTTTATGCATGTTTCTAAATTATGCTGTCTGTCATAAAATAATTAACATTAATCAATCCAATCAGTTTACTTATAAATTTGTAATAAAATCATAATACAGATGATGACAATGGCCAATCAAGCTTTACCACTAATTCTACTATAGCTGTTTTGTGAGAAAAATCAATTCTGCTTTTATTCTTCTTTTTTATCAACAAATTATCTGGCATTTGGCTATGAGCAAAAGATGAAAACATTCCATAAGGCACATGGGGATGAAATATTTTCACAATTGGCTTCTTAGACTCTAATTCATAAAATACAACTATCAGAACTGGAGGATTCAATCTACTCCTAACAAATACTTCAATAAACAAAAGGGAGAGCTTACTCTATCCTATACAATATACTATGCAATCTACCCATGTCAAATATACAAATAACTAAAGGGGAGAGATCTTCTCAATCCCATAAGATACTTATACAACATAACTAACTTCATTCTACATAGCCATTAAATACTTTTCTATCCAAGCATAATAAAGAACAATAAATTCATACTTAAGTAAACTTCTAGTCTTTCAATTTCAATTGGCACATTCTCACCCTCCAAAACTGATGGCCTTAAGTCATTTTCATTTTTAATTCAAACATTATTGTAACTGAATTTAATAATGGACATGCACATATAAGCATTGAGCTGATATTTTAAGTCAGCTCATATATATATATAAGCTCACATATTTATAATTTGTCATAAATATTTTTGAAGTTAAATAGTTTGTAAAATGAAAAAAAAATTAATTAACAAATGGTTTTGATTTAATGGAAAGGGTAAAAAATTTTGAACTTTATTTTGAAATAAACAAATAAAATTGAATATAATTTATTAAAAAAAAAAAAAATGTTAAAAGTGTTTAATTAAAAGGGAGAAAAATTCGAGAGATAAAAGGGTGGGGAAAAGAAAACAAAATTAGATTCTTGGTAGTAATTATACTCTATTGTTGAAACTTTCACAAAGTAAAAATATTTGGTTAGTAATTGCTATTACGCTAATTAAAAAAAAAAAAGATAAGAAAGAGTGGAGATAAGATCGCTTTTAGAGTTAGATCAGTTGACTTGACTTTAGAGACCAGCAAGGACAATAAAGAAAGCAGCTGTGTTTCGAACAATAAAAATTATTATTATTGAAATTTAATTTTACGGACTCTTGTCAAATGTATAGCGGCTAAAGTTATCACAACCTTCCCCTTTGGGGAATTGACCGCCACTCCATCTGAATGAAGCTATCGAGAGAGTTATGGAATGGAAGAAACGGATATTGCTAGCCGGACAACTAAAGGAACACTCATGGAATTCGCATGTACAAGGACAAAGGCACGACCAATGGAATGTAAAACCTATGAAAATCAGGCCACTCCGCTCTGATCGATCAGGGTAATTATAAACTTTTAATTAATGAGAACTCTAAGTAAAGCGTAATAGAACTTTATCTTTAATTTAATTTTCATTTATTATGTTTATTACGAATGTTTCAACAATAGAGGGGGGAAAATAAATTTGTTTAATATTGCAATCTATTAATGTTAATTTTCGTTCAATATTTTTTGAAATATTGGAATAACTGTATTTTAAATTATTTAATATCTATTCGATCTAGAGAGTAACAACAGGGTGGGGGTATAAAAGTGCGTCGCCAAGTAACAGAGAACCTTGGGGCGTTACTCGTTTGTTAGTAGAAAATAAGGAAAGAATTGAAAGTATAAGAAAACGAAAGACACTTATACGTTCATTGTAAGATTTTTGCAATTTATTTATTTACCAAAGAAAGTGGAGTTTAAAAATAAACTTCAGGGAAGATTAAAAATACTATAAGTCGTCTTATATACACGTCTGCTAGAATTCGCAGTATTAGTGTAGGCGCGAGTAAATCTATGGTAAATATTTGGGAAGCATAATTAGAAAGTAAACAGAGGGAAAATCAGAAATTGTAAGTCAGTTCTTTCTGGATCGGATAGAATTATAAGGTTATTAATAATAAATAGTAGTAAAAGAAATTAAAAGTTTTTTTTGTCCAACGTATTCTTGAATTATTTATAATAATTAGTTAGTGTTCTTAAAGGAAAACCCCTGTGAGATTATAATCAAAGTTTATAATCAGTGAATCGTCGTTCGAAAATAAATAAAGACCAGGTTTATGTAAAGTTACGTGACCAGGTTCCAAGAGAGAAATCCTTGGTGGCGCCCTCGACGACGATTCTAATAACTAAAATTCAGTTAGTAGGGGAAGAAAGAAAGTTGTCGTGTCACAGAGGAGTGAGGGGGGGAAGTTAGAAAATGGCGCTTCCAACGTGTCGGGCTCGTTAACAAGAGAAACGCCCAGAGACCAGAGTTTTAAAAAAAAAAAAAAATTTAGTAAGGGTGGTGGATTTCAGATGGTGGTGGTACGTCAGTATTCTGATAGGGAGGGTTATGAGTTCGAATATAAAATTAAATAAAACAAAAAAATAAAATATGAGTGAGGATGAAAGTAGCATGGAAAGCCCGGTGGTAACATTTAAAAACCCCGAGCGGTGTCAGTTGCAAGAAATATTGAAAGCTATCGCTGAGCTCAAAGAAATTGTAATGGAAGACCGTAAAGAAATGAAAGGCATGATACAAGAATTGAGGAAAGATGTGAATGAATTAAAAGAGAGGGAAAAGAATAGGAACAATGAAAACAAGAGGGAAGTCATAGACCCAGAGGACCATAAAGTCAGTAAAGAGAAAGAAAAGGTAGAAAACGAAGAGACAGAGCAGTTTACAGGGGAAACTAAAGAAATCCCGAACAAGAAGGCTATACAAATAAACCGAGAGATAGAGGTAATAAAAAAAAAGCTCAACGAATCTGGAGAAGAAGAGTTCGATAGGGTCACGTTGGCGAAATTTATACACATAAAAACATTTAAAGGGGAAAGGGAGGAAAGCCCCTTTGACTACCTGGACAGTCTAGATGATTTTTTCTACATCCATAGGTCGAAAGAAAAAGAGAAGATCATAATAGCAATGAGCCATTTGAGTGGTACCACTAGGGAATGGTGGAAGGCGGTAAATTACAAACCCCCTACATTCCAAGAATATCGAACTATGATTTTGCGAGGGTTTTGGAGCGTTGAGAAACAAGAAACCATACGCATGAAGATATTGCAAGAAAAGTATAAAGCGGACAAAGACGGTACGTACAGTCAGTTTTTTCAACGTCAAGCGGCAAAATTGAGAGCCTTGGAGGCATATCCGATGGATCAATTCCAGATAGTGCGAACTATCAGATTTAACCTCCCGTCAAGTGTGCAACGTAAGTTGGCCGAAAACCGTCGGTTATCCATTGAGGAAGCATTAGAAATATTACAAGATATAGAATGGGAGGACCAGGGGGTAGGTGGAGAAAGTAAAGTTAGATGGGAGAACTGTAACGAACCCGCGAGTACGAGTAACTATAACCCCAAGAAAAGTTGGGACAAGTCACCGCGGGGCAATTAAAGTTTTTTTTATTCTTTTTTTATGACAAATGGGGCAATGAGCTGATATTTTAAGTCAGCTCATATATATATATAAGCTCACATATTTATAATTTGTCATAAATATTTTTGAAGTTAAATAGTTTGTAAAATGAAAAAAAAATTAATTAACAAATGGTTTTGATTTAATGGAAAGGGTAAAAAATTTTGAACTTTATTTTGAAATAAACAAATAAAATTGAATATAATTTATTAAAAAAAAAAAAATGTTAAAAGTGTTTAATTAAAAGGGAGAAAAATTCGAGAGATAAAAGGGTGGGGAAAAGAAAACAAAATTAGATTCTTGGTAGTAATTATACTCTATTGTTGAAACTTTCACAAAGTAAAAATATTTGGTTAGTAATTGCTATTACGCTAATTAAAAAAAAAAAAAGATAAGAAAGAGTGGAGATAAGATCACTTTTAGAGTTAGATCAGTTGACTTGACTTTAGAGACCAGCAAGGACAATAAAGAAAGCAGTTGTGTTTTGAACAATAAAAATTATTATTATTGAAATTTAATTTTACGGACTCTTGTCAAATGTATAGCGGCTAAAGTTATCACAACCTTCCCCTTTGGGGAATTGACCGCCACTCCATCTGAATGAAGCTATCGAGAGAGTTATGGAATGGAAGAAACGGATATTGCTAGCCGGACAACTAAAGGAACACTCATGGAATTCGCATGTACAAGGACAAAGGCACGACCAATGGAATGTAAAACCTATGAAAATCAGGCCACTCCGCTCTGATCGATCAGGGTAATTATAAACTTTTAATTAATGAGAACTCTAAGTAAAGCGTAATAGAACTTTATCTTTAATTTAATTTTCATTTATTATGTTTATTACAAATGTTTCAACAATAGAGGGGGGAAAATAAATTTGTTTAATATTGCAATCTATTAATGTTAATTTTCGTTCAATATTTTTTGAAATATTGGAATAACTGTATTTTAAATTATTTAATATCTATTCGATCTAGAGAGTAACAACAGGGTGGGGGTATAAAAGTGCATCGCCAAGTAACAGAGAACCTTGGGGTGTTACTCGTTTGTTAGTAGAAAATAAGGAAAGAATTGAAAGTATAAGAAAACGAAAGACATTTATACGTTCATTGTAAGACTTTTGCAATTTATTTATTTACCAAAGAAAGTGGAGTTTAAAAATAAACTTCAGGGAAGATTAAAAATACTATAAGTCGTCTTATATACACGTCTGCTAGAATTCGCAGTATTAGTGTAGGCACGAGTAAATCTATGGTAAATATTTGGGAAGCATAATTAGAAAGTAAACAGAGGGAAAATCAGAAATTGTAAGTCAGTTCTTTCTGGATCGGATAGAATTATAAGGTTATTAATAATAAATAGTAGTAAAAGAAATTAAAAGTTTTTTTTGTCCAATGTATTCTTGAATTATTTATAATAATTAGTTAGTGTTCTTAAAGGAAAACCCCTGTGAGATTATAATCAAAGTTTATAATCAGTGAATCATCGTTCGAAAATAAATAAAGACCAGGTTTATGTAAAGTTACGTGACCAGGTTCCAAGAGAGAAATCCTTGGTGGCGCCCTCGACGACGATTCTAATAACTAAAATTCAGTTAGTAGGGGAAGAAAGAAAGTTGTCATGTCACAGCATAATAATGCAAAGACAATTTCAAATCTCAGTAGGTAAAGAACTACTGTAAAAATATCAATTAATAACTGTAAAAGCAATAATGAATAAATATTTCATATCAGATAAATATAATATTTATAACTTGGAAACATACTAATTATATTTGAAAAGTAAGGCAAAGATAATTTCAATTGGCAAGGTAAGACAAAATAATATTTTTAATGCATTTGCATTAGCACAAAAATTAAAATAAAAGTTTGGTTTAAGATAAACAACAAATCTTTAAATTCTGGGTTAAATAATTATTGAAAATAATTATTTTATAATCTATTGAAAATGCAAAGATATACTATAAAAAGTTATATAATGAGCTTCTTTCTAAAAGAGCTGTTCACCCCTTCAACATTAAATGGACATCTCTATGTCTAACATGCATGTATATTAATAATATGAACACATGCTAAAACTTATACCAAATAATAAAAAAAAATACCGAATATAATATTTTCCATATTATATTTTTAATGAGACATTCTTGGAGAGAAACCATAATAATACAATATTATAAATCATAAAACAACCTTTAAACTATCTATCTGATAAAATGCTAATAAATAATAATTACTAAAGTTCTTTCTTTCTTCTTGGTTGAAAAATGAAAAGTTTATTTACAGTTTGTAAATGACGTCTCTTGGTCATATACTAAATAACAATAATCACTGGCACAAAGATAAATATTGACGAATACATAACACATTCCTGCAGGAAGACAAATAATATTATTTTTAATTCAGAATAGCAGTATTCAATGTTCTTAGCAAAGCTAATGAAACCGCTGTTAACATTATATATAGGAGAATTCTTTATTAAGCAATAAACATTTAATCATGACGTAGGTAAAGTAATAATTCATTATTTCATTCATGGGATATATTTAAGCATTTGTACTTAGTTTTCAAAGCCATTCATAAGCGCACATCATTATTTAGTTTAGAAAATCCATTTAATTTACCGTAAGTTGTTGATAATATTTTAAATAAGAAAATCCCACTGCAAATGAGGAGAACATTACATAAAAGAAATTCATATTCAGTCTTTTCTATTTTATACATTCATTCCTCATAGTAATTGGGGATAATAGATAAATACTAAACAATCCATTAAATTACACATTTATTCTTTTTTTCCAAATATAAATAGTCAGGTAGTGTCTCAACAATAATGATAATAAAAATAAATTATTTATACACATATCCTCCTGTCTCAAATTTCTTCTTTCACAGTTAGCAAAAATTTAATACTAAAAGTGCCTAATATATCTAATAAATAGTTTGCACATTTTCCAAAAATAATAAAAGAATTCACATGCTTCAGTCACTCCATTAATATTATAATTAAATTTTAGGAAAAATAATCTTGAAAAATAAACAGACATTCTTCTTTCTTTATTAAAATTATGATTAAAGTTTAAATAAAATAATTTTAAAATACAAATATACATTTCCATTCCTTTTCCCATATCAGCAATTAAATTTAAATAATTTATAATGCAGACACACATATGCATTTTAAATAATGATTTGAAAATCTAAATAGTTAATTAAGAACAAAGATTGATATAACTCTATGGTCATTTTACATTCTCATTTTCAGAAACCAATAATACTTTTCACTTTTAAACTTGGTCTTGGAAGAATCAGCTTATAACACAAAAAAAATTGTACTATTAAAACTTTGTTCAGAAAGTGAATTGGAGTTCAATCAGTAGTAGAAACATTTAGTCAACAGCCCAAATAGAATTGTAATCAACCCCTTTTATAGATCTCAGAACATTACCCAAGCATCTATTCTTCCAATAATCAAGGGCCATTTGAAAGTTCGAAGGTCTCCAGACAGAAACTTACTCTACCAATTGCACTGAGACTTTTAATTAGGAGAATTTTATGCAAGAAACTTTCTTGTCTTGAAAAAAAAGAAAGAAGGGGGGAACAAATTATTTTGTCTATTAAATAAAAAAAAATATTAAATTTTAAATTGAACTAAGAATTGAAAATTCTGTATTTTTAAAGTAACAGAATAATATTAATGACAATTATTTTAACAAATAAAATATTGTATAGTATAATTGTTGTTTAATAATTCATCAGTACAGTGATCCATGAATTTATTTAAAATGTAATTAAGCTGCTTTTTAAAAACTATTAGTTGTAAAATTAAATATTTGCTATGAGATATGATATTTGATGATTTAATGAAGTTCATGAATAAAAAATGAAGATGAACAATGGCACAAACATACATGAATATTTACAAATAATGTACAAGTACTAAACTGAAATGACTAAAATGACAGTTTTAATGATGATGAGTTAAACATATTTCACTGTTTATACTATAGATTAAAATATTGTAAGCAAATAAACTAGAGAATTATCTAAACAAATCTCAATACTGTTCTGCAGACAAATAAAATAAATTAGAATTAACTTAAACTAAACTGACTACTTTTATGACAAGCCACCCCCTATACTATCATTAATTATACACTAAAGTAAGATATTAAACATCTAATAATTTTCAAATTACATCTACAAATGCTTTTAAGCATAGTTTTAAGTCATTAATCAAAAAATTTAAAAATTTCAAGTTATTTCCTTTTTTTTAATAAGATGACATCAGATGTTATTGATACAGTGCTACATAATTATAATTAATATTTCTGGTGCCAAACCAAAAGGTTACAATAAATGTTTAATCATTAATTTCAGAATAACTTTTGCTGTATTTGAATCAAGGTACTGTACAAGTTCTAATCTTTATTTACAACAATGTCAATAAATGATTGATGTAAACCCTTGGCAGCTTAAATAATAGGTATTAATGTATGAGTGGTTTTATATATAACTTCCAGAAACTGTTATGTAATTATAACCATTTAAAATTCATGCATTAAACTAGAAATATTTAACATTTATGTATATATTTATTGTTTTTTTCAGCATTTATCTTTTTGTAATTTTGCTTTTTGTTGATATCAGAAGTAAGTCAAATATAATTTTAATATAGCATTTAATATGTTTATTATTAAAATGTAACATTACAAAAACAAATTAGTTACCTACTATCAACTCCCTTTATAGTTTTAATAATTTTTATTAAATGATATGTTGCTTTTTAATGTATTTGATCGTTTGTAAATTAAAAAAAATGGTGGGTAAAACAAAGTTATATATTCAGTTAGACTTTTGTAAAATGAACATTGCTAAAAAGATTAGAGCTATGTAATAGGTAAAATATTTTGTGATGCTAATGAAGGTGAGTGTCATTTGAATTGATCCCTAATAACTATTTGGATGCATGGACATTTTCAATTTGTTATTCCTGTAATTATTTTATTGTCTCACCCTTTCATCTTTTAAATATGTTGAAATTAAAAACTCTGCATTGTACACTTGATTTTGCATCACTATGAAAAAAAAATTTTTTTTGTCTTATTGTGATCACATTTTTCTTCTGATATTTTATTTTGAATAATCTTGTCTATTTGTATTTAAACATTTTGATTCCTTAATAACATTATTATCTTTCAATAACAAGTGTTATCAATTTTGGGTTTTATACTGTCCAAATCTTTATTAATCATTCTGGGAATAATGAAATAATTTCTATATAATTTTAGAATATATTATCCTCTATCAATTTGGCAATTTAAAATTAACTTTATACTTTTTAGTTCTAAAACCAGTCTATTTCAAATCATAATTCAATAACTTTAACTTACCTACAATGCAGTTTAATCATTTCATATGTGTTATTATTACTGTTTAATAAATTTTCTGAGTGTTGGATCTCTTTCTTCACTGTGTTTATGAACCTTTAATTTAAATTCTTAATTTTTTGAGTTTATAAAACCAAGTAGAAGTTTTATGTTGATATCTTGAAATCTGAATTGCAGACAAGTTTTCAGTGATAACATATTAATTCTAATATTCTCATGGGTAAATGAATTTATAATACTATATATCCTGGAGTTGCCATTAAATAAAAATATAATAGCCAAATAGCTGATATTTTAGTACAACATCAAGTGTTTTTCTCAGAGCTTCTTCTTTCTCAAATCATATGAAAGTTTGTGGTACCATACACATTCTTATGATTTGAGAGAAAAAAATTATGAAGAAAGAACTTGTTATTGTATTGTAACATCAGTTATTTAACTATTATATTTTTACTACATGAAAGCTCCTGGAAATAATACTATATATATATTATAATGTTTTCCATTTTGCTTAGGCCCCTACATGCTAATATAAACTGTGCACGAGTTGATCAAGTTATGTTGAAAAGAAGAAAGTTGTATTTCTATTTCTAAAAACATAACTATATTTCCTGATCAAACTCGGGCTATTAATTGTTGAGAATTATGCTATTGACGAAATCAGCTTTTAATTTATTTAATATGGGTGCCAGGTTCTTTTATTCTAAAGAGACCGCTGAAATAGTCAAATAACGTCTCACGACTAAAAAAAGAAAAATACTTTTAAACTAATCGGTATTATATCTACCATAATGAGAATTATTTTTTAAGATGATTATTCCTGGGCTTATTGAAACATATTGGCAAAGGTAAATTACGTTTTAAATCTTATTAAACTAATAATAAATTTAATAATAAAAAATAATTATTATTAATAACGCACAAATGAAAATTGATATTAGAAATATTTTTTTTATTATAACAGATTAAAAATCTGTTTAAGTTAAAATGAGAATTCCTAATCAAGCGAATTAGAGAGAACACATATAATTCAAATGTGAAATATTAATAAAATAAATAACAGTTAAACAATTAAAAAGTTCTTGGTTAAATAAGAGTCTCTTGATCAATTAAATTAAAGTCTCTATCGGGATCCTATTATAAGTTTATTTTTATGAATAGTTTGTAAAATGGTTAACTTTGTCACAATCAGGATAATGAAGCATAACTTAACGGTAAGTTTTAATGAATTCACAATGGTTGTAGATAAATATGCATAGTTTTTCAGGGTTAAAATGAGCTCATGGCCTTTGATTATTAGTTGATCTTGCAGTCCATTCTTCTAGTCGGTCACGAAAGCTTTTCTGGTGTACTTCTTCAGGCACGATGTCCGCAGAAGCTCCGGTTCACTCCGACATGCCAAATTACTTCAGCGTAGAGTGATCTTGGATATATTATTATTATCCAAGACCAACTAGAGAAACAAACAAACAAGACGTTCTTCAAACTGACCTCTGCCTTTTATACTAGAGGCCCAGTTTTCCAACTTCTGCGCATGCTATTATCATGGCGTTTTTTGGTTCATAATCTTGTAGATTCTTTATAAAATTTACAGTATAAAATTCTCTTTTCTTATCAAGTTTTTCAGTCATCTTTAATTAGCCAAAATATTTTTACTTTCTCTTATCTTTTTTTTACTTTTGGAATTCTTTTGTTCTCTCCAATTCTACTTTTATTTTTAATTACATTAAAAAAAATACGAAAGATTAATTTAACTTTCATTGTACATTATTTTTTTTAAAAAAAAAAAATTAGTCAAAAAAAAATCTAAATTTACTTTTATTTTTTTAGCTTTTACCAAATGCCAATATATTTGCAACGTATATAAATAAACGTTACAATATATTCTAACAAATTAAAATTCAAAGAACCCTTTTCTAACAAAATAAAATTCATGTGTCCATTTCTAACTAAATAGAATTTAAGTGTATTATTGGTATTTTAAAAGATGAACATTTTTCTTAAATATAAATTAACGAAAGATGCATTTCTTAAGTATCAGTTAAATATGCAATGCATCAATTATACATATTCTAGTATAATAAATATAGATTAAATAATTTCGAAGTATAGATTTAATACAATAATTTCTCAAGTATAATATATAGACTAATATTCTTCATATGTATAAATTAAATATAATCTCCTTCATGCAACCGCATTACAAGCCAATTGTAACTAAATAAAATCAATTCAAACAAATGAAAAGTTATTTTTTATTTTGTTAACTTTATAAAAACTTATTAAATTAACATAAAACGCATTTTGCAATCTCTCGATCGGTCATCCACATTGAATTTCAAACATAACTAAACGATTGGGAGAGCTTACAAATATCACATATATTATTGGACAGTTTAAGCTAATTATAACTTTATTCTAACCAATGAGAATTTTATTCAAATGATCGCACATCCACGTTATGGATTGATTGTACTATATTTAAATTCATATGGCATTTACACACTTGCAGATAAATTGCATGCCAATTATAACATTTTAAGAATGGATCGATGGATGCTTCACCATTCCCAGCTGACACTATTTCTGAAGCATACTGAAATGATGATGATGATACAGAACATCTATAAGCTTAATTGCCAAGGTGCCAAATTGCAACTCTAATACAATATAAAGGTTAAATCTCAATTCAATACTCTTAGTAATAATATTTCATGAATGGGTTAATACACAATCGATTTAGAGAACACTGAAAACGCATTAAAATTGACAATATTAATATCTTTAAGAATTCCAGATTATTCTCAGCGGATTCTCCATTCACTATGATTAAAGCTACAATTAAATTTTATTCTAATTACAAAGTTCTATATTCATCTCCACCTTCCTGATCCACTCCTCCATCATTTTCATGTCCATATGTCTATCACACTATTATTTATTTTATCATTAAATTTTACATTTTTGCTAGCTCCTTTCTCTCATTACAATCTCTTCTCAGGGTTTTTCGAACAATTAGGTGTGGAAATCGAATAAGATGTGACATTATTGGTGATAAACACTTCTCTCATGATCGCCTCCAAGGTGATCTCGGTTGTCTTTAATGCAGTTTAATATCAATTTACATTAAAGCTCGGAATATTTTAAGCTTATTAAAATCTTTATAAACATATAAGACTTAGTCGCAATTATAACAAAATTATATAAAAATAAAATGCGTCTACAGGGGTTTGAATACAACGGATGGGGAAAGGATTTTATGCCCACCCTCTGCATTCACTATCACTCAATACTATCTCTATTCGTGATTTATACCTCAACAATATTAAATTATTTGGTAATTTTAAGCATTTGAGATTAACCTTTTAAATAGTTTTACTAAATATTAGTTACGTACATGATAATTCAAATATTAATAATAATATATCGATGCATGATTGGATTGGAAATATCTACATAATAAAAACCTACAAAAACATTAAGACATATGCAAATTTTATTTAAAACAAATAACAAATTTTATTTGACAAACTATAATTCAATACAAAAACATATACATTATATTTACGCTTTCATTTTATCTTAAATCTAGTGAATACCAATTTCTGTTGTGTTCAATGCTTTCTCTTTTATTACTGATATATTTTAGAAAATACATAATCGATTTCTCCCCTAATTAAATTTAATAATTTTAATTAACAAATCTATAGTTGATATTCTCTCGCAAATTTCTTGATCTTATCCTATCAGCCTGATTAAATATTCTTTTGCCCTAATCTTTACAACAGAGATATCTTAATAATAGTAAGACTAAGTCATTGCAAATAAATTGGCATTAAGATCAAACATCATCATAGTGCACCCACTCTATGTTCATGTTCTTATAACATAATAATATTTTAACAATACTACCTTTCCAGTGAAGTTCTCAGCTGGCCATGTAAATATTTATTAAATAAATTTATATAAGCATTGCTTATGCCCAAATCATTCGTAAGTTTTATTTAACCCTTAACAGTTATTAACTTAATTATTTTTGGCTCGAATGCTAAATCAATTTTACAAAACAATATTCAAATGCTATCCTTTCATACACACATAAGGAATATCAAATATTAATATGAGGCAGGCAGTGACCCGAATAAGAGAGAACCTTTTCACTAAGGTTGAGATATGCTAGGGATTTTTATCACTAGTCATATAAAAACATAGGTATACCAAAATACCTTTGGCCATCAAAATAAGAAACCTTCTTACGGTGTAGAGAATACTCAAGTGGGAAAACTCATCTGCCAGGTTCAAATACTTTATGAATATAGCATAAATCTTAGTGAGTTGGACTTCACTGTCTTTGTGGAGATCTTTGTCCATCCACACACATACAGGTCGAAACATCAAATTATACAAGTAAAAATTTCACAACCTTAATATTCTTACAAATTAGTGTACTGGAATATGAGCCCATACATTTTCCAAGTATAAAGCAGCTTGTTTCTGGCCTTAAATCTGTGATAACAATAATAATAAGCAATAAGAAATGCGCACAAAATTCTTAAAACAGTTTCCATGCACTTTTATAAGAAACTGATGATGTTAATAGACAAGCAATTCATCTATAAGTCTTGAGCATTTGACAATAACTTCTGATGCTAATAATATGTCTAAGTGTTTCTTTTTTTTTTTTAATTGAAAAAAAAATTGTTTGTAAAGCATTTTAAATAAGACATATCAGAACGACATGATATAAATTTCACCTACCCCCAAAATGACAATAATAACAAAAGCATTTAAATAAACATATATAAAATTATCTGAAATCAGTCTCTACCCCCAAAATAATACAATGGTAATTATTACATGAATTAATTTTAAAATAGATGATATACATGATACACTACAAAGAAAGAAATTCATTTTTTTTTAATATTAAATGTCCTACACACACTTTTATATATATATTGTAACGATATATAAATATGCCGTTACATTAATTTAAAATAAAAACTTAAAAGTTCGCAAATAAAAGAAAAAAAAACTAAACGCTAAAATTAAAATATTGTTAAACATATATTCGCACAGATGCTAAACTTTAAAAATATTTTTTTCATAAACAAAAAAAAAAAAAAGTATTTGAACGTATTTTTTTTAATAAAAAAAATACAAGATTGAAATATAAAAATATTTTAATAAAAAAATAACGTAAGTTAAAATAAAAACAGGTATTAATTAATTCCTGTAATCTATAAATGGAAATGATTGTTTATTAATTATCTAAAAGCTGTTTAATTAAAAAGTCAAATGAAAAGTTAGATAAGAGAAGAAAGAGATTTTAGCTTGACCAATGGAAGCAAATAAAGGCCCGGACCATAACAAAAAAACAGAACAGTGACGTTTTTGTTCATGGAATCCATAGGAGGACTATAAAAAGAAAAAATATTGAGTTCCAGCGTTGTGTGTTTGAGAATTGTGGTAGGACACACATACCACACTCTCTATTTTATATTAAAAATGCAAAGACTGTGATACCAGAACAGAACCAGCTAATGCTACCTCCAAAATATCAGACCGGTCTTCCAGGAAAGTCTCCATGGGAATTGCCAACGGGAACATGGACTCTTCTACCATAAGCTATATGAAATGAACAATTATTGAAATCAATTAAGAACTTTTGTCAAGTTTTACAAATTAATAAACAAGCCAACTTAAATGTTAAAACGGACTCTTATTTGACTTTTGTAAGTTTTTAAATCAAATTAATAATGTTTAATTTTATATGTTTTCCAATTGATAAAAATCATTTCCATTTTTTTTCTTTCTTATGGTATAAATTGTTTATTGTTTAAATTTTAAATGATGAAATTTAGGTTGGGTATAGACGTTGCATAGATTCGTTAGCAGTTGATAATGTTGTGGTTTTCACATTCGATTAGAATATATGTCAACGATATCACTGCAAGCATCTTACGATGAATGCTAATGGGATTTGTATATTCCCTATGCAAGTGACATTTATCGATGACTTTGTATTTTGATCGGTTGTGTTTAATTTGGAATGTTTTTGACCGTGGAATCTGTGCAGCTGATCTGTACTCAACATTTTAAAACAAATTTTATAAAATGCATTTGTGCGAACATATTTAAATGTTAAATTTAAGTCGGGCGTGAATGGCTATATAGTTTGTAAAGTTATATTAAGGGAGGGTAATCTTAGGTTATTCATTTCGTAGTTGAATTGGTTCAATGGATTGGATATATTTGTGTAATTAGTAGATGTAGTATGAGGTCCGCTACAGGCAGGATTATAGATATACGCCACACACCCTCTGCTTGCCTATGGATGGGTTTGTAAGTCGGCAGAAGACCGCAGTCCATTCCTATGGAGTTTTTTGTTTATTGTTCTACTTGCCAACAGATGTCACATTTTTGTTGGTGGAGAGTCAATATCTTCTCTATTTCTACTTATTGTTCAGATGTACGTTTCCTGACAGTATAGTATTTTGTGTTGTCGTATCATGCTACATTGAATACATGAATGTATCAGATGGATTGGCACCAGTTTGGTTGTGAAATTTGTTGCCTAAGGTTAAATCAGGGAAGAATATTTTCTTTTCAAATGCAGATCTATGTAGTCTATTCATACTTGACTATCTAAATAAAATATTAAACTCATTGAAACTTAGTTAAATGTAAAATTAAAAGTTAATATAAAAATCTAAAATGTTAAACTTATTCCTCAAAATTTAAATGTTATTTTATATGTGCATAAATAAATATTTTTATGTGTTAATTTCTGGCAGTGGCTTTTATTCTTTTATATTTAAGATATAAAATTTATAGATTTTTATCTCTGCGTCTCCGCTGAGCTAGTGACTTGGGCTAACGATCGGAATATTTAAATAAAGTGGAATCTTAACAGCACGTATCTGCCTACTTTATAAATTTTTCTAGGCTCAAATGCCTAGATGGCGCCCTGGTAGTTGCAGATATTGTTTTTGTGGTTAGATTCGATCTTCACTTTCATTTCGATCGTTATAATTGGCGCCCAACATGGGGCCAATTATAACGTCCTAAGATTGGTATCCATTTAGTTGTTGTTTTATTTATTCATTTGGAGGTTTTTTTAGTTTAATTGGTCCTCAATGTAGGAAACGATAGTTCATTTCTCCTTTCTTTAACAGCTGAAAGAATTGACAGTGCGTCTGTCGATTCCCTCACCTCCAACTCCGTACTACTACCTATAGTCACATCGTAATAATCAATTTCCAGTCACTAATTAATAATTTCCAAATTTTCCTTTTATACGTATTCGAAGGATTGACTTGGCAGTATGCCATCGATGTGATGATCCTTTTTGTTGAGGTCCGATTTCCCAATGGATTTATTTCATTTGCTAAAAGTTTCTATTGTTTTCCTATCTGACCGATGTTTTTACATTTAAATGCCCAAGGCTGGTTTACATTTGACTAATTAAATTTATCATTTCCATTTCTGATTAATTAACCTGTTTTCCATTAAGGTAAATTATATAAATGTTAAACTTAAGTCAGGCATGAATGGTTGTATAAATTTGTAAAATTATATTAGGGGAGGGTAATCTTAGGTTATTTGTTTCGTTGTTGAATTGGGTCAATGGATTGGATACATTGATATAGTTAGTAGATGTAGTCGGAGATTCGCTACGGGCAGAATCGCTTCATACGCCACACTCTCCCATTTTGCCTATGGAAGGAATTATAAGATGCAGAGCGCAGTTCCTTTCTATGGAGTTTTTTTTCATTGTTCTTCTCATTGGATAGAAGTAATATTCCTATCTAATGAAAGTCAATATCTTCTCTTAATCTTTTTGGTGCTGCCGTATTCCGTATTACATTGAATACATCGATGTATCAGATGAATTGATGCCAGTTTGACTGCGAATTTTAGCCTAAGGTTAAATAGGGATAGAATATTTTATTTTCAAATGCAAATCTATGTGGTCTATTCATACTTGACCCTAAATAAAAATGCATTAAATTTAAGTTGTTTATAGACGCTTGCATGGATTGGTTATCGGTTAAGTATGTTTTGGGTTTTCATATTTGATCAAAATATATAGACATTCGATAAATAATGATACCTTACGATGAGTATCTAAAATGTATTTATTCGGATGTCTTTTAAGTTACTGGTGACAATGCAAGTATCTTATGGTGAATACTATTGGGTTACGTATAAATTTCCCTCCGCAATTGTCAGTAATCAATAATTTTGTATTTTGATCGTTTATGTTTACTTTGAAATGTGTTTAACCATGTAATCTATGTAACCGATCTATAGCAACATATTAAAACAAGCTTTTATAATCCCATCTGTGAGAACTTAATTAAAATGTAAACTGATAATATAATAGAAATTAAAATGTAAATTAAAATCTAAGGTAAAGTTAAAAATAATGTTAAATTTTGAAATGTAAAACTAATACTAAAATAATTTTAAATCTTATATATATGTGCATAAATAAATGTTTGTATGTTAATTACTGGCAGTGGCTTATTTTATTTATTTTTTTTAATATTGAAATATAATTAGATAGGATATTATATTATTTAATCTCTGCTATTCCACTGAGCTAGTGACATGGGCTAACGACCGGAATCAAAATTTAAAAAAAAAAAAAATAATTTTTTTTTTTGACTGACGTATCTGCCTACTTTATAAATTTTTCTAGGTTCAAATGCCTAGATGGCGCCCCGTAGTGCAGTTTACATGAAGTCATTATTTCCGGATCGTTACAATATATATATATTAAATGTTCTACACACACAAAGAGCGAATAATAATAATAAAAAAAATTATACTTATATAAGTTTTTTAGTGGGTGTTATTCCAGGTTCCTGATTTCTGTTTTCTTTTCTCTTTTTTTTTTCATTCCTCCTTGACTGGTTTATAAGAGCATATAAGTCCTTGTAGTAAAAGTTCTTTTGATAGTTTGGTTCCTCCAGCATTATATATATATATGATTTGTATATTGTTGAAAGAGTTCCTCAATTTTAAGTTTATGCATATTAAATTTAAATAGCATTCATTTAACTTTTTCACAATATAGGTCTGTTGATTCTTGATTGTCCTTTTCCATTTTGATTTCATTTTATATATTTAAATTGACTTACATATACTGTACATCAAATTTCTTGATTATTGGCCAATTTCTGGAGATCAAGGATGTGTGCCAATTTAAAATTTATTTACTATACATTGTCTTCTCTTAAGACAATGTTAGATTTAGCCAAATTATTCTGAAGAGACAAAAAGTCAATAAAAATGATTTTAAATTTTATAAGACAGTTTTTCTCTCAGTCAATGCAAGAAAAACTTATGGAAAGTTTTAAATATAAAAAGAAAAAAAGCCCCTCCCCTTCTATTAACACAGCTTTTATAGAGAAAATCCATCTGTGAATTATCTTTATAATTAATTGACTTGTTCCTATTTCTCTATTAATTTTAACCTTTTTGCCTCCTCAGAAAAAAGGCACAAATTTCATTTCAAACAGACACAATTAACCCTACAATTTAACAGCTATAATTGCCAATTAATTTTTAACATTTGACAGACCATTCATCATTAATGGTCTAAATTAATAGTCCACCTAAATTCCTTGGTGAAAATTGGCATCAGCCAAATGCCTCTGATAATTGACTAAGTAAGATAACACTTGAAACTTATACTCAAAAGTAAATAACAGAACAGTACTCTTACGTTTTCCATTTAATAATGAAACAAAATATATATTACAGCTGTTTCAAACTCAGTCTTTGAATTAAATTTGGCTGCTAATATTAACTTATTAAAATGATTTTAATTTCTTATTTAAAAATTGCTTTACAACATAATAAGAAATGATTATTGATTGTGAATTTTACAATCAAAATCTATAATTAGATTATATACACACACACATTGCAGGTATATAATTTTTTTTAAATTAACCTTTAATGCTTTAATCCTTAATTATAATCCTTTATTATTATAACTACACTATTATTATTATTATTATTTACTTTCATGAACTGTTTCTTTATAACTCATTATAAAACAATTTTCACTCATCATCACTATTCCATGTAGTTTTTAATAGTCACACATCTTCCTTTTCTCAGTCAACCTATCAACAAATATATAAATTTTGCTTTTTTTAAAAAATATGTTTTTAATATTAACTTGACCCATAAATAAAATAATCCTCTGGTTATAAACACATTAACAATAAATTTTTAGATTGCTTACTAGTCAAACATATGCAATCTTTTATCAATATGGTTCAAACCTAGTCTTTACTAAAATCTTTTCTTATTAAAGGGAAAAAAAATACATACATTATGAGGAAAATTTGGATGGAACCTTCTCTTTCATAGCTAACCTAAAAAAATGGAGCCTTGGACAAATCCAAGGGCTACAATATATATATATAACCTATATATATTTACAATATATATATATATAATGTCCGTTAAAATTTTGTAATCATAATAAAAGTATTTCTGTGAATTGAAAGACTATTTATAATAGTTTATTATCATTATATTTATTATTTTTATTATGATATATATAAGTGTGTGTATTCTACATATAATGATTTAGATCCTCAATAGTGGCATTAAAAATATAATAAAAAAAATTCATATCATGATGCAAGTAACAAGTTATTCGTAATTGAAAGTCTTCATGCCCATTAATGTGATGAATACAAATTTTATGAATACAATTGTCAGAGATATTTAATGAAATCCAACTGAATTCTATTACTATACATTTTTAACATATTTAAAAAATTGCTCATCTTTTTGCCTATATTTTTTTTTAGTTCTGCCATTCTTTGATAATTCTTTATGCAATATCAATATGTTGTTTATACTAATCACTAAAGCTTTTTTTTCTTTTATAACAACCCTTTAGTTTATCACTATGACAACTTGTTGGAGTACAAACCAGAATTATTAGCATTTGGTATCTTCCATTAAATAAAATATCTAATATCGCCACATTTTCTGATATACCATCATTTTCTAAAATGTTCATTTTTCACATTTTATTTATAATGAATCCCATTCGACTTATGTTTTCAATGTTTGGGATTTTGTAGTAATGTTTTATTTTAAGTCAATTATCGGTCGTGGTTTGCAGACTGTACTGTCGCCGCTAGAGGCGCTGTTTCTGTGTTTTCACACAGAACATACAGGGTAGGGGCCTCAAAAGCAGACGATGCTTTTTCTGCCGATAGGTGGCGCTGTTGACCATGCGTACGCACAGGAACTTTCCACAAGCTGGCTGGAAGCTTGCGTCATCTGCTACCAAGAACCTAGGTGGCGCTGATTGCCGTAAACACATCTAGCTTATGTGTCGTCTGCTATCAGAAACTACCAAGATTCTAGCCCACTACGCGGCGCTGTTTCTCCACATTACACACGGTAAAAACAGCAACCTCTAAATGCCTCATTGCTAACGTTTATGAACATAGTACTTAAAACATTCAGGGCCTATAATGTACAGGGGTGAATAATTTATAAAGTCATAACTATTTAAATATACGGTCAAACGTAATAATTTTACATTCTATTTCACCATTTCATGAATCGATGTATTTTTAAAGTATGACTTTGTAAAAAGCGATCTGTTTTTTTAATTATTTACTCTAAAAGTGGTTTTTTTTTTTTTTTTGTAAATAAAACAAAACGTGATTTTCGGTCTGTTTTTTTTTTTTTTTTTTTTTTAAAAAAAAAGCTAATTTTTTTCCCTACGGCAGTATATCGTTCAAAAATATATTATTTTAAAAGATTATTGTTTGTAAAACTTTTTTTTTTACACTTTCAATTAATATTTTCAATAAATTTTAAAGTAATATAAATTATATTTCGGTTTATAGATTACTATTTCGAAAAATAAAGTGTTATTTGCGTGCTGGGTATACCGCGTGCTTGTTACTCGCGAGCAATAATTCGAAGATATGTTTATCAAAACTTCCTCTCACAATAATATTAAAGGCATAAATATTTATTGAAATTGTATTTAAAATTTTAGAATCATTTTAATAACTAAAAATATCATATACTCACAAGGAAATTTCAAAATAATAGGTTTAATATGTGCCGTATGAGAAAAGTAAGAGTCAGAAAAAAAAAAAGATTTAGAGCAAAATATATATACATTTAATATCTTTATTGATGGTTGGAATTTAAAAAGTTTCTTTCAAAACTGATGCTCGTGTTAGGCTTGTATACTGTTAAAATTAAAACTATTCGTCCTCATAAATAATTTGGAAGACATTGCCTGTCAAAATTGGATAATCATTGAAAATTATATATGATCTTAATAGCCTAAAATTCAGAAGCCTGATAGTACTGTCTTTGCCAGTGCACTGTTTCTTTCTTTCATTATTGATACATAAGTAAGAACAGGTAAAACACATTTATTAAAAATCTTCCTTTACAGACACGTAGATATATTTCCTTTTAGTATCAAGTTATTTCTACCAAAAGCACTCCAATCAAGTTTAATCCTATGATTAATTTCATCCATTATGTTTCCATATGTATTAATAATCTGACCAAGTTGTTTGTAACTGTTAACTTCTTCTAACTCATCATAATCAATCTTTATTTTCATATTTTGAGAAAATCCATTAAACTTTACTTTAGTCTTTTAACATTTATCTTTAGTCCTACTTTCATCTGATAACTCCTGCAACATTTCCTGCAGCTCTGAAGCATAAGTTGCAAAAACAACTACATCATCTGCAAAATCTAAATGACTTAAATAATCTCCATTTACTTTCACTCCTATAGCTTCCCATTTTAATCCACAAAATATTTCTTGCAGCACTGCTGTAAAAAGTTTTGGAGATATGGAGTCACCCTGTCTTACACTCTTCTCAATGTTGACTTTCCCAGTATCATTATCTAATCTAATTGTTGCTGTTGCATTTTTATAAATATTCTTTAAAATTTGACAATATCTTGGGTCTATACCTTGATGATCCAATGCTTTAATCACTGAAGAAAAGTTTATAGATTCAAATGCCTTTTCATAGTCTACAAATCCAAAACATAATGGCAACTCATATTCATTTGTCCTTTCTATAACTTCTCTCAATACCTGGATATGATCTCCTGTACTAAAACCACTTTTAAATCCAGTTTATCTTGGTTGGGGAAAATCCAGTGTTCTCTGTAGACGAGTTGTAACTATCTTGGTAAAAAATCTGTATGTAACTGATAAAAGGCTGATAGGTCTGTAATTTCTAATATCCTCTTTATCACCTTTTTTAAATATTAATATTAATACTGCATTCTTCCAATCATAGAATCTAGTACATCTTTATCATTTAGACATTTGGTATATAACATTGCAAAAAAAAAATTCTATTTTTTCCCCTGCTTCTTTTAATATATCAATTATAATTCTACTATTACCTGGAATCTGGAATCTTTTCGTTCTTCATATATTTAATTGCATGTCTCACTTCTTCATTTAAAATTCTGGGTAATTCAGAAGATGTCATAGATATAGGAGGTATTTCTTCTTTATTACTATATAATTCATCACATGATCACATTTCCTATATATGATCATGTGATGCTTAATGGTTTAACACCAATCCTGCCTAATAGGATAGTGGTGGCTATGGTTGTAAAAGAGCCAAAGACACCAAAATGTATGGGTGCTGAACTGAGTTCAGACCCATATGACTATATAAGCTGTTGAGCTTAGATTGAAAATATTTTTTGTGCTTTCAATTTCAATCTCATAGTTTTGTAGTTAAGTAGAGATAAAAGGTGGTTGCTAGAGGGTTGCATTAGATCCTAAGATCTAGATGCAGTCCTCTCAGATCCAAAGCTCCTCACTGACGAAGGCCACAAGCCAGAAACTAGTCTGGGGATATTGGATGAGTAGGCATTAGATAGGGATTTTATGCACAAGCCTTCTGGCATCCATTGATTACTCTGTTTAGCACAGGTGGCAATACTGTATGGAGAGTTTTGCTCTGTTTACTATTTACTATATAATTCTTTATAAAAGTCTTCTATCCATTTCATGATGTCATCTCTCTTTTTAGTAATAATTCCAGCTTTTTTTTTATTGCAGATATGAATTTCCTACCAATACCAAAATGTTGTTTTACACTTTTGAGACTTTCATTCCCTTCTGCTGCTTTCCTTGCTAGTTCAGTTATACTTTCTTATATCATTTTCAAATCTTTTCTGCATCATTTTACAAAATTTGAGATATTCAATCCTTTTTAATGCATCATTTTTGTATATATTCATATTCCTTCTTTTTTTCATAAATTCTTTAGTCTCAGTAGAAATGTTATTGGTCAAGTGCTGCTTTTTTCAACCAGCTATTTTTGTTGCAGTTTTTAAAAGTGTATCAGTTGTTTTCATATTAATTTCATTCAAATCTGAATCATGTTCAAAATCTACTAATACTTGAAAATTATTTGTAAGTTCTAATTTAAATTCATTAGAATGTTTCTGAAAATTAGGATTATCAACTGTAAATATTGTTTTTCTTAATAATTTTTGTCTCTCTAGTTTTGCATTAACATGTATTTCACATCTTACTAATCGATGATCACTTCCTCTGTTAAATTTATTAAGAACATTACAATCTTGAAATATGTATTTTCTGTTAGTCAAAATATAATCCAATTCTGCTGTATTTTCATTTGGATGCTTCCATGTCCATTTCCTTTTAAAATTTTTCTCAAAATAATTCATAATATAAAGTTTTCCTTTTCCTGCAAACTCCACAAGTCTCTGTCCTCTCTCATTTCTATTAACATAACCAAAATTACCGCCAGCACTTTCATCTTTCATTTGTTTACCAATTCTAGCATTAAAGTCTCCCATAACAATTTTAAAATGTTGTTAACTCTGACCAAAAGCCTTTTGTGCATCCATATAAAAATCTTCTACTACTTCATCACTTTGAGAACTTGTTGGGGCATAAACCTGAATTATCTGCATTTGGTATCTGCTATTAAGTTGTATAACTAATCTTGCCACTCTGTCCGATACACCATCAATCTCCACAATGTTGTTCTTCTACTTTTTATTTATAATGAATACTACTCCACTTGTATTTCCAATATTTGTGCCTTTATAATAGAGTACATGTTCACTTTTTAAAACAATTGTCTCTTCGCCTTTTCTTCTAACTTCACAAAGTCCAATAATATCCCATTTAATATAAGACAGTTTTTCTTCTAACTCTTGCAATCTTTCTTCACTTGAAAGTGATCTGCTGTTGTAAGTGCCTAAATAAAAAAGGCATCATCAAATGGCAGCCTTTGTCCACAATCAGGGGATTCTGTGCAGCTGCCTTCGGCCACGAACTGCTACCTTGGTTGGTGACTTTAGTCTCCTGGGAATAAGGGCCATGATTTATTTTTGTCTGTCATAACTGTATATATATATTGGCATTTTTCCATTATCATTTACACAAGCATTCATTCTGCCTTATCAGGCAACTGAGAAAAAAGTCCATGGTGTTTTTTGATCTTAAACTCAGAGGTAAAAATCCAATAACTTCGTCGCGCTGGCTAATGTGTGTTGGTGAGCAGCCCATCCATGTTTATATACTGTATGAATAATCACATAGTAATAACAGCTGCAAATGACAAGAACATATGGAGTGGACATTAAAAATTTGCCTTGCTCAGTTTCTTTAAGGCCTCCAAGAGGAATCAAAGGGTTTCCTTTCAATTAATAGGATGACAAGAAATTTGTAACCTCCTGAGTGTAGACAATTTCTTGCATTAAATCAAATCTTAACGATTAATCAAAGTAAATTATAGTTTATTAGTTGATATTGTGAAATTGGTAAATATTTAAGTGTCTCTGTTGGGTGATATATATTAAAATTTGTCTATTTAGAAATTCATTTATAGATTCATTAAACCACCTAACTACTCACAAACATTATATTAGAAAATTTGTAGAGATTCTAACCAGTAAATAAATTCAAGTATATTTATTATCTCCTTTAAGTTTGCCACTGTTTTCTGTTTGATCACAAATGCTATAATACATCATAATGACAATTCTAGAGATATCGTTGAGGTATAGATCCAAGATATTGTCATATTTTAAAGAATATTTATAAAAATGCAACAGCAACAATTAGATTAGATAATGATACTGGGAAAGTCAACATATTAAAGTAATTTCCTTGAATTATTAATTTGAATACATTTTTATAAAGCATGTTTATATATATTATTTGAAGTATATTTCTAATATTTAATGTAATGGGTGCTTTATAATTAACAATTTTATAATTAATGAATATAAATAAATATAAGAAGTAATTTTCTTTTGAGTGGTATGTTAAAGAATTATAATTTCTTTGTTCCTAATATGAAAGATACTTTCTATATCTGTTTTCGTATCATTAATTTGAATTATTTGAAAGTAAGACAAAAGAGTTACTAATGAATAATATTTTTACCTAATTTTTCATATTGTTAGGTTCAACTCTAAATTATCTTAAATATCATAAGAATTAAGAGGTTATTAAATGTTTAGGTATTTACCCTTTATTGGTACATAATTATATGAATGAAATTAGAGTTTTATTTTGTATATTATTATCTTTAAAATGAATCACAAATTATGCTTCCCCCTTCCCTAATGCAATTTGAGAATGTTTGTAATTTTTATTTTTATGAGATTAGTCAAATAATTTAAATATTTAGGTTCAAGAATACAAAAATTGGACAGTTACAATAGTTGTAGGCTACATAATTGCCCAGTCACAAAATTCAGGTGTAGCTGCAGTACAAGTTATAAATGAAATTCTATGGAGAAGTCCAAAGATACTAAACCATTTTAATAGCACTTTATAGTCTAAAACAATTACTGTGTGCATTGGATTTCTGACTTTCAATGCTCATATCTTAATTAAAAACAATCAGGGAACAAATAATTTTAAAAAATTTTCAGGAGAAAAAAAGAAAACAGACAAAGAAAATCTTTGACCATTGATCATTTTTTATTAATCTGAGCTAGGATGAAATAGTGAATGCCCATGCCTTATTCACTCCAATTTTATTTAAGTATAAATTTGGTCACTTAACTACTGGAGGCATTCAATCAAGAGCACGATGTGCAGTGCTAAATATTCAAGAAATTAATATTTGTGTTGGGGGAGGGAGAATCAATGGTCTGGCATTCGGTCAACTCAAATACAATTACTAGCTTTTTAATAACAGTGATTTTAATATACATCATTAGACCTGAAATTATCTTGACTGCTATAAAACAGACTTATCTTCTGATAGATTTCATCTCACCCAAAGCAATGCCATTCTGATTGTAATGCTTTGCATAAGTCTCATTTACTAAGTCAAAGACTTATGATTTGGAGGTGAATAACACACGTGATGAATGAACATATAAAAATTTTGCAGTTTTAATTTTAATAAAGAACAACTATTGATAAGCAAATATTCTATAAAAACAAAAATAAATGAATTTAGGAAAAGCTACTGATTTTAGCTTTTTCAGAATTTCAAAATATGATATACATGTATAAACAACATCCCATTAATAGTTAAATCCCCCAGCCAGATAGTTGATTAATAAAACCTCAAAATATCTAGTCAACATACCATTGCAGTCAAATTCCTTACTACATTAGGTGTTTCAATTCAAATAAGTCTTTAGACTATTCTGGAGAAACAAAAACAGTCCCAAGCATTATAAATATTGACTTGAAAACAGGAAATGTTTATCTGAAAATTTGTGATGATAGGGATTTTACCTGTAATTATATATTGAACTATTTCCATCATCTGTTAATAATTATGAAATATTTTTAAAAGATATCTAACTTTATTTAAACTTTTAAATACATTCAACTGTTAGCAAAGCATACAGATTAATTTATTACAACATTTTGAGTGCTCTTTTTTACTCATCTCTTCTTCAAATGTTGCTGGCCTTACCAGTGAAAGTACTAGCATGGAAATTGAACCTTCGATTTTAGTTTTGTGAATTTAAGATAATGCTTGCTCTTACTAATTAGGCTATTCTGAAAAACCAAGTCACTAGAAATTTTATATATTTATCTATGAAGATTCTCTTGGTTTCTCCAGTTTTTTTAAGGGCAAGGTTAATGAGTAGTTTTGAAATATTATGAATTATTTACATTAGACTGATTTATAAAGTTATCTACTATAAATGTGAATGGTTTATACAAATTTTACTTTTTACTTTCTGCCTGTTATTTTTCTTGTCCAATGTATTTTAGGTCCATTTGGTTTTTCTTTTTAATCATTACTTTTTGTTCTTTTAATTACGTATTTTGAAATGAGTCAGATGATTTCAGCCATATATGTTCTTCCATATTCACATGGTATTTCATAGATGCAGTTTTTGTTTTTCAATATTTGCAGTTTGTGTTTTATAGAAGTTAGACTTTTTCATAGGGCACTTATGACTTTGGAAAGGAATCTTAATATACTGATCACAGATTTACTTTAGTTTAGCTGCAATTACTAATATCTATGGATATGCTTTAATACCTATAATTGTTTTTATGGTGGTTCTTTTAATTGGCTATTTCATAATGATAGCTGATGGATAAGTATTTTTCATGAGAGTTTATGCTTTATGATTTTTCTTTTTCCAAGTTATTGGTTTCTGAATAAGAATTTTTATTCTGATTAGAGTGTGTGAGTATTCTGTTGATTGTAATTTTGATTTTGCTATGAGGGAATCTTGTCAAAAGAAAATTAAGAACTGTAATGTCTGTTCTTGTTTTAATTCTATTGTGAACTTAATTAAAAGAACATAATTATTGATAGTATCCAGAATGTTTGTAGAAATGCTTTACCGTATGGCCATAGAAAAGCCAGACTTTAATTGTAGATAGAATTTTATTTATGGTTGTAGTTTCAAGTTCTTCCATGTAAATATTGCTGATCAGAGATAGCAATAAGGAATCAAAAAGCATCTTTTGATTTTGTTGGAAGAATTCTATAGTATATAATAATAGTATGCTGTGCAGAATGTTAAGTGTAATAAACTATCAATTGGAAGAATTATTCTGGTTTGTACACTACTATAGGTATTTATTCTTTTTTTTACATTAGATAATGCTTTATCACAGAGTACTTTTGTGATTAAGTTTTTCACATCAAAATTTCCCAATATGTTAGTTCTTTCACTTTTCATGTTGATTAATTCTACAATTTTCTTAGAATCTCTAACATAGAACTGTCTCTTCTATGCCAAAGGACTAAGAACATTAGAATTTTTGATATAGTGAGTTTTCAGAATTAACAATAGATCTTAATGGAACCTGGCCTTTATTGATTTTAGATGACCACAAAGATGTGGAATTTTTGCCAAAATATGTCAATCTAATTTTTTCTGAATCATTGAAATAGTTGTGATCAGGGATGCTTTCTGAATAATATTTACAGTTGTGATTCATAGCTAGTATGGGACTTTTAGTCTGTTGGGAGAAGCTCTTATTGTATCATAATTACTATTATCCATTTACAAATGTTACATTGCTCTTGCTAGCAGGAAGAATGCTTATAGATTTGTCTAGTTTAAGATTTAATAGATTTTTCTCTCAACATAAGTGATATTAGATTTGTATTGTTGGTGTCTCATTTTCCAGCGTAATTTTGCTTTCTCTTAACAAAGTCTCACTTGCAGTCTAAATAATTCTGTCTGGGAATGAATGAGAGGATTTAGTTATAAGCTTTTAGAAGCTTATTGGAAAACTTATGAAATCTTTATCAGTAAATTTATTTTTTAACAAAGATTATTAAAGTCAACATTGAGAAGGGTGTAAGACAAGGTAACTCCATATCTCCAAAACTTTTTACAGCAGTGCTGCAAGAAATATTTTGTGGATTAAAATGGGAAGCTATAGGAGTGAAAGTAAATGGAGATTATTTAAGTCATTTAGATTTTGCAGATGATGTAGTTGTTTTTGCAACTTATGCTTCAGAGCTGCAGGAAATGTTGCAGGAGTTATCAGATGAAAGTAGGACTAAAGATAAATGTTAAAAGACTAAAGTAAAGTTTAATGGATTTTCTCAAAATATGAAAATAAAAATTGATTATGATGAGTTAGAAGAAGTTAACAGTTACAAACAACTTGGTCAGATTATTAATACATATGGAAACATAATGGATGAAATTAATCATAGGATTAAACTTGGTTGGAGTGCTTTTGGTAGAAATAACTTGATACTAAAAGGAAATATATCTATGTGTCTGTAAAGGAAGATTTTTAATAAATGTGTTTTACCTGTTCTTACTTATGTATCAATAATGAAAGAAAGAAACAGTGCACTGGCAAAGACAGTACTATCAGGCTTCTGAATTTTAGGCTATTAAGATCATATATAATTTTCAATGATTATCCAATTTTGACAGGCAATGTCTTCCAAATTATTTATGAGGACGAATAGTACAAGCCTAACACGAGCATCAGTTTTGAAAGAAACTTTTTAAATTCCAACCATCAATAAAGATATTAAATGTATATATATTTTGCTCTAAATCTTTTTTTTTTCTGACTCTTACTTTTCTCATACGGCACATATTAAACCTATTATTTTGAAATTTCCTTGTGAGTATATGATATTTTTAGTTATTAAAATGATTCTAAAATTTTAAATACAATTTCAGTAAATATTTATGCCTTTAATATTATTGTGAGAGGAAGTTTTGATAAACATATCTTCGAATTATTGCTCGCGAGTAACAAGCATGCGGTATACCCAGCACGCAAATAACACTTTATTTTTCGAAATAGTAATCTATAAACCGAAATATAATTTATATTACTTTAAAATTTATTGAAAATATTAATTGAAAGTGTAAAAAAAAAAGTTTTACAAACAATAATCTTTTAAAATAATATATTTTTGAACGATATACTGCCGTAGGGAAAAAAATTAGCTTTTTTTTTTTAAAAAAAAAAAAAAAAACAGACCGAAAATCACGTTTTGTTTTATTTACAAAAAAAAAAAAAAAAAACCACTTTTAGAGTAAATAATTAAAAAAACAGATCGCTTTTTACAAAGTCATACTTTAAAAATACATCGATTCATGAAATGGTGAAATAGAATGTAAAATTATTACGTTTGACCGTATATTTAAATAGTTATGACTTTATAAATTATTCACTCCTGTACATTATAGGCCCTGAATGTTTTAAGTACTATGTTCATAAACGTTAGCAATGAGGCATTTAGAGGTTGCTGTTTTTACCGTGTGTAACGTGGAGAAACAGCGCCGCGTAGTGGGCTAGAATCTTGGTAGTTTCTGATAGCAGACGACACATAAGCTAGATGTGTTTACGGCAATCAGCGCCACCTAGGTTCTTGGTAGCAGATGATGCAAGCTTCCAGCCAGCTTGTGGAAAGTTCCTGTGTGTACGCATGGTCAACAGCGCCACCTATCGGCAGAAAAAGCGTCATCTGCTTTTGAGGCCCCTACCCTGTATGTTCTGTGTGAAAACACAGAAACAGCGCCTCTAGCGGTGACAGTACAGTCTGCAAACCACGGCCCAATTATCTCTTTACCACTCCTTATAACTTTACAGAATCATTTTGCAGTTATTACAATAATGCAATCTACTTTCATTTGAAAGTGATTTGTCATTCTAGATATGTAAATAAAAGTTATCATCAAATAGCAGCTTGGATACAAATTTCAGGAGATCAAATAGCAGCCTTTACCTTTGCTGCCACCAACTACTTCCTTTTCTGATGACTTTTTAATCTCCTAGAAATAAGATTTATAATTTTGTTTTGTCTGCCTTGCTTGTAATTATCTAAAAAACTAATTATTTTCATTCTACCCTAAAGGAAATTCATTTGATATTTTAGTTAAAATCCTATCATGCAGATTTCTTAGTTTTAAACTCAGAAATAAAAAGGCAGCAAAATCACCACATTATTTGATGCAATGAGGAAAAACAGCCCACACACATTCGTTTATTATATAAATAATTACCCAGCTATGATAACAATAAATGGAGTGAAAATTTATAATTTGATTTGTTTGGTTTCGTTAAGGTGTCAAGTACTTAGGTATTAGTCCTGCAACATAGAGGAAATAGTATGCCTTTCACATCACAATAATTAAAAATTATAAATTAATATACATTATCGCAAATATATTATAGTATAATTCCCTCATGCTAGCAAAGCCATCTACCCTCCCCCCTCCTCACAAACTAGTCCTTTAACATAGAAGAGATGGTATGCCTTTTCACATCTGTATTTGTGGTGGCATTAGAAGGGGATTATACTATAATATAATATTTGCGATAATGTAAGTTAATTTTTAATTTTTAATTATTGCGGATATGAAAAGGCATACGATCACCCCTACATTGCAGGACTAATATTTTTAACAAAAAATTTACTTTTTATACACGTACATTTATATATGGGGGGTGTCTTAATTATTATCCAAATAATTATTGATGAAACTTGGCTTTTATATAACTTTATGTAATCTTGAGATTTTTTTAACTTCTATGCATCTTTCTTCTTTGCTTTTTTTAGTTTTATGTTTTGTTTGTTCTTTTTTTTTCTGCAGTTTCTGTATAATTTGATATGTTTTTCTTAAATAGTTGTTATGCGTTTAAGGAGGTTTTCAAATGAATTCTGCACGGTAAAGTTTTTATAAGAGTTAGTTAAAAATAATTTGATTAAACTACCATTTATTTTAAAGGTTTTGCTCAAATCATTGTATATGAATGTGCTACTTGGTTTATATATATTCACATTACTTCAGAATTTTCTACTGTAAGCTTTAATAATCTATGGATGCTTGATGGCCAGGCATTTTAAACTATATAATAATGCTGACTTAAATTCAAAATGGTGAAGTATATTTTTATTAGATGAGAAGTGTAATAGACCCATAAATTCCAAATAGCATAGTTTTAGGATACTCAATGATGAAAATCATAAAACAGAAACTAATCTGGAAATGTGGATAATATTAGTTGTTAGTATTAGAGAACAATCTTCTACCATTCATTGACAAGTCAGGTTTATAATAAAATAGGTGACTCTAAAATAGAATAGAAATAATTGTTTTTAACATTCCAAAGATTTAAAAGAAACTATCTTAAACTTAAAATATACTTTTTTCCTCAGAAAACCAACAACTGCAACCTTCCAATCTCTTTTCGTTTCACCATCAACCTAATGACCTACTCGTCTGAACTAGTTTCGAATCTGTCTTAAATGTAAAAATGTTATATATAAGTCGAGCGGGAAAACTATTATCATGGCCACTTGAAAGGCATCAACCATTTACATATGAAAACACACTATAATTAGACAGATTTGATAAAATTATAGTGTAGAAATGCTCGTAAATTATTATAAAATGTTTTATTAATTTTCAGTCAATTCTGAATTATATTCGCTATGAGATTCCTATGTGGATGGATAATTTAAACCTTGGAATAATGGCAAAATGATTTAGTATATATATTTAAGCTTAAATAAAAAAGAAATAATGTAAAACATTTTCTTTAAATTATATTTAACAGTTTTCTAATTTAATGTTTTATATATATAACAGAAACTAAAGTATTTTTTTAAATCTGTCCAATTTGTTATTTTGTAAAAACAAATATGTTAAAAGTTATTTATTTCAGTAAAATAAAAAAATCCATTTATAATTAAAAATGAAAATTTTGTGTAAACAAGAAATCAATTAGTGACTGCACCCCCGGTTAAAAGTAAAATCTGTTTACTGATTGATTTTGTTTCAACAAAAAGACTTTATGATTAAATCACAATACCGTTACTTCTGCTAAGCTTTAACATTCTATAACACCTAAAAAAGGAATTTAATTAATGAAACAATCAAATTATATAATTTATATATTTTAATAATTTTTTTAAGTAAATTAAAAGTAATACCTCGGAGACTTTATCAGTAGTAAAAATTAGATTATATTATTTTGTTTAATTAAAAGTCAATTGGTCCTGAGGCAAACGAAATTCCAAAAAGGTGTTAAGGTTTGGTGGAAAATATATAAATAGGCCTTATTTTAAGCGGGAAGAGATACTCCATCTTGCTGTTGAAGAGCTATTAATATCAGAAGTTATAAATTGTTTAATTTTACCATGTCTGGCTAAAGTGAGGCAAAAATGTTGCTGCCATTCCCGTGATGGAACGCCGAAGTTCAATCCATCCAATGCCGAAGCAACAACCAGCAAGATTATACCAAATAAAAGATGCCATAAGCCGCTGAAAGGGACGTGCCTTTGTTCTAACACCATTTTAAAATTGTCTCCCAACTAAACAGAACATGCCCTAAGTTGCCAAAGAGTCACCTTCGTTCCAGCTCGAATATCTCCAGTTCAGCTATAGGAGAACTGTCTTAATATTACTAAAATAGCAGAGCTCTGTGTAAATTGCAAAACAATCATTATTTCTTCAAAATCAGGTTAGCTAACCATATTGTAAATTCTTTCTAAATTGTTTTCAAAATAATATTTAAATTCTATAAAATGAAATACTTTTGCTAATTTTTTTATTAATTCAATATTGTAAACTCTTTCTAAATTGTTTTCTAAAATAGTATTTGAATTCTATAAAATGTAATACTTTTGCAAATTCAATATTTTCGCTATATAGTTTAATCACTGCAGTATATTTACTTTTTTTTATATTATTTTAATAATTATTAGTTATACCTATGTTTCAAAATGGCGTGCATTTAATTACCAATATGTTTTTTTTTTTAAAGATATAATTTAAAATCTTCAAATTATTAAATTATTAGTTATTACAGTGTCATTTCATGCGCTGTTTCGAAAACCTAATTTCTAAATAGCGGCAACACATTTGTGCTCGTTGATATTTGGTCATTTATTAATTAATATAAATATAAAATGTGGCTTTTCAACCTTTAATTATTATGTTACTAAAGATTAAACTAGCCTGGAGTGTAATCATAAGTATATTTTTTAGTAAAGTATTCGTAAGTTCCTTATTAAATATACTCTTCCCCTTTTAAAAGTTTAATAGTTATAGATAACTAAAGAGATTGAACATGATAAAGTAAAGTTTGTATATATATATTCCCACCAGTAGCATATCGTATTTCTCATGCTACAGAAGAGTTGGCTTTTTTGATCTGATAAACTAGTGTTTCTTGAACGTATAATATACTTCGGCTAGCAGATGGGAAATTTATTAATATTTTCTTAGTTGTGCTGTTTTATATATATATATAGCACGCTCTTAATTTTATATATATATATATATATATAAGATGGAGCCACAGTAAGTCCAGCCCATCTTTTTCTCTTATGGGTAGTGCAGTAGTGAAGTCTGAGCTATGGGCCAGATTAGCATGTAAGTCCCCCTACTTCTTATGAACTAAATAAAGGTTCCCTTTTAGCAGCATGACAACCGGTTATTGGGTAAACCGGTGTTTGTCACAAAAACCCTAAAACTATTCTTCCATATGCAGAGCAACTTTATTATTATATTTTACTTGTGCCTAGCATATTAGTAAAATCTCTACAGCCAACTCTCCCTCCCTAATATGCAGTCTTTGGTATTGATCCGAAGCATTCATGAAAACCCGTTCGATCTAAAGATATTTGGGATGCTTTATATGCCCATTTTAAGATAATTTTTTTATAATTAGATGTATTATTAAGCTTCACTCCAGACTTGGTTTGATTTCATGTATAATAGCCACTCGAACTGATTATAAAAGGACATAACTAATAAGTGAATGTAGTGATTAATTATATAGCATGAAATTTGGCTCCATTAAATAATATCAACAAACCTATTTGCCAACGTATCAATTATTGTTCAAATGACCTAAAGAAATGTTATTTTATAAATTAAATGCCTGCGTGCATTTGCCAACAATAATATTATTCAAAATACATCTCAAATTGTCAATAAATATATTTATAATTCATCATATATCAGTTTCGGTCTCATTATTAGATCAATCCAATTCACTAATTGCCCATAGCTATTCATTAGTAAAGCCCCTATTAAATTAATATATTAGATTTTATCTTCGGAATGTCTCTAGTATTAAGTTGTTTATATATATGTTTCAGTCCATGAGTCTTATTGTTTTCTCCATTTTGCTAGCGGGCCAGATTAAGAATTAATTCTCATGTGCCATCATTGTTATGTTGTCCATTAGGTGTTTGATCTGGTGCTTAGAGACTGGGTTTGAATCCAGGCTGGTCCCTGACCTAAATCTCGGGCTTGACTGGGTTTGAAGTACATTTTGTGAGTTCCAGCTTGTGTTAGATGAATAAGCATATTTTGACCGGCACAGTATTAGAGAACAATCTTCTACCATTCATTGACTAGTCAGGTTTATAATAGAATAGGTGACTCTAAAATAGAATAGAAATAATTGTTTTAACATTCCAAAGATTACAATAGAATGACAGCCTGTTAAGCTAATTGTGCAGACGCTGTGAGAATGTTATTAATAAATGAATACCTTCGAACAACCACATGATATATGAATGACAGCCTGTTAAGCTAATTGCGCAGACGCTGTGAGAATGTTATTAATAAATGAATACCTTCGAACAACCACATGATATATAAATACTATATCATGTGGTTGTTCGAAGGTATTCATTTATTAATAACATTCTCACAGCGTCTGCACAATTAGCTTAACAGGCTGTCATTCTATCGTAATTATAATCACACGCAAGACGTTATAAAATAAATGCTCATTCCAAAGATTTAAAAGAAACTATCCTAAACTTAAAATATACTTTATTCCTCAGAAAACCAACTGCAATTATTTGAATAAATATAATTTTATCGTTGTTTCATTTTTTATTAACTCATAATTTTAGATTTATTTTAGCTTTTTTAAATATATATGCATATTTAAATACATGTACATCATCTATACTAAACTTAAATGTAATTTAAAAAGACTTGAACTCAGACTTTCAAGATCCCTACAACTATCCAATCCATCTTATACAAACAATCTTCCACACATATATAATCTGTGCTAAGTTTATATTAAGGTAGCAAATCTTCATACTTTAAATAAAAACCTTCAATCTTATCCAATCTCCAACTCTTCAGCCATTCATATCATTGAAAAATCCAAGAATGAAAAGCTCAAAGCTTTTGTTGATGCCAATATTATTGTCATACCCATTTGTTTTTGTTAATCAGTTGTATAAAATGGATTGGATAGCTGTATGGATCTTGAAAGTTTGAGCTCAAGTCTCTCATATATATTATAACTTGACTTCATTATTATTATCATTACATATCTGTACATTTTTCAAAACTCTTTTATACAACAATTTATTAATCACATGATCACATTTCCTATACTAGCACATTAATTGTTGATAAACAGAGCAAAACTCTCCATACAGTATTGCCACCTGTGCTAAACAAAGTAATCAATGGATGCCAGAAGGCTTGTGCATACAATCCCTATCTAATGCCTACTCATCCAATATCCCCTGACTAGTTTCTGGCTTGTGGCCTTAAACTAGTCTGGGGATATTGGATGAGTAGGCATTAGATAGGGATTTTATGCACAAACCTTCTGGAATCCATTGATTACTCTGTTTAGCACAGGTGGCAATACTGTATGGAGAATTTTGCTCTGTTTAACAACAATTTATGTTCTTTAATTTTTTTTTCCATATTACATCTAGATTTCCCTGCATACGATAAGTTATACCCACAAAAAATTCTATAAATTATATTACTCACGTTATTTTTTTCTAACTTATCTTTTGAATTATTAACCATTCTATTTAAATTACCTGATCGATAAAATGAAACATTATATATACTATTATAAACTTTTTTTATTTATATTATATTATAAATTGTTTACCATTGTTTGGAATATATTTATGTTTCGTTATTATATATATATATAGCACCAGTCAGAATTGTCATCTAACAAGATCTAGAATCTGAGCAAAAGTGCCCTAAATCCACCCATGCTCAAGATGCACAGGTCAGGAGCAATCATGAATTCTACCCTGTTTGCCCTTCTCTAGAATTATATAATTATGAACAACATTTCTCATGATAACAGATTAATTTTAATCATTCCAGTCACAGTGGAGAATCATGAGATCTACATGGAAATTATTTAAAACAAAGCCTATCATACCCTAATTTAGACAGAAACCCTAAGTATAAGAATATTTAATAATTATAAATGAGATACGAACAACTAGCAAGATAAGAAAAGTATAAATTATAACATAGCATCCATCCATGATGAGCAAGAATGAAGCAAACCCTAGAAGAGATACCATTCAATAGTAATTCTAATAATATTATTACCAATAAATGAATGAACGAGATTCAGTGAAGGAGATACGAATGCATAAGTGACTGTTTACAGATAACAATTTAATGAACACAAATAATAAGTTTAATTACATAGGATAGTATTAACAGATTTCATGCAGTTAATCATTCATGTTTAAACAGATGACATGATTTATAATATGTTACAGATGTGGATATACTGGCATAGGACAATACACAAATGATAATTTACATATATAAGAGATAGTGTAGTGTACATTATTGAAATGTGGCTTAGTATGCTAATGTGAATAAGAAATTAATTTTAATAGATTAAGACTGTTAATGCTATGAAAAACCAAACAGAAGTGATGATCATTAAATTATAGGTACATAGGAGGTGCTTATCAGGGAGCTTTCTGATCCCTGACTAAATTCCCATATGTTATATCTAGCTATCTTTTACGACACTACCAGACTGCTGGTCTGTGAGTTTAATGCTTCTCCAGACTAACATCTCAATACTATTAGATTGACGTTGATTCCATTTAATAATAATAATTTTTATAATTGTTAACTAACCTTACAATTTATATCCCTAACTACATTATATATATATATATATATATATATATATATATATATATATATATTGTGCCATTACAATTTGGTCACTAGCTAAATTTATAGTAATGTGCATGTAGAAAAGGTAAACCAAAAATCATCATCACATTTTTATATAATCATAAATGAAGCTGTAGGGCATCCAAGTTCAAACCCTACAAGGTCCAGTTCTAAAAGCTTTAAACAGAGAAAGAATGGGTCAACAATTACATGCTTTACTTGTTTGTGTGTTGATAGAAAGGTAATACACACATTTAAACTATTTAATATTTAAATTTTCTGTTAAAAAGCAAAGTTATAATGCATACATATAGGCAATGTATGTGTAAATTATTTAATTGTTTTATATTTCAAATATTAAACATTTTAACTTTCTTTAAAACTAACCTATGCTTGATCAATTCTAATATTTTATTCTATGCTTTTATTTTGTTTTTCTTTAATTATAATTGGGATTTAAAAGTTACAGACTTAATTAAATAATTGGGCAATCATATTATTTAAGGTTAGTTTATGAATGATTTGAAAGAATGAAGGATGTGTGTACATTACATACAAAAATTTACATTTCCTAAATATTGAAAGAAAAGGAAGTATTAAATCTGTCAAATTATTTTTTTTGTACAATTTTTTGTTAAAAGAGGAAATCTGTTTAATCAGATATCGATCTTTGTAGCAATTTTTTTTTTGTAAATGATTGTTTCACTTTGGAAGCTTATAATGGGTCAGAGCTCTAATTTTGAATTTGTCTTATCTCAAGATCTAAAGAAGGAAGCTCAAAGATTTGAAGTGTTACCTGGATGTTAAAAAGAAAGAAAAAAAGAAAAGAAAGGAAATAAGGATTGAGTCTATTTTTTTTTTTAAACAAAAGTGTCTGGAAAAAGGATTAAACTTTTCAGTTGAAAAATAATATAGTTGAAAATAAATTAGAGATCTAATTAAAACAAATTTGTCCAAAAATAGCAAGTGATGCTATCTCTGATTGGTTAAGTTAGCTAAAAATGGGATATAAAAAGCTGTCTTGAATTATTATTAAGATTATTGTTTATGATTCAGATTATTAAACTATCCAATTGAATGCTGAAAATATAAGAAATGTCTGGCTAGAAAAATTATATGTATGTCCCATCGGTTCCGGACCATCTGGGGAAGCTGCACATCACATAGGAAAGAAAAGATGTGTCTAAAATAATATTCTACACCTTTCAACTGACCAGAGAAATAAGATGTTTTTAATAGAAGGAAGAAAGCATTCACCTGCATTCAAAGAAGATGAATTAATCTACTGATAAATATTAATCATCAAGTCCAATTAATTGTTACAACAACTGATTTTAAACTCAAGAAAATTTACAAATGGGAAAACAACTGCTGTATTTCATCCACATGCTTGACAGGAAGAGAAGAAAATTTAATATAATGATTTCCAAATTGTCCACTAAAGCAAATAACCTCAATAGAGTCATCATCATTAAATAGTTATACACCTCAAGAAAGAGATTGTTCCCACATAAAACAGAAATAGTAGCTGCAGAAATATAGACAAGTTTGAACCCTTGGAAATTCGCCACAAACAAAAGATCGGTAATATGACTTTTTATATCTATTTTCTTTATGATATCAGTCTTAATAAACATTTTAGCAATAAAGTGATATATTTTATTTAAAGAACTTTTAAAGACTATTCAGATCGATTAAAAACAAGAATGTCTTACTAATAATAACTTTGAGCTTCATAAATGACCTTGAATGTATGAAAATTATTTGTTTATTAATTTTACAATATTAATGTGTAAAACAATTTTTTTTATGGTGTTATGATTTTAGTTTTAACTGATATATTATTATTATTTTGGTTTTTAATAATATTTTGTTATTATGGGATAAAACACGCACATACATAATAATATTTTTATATGTGTATAATTGGGAGTGAATGTGAAATAATGAGTAGTATTAGAATATTAGATTATTTTGTTTCAAGTTCAGTATAGATTTCAGCGCTTGGAAGGGAGGGGGAGAAAATAATTTAAAACTCTTTTCTAAAACTTGCTCTTTCAATTTTACTAACATTTTTTTTTACATTCTATTTACATGTTGGATTTTTAAAGTACGTGTGCTAATGAGCAGATAATATTTTTTTTCTTAAAATACTTTTCTCATGGAGTGAAAATCATGGTCAATGTGACGTCCAACTTAATACAAAATACATTTGAAGGGAAAGGGGGAAGAACTTAAAATTAATCTGAGGATTGTTATATAATCAATTATTATTATTATTATTCATGTCAATTTTCATATTTATCTAGAAATTTTTATGTATATGTTAGAAATGTAGTAATAAATATTAGTTTGTTTTATTAAACGAGGCGTATATATTTCATTAAGTGTAGTCTTTGTTAAGTGTGATTATTCATCATCATCAATGGTTGAAAATTAGTTATTTAAGATATAAGTAAATATGCTAAAATTAAGCAATAATTATGAATTTCTTTATAAAAATTAGTTTTATGTTTAGGCTTAGTCCTAGAGCTGTAGTTGAAACCATTGTCATTATTGTTATTATTATCATCATCATCATCGTCATCAACGTTTTAATTAATGAGCTGTTTAACTGTTTAAAGGCCATAAATAAATATTGATTTTATAATATTTAGTGATCTCTTAGTATTATTATAACCACATCCCATCATCTATTTCATGCAAGGATGAGTGAATTGCCATCCTAAATTAGTTATATATAATCTGAGCTAGTGAACTTATAAAAATATTGAAACACATTTGTTATGCTAAGATCTGAGAAATGATTTATGTTTAATATACTCCACTTTGGTTTAAAGATGTTTTACTTTTACCTAAATATTAGTGCTTATAGTGATATGGCTCAAAAAGCAAAATCTTCCATTTTATTATAAATAAAGTACCAAGAAGGGATTCAAACCCGGTACATGTGAAAGGTTATCAGATATAACCGTGTCTAGATTCAGATAATCTAGTGGCGCCCTGCTAGACCATATTCACTTAGTATTTGTTTAAACATGCACTTAACATCAAACCAAGAAATGAAAGTGGGTAAGATTACTGTTTGTATACCTGAGCTATATTTTATTGAATTACTAGTGTACTCACTTCACGTGATTTCATATACCTGAGTTATAATACTGGTTATTAACAATTTCCCCATAATTCTTGATATTTGGACTCCTTTACTCAGATATAATAATATCTTTTGATCATCATTTAATTTTTGAATTTATGATTATTTCTTATATATCGTAGACAACTCAGGTATGGTAAAAATTATCAAAAAACAAACTCAGGTATGGTAATATCTTTTGGACTCCATTTATTATGTTACAATATATATATATATATAAGCCTCTAATCAATAACCCCATGATTTGTATAAGTCCTATCTGACTGTTCACACAGGTTCTGAGGCCAACCCTCTGTACTTTAAGTCACTGTGCATTTGGGCAACATTCTGTGCCAATTTACGAGTCCATATGCATGGATGAAGCTCCAAAAATAATGTGTCCTTTTCTTGATCCATTTTGCACTGAGTCTTCTCATTGTTTTTTTTCCTGATGTTGATTGACTCATAATTTCATCCATCAGATAAAGTGGATACTCCTTTCACTGCTCCCATGCTGATACAAGAATATATATATATATATGACTATAGATGGCGTTATACCAAAAACACCTTCAAGTGTTTGTTTACACAAATGTCAGAGCGAGTATTTCACTATCTCTAACCTAATTTCCACCTTCATATCATGATTTCAAGCTATTTTCTATCGTCAGTGAAGGACAGGATTAAGAAACTAGATCTAAAACACAAACTCTGAGCATTTAATAAACAGTTTCTATTCAGCTTGCAAGCGTGAATCTTTTAGACACGTAATGTCTTCAAACTCAGCATCGCATGCCAGATAGCTACATGGGTCTGATATCAGTTCAGCATCACCACATAGTAGAAGTCTCTGCAATATATATCATTGCAAGAAAGACCTCAAAGGTACATTTATGAAAAACAAAAAACACAAGTTAAAAACTTGCATACGCTTGTATTTATGACTATAGATGGCGTTATACCAAAAACACCTTCCAGCGTTTGTTTACACAAACATCAGAGCGAGTATTTCACTATCTCTAACCTAATTTCCACCTTCATATCATGATTTCAAGCTATTTGCTATTGTCAGTGAAGGACAGGATTAAGAAACTAGATCTAAAATACAAACTCTGAGTATTTAATAAACAGTTTCTATTCAGCTTGAAAGCGTGAATCTTTTAGACATGTAATGTCTTCAAACTCAGCATCGCATGCCAGATAGCTACATGGGTCTGATATCAGTTCAGCATCACCACATAGTAGAAGTCTCTGCAATATATATCATTGCAAGAAAGACCTCAAAGGTACATTTATGAAAAACAAAAAACACAAGTTAAAAACTTGCATACGCTTGTATTTATGACTATAGATGGCGTTATACCAAAAACACCTTCAAGCGTTTGTTTACACAAATGTCACAGCGAGTATTTCACTATCTCTAACCTAATTTCCACCTTCATATCATGATTTCAAGCTATTTGCTATCGTCAGTGAAGGACAGGATTAAGAAACTAGATCTAAAACACAAACTCTGAGCATTTAATAAACAGTTTCTATTCAGCTTGCAAGCGTGAATCTTTTAGACACGTAATGTCTTCAAACTCAGCATCGCATGCCAGATAGCTACATGGGTCTGATGAGTTTGAAGACATTACGTGTCTAAAAGATTCACGCTTGCAAGCTGAATAGAAACTGTTTATTAAATGCTCAGAGTTTGTGTTTTAGATCTTTCATGATATGAAGGTGGAAATTAGGTTAGAGATAGTGAAATACTCGCTCTGATGTTTGTATAAACAAACGCTTGAAGGTGTTTTTGGTATAACACCATCTATAGTCATAAATACAAGCATATGCAAGTTTTTAACTTGTGTTTTTTGTTTTTCATAAATGTACCTTTGACGTCTTTCTTGCAATGATATATATTGCAGAGACTTCTACTATGTGGTGATGCTGAACTGATATCAGACCCATGTAGCTATCTGGCATGTGATGCTGAGTTTGAATACATTACGTGTCTAAAAGATTCATGCTTGCAAGCTGAATAGAAACTGTTTATTAAATGCTCAGAGTTTGTGTTTTAGATCTAGTTTCTTAATCCTGTCCTTCACTGACGATAGCAAATAGCTTGAATTCATGATATGAAGGTGGAAATTAGGTTAGAGATAGTGAAATACTCACTCTGATGTTTGTGTAAACAAACGCTTGAAGGTGTTTTTGGTATAACGCCATCTATAGTCATAAATACAAGCAGGTGCAAGTTTTTAACTTGTGTTTTTTGTTTTTCATAAATGTACCTTTGAGGTCTTTCTTGCAATGATATATATTGCAGAGACTTCTACTATGTGGTGATGCTGAACTGATATCAGACCCATGTAGCTATCTAGCATGCGATGCTGAGTTTGAAGACATTACGTGTCTAAAAGATTCACGCTTGCAAGCTGAATAGAAACTGTTTATTAAATGCTCAGAGTTTGTGTTTTAGATCTAGTTTCTTAATCCTGTCCTTCACTGACGATAGCAAATAGCTTGAAATCATGATATGAAGGTGGAAATTAGGTTAGAGATAGTGAAATACTCGCTCTGACATTTGTGTAAACAAACGCTTGAAGGTGTTTTTGGTATAACGCCATCTATAGTCATAAATACAAGCATATGCAAGTTTTTAACTTGTGTTTTTGTTTTTCATAAATGTACCTTTGAGGTCTTTCTTGCAATGATATATATTGCAGAGACTTCTACTATGTGGTGATGCTGAACTGATATCAGACCCATGTAGCTATCTGGCATGCGATGCTGAGTTTGAAGACATTACGTGTCTAAAAGATTCACGCTTGCAAGCTGAATAGAAACTGTTTATTAAATGCTCAGAGTTTGTGTTTTAGATCTAGTTTCTTAATCCTGTCCTTCACTGACGATAGCAAATAGCTTGAAATCATGATATGAAGGTGGAAATTAGGTTAGAGATAGTGAAATACTCGCTCTGATGTTTGTGTAAACAAACGCTTGAAGGTGTTTTTGGTATAACGCCATCTATAGTCATAAATACAAGCGTATGCAAGTTTTTAACTTGTGTTTTTTGTTTTTCATAAATGTACCTTTGAGGTCTTTCTTGCAATGATATATATTGCAGAGACTTCTACTATGTGGTGATGCTGAACTGATATCAGACCCATGTAGCTATCTGGCATGCGATGCTGAGTTTGAAGACATTACGTGTCTAAAAGATTCACGCTTGCAAGCTGAATAGAAACTGTTTATTAAATGCTCAGAGTTTGTGTTTTAGATCTAGTTTCTTAATCCTGTCCTTCACTGACGATAGCAAATAGCTTGAAATCATGATATGAAGGTGGAAATTAGGTTAGAGATAGTGAAATACTCGCTCTGACGTTTGTGTAAACAAACGTTTGAAGGTGTTTTTGGTATAACGCCATCTATAGTCATAAATACAAGCATATGCAAGTTTTTAACTTGTGTTTTATGCTTTTCATATATATATAATTACTGAGTTATAGTTAGCTTACAGTTTATCATAAAGGAAATCTAGCTCCAAAATTTCTTCAATTATTCATCAACTATTATAATACTATATCCTTCTCTCATCGATTTAATTGTTTTCATTTTTCTTATATATAAAAATTAATCTTTTTTTATAATCTTGCAACATTACAATTGCATCTTATTTCCATTTGCAATTAATATCTTTATATGTATGTGTATATAAACATGCAAATAAATATTAATTCTCCCCAAGTTCAGAGATATTAACTTTAAATCTCTGACCTCAGTGTGTAGTCATTATTATACCTGGGATTTTTTATCTTCATTTTAGCATGCTGGTGGGAATTTGATTCTGATTTACTTGGTGCGTGCTCTAAAAATGTACTTGATTGCTGATTGATGTCATTTTAGTTATTTTTCCTTCTGTAGCTATTACTGTCTGGCCACCAAACACCACTAAAGGTAATAGCTTTGTTTTTCCTGATGTCCTATTGATTATCGTGTTTTTACTTTATTTTTTTTTTGCTTCCCTTTGACTAATACAGCCTAAGGTCACCTTTCATAATGCAGAGTAATAGCTTCTTTGGGCATTTCATAGTTCCTTGTAGAAGAAACAGGATCATTACTTTGGCCAGCCTTCTTTGATTTGTCATATGATCCATTGATAGTCATCATCTTTCCCTGTTCCCTGAGCCATCACTGTTTTTTATTTTTGACTTCAGTTTATCTATATACTTAGTTTCGTTTATGTTTCTGATCCCCATGGATTTTCTCTGACCTGCTTTTATTAAGTACTGGCTGCTGGAATAGTTTTTTTATTCATATATCTACTTTACCTGAATTTCCCTTGACCCCTCTGGAAACGTTTTCCTCACTGAACTCTCCTTGACCTAATATGGAATTGATGGAGGCATGTATGCATCATAATTCTTCCTTTAATTGTACATACTGGCACCTTAGCTATGGCCTTTATGTTAATGGCATTACCATTCACATCTAACACTTTCGAGACAGTTTTTGAATTATCGGGATTTTATTACAACTGGAAGTAATAGTATATCACAGACTGATATTAGTCACATGACACTTCCACTGTTAACTTCCATGGCTATTGGTTGATTGCATATTTTAATTTTGATCAGTATCTTATAACTATCTATTGTTGCCATATTTTAAATATTAGTAAACTGCCTTTTCTGACCCTGTATTATACAGTTACTATTATTTGTATCATTACTGATTACATTGAATTCTTTTTTCCACACTGTGTGCCATTTTTATTGTAATATTTACAGTGTTCATATTTGTAATAACAGTTACTGGCCTTGTGGCCATTGTTCTCATAGTAAAAGCATATAAATGAACTTTTACTGTTACCAATTTTCTCTTTATTGTTTGTGACTTTGTTTTCAATTGGATTAAATGTTTTACACCCTTCTGTTTGCTTTTTTGCAATCCAAGTAACCTCTGCATACATTTTGATTGCTCCAGGACTAGTTACAAACTGTACAGCACTTTATGGTCTTGCTGTATTATAAATTAGTGACCTACTGTAATTGTTGACAGTTCCAGGAGGGCCTCATCTAAAAGTGAATCGTGTTTGCAATTCTTTGATTGATTACAATGTGAGCAATAAAAGTCTTTAATACTTTTCTCCCCACCCTGGTAGCAGTTAAAAAATATGTGATCTAATGCATGTCGAGGGGAGAGGTTAAAATAATTAGAAAACTGCTTTTTAAATTGATTATACGAGCTTTCTTCTGGGGTAAAATATGTGGCTAGCCTAATCACAATTTTAATTAATCCTTTTCCAGTGAAACATAAAACTGTTGAAATTTTGTATTTATCATTTTTGATTTTATTTACAGATATTTCTCTTTATGCTGGATGTATAAGGGCCAAATACATACCTCAGTCATGTCAAACTCTCCTATAATCAACTGCATTTTAACTAATCTTTATGAGTTAATCTAACCTTTGCTTTTGACTCCCAATTTGAATCAATTACTTACTGCACAATTTGTTATGAGGGCCATACAAGGGATCTCCAATGATATTGTAATTTTATTACAGTTTCTAACTTTCAACTGTAATGTGCACTGATTGGGGTTAGTCTAATTTTTACACAATTCAAACTAAGAGATGCATAACATTTTTGAACATTGCCACTGAGGTTCATATCATGACTGTGCAACTGTGCGAATTTGATATGTCCATCTTCTAAATCTTACAGTCTGGACCATTAACAGGGAGCTTGCTGTTTTCTGATTAAATTCCCAAATTTGTTATGTCCATCTCTCTATTACAGTACTGCCAGATTCCTGGAGTGGCAGCTTAACCATTCCAATACTTATTTAACTGTGATAATCCTCCAGTAAGGACACAATACTATTAGGATGAAATTAACTGCATTTAATAATCTTTATAATTGTTAACCAATATTACAATTTATAACTAAGTACATTGCATATATACATAAGCCTTTAGGTGTATAAAAATAATAATCAACAGCCATACAACTTGTATAAGTCATATCTGGCTGTTTATACTTTTGGGGGGCCAATTCTCTGCACTTGGAGTCACAGCACATTTGGGTGATGTTCTGCACCCATTTACTAGTCCATGTGAACTGGTGTATCTCTAAAAATAGGGTTCTTTTCTTGATCCACTTTGCACTGTTTTTTCATTTTTTTCCTTTCTTAATGCTGATTGACTCAGAATTTCATACATCAAATGAGGTGATTATTAATTTCACTGCTCTCATGTGTATTGCTATTCAAGATAGCAGAATATGCTGTAAGCTGACTATAGCAAAGGATATTAATCTGCAATTTTATATAGGCATTTTTAAAATTTTGTAGTTTTATTCTAGTGGATTTTTTTATGTTTGTATTATTTGAATTTTATATATATAGATACGTCATTAATTACTGGCTTATAGTTAGCTTGCAGTTTATTATCACAGAGGAAATCTAGCTCTCAAATTCCTTTAATTGTTCATCTACTACTATAACACTGCATTCTTCTCTCATTGATTTAATTGCTTCTACTTTTTTATATTTAGAAATTAATCTTTTATAATCTTGCAAATTTGCAATTCCCTTTTATTTCACTGTTTAAAAAAATTAGTCTTTTAAAATTCTATAATTCTTTTATAATTTCATTTATTTCCATTTGCATTTTAATCTTTTATATGTAGGTGTGCATAAACATACACATACTTATCAGAATGAATGAAACAATAGATTTTGTGGAGATTTTATATACATTCAGTTGATTGTTCTCTTCTACAACTTTTCTAAAATTTTCCAGATTATATCTTAAAATAGCCAGCTTGTTTATTAATTAATAAGCCAGGTATTTAATCAATTAATGTTGGGTTTTTTTATTACTTAAAATAGAACATTTTTATATTTCATATTAATTATACCGCCTGCCTTATTTGAACAATGTGTAGCTATCAAAGTTTGTTACCACTATATAACAAAACATTTTTGGAAGCTAAGCATTGTTCTACAAAACTTAAAATAATCTTATACATAAAAGAATTTATGTACAAATTTCCCTTTTCATAAAAAAATTAAATGTAAATGATTTTTAATTTGACAGAATTATTTTACTGATAAATATGTGTATGTTAACATACACTGTTTAATATAAAATTTAAATTAACAATTTTTTAAAAAATAATTTTAACGGTAGAATTTTAGCTGAAGACAAGTGTTTGTTTTAATATATACATATTGTAATGGCACATAAAATTAGGCTCGAATTGTGAGGAGATGGGAAACCATCACCATCATCGCAAAATAAACAAAACACAAAATTAAATGTAAAAAGAACGAGAAATGTTATAATGAATATAAGAAGCATGAGAAATCAGCACAGAACTAACCATAAATTCACCAGCATTACCCAAAAGGGATAATCATTCATCATCATGAATGATTAACAATATAATTAAAAGTCAATCTTGTGACTGAATTTAAAATGGGTCTACTGTAGACCAGGATAATTTTAGTCCTTGCCAGCTTGAGACAGATTATTTAAACCATAGTTTGGATGTACAAACTTAAGTGCTAATCCATCAGAATGTACAACAATAAAAACAATAATGCTGGAATATTAAAAAAACATGCTGATCATCATCAATGTTCTGCCCATTTGATACTATTAATATACTAGCCAACTATAAACTTAATTTCTAATAAATACTGAACTAAATAAAATGTAGTGTGTGGAAATTAAAGGATATTATTTTTGTTTCAATCCAGGATCATCATAAATTAGATGTCCATAAACACTAAATATAAACCAATTAACATCACATGATCACCAATATGTATAGTGAGTTTTGCCTGTTTAAATATAAACCCCTTTATATAACACCATTATGCATGAATTTAACTCAGAGAACAAAATCTCTATAACTGTTACAGTGTGCAAGAGATATATCCCTAACATATAATGTTTAAAACTATTTATAATGAGGAAAATTTACTGGAATAACTTTAACAATGAAACGTCAATTTACAAATACCATCAATTGAAGGGATGCCTGCTTTACAATATTGAAAAAATGGACAGAATAATAATTTGCATTCATTAAATTTAACACACGATAATGGCTATGAATATGGGGTAAATGTACTCTGAAAATTCTAAGCTAAACATCTTATTTGTGAAAAATTTTATTAACCTCACCTATATAGGTTTAAAGCATATTATAAGTAATAACAATTAAATGAAATTAAAGTCTGCAGAATATGGTTATACATATAAATTAAATCTTCTGATTTTGATCATACCAATTAGCTATCACATTGTAATTTGATATACCTCAAAAGGTTTACATAACACACATGTATATATAAGCACACACATGTATAGTATAATAATTTATGACTATATTTGAATTGTTATATAAAAATCATGATTAATTTTAACATATATGTGTCTACCTGACAAACATTTGTATAAGCACATAGATATACTGTAAGATATTGTAACAGGATACAACCTATCTTGTGAATCACCTATATATATGACCATATGCATGTTTGTGTAATTATAATGTAATACTTTTCTTTTCTCCATTTTTTTTTTATTTAAAAAAAAACATATATATATAATTCTTTATTTGGTCAGGAATTTTACACAGTACTTTTATTTCTCACCCAGCATATTTATGGACATCAATTTCTGACTCCAAGTGCCAATCTTACCTACATGAAAATAAGAATTATCCTGGAAGAGATTGAGTATTAATTTTGAACAAATAAAATTTCTATCACTGGCTAGCTCTTTCAGGGTGGGTGGATATTAACTGTGAGAAAGATATGGGGACATAAATGTGCATGTAGATGCTTAATTGACTCTCTTATACATTATTTTTACTATAAATCTCTATTACATAATCTAATTTAAAAGAAGTCAACACCTAGATACATATACTCATGTTTAAAATAAATATTTAATATTCATTAATAGAAATCCCATAATAAATATTTTCTAGTTTGTGTTCGAATATTTTAAAAAGATAACACATGCAAATACCTATACTGCATAGACAAAATAAATAAAATAAAATTAGATAACATAAGACAAATGAAATAATTCAGCATTGAGTCTATTCATCCCTATAAAACATACTTGATGATGTCTAAAAGATTTATTTTGATTTTTCCTTTTTTTTTAGTCTTTACATATTATCATTATTGAAAATAAATTATTATTTAAAGAGTAGTGTCATATTACCTTGATTTCTCCCTGGGGTATATAGGAATAGCAGCAATAGTTTGCTCGACACTATGGAATTGTAATTAGTTACCTTTGGATAAGTGTATCTTGGTAGAGCCTTTAATATATCAAGAATGTTCAGTGAAAATCATTCTATTTGTCAGGTTTAAGAGAGGCTTCATTCCAATGTAGACAACCTCTGAGGTATCTTTGTAGGATGGCTTGCAGAGCCCAGCACGCTTCTGTCCTTACCCCAATCTATTCATGGCTGATGGATATATATAATTTTTAAAATAATATTCTTATGATCTCACTAGTACAACAAATCTTTTTAGAATGGTGACCAAAGTGCAACTCAAGAATTCCCATTAATTAATTTCATTGTTTCATTTTCTTTTTATTGTCTTTCTTTTTTTTTCTTTTCATTAAAAAAACCATGTGTTATTTTTAGGTTTGCAAAAACCCTTCAGCACTTTTTTTTTTGACGTCAAGGAATTTCAATCAACACTTCAAAATCCATATTTGACCATTCTTTGTTTCTTTCTTAGCATTTTTATTTATCAAGATAACAATCTAATACATTTTTGATCTTTTTCTTTCATTTAATATATCTTTTTGACTATACCATACTATGACTTCCATCTTCAAAATAAAATCTTGCCTTATTATTATTTTTTCATTCCACTTATTCATCCAAACAGCAATACAATTACATGCATTTTTAAACAAAATACCAGAGCACAAACTTTATAACTCCCCCCTTTCTATTTAATCTCTTTCTATTTTCCCCATTTAAAAATATACACACACAAAACAAAAAAAACATGAAAGAAAGAAAATCAAATTTACTACAAATTTTGATAACATATATATGGGTGTGCCTATATACAACCATACTCTAGAACAGTGTTTGAACCCAGCCCTGTTTAATACCCCCTCTTTGAAAGCCTTCAAATACCATTTGAGTATTTGAATGGCTTATTTCTAAACCACAAAATAACTCAAAAATAATGAGCAAAACAAAAAATACATATATATTCTTGAATCAATTTTATTTACCTTTCCACCCTGCAGCTTTAGAACTAAAGAGTAAAATGAACAACAATCCAATGATACACTATGGGTCCAATCTCCACTCATGTGTACATTACCCACGATGCACAACATACAGCTAACCCAATTCTAACTTGCTTTAGTTGCACAACCCCCAAAAAAAATTGGGTTAAAAAAAACTTTTTTTACGTAAATAAAAGGACTTTCCTAACCACACACTGCTGCTTCTGAGTCTTATTAAAATAATACCTGATTCTTATTCTGAGTCTTCAGGTTAAGTATAAGTTGCTCTAGACCTTGTCACTTCTGCTGGAGTCGTATAGGTGGGACTTATGTGAATGCCATGCTCTCTTTGAAGTCTTACTGGCTTGAGTTGACAGACTTTTGTCATCTGCATCTTATGTTAGATAGGTCGACCATCTCAGTAATTAGCAGCAGCTATATATAGAGCGCAACACACAATGTGCTTGATCAGCAACCAACCCCACCATCCACTGACAGAATTGTGAGATTGCTCCCCTCCTACAGCTCCGTAGCCACAACTTATCTGACTCTCTGAGCTTACCCAACAAAACAAAAAATTACACACACACACAAAAAAAAAAAGAAAGAAAATTCTACTTCTCTATTTGGCTTTGTATAAAATCCCATATAATAAATACGATAAATATTAAACCCACCACCTAGCAATAACATTAAAAAAAACTTTCCAGAATTAATGTTCATTTACGTATTCTTCTGTTTGTTTACCTGAGTTGGTTTATTTATTGGCATCTTTTGGCATTGGTGAATTTGAACCCTTTCCTTGACCATAATTTGGCTTGCTCGGCAGTCATCACTCTCCATAATCATACTGCCATTTTGGTTTAGTACTACTATCACCTCTTTTGGGATCTGGTGGGTTTCAATCCAACCTCTCTTCTCCCCCAAATCTCACAACTTGTGCACCATGAACCTCTTTTCCTCAGTCCATCAGCCTGTTATAGTCATATGCACTCAAATCTATTGCCTCTAGTACCTCGGATGTTTCCTCAATGGATACTTTTCTCATCCCTAACACCATTTGCTCCATTTTCATCGGCAGGTTATGTCTTACAATCCGAATAATGTTCCTTTCAGTTAAATTGCATGTGTCTATTGTCTACAGCTTCGCCACATGCCGATAAAAAAATTGAGAATAACTTTCTTGGCCCCTTTCCCTATACTTCTCCTGCATAACCAGATATCTGGTTAACTCCTGGAAATCCTCTGACCAAAAAATATCCCTTATCTCTTTCTGATATTCTTTGAATGTTGTGGGTCATTGCAATAATGAATCCCACCATAACTGTGCGTTTTCTGTTAAATTGCTGCACGCAATTGTAATTTTGCTTTCTTCAGCCATAGAGTTAACACTAAAGTATCTCCTTAGGGTCTGCAGGTGCTCTATGGGAGCTTCTCCCATTTGGCCAGTGAATGGATGAATCTTTAAAAACTGGTTGATATTAGCCTGCGCCATTATGTATTTTGTTGTAGCTTCCCATATTTCTGCTACCTTTATCTTATCTCCCTGCTTTTTTTAATACTCACTCTGTGTTTCTTTTACTCTCTTTTCACTAGACTTCTCATCTTTACCTATACTTTCTTCTTCTAGTGGCTCTTTCTTGCTATCTTCCCTTAGACACTTTTCTTTTTTTCCTTCTATTTTCCGTTCTAATTCTTGCAATCTCTTCTCAAACCTTTCTTTGAATTCCTGGAATCTGCTTTCCAATTTTTCCATAATGATGTTCATCATGCTTAATTCTCCCTTCTTTTCTTTCTTTTGCTGATCCATTTTTTCTGTGATCTTCTTTGCATTCACTTTATTTTATTTTACTTCTATATATCTATCACTGTTTCTAACAACAAGCTAATTATAATAATTTTATGTCAACTATTTCTACATCAAACATGACAAACCTGCCTTCCATCCCTGAAGTACTGTGTTACCTGTCTAATTTTCCTATCTAACCCAATACAAACCTATTTTCTGATCTCTCTTTCTTTAAAATTTACCAAAACAATTCTAATATTTCACATTAATTCTCTTATTATTCTTATTTAACTGTTATATTTAATCTTTATATTTAAGTCTTATATTTAACGTATATTCTATCCCCCATACTTTTCACTCTTCGAAAGCTCCTTTGTTGGGATGCCATTGTAACGGGATATAACCTATTGTGTGAATTACCTATATATATGACCATATACATGTTTGCGTAATTATAACATAAAAGTTTTCTTTTCTCCCTTTTTTTATTTAAAAAAAAAACATATATATAATTCTTTATTCGGTCAGGAATTCTACATGGTACTCTTATTTCTTGCCCAGCCTATTTATGGATGTCAATTTTTGACTCCAAGCACCAATCTTACCTACATGAAAATAAGAATTATGCTGGGAGAGATCGAGTATTAATTTTGAACAAATAGAACTCCTACCACTGCTAGCTGCTCAGGGTGGGTGGCTATTAACCTTGAGAAAGATATGAGGACATAAATGTACACATAGATGCTTAATTGACTCTCTTATACATTATTTTTATTATAAATCTCTATTGCACAATCTAATTTTAAAAAAGTCAACACCTAGATACATACACTCATGTTTAAAATAAATATTTAATATTCGTTAATAGAAATCCCATAATAAATATTTTCTAGTTTGTGCTAGAATATTTTAAAGATAACACATGCAAATACATATACTGCATAAACAAAATTAATACAATAAAATCAGATAATATAAATGAAATAATTCAGCATTGAGTCTATTCATCCATATAAAACATACTTGAAGTTGTATAAAAGATTTATTTTGATTTTTCTTTTTTAGTCTTTACACATTATCATTATTGAAAACAAATTATTATTTAAAGAGTAGCGCTTAAGAAAGTGTTCATATTATCTTGATTTCTCTCTGGGGTATATATAAATAGCAGCAATGGTTTGCTCGACACTATGGCATTGTAATTAGTTGCCTTTGTATAAGTGTACCTTGGTCGATCCTTTAGTATATCAAGAACATTTGGTGAAAATCATTCTATTTGTCAGGGACTTCCTTCCAATGTAGTCAGCTTCTGCTGTATCTTCATAGGATGGCTTGCAGAGTCCAGCACGCTTCTTTACTTACCCCAACCTATTCATGACCGATGGATATATATAATTTTTAAAATAATATTCTTATGATCTCACTAATAGAACAAATCTTTTTAGAATGGCTACCAAAGTCCAACTCAAGAATTCCCATTAATTAATTCCATAGTTCCATTTTTTTATTTTCTTTCTTTTTTTTATTTTCTTTAAAAACAAACCACATGTTATTTTTAGGTTTGCAAAAACCCTTCAGCACTTTTTTTTTCTTGACGTCAAGGAATTTCAATCAACCCTTCAAAATCCATATTTGACAATTCTTTGTTTCTTTCTTAGCATTTTTATTTATCAAGATAAAAATCTAATACATTTTTTATCTTTTTCTTTTATTTAATATATCTTTTTGACTATACCATATTATGACTTCTATCTTGAAAATAAAATCTTGCCTTATTATTATTTTTTCATTCCACTTATTCATCCATATAGCAATACAATTACATGCATTTTTAAACAAAATACAAGAGCTCAAACTTTATAAACCCCCCCCCTTTCTGCTTAATCTCTTTCTGTTTTTCCCATTTAAAAATATACACACAAAAAACAAAAAAACATGAAGGAAAGAAAATCAAATTTACTACAAATTTTGATTACATGTATATGTGTGCCTATATACCACCATACTTTAGAACGGGTTGAACCCATCCCTGTTATAATATATTGGAATTTTCATCTAATAGTAAAAACAAGTAAGCTATCACATTTGATGGTACATAAATAATGATTGTTTTCACACATACATCTATGTACCCATGTAAACTTGCATGCACACTAACATTTACATCAAGTAATCTTTTAATTTGCCAAAATAATAAACTTATTAAACATATATTTTTATATAAATGCACATGTATTAAATGTATATATATTAAAACAATAAAATGAATCAAAATCATTAATTCATTCATTATCTAATGATAAAAAAAGTTTTTCATTTTGTTTTTTTAAATAAAATTATTAATTCTTTCATAGTCCTTTCTAAAAGTTTTATTTTTTAAGAAAATATCACATCTTTCATACATTATTTTTGATTAATTATAAACATTTTTAAACATATTCCCTCAAAATCTTTTATTCCCTAATCAATAAAGACTTTTGGAGTTTTTTTTAAAATAAAGTATATTGGTATAGCATCTTATTTTTTATTAATTAAAGTTATTTATTTAAAAAATGTAATTTAAAAATTTACAACTGGCATTTTTACTAAAACAATTCTGTAAAATAACTTGCCAGCTGCACTTTATATATATATTTTCTTTCTCCTGAACACTAAATATGAACTGATATATATATATATTGAAACAGGGCTGAGTTTGTTCCCCGTTTCAAAAAGTAAACTTTCCTATATATGCATCAATATAGCCCAATTAATTGAGAGAATTTATTTATTTATTTTTTGTATATAAATTTATAACTAGATAGGGATTTAAGAAGTTGAAAATAAAGAGGAGTAGGGGAGTATGTGGGTGCTCTTTGTTTTATGGAAACACATGTATATAGTGTTGTATGGAATGAAAATATTAATATTATTAAAAGAAAAATACAGATAGAAATATTTTAATTTCAAGATGGAAGTAACAAAGTTTGATTTGGAGAAATTTAATGGAAAAAGATATCAAAAAGCACTTGATCTATATCTGAAAAATTTAAATTATGGAGATTTGTTTTAGATTCAAAAGAATTTCAATCAAAACAAAAGAAAAGTAAAAATATTTTTGAGGTGCTAAAAGCTTTTAGCTATTATTTGGAAGAATGCAGATTTGAAAGACTAAAAAAATAGAACAGAAATTTCTAGAATGGGGGGGGGGGGCTGGACTATAAAAAGAAAAATGATAAGGAATTGGGATTCTGTTACTAATTTTTAGTTGAGTGCTGTGGATGAGAATTTATTAAAAATGTCTTGTAGAATTATGTGCAAGCTGGCTTAAGAAGGCATAAGTGTGTTTGGGCTGTGCAATCTCACCCCATGAAGATCCGAAGATTGCTGCAAGAAAAGTAGCCATTGAAGATGGAAACTAATTGCTCTGAAGCCTAAATTAAATCCTAAAAAGAATGAAATCAACAAACAAGATCAAACAAGCATATAGGACAGCTGGAAGGAATAATCCAATCTGATCACCATTATATCGAGGGTAATAAATAAATTTAAAATGAATGACCACTTTTACTTTTGGTAAACCATCATTTTTCCCAGGAAAGAAAAGTAATTCAGGTAGTGAACATTCAACAATATACTACTTAGTGTTTCAAATAGCATTTGTTTTTTTTAATTCTTCACAAACTTTTCTTAATAAATTTCTTTTCATGAACGATCAGCATAAACTTTTGTGACAAATCTAAAATAAATTTTTCACACCCATATGAACTTGATATATGTCTTATTTATTTAATTTTATACATATCTAGGCAGTGAGTGTATGCATGCATTTTTCCCACTAAATTAACAGCACAAAAACAAATAATATCTAATCATGGTATAAATAAAATATTGTACTAAATTTTAAATGAAGTGTATGTTTTTTGTATTGTTTAGTTAGGTCTGGTTTTATGAAAGTATAAAAAATTTAGAATATTTTATCAAACATATTTTAGTATAGTAAAAGCCCCCTCATAGATTTCCTTCAATTTCTTAATCACCTGCCCTGAGTGAGCTAGTCAAGGGCTACTATTTTATAGTTTCCATATTAGCATTCCAGCTCTCCCAGTATAATTAGTATAATAATATAAGATTGGCACTTGAGGTCATAAAGTGATGCTCATAAATATACTGGGTGAGAAATAGTGAATCATTAAAGGTTTCATTTTATTTCTTTTGTTGAATTCTTACAACCTAAAAGGGAGATTGTGTTCTACTAACAAAAATACATTAATATAACTATAAATGCAGGGTTATACGTTTTATTCATACCAAAATATTATGATTCCTATAAAAGTATATTGTTTGAAAATAAAAAGAAAATCTATATATGTGTAGCATTATACATATATGCAATCTTATAGATGGAAAATATAATTCTTCGAAAAACAATACAATAATTTATATAGTAAATAATATTTTAAAAACAAATATCTACTATAATTTAATAGATAATTGAAAGTACTTCTATTAAATTATAGTAGATATTTGTTTTTAAAATATTATTTACTGTATTAAATATTGTATTGTTTTTCAAAGAATTATATATATTTGATTATAATTGGAATACAGATATTAACTACTAATATATATATATATATATATATATATATTGTAACAGTAAGAAAGTAGAGCTGCTTTAACCTAACCTAGAGATGCAGATAGAGGGGGTTCGAACCTCACCTACTCCTCTAGATTGCTACTAAGTGACTTACTCCCCAAACCTCACTAGAATTTAATCTTAATGTATGCCCAGTGGTCAGGGAGAGAAGAGACCACGAAAAGAAATTTTTACATATATAATGATCAGATGTATATACATATGTCACAAAAGAAAACAATACTAAGTGTTTTTATTTATAGTGAATGAAAGATAACTGAAACTTTTATTATTTACATTAAAAGAATTCATACAATGCTTTATTAATAGAATGCAGGCTATTTTCACTGCAACCGGATAGACATATACGAAAGATCCATTGATCATAATGATAAGAACAGACAAAATTTTACATTATAATTTCATCTTTAAAATATTCCAGCCAATGGAAGTATTACATAAAGGAAATCAAGAGAGAGAGATGATTCATTAACTCTATGGATGGGGAACATGGAATTAAATAAGTGGTCAAACTCAACTAAACACTTTGGACAGGTTTAAATCACAGCCCTACTTCTGATTTAAAAAGAATGATAAAGTGACCCAGCAGGAATTTCCAGCTATAATTGAAACATTTCTATGAGAATTTGAGAAAGATTTCCCAATAAATATAAATATACAAGACCATGCACACAGGCGATAGCATATAGTAAGCTGTGAGGCTCGAGACATAACAGTTACCAAGAGGTTAACCCAAGACCGGATAGCTCTCCATCTCTAAACTAGGTTAGAGAGAAAAATGGAATCCGTTCGCTAAACGCGTGACCCAGATTCAGGATCGGAGTTTTTGTTGCTTATGTCCAGTTACGTACATTTAAGGAACTGAGATCGACATGAGATCCTGAACAATTTATTTATTTTTCAGAAGGTCTGAATGTAGGTATGTTAACCTAAGCACACTTGGCAAAAGAAGCACTGTAATTTATGCTGAGCGGCCCAGTAGATCACCCGAGGCACGATACCATATAAATACAGTCAATGACCTTTAAATTTAAAAAGAAACCCTCTGCAAAATATAAATATTAATTAAAGCTCAACTCTCACTGAAAATCTGCAGAAAAATAGTAACTTCCCTTTTATAAAATTCAGATCACTAAAACAAGAGGGTGGATATTTTATTGATTTAGTTGACTTTTAACCAACACACCCCAGAGTCGATACTATTTAATAATTTTTAATACATATTGTCAAAATGTACTCTCTCTTATTACTAAAGTATAAATGAGAACGTTTTATTTCACACTCTTTAAATTATAACTTTCAATTTGTAACTCTTCATTGACTAAAATATAGAGGCATTTGATAAGGATCTTTCTTTTATATATATATATATATATATAAATCAAATTAAAATGTTGAAAGTTTTATAATAGAATATCTAGCAATTTAAATCTTGATTTTAAAATAGAGTTTTGCACTTTTTATGATTTTTTCCCTTTTCTTTCTAAATAAATATTTATATAAAATAAATAACTTAATTACAGGAGTATAATGGCGGAAAGTTAAACTAAGCATTTTTCAATTAAATTAACAAGAATTACTGCCGCCATTATATGTAATAACCCTACCACCCATTAAAGTATTTAAAGAAAAAAAGAAAGTGATTAATGAAATATAATTTCACAAGACTCGAATATATAGATTTAAAAAAACATATATATATAGAAAAGCATAAATATACATTGAATTTGCAAATTACAAAGATATTTTAATAATTTATGGGAACGTTACCGGTAACTAGATGGGTGGGTCAAAAGGAGTTCATTTGATGTTTCCCCGCACATCTTCTTGGTTCTTCAAATTTGTTTTTCCATTTTTTTGAGGGCAGATTTTCATGGATACAGGGCAGATATTTTAGTTCTCTGGCTGGCTTACATGATTACTATGACTCCTGCATCAGGAACAGCTCAAGAGAGCAAAGGCAAAGAAGTTACCCCTGCATTTTTGCAGAGCAACACATTTCTGGATTCTTTTATTTATATGCTGAAAGAATAGAGTTCAGCTTGAAGTAAGTACAGCAAGCAAGAGTTCACTATATTGTCCAATCTTTCAGCAAAATTTCTTCCAACGAAATTCTTAAGGTTTCTCTCTGACCTTCAGCACAGGTTACCAGCAAGCATAAGACCAAGAACAAAAGAAAAGTTCTTTATTTATACCCTTTTTCCATTATGTTTTTAATCTGCTAATTAGTAGCGAATCATGCCCGTTGTTTCAAATTTTTCCTGTTATCTATTTTTATCTAATTCGGAAAAATGTTTTACTAATTAAATTCCTTTTCTTAATGGATTCTATTTAATTAAGAAATTCATCGAATTCTACCAAATATATTTTAAAAATAATTGCAATTATAATTTTAACTTTCTATATTTTATTTTATTAAATCTTTTAATTTAGGCAACTATTTGAGAAAACGATAAATTTAGTTTGAAAAAGAAACATACATTCCCTGTGGTTGGACTTAGGGTCTTAGTTAGTCCACAGTGAATGGTGAAGCCAGCATATATATATATATATATATATATATATATGCACAGCTTCAATATATATATATTGTAACGATATATAATTATGTCGTTACATTAATTTAAAATAAAAACTTAAAAGTTCGCAAATAAAAGTAAAAAACTAAACGCTAAAATTAAAATGTTTGTTAAACGTATATACATTCGCACAGATGCCAAACTTTAAAAATATTTTTTTTTAAAAAACAAATAAATAAGTATTTGAACGTACTTTTTTATAAATAAAAAAAAGTACAAGATTTAACCCTTTAACTGTCCAATTGTTCATTCGCTGCTGGTGGTATCACTCAAAGCTTTTAATTAGCCGATGCACAAAATAATGTATCAATTTTTCAAAAGTTATTGACCGTTTTTTTAAATATATTCACTTTAGTTTCGTTTTTAAAAAGTATATTAGTAATTTCTCACACTATAAAAATAAACGAAAGTTTGTTCAAAAATAAATTTTGATTTTTAATTTTAAAAATATTTGTTACGGTTGACATGAAAAGAAACGGCAATCATAATTTCACGTTATGATTTTTTTTTCCCGACTTTGCAATAAATAAATAATTCTTGCTAAAATCGTAACTATTTTTGTAAAATAATATTTATTTTTGACATATTATATGAAAATAATTTGTATTTTATTTGTATTTCATCAAAAAATATTTTTAAAATGCTCTAAAACATTCGTTTATCATTTTCAAAATAAAACAAAAGCGATCGGAAATTTTTAATTTTTGGCAGCCATATAAAAATTTTAACAGCCAATAATATTCAAGAAAAGATGATGAGAAGGCGGAGCTTTTCCATTTTCTTTTGTTTACAAAATTTCAACAGCCAATAAGATTCAAGAAAAGATGTGAAAAGGCAGTGCTTAGTTTTTGTTTGACATAAATCATCAATTAATTGATTTTTTACTTGTAAAATAATTCAATAGATGGCAGTATATTATAAAACTTTTTGCGTTCTAAAAAATGACGTTAAAACCGTAAACGTAGTCCAAAAACTAAGCAATTTACAGCGATGTCAAATTTACTCGATTAAAACGAATATGTATCAAAAATTGCCTCGATTAAGAACGAGTCAAACAGTTAAAAGGTTAAAAATAAAAACAGGTATTAATTAATTCTTGTAATCTGTAAATGGAAATGATTGTTTATAAATTGTTTGAAAAGCAAGCTAGCCTTGGGCTCTTGTATAATTAAAATGATCTGATGAAAGATAGATAAGAAGAAAAGAGAAATTAGCTTGACCAATGGAAGCACTAAACCTTGGCTCGGACCCTAATGAAAGTGATGGATTAGTGACGTTTTGTTGATTGAATCTGTGTGGATTAATATAAAAAGGGAAATACAGTTTTTTGGGGAGTTCCAGTGTTGTGTGTTTGAGAGGTGGTAGGACGCACATTCCACACTCTATTTAAAAAGGAAAAATGAAAAGACTGTGATACCTTGAACCAGCTATTGCCATCTCCAGAACATTATCTTCCAATGGAGGTGTTGCGGGAATTAAAAGCAGAAACCTGGACTCTTCTACTGTGAGCTATGAACTTTACAAATTAACAACAACCAAAAAAATAATTAAGAACTTTCGTCATTGATTTTTTTTAAAGATTCAGCTAATTTAAATTTTAAAATGAACTCTTATTTGATTTTCAAATTAATAATTGATTGTTTAAATTTATATAGTTAAGTTTTGCTAAAATCATTTCCATTTTATTATTTTTATTTGTAGTAATATTTATTGTAGAAATTATTAAATGCATTACATTTAAGTTGGGTATAGACGTTGCAGAGATTCATTAGCGGTTGATTATGTTGTGATTTTCACAGTCTATTAGAATATATAAGTCAACGATGTCATAGGGTGTCTTATGATGAACACCAAAGGGTCTCCTGTATTCCCTCAGTAATTGACATTATTGATTGACTTTGTATTTTGATCGGTTGTGTTTAATTTGGAATGTTTTTGACCATGGAATCTGCGCAGCCAATCTATACTCGACATTATAAAACAAATTGTATAAAATAATCTGTGCAAACGTATTTAAATGTTAAATTTAAGTCGGGCGTGAATGGCTATATAGTTTTGTAAAGTTATATTAAGGGAGGGTAATCTTAGGTTATTCATTTCGTAGTTGAATTGGTTCAATGGATTGGATATATTTGTGTAATTGTAGATGTAGTATGAGATCCGCTATGGGCAGGATTATAGATATACACCACACACCCTCTGTTTGCCTATGGATGGATTTGTAAGATGGCAAAGGACCGCAGTCCATTCCTATGGAGTTTTATGTTTATTGTTCTATTCGCCAACAGATGTCACATTCCTGTTGGTGGAGAGACAATGTCTTCTCTAATCTACTTACTGATCAGATGTACATTCCTGACAGTATAGTATTTTGTGTTGTCGTATCATGCTACATTGAATACATAAAGGTATCAGATGGATTGGTGCCAGTTTGATTGTGAAATTTGTTGCCTAAGGTTAAATCAGGGACGAATATTTTCTTTTCAAATGCAGATCTATGTAGTCTATTCATATTTGACTATCTAAATAAAATATTAAACTCATTGAAACTTAGTTAAATGTAAAATTAAAAGATTAATAGAAAAATCCAAAGGTTAAACTTATTCCTCGAATTTAGAATGATTTTATATGTGCGTAAATAAATATTTTTATGTGTTAATTTCTGGCAGTGGCTTTTATTCTTTTATATTTAAGATATAAAATTTATATTTTATTATCTCTGCTACTCCACTGAGCTAGTGACTTGGGCTAATGATCGAAATATTTAAATAAAGTGGAATCTTAACAGCGCGTATCTGCCTACTCTATAAATTTTTCTAGGTTTAAATGCCTAGATGGCACTTTGTAGAGCAGATATCGTAGTTTGCTGTTAGATTCGATCTTCACTTTCATTTCGATCGTTATAATATATTGTACCACTAGGCAAGATACATGTAATAAGTGTGTTTACAATTGTTAAAAATAAAAAATTTCATAAACAACATAAGGATTTTAAAATTAAAATTTTAATAAATAAAATCACTGTAAAATAAGTTTTGTAAAAGGAAATGAAGGTTTTAATAAATAAGTAATACATAAGTCAGAATAAGTTGGGAGAATTGTTGTTTATGAAAATTTGGAATTTTAAAAATAAAAAAGGAAGAAAATACAGTTGCCCAGGGGGGAATTAAAACCTGCATCATTTGTATAAGTTTTAATAGTTAGAAAAATAATAGTAAGAAAATATCAGAAAGTTTAAGAGTAATTTGAGAGAGAGAATTTGACTTAGAAAAAGTTAAAACTATAGCTGTTTAAAAATAAATATTTTACATAAAATTAAAAATATCTCTTTTTATTTAAGTTAAAGAAAAAAAGAAATTGTTTCCCATTTATTTAAAATAAATAAGATTGTTTATAATGAGTTGATTTTAAAAATAAAGAAGTATAGTAAATATGAAAGTTGAATATTTAAAAATGAATGAAAGCATATAATTGGAATTTCCCTCAAAGATTTATATACAATCATAAGCTACATAAAAACAGAATTAGCAATGGCTACTAAGTAAAAATCCATGAACAACTGAAATAGCAATGGCTATTAATTAAGGACAGGATTAATTAATTAAAATCTTATCAAAAAATTAATCAAAAACAGTGAACTAATTTTCAACAATGGATATAGCTACCAGGTATACAAAGCAATTTTAAAAAATGTCAACAGGTCTTTGCATAAATAGTCAGTTTTTTATCATTCAATCAGTTTACAATCAATTTTTACAATGAATCTTCAGTCTATCCTGTTACATATCCAAAGTCATAGTTTTTTCATGTATCTAAAGACAATGCAGTGTTAGCAGCTGTCAGAAGCATATGGCCAGACTCCAGCCTCAATCTGATGGAAGGTCAACAATCTGCTCAATAAAAGTGATGTCTGCATAATAATTTGAAACCACCAGAGATATCTAACTATCTTGAATAATAGTGTCATAAAATTGCAATCATAGGAACCTCTACAAAAACCTCAAATCCAACTGGTTAGAAAATCTCATGTGAAGCAGCTAACAGCAAGAATTCAACATTCAAAATTCTATAGGTAATAAAAACATTTTCTTATTTCAATTCTGATATTAATGTAGCCATTGCCATTATCTTGAAGTCTCCTAGAATTAGTTAATAAATGAACTTTTATAACCCCATAAAATTAACTGTTGATGTGCATGTTTTGAATGTTGTAATTTTTTTAATGCTGAATTATATTACTGCTGTATATCTTATTTATAATATGTGTGTGCCTGAGATTATTATAAATCATTGTTTATATTTAATTGAAAAAACTTCTAATTAGTTTACAAATCACAGTAATCATTTAGTTAAAATAAATTATCTTTAAAACAGTATTTTGTCAGTCAGTTCTTTACTCATACCACTAATTAAGGCAGTAATTTATTATATTATCCTTTTGATTGAGCTAGTTGGGATTTCTTAAGTGCTGAATTAATTTGACATCATTCAGAGCATGTTAGTTCTTGTAGCTAACTGGCACCTGGAGTTTACTCCAAAACAAAAAAGTGCTTTGAATGATAGGTGTTGAATTCTGCAGGCGAAAAGATCTGTCTTTCAAATGTGGTCACAGTTATATATATTTTATATATAGCTCTGACTTGGGGATGGTTACCCTCTGGGTATTATGCTTCTCTTCCTAAAGGGCTGTGGTGGTGCAATAATTATATTGTACTGATGTAGATTGAATGTATAAGTTTATAATTGTATCACTTTTTTTGTATAAAAGTCTTACAATTTTACTTTCACAAGTTTAGATTTTATTAGAGTTTTAAAACGTTCATGCTAAATTGAGTTTCTCAATTGATCTATAACACCATCTGGTTATATATATATATATTATAACAGTCTGGAAGAAATAGGAGAATAACGTATCTGCACTACAGGGCACCACTAGGCATTTGAACCTAAAAAAATTATATAGTAGGCAGATACATAAGTTTAAAAAAAAATTATTTTATTTTAAGTATTTTGATTATGTCCGTTAGCCCAATGTCACTAGCTCAGTGGAAACACAGAGATATATATTTTATAAATTCTTATCTAAGAATAATTTTAATATTAAAAAATAATAGAAGCCACTGCCAGTAATTAACACACAAATATTTATTTATGCACATATAAATAAAGAATTATTATTAGTATCACTTTTACTTTATAAAATTTAACTTACATTTTTAACTTTGGTTTTAGATTTTAATTTACATTTTAATTTTTATAAGTTCACACAGATGGATTTATAAAAGTTTGTTTTATAATGTTGAGTATAGATCAGTTACATAGATTACATGGTTGAAAACATTTCAAAATAAACATAAACGATCAAAATATAAAGTCATTGATGGAATTGCAAAGGGAAATTTATAAGAAACCCAATGGCATTCATCATAAGATGTTGCATTGACACCAATAACTTAAAAGACATCCGAATAAATACATTTTAGATACTCACCATAAGGCATCATTATTTACCGAATGTCTATATATTTTGATCAAATATGAAAACCAAAAAAAATAATTAACCGATAACAAATCTATGCAAGTGTCTATACCCAACTTAAATTTAATGCATTGAAATCATTTATACAATTTAGTTTAACGAAAAACAAAAAAATCATAATAAAAACTTAAAAGAACAAAAAAAAAATGGAAATGATTTTAAATAAAAAATACATCAAATAACATTATTCATATTAATTTACTTTGCTCAAATAGGATTCTATTTGTATTATTTACTGAAAGGTTTAGAATTTAGAGTTCTTATTGTTTTCAGATGAATATTCATTAGTGTAAGCGTCTACCCATAATCTTGTTGTATAATTCATGCATGTATACGATCTCTCCTGCAGCTTTGAGTAAGTATATTTATGAGCACGGGTTTAATCTCATCTCAAGCGCCAATCTTACACTTTGATAAGAATTAAACTCATTGAAAACATAAATAAGGGTTCTGAATATATATATCTAGGGTAGCGCATCCAGACTAGCTCAATCTCAAGGTCTGGGGAACATGGTCTAACTAGAAAACAAAGCAGACAATTCCCGATTATGTCACATATATCTACATATACTACACTATAATTTACCTGTTAATAAATCTATTACCCTAGCCCAGAAGTTATAACAAAATTAAGCTATATGCTACTACACTAGTTGCCATTAAATTCTAAGTTTTATACATGCATATACATATTTTAATATTCATGCGCACAACCCATTTATTCTGATACACACATATATGATCCATATATATATATCAATGAAATAGTGCAATTATACATCAGAGTTCTTTATTTAATGTTTTTATTTTATTTAATTTAAACAAGATTTATTACGGTATTTAATATAGAAGTAACACGAGTCCTCTCATTACTACGCATTTATTTAACACATATATAGAGAAAAGGTCAATTTACCTTTATTATGATTGATTGTCCACGTGGTCAAAGCTAATAGTCCGCACATTTATAATTCTAAAGAAATACTGGCCTTATCGATGTTTGTTGACCCTAAGAATGGTAAACAGTTCCAATGTGATATGCTGAATAGTTTATCATAGAGGTGGAGTAGATGATTTTACTCACTTAAGAGGTCCAAGCTGTCGAAGGTACTTTGCCACCATTACACTGGATAGATTTTAAACAGTGAATTTAATAAATCCGATTCAGGTGAGTTCTATAATAACAATCCACTGGACCGGTTTGACGAAACTCACACTATTTAGTTACCCCAACATTTTGATGGGAATATTACTAAAACTTCTTAATTAATTACACGTTCATACAATCCAAAATCTGTGCCACATCTTTTTCTTCCGTGTAATCACCACTATCTTTTTTTAAGAGAGCCAAAATAGTTCTTTTGTTGACACTCTTTAACCTTGCATTTTCCCTTGTATATTCGTACGCTGCTGACCAGATCTTCTATTGTTTCAGAATACCAATGTGACTAGTTCCCAGACTTCTAGATGACAGAGTCATTAATTCAAACTGCTCACAGCAACTAATTCATTCTATTTCTGTAGCTTTATATGTTCAATAGATTCATCAAGAAACACGTGTTACCACCAATATTATTAAAAAGTAGAATTTAAAAAAATTAATGAACAGCAAAATATATATGTATAATCAATAACAAATTTATTCAACTCTGTATATTATTGCCTTTTGTCAATCCCACATATAACCATTAATACATACACACACTTTATTTATATAAGCATACCGTTCAGCCTTTAACAGATTATGCATTACTTTCACACTCTTTCTAACAGGGTTCGAATGACTATTTATACATCTTTTCACATATACACAGTCATTCCACATCAACACTCGCAATTCACTCTATATAGCATTATCTCTTGTATTCGAACCCCATCTGTTACATTAGAGTTCATAAAGTTCTTATGATTTTAGAAATGCTCATTAGCTATATATAGTTCTTACTGTTTTAGAAAAGTTCATCCTTTACAGTTGCTTGCTGTTTGGAATCCAGTGTTAAATCCCCCAATGATCCTGTGGTCCTTAATATAGAAAAAACAATGTTTCATTTCTTTCTTTTTTTATATAATCACTGAAGGAATTGAAAGTGCATCTTTCAATACCTTCGCCTCCAACTTAACACATCTCCATCTTCTCTTAAATTTTCTTCACTCACTAAAAATTTATTTCCAAACTTTTTCTTTTATATGTAACTTTTGGATCCAATGGACATTACATCATCAATGATGATGATCCTTCCATTGAGGTCCGATTCCCTGATGGATTTCTTTCATTGGCCATTCTGTTCCTATTGTTTTCCTCTTCTATCTGACCTTTGCTTATGTATTTTGAAATGCCCAAGGGCTGGTTTACTTTTACTAATTAAAATTAATCATTTCCATTTTATACAATAGAATTAATTAAATTATTTTGCAAACTTAAAGATATATTTTTATCTCTAAATCTTTTTAAGTTTTTGCTTTTAAAATACTTTTTCTATTTTTAATAAAGTTTTATTTTAATAATTTTTTTCATCTGTGCGGTTTTATATATTGTGACAGTCAGATGATGTATGTTGGTTTAACCCAGTTTGAATACTAAATGAAAGTACCTCGAGGCCATCCATACGTGAGATATTAAATCAAGAATACTGACCTCTGCCCTATTTACCTATTCTTGAGGCTAATTAGGAACGAACAACATTATCTGAGACACACAAATTATTTTCTCACCGACCACAAAGCTTAGCAACAGAGGTAGAGACATGGACGGGAACACCTATGGAGCTAAATAGTTAAATGTGCAATAAAAGTACTAAGAAACATGTGTTTTGCGTGCCTGGATCATTGGAAAAGTAAAATAAAGCATTATAATAAAATTAGGAAACTCAAGCTTTTGATAGTTAAATAATATGTTTAATTAATGACTTTAAAATATTAAGAATGTTTTTAATGGCCTCCGCTATTCCCCTAAATTAATGAAAAACTAATTAGACACTAAAAACAGATTAAACGATATATTTTTGCAGTCTAAGTCTTTTCTTCCCAATTTTAATAAAATTAGCAACTTAAATCTCCTCAATAAAGTACAATAGTAAAAATCTTTCACAAAGCATTTTCTAATTGCTTTGCGCTAAAAACAGACAGTTTAAAAATTATTTAAAACGTATATAGCTAAATCATATATACGTAATAAGCTACTGGCGGACAAAAGAGACATTATTGAGGAGATCAAGTTGGCAAACAAAGGAAACTTACTCGTATGAAATTTAGAAACATAAATAATATTGGAAAGAGATTTTAAATGAAAAAAAAATAACTTTTAAACTTAACTGCAATGGAATACAAAATATTTATACATGTTAGTAATGAAGAATAGCGAAGGAAAAAAGGTTAAATATAGATAGATGATCACACATATATATTTAAGACTAGTCTAATAAAATGGTTACATTACAAATATCATTAAATAAAATAATTCATAATATAATTCAATTAAGAAAGGTATGAATAAAAGGGTAGAAAATAAATAGTTCAATGGAGGAGAGATATGATTACTGTCCTGGTTCCTTGCTCCTGTTCGGTGGCAGCGTGGCTTGATCCAACTGTCAATAGGAGTATTTGTCCAGACAATGAAAATGGAATATGTAGCATGGTTTCACGAAAAGTCCTATAGACATGGCACAGAGTTCAGATCACTATTAGGTGGATACTACGACATTTTGGATGGTATTTAGGAACCTCGGTGATAGGCAAAGCTATTTATTTGCCTAGCCAAGCATAGTAGAATCCATCAAATTCATATGACTTTTAGCTTGAGCATGTTCAAACTTCTCCATGATTTTGAAGATGACAGTTGTATAACTTTTTGGAATAAAATCTCAACAAGCAAAAGCAAAATCTGCAAGAGTTCTCCCAAGAGAAATCTGAATGAAATTTCCAAAAGGGAAATCTGAATGCCAGCAAGAAAACTCTGAATGCCCAAGTCTTTTATTCTCACTTCTATTTATACCCTCTTTGACAGCTACTTTCTATTGTTTGTACGATCTTAGATCTTGATAAGCCCCCATGCTCCTTTGTTTCAAGGTAACATTTTCTAAAAATAACCTTTACTTTTTTACTCTAAATTTCTTTCTTTAAACTTTGAATTTTATTAATTAAAAAAGAAAGACAAGGCCATCTTTAATTTGCCTTGAATGGGCTAATTAATTAAAAATATACATTCTTTTAGAAAATGTTGATGGGCTTATCTCAAAATCAAATCATACTAAATATTTTAACAAGACTTAAAAAGAAAAATACATTCTTATTTCTTTTAATAAAATAAGCATTTTATTTCAGCAGAATTTTGCATTAACTCATATATATACACTTGACGTATATATATGTTTGACTAATAGGTTTTACAAGTAATTTTATTAACAGAAATCTAATCTTAGAATGGAATTTATTTAACAAAATATTTAAATGCAATACAAATTATATAAACATAATTAATTTTAGCTTTAATGCAAACCCTGCTGATATTGGACTATAAACTTAATTCAGGTCTATAATACTAACCAAGTTTATAGAAGGCTGTGAAGCATGGATCGGATTTCAGATCCATCGCTTCAATATACACGAGTTTAAGATAGAATTAATTTTCAATTTTTATGTCTTAAAAAAAAGAAATTTTTAAATGTGAACTTTTTATTTTAATTTCATGTTTAATAAAAAAAATAATGTAATGGCATATGTGCCCATTACAATATATATATAAAACAGGCAACCCCAGTATTAATTTTGTTGTTTATATAAATGTCTATCAAAAAATTGAATCTGTTGACAACATAGGGTAGTAAACACAAAAACTATGGCTGTATAGTCACCATAATATCTGCAGATAGAATTTGACTACTATCCACCATATTGGATTCAAATATGAATCTCTTTCTTAAATATATCTTAAAAAATAAAAATCTATGTATCCTATATCAGGATGTACATCAAAAAAATATTTTTAAAAAATCTACCTAGTGGCCATTATTTCATTTAAAAAGACAAACAACAATTTCTTCGGACAAAGTATATTTATGAGATCAATTAATAAATGACCTTAAGTGTCTATCTTACTAAGACAGTAAGAATTATACTTTTCCCCTTTAATAAATCTTAAAACTATCACTAATTAGGTGCCTGGCCATTTTAGCTAACTCAAATTCCAGGGCTGGGTGGTAACAATACCCATCAGGCTGAATGGAGGTAAATGGCTAAATTTGTGTAGTTGAAACAAGCTTTCCCTACTTTATATACTTCTCAACTTAAGTCACATATATTTAAAATTACATTCCTTTCTATACCCCTTAAATTAGATCGTTTCATTTAAAATTAGTTACTTTTGAATTCCCTCTTTCTACACATTTATTTCCTCTATACGCGATCTATTTCTTTATCAAATCTATAGTTTAGAATTTATTTCTTTATCAAATCTCTGATTTAGAATTTAAAATTACATGCAACATAATTGCCTATTCTGAAAAGCATACTTCATTCATTCTGATATTCTGCCAGGAAGAAAACTAGGCCAATATAAGTGATAAATATGTTCATTAATGAGAGACAATTTGTTTTAAAGTAAGTATACAATTTTATTACTATGGCTCATTAAATATTGAGAAAGAGAAACATATATATAATTTATATATCAAATGATAACATAAAAGACAAAAATGGAATTAGTTAAATATAAAAGAACATATAATTAAACAACATATGTAAGAATGCATTTATATGTTGTAAAGTAAAATATATAATTTTACATAATGATTGAACCTTTAGAGAGTAACGATAGGCAATTTTCAGTTCTTTTAAGACAAGAAAACTAGTCATAATTACCTTGGAGTATCCAAGATTTTTAATATGGATAAGTTTATTTCCACATAAGCTTGATTTTGATGATCCAACTGAAATCTATGTATTTTTTTACTGTTGAAGAATAAAACAAAATTTTTCTGCTAATAACAAAAGTTTTGCATGAACATCCATTTTCTAGTATTACTTGGATCTGGAAAATAATGCCAGCTTACTGGAGACATCCTTAGTATACACATTTCGATATTCTCTTCCATCCTGGATTGTTTTAGTGGCGTATCAGTGAGGTCTCTATGGTTTTTGGAGGGGTAGTCACTTAACAGCATCTGCTACATATTCGGAACTTAGGATGGTGGCCTTACATGTATTGTTCTACTCCTGCATTATGATTGTAGTGATAGTATGAGTTGCTATTGCTAAATCCATTTTCTTCTCTTGATGGTTGATTGAAAGATTTTTTTAATGTTTCATTTTATAATACAAGCATAGCCATATCAGTCAATTTAACAATAAAAAAAATATTAATATAACATTTCAGTTTGAAAAAAAAACTCTTGCTTGTTCCAATTTTTCTTTCTAACTCCTTAATTTCTCATATTCCTTTTTGTTTCCCAAAATAGTTTATCAGTATTCAGATCTCTATTTCTTAGACATGCTTTTAACATTTTTCTTTTTCTGCCATACATTTACTTAAGATTCCCTGGAATTTTGAGTGCCTAAGTAATGGAATAAAAGACACAAAATTGCCTCAAGGTAGACATATTAAAGTTCTTTCATTACTCTCATTAAAAATGCAATATACAATAAAACAACAGAAAAGTATACATTTGAAATAATTTAATAATAAAAGAAAAAAAATATATATATTTGCATATAACTGCATTCTCACAATTTATCAACATATTTTTATGAATGTATTTTAAAACAAATAACTAGAAAAGAGAAACTTTCAAACTTTCTCTCTCTTCTGACATATATATCTAATTCTTTATATATATATATATATATATATATATATATATATATATATATATATATATATATATATATATATCACCCTTAATCCAATTTATTGGACTCATGCTGATCTAGGCAGTTTGGGAATATTATATTACCCTCTTGTAACAGGGTTTGAACCTGCCTACTGTTACAATGTCCCAATGTCCCCCTGTTGGAAAGACTTCAAAATGAGGTATACTTATTTTGAGGTCTAAAATAATAAATCCATTATAGTATGTGTTTTAAAGCCCTAGCATTGCAGGACCCTTTAACCTCTGACCCAGTGTCCATCCACAATGCATTATTTTCCTGTCATTGTACAATAGTGAATGGACCCTCATATAAATTACAAAACTTACAGCAGATGACTTTTCCTGGGTCGCTAACATGTGGTGTTTTCATCTTTACCTTCTCCCCTATTTGGAATCAGTGTTGGGTACCCGCTGACCTTTTATTTCTATTTTGACTCATTTTCATAAGGATCTGGTAAGCATGAGATCTATCACCTTTTACATCTATTGGGGGCTCATTCAATCCAGGCAAAGGGTTTTTTTTATCAATCGAGGGACATGTTTTCTTAAATGCAGCCATATTGGGGCAAACCCAGTCAATTCATTGACTGACCAATTGTTATAATTGATGACTTGTGGAACTTGCTTGACCCATCCTTGATGATGGTTCTTTGGGAAAATATGTTCTAAATAACTAACCTAGTTCCTGCATAACCCTTTCACATGGGTTCAATTGCATATAATATGGATGGATGTCAATATCTGCTTAATTCCCCATTGTTGTATTCACCTATGCCATTCTCCCAGTATGAAGTGAGTGCAATGACCTGATAATAAAATGTTTGGTTTTCACACAGTGGGAAAGTGGTTATTTTCAAGCATTTTTATAGGGTTCTTAGTATTTTCCTGGCATATTGGGTACATGGCTACAAATTTTGAGAATAGATCAGAGACCATGACCAGATATTTTTTCTTGTTAAAGGGGATCAAAAGACCATAGTAATCCAGGGCCATCATTTCCCAGGGCCTTGTTGGAATTATGGAAGTCATAGGTGTTACACAACTCTTATTCACTGGCTTTGCTTTTTGGCATATCTCACACTGGCTTACCACTGCCATGATTATAGTATGCATACCAGGCTAATAAAACCAGTCTCAGAGTAAACACTCAGTTTTGAGTGTGCCATAATGACCATAGAGTTGGTGTACATGGGTGGTAACAGCCTCCCTCATCTTACCTGGTTAATTGGGCTTCCACTCCTCTTGGTCCTCTTGAATTTGATACTGCAATATCAATTGACTTATTCGGTATCATCCTGCCTTGTTTCTCACCCATCCTAAGACCATTGTTTCTTTTCCTCTAGCTGCTCAATCAATGTCCTTAGTTGTCTGTCTTCCCATTGGCAGTGTGGAGTTTAGCCAAATATTGTTCTACTGCTTCATTTATTTTCAGATTCAAGCTGGTAATAAACAAGTTCTCTTCATTTAAATGGCATAGTTGGTATCGAGCAGGGTTACAAATCAATATTGTACCAGTCAAAACATGTTTATCCATTTAACATGATATGGAACTCACAAAATGTACTTCAAACCCAGTCAAGCCTGAGATTTAGGTCAGGAATTAGTCTGAATTTGAACCCACTCTTTAAGCCCCAGATCTAACACCTAATGAATAACATAATAGTGATGGCACATGAGAATTAATTTTAATCTGGCCCACTAGCAAAGTGGAGAAAACAATGAGACATCTATTAACTATGACTTAACTAAAATATGTTTACACATTACTGTATGTTTGGAAGTGGAGAAATGAGGAATTTGAAATACTCAGACATGTTGAGTAATAAAAATTTGTTTAATATAATGACAAATTGTTTATATATATTTATAAATTGATTGCATAACTTAGTGTGTGCATGAATGAGCAAGCAGTAGATGATTACATAGTGGCATTCATGCTATTATTTCTCATATGCTCTTTATTAGTTAAATAATATATTATAAATAAGCACACATCTTTGTTGGGTCCAATATTAAGATGCCAATCGATTATTAGAAAGAATTTACATAGAATTGCTATTAATGCTTTTATATATGGTTCTGAAACATAGTGACTATCATTATTTTTTTGGGGAGCATTCTGAGATTCATTACAGATATAATACAAACTATTTTTATGCCATTATTGTCATAAAAATAAATAAAACACATTTGAAAACACATTTGATTATATGACAAAAGTACTTAATGAAACTTCTTTTAATTAAAGCTGGTAAGAAGAATACTTTATTTTCCCAAGGCATATAAATATTCTTAAATACAGAAATAAGTCATGATGGTGGGATTGTATAAAACTGAAATAAATTTAATTAATAAAACTAGAAGTAGTTGGCATTTATATATATTTCAAGCAGAGTGCAATTTTAATATTAGAGCATTTAAACTGGGTCATGAAGCAAAAGAAATATGAAGTTTGCAGTGCTGACATAATTAGCCAAGAAATAACAGGAAAAGTCATGCTTCTGGACAAAAGACAAAGTGGATAGGCATACCATGTGCCAGACTTAAAGAATCACTACCAGAGTCCCTTTTTATATAAAGAAAGTGGATAGGCATAGTGTGTTCCAGACTTAGGGATCACCATCAAAGGCCTTTTTATATGACATAAATGGTCCTGGGAAGATTAACTATTCTCAGAACAAGGCTTCAGAAGAAATCTATGGGTTCGAACTTGTCACAACCCCCAGATTTGAAGACTAGAAGCACATAATATATATAAACATGAAGATAAGGCCGAATGTCAGTAATGCAGTATGGGTAAATGTTACTAATGACATTGAATAAGTTTTACTGCTTTAAAATAAATGACCCTAGTTTGAATGCCATAATTTATATAGATAATATGCTATGCAGTTATATATATATAGATTTCCCTAAGTAAAATATACGTTAAGATTTTACTTAGTAAAAGAAACATTAAGATTTACCCCCTTCCCTTTTCTGCTATTTAAAATAAATCAATCCCACCTTCATTGATTTTACAATAACTGGAATATATAAGTACTGTATTTGATATTTTAAGAGTATGTAAAATAAAACTAGCAGTTATAGAAAACAACTAATCCGTAACCTTTTCAGAATTGAATAATAACCTTTATAAAATAAATAAGGTTTCAAAGCATTAATTAGCTTGAGTTCTGGATTCACCCCAGGTAGAAAATCCAGAGTTAAACAAATATATATTTTTTATATTAAAACATAAATAAAATGTTGCCTCATAAAACAATCTGGTGAGTGTATTAATAATGCATTATGTTGTAAGGGGATGTTAATTCATGGAGGTTTACTTAAAAAGAAGGAAAAGATTTTAGAAATTCAACTCATCAGATTGTGTGAAATTGGCATATTAATAACTAAAACAGACATATCAAATCAAGTAATAAATAACTATAAATAAATGACCACACCAAAATTAAAGAAAATGAGAGCATATGAAAGAAAATTAAATATATAGAAATCATTTAAGAGTAAATTACATTTTACATATTAATTAAAAAGAGAGATAATTGAACAATACATTAAAAATCTTGATAGCAGGATTTGAGAATAGTTAGGCTAGATTCATTTTCAAATAGTAGCATAAGAGTTACCTTGTGCAAATTGAATGTCTATTTTCAAAGTACAGCTCATGCATGGCAAATTGAGGATCCAAATGAATTCTTCTTGGTGACAGCAAGCTTCTATTTAGCACTCCAAAGTTCCTTCTTTAGGCTTTTACTTTCTTTCAGGGCAGCAGTATATTATGGCAGTGGAAGATGACCCTCATGGGTCAAAAAGGTGATGAGATTTTTATGCTTACATTTTAACACATCTTGGATTCAGCTAACCGCACAGTTCTTTCAATAGTAGCTAATCTGTTGGTTACTTAAAAATTGGCCATATTATACAGGTATTTCTGGAATGTTTTTAATTACTTTGTTTTAGGTTAAAATCTAATCTCTAATCTAACAGAAATCTTACATTTTTTGTTCATTGTTTTTAAAAGATGTGACTGTTAGATAACATCCAAAAATAAATTCAAATCTATTTCCAGATTAGAAATAGATTTGAGAAAAAAGTTTATAACAAAAGAAAATCTTTAATCTTAATCCCTATTTTAAGTAAAAACTTTAATTAAAAATATCTTCCCCAGGTTAAAACAATAGTGTTTCCAAACCTTTAATTATTTTGGATGATTACCAGTGCATCTTCCATCTTTGATTTTATAAAATACAATTTAATCAGAAAAAAAAGTAGTTTAAAAAGAAAAAGTTGTATAAATGACATATAATAAAATGTTTTTAAAAAATCATTATTTTGTTAGTATTCTACTCCTATGTATATATTTGATATGCACCTATAATACTTTAATAAAAATTAACTAATAATTAATAAAAAATAATTAATAATAATTTTTAAAAATGTTATTGGAATGTTAAAATTTTATAACTTAGACACACATCTCAAATATATACATAAAATATATATACATGACAAAAGGAGCAGGATAGGATATAATGTTTAAACACAGGTTAGTAGATGGAATCATGAAGCACAATCTTAAGCTTAGATTGACTGCTTCAATATATCAGGCATTATGTTCTCTGGCCCTTCGCAATATTTTATGGTGTAGTCATATTTCTGGAGGTATAGACTCCATCGAATCAGCCAGCTGTGGTTCAAAAACTCCAAGCTTTTATGGTCAGTAATGATAACCACTTTTAATCCCAGCCAGAGTGTCCTGAACTTCTGGAATCCCAGACAATTGCAAGGGCTTTCTTTTCAGTAGTGGTATAGTGATGCTCAGGTCCTTTATGCAATCAGCTTATAAAGTACAATACTTTCATCTGAGTGTCATCCTGCATCTGGGATAGTGTGACTCCAAGCCCATACCCACTACTGTCTGTTTGTACAATGAACAGCTTTTTGAAATCAGAAAATGACAACATGACTTGTTTCTCAAAACCTTTTTTATATTCTCAAAAGCTTTCTCTTGTTCCTGAGCCCATTTCCATGAGAAATTCTTCAAACCCTCATAAAACCTGTTATAGAAATTGCAGAGGTGCCCATGGACGCCCGAAATTGCTTCTGGAATGTAGGTTTAGGAAATTCTCTAATAGCCAAGACTGTCTGGATGGGGTTTTATCCCTTGGCCCAAAAATGTAACTTCATTGTTACATAACATGCTTTTGTTTAAATCAATATTGATTTCTTTTGGAATTCTTTGAGAAATATCTCTACATCCCTAAAATGTTCTTCGATGGTTGCCGATGCCACTAGATTTTATGAAAAAATTAAAAAAGTTCATGCTAGATTGAGGATGCTCTGAGGAAGGTACTTGATATTGTACTGAAATGTCAGCATTTAGCTTTTTCACTACACGAAATATCCCAAAAATAGTAATAATATTATATATATATTGAACCGTTTTCGAATGTGTGCATTCGAAACACCGGTCTCTTAGGCAGAGAAGAACATACTCAGAGAGTATGTATGCCCAAACGATAGCTATAAAGTATATAACTAACGTTACATTTCCAGGACATAGCTTCTTCTTGGCTGTTGAATTGAACACCACGTCCAAAGCACTTTTTTGTTTATGTATAACCATAGGCGCTAGCTGCTTATTCTAAAAGAATACTAAAAGGATAGACAATGTACTTTGAACAGTGGCCACTAACTCAATGCCTAAATCCATGACTAGCTCAGTTGTTTGTAATCACTAATAGATTATACTTAATTAGTGGTTAAAAGACTTGATAAAAGAATTGTAAAAGGAGTTGATAAAAGAATTTGATAAAAGGAATTGATAAAAAGAATTGACCGACAAATAAAGTTTAATTTTAAAGATAATTTATTAACTAACATTTATTTACTAAATTTAAACATTTTATTATTCTACTAAAACACACGCATATTTTAAATTAACATTTCTAAATGGTTTAAATATTCCTATAGATTTAATAACAGAACACTCTAATTTAACTAATAAATATTGATATAATGATCACGCACATATTAACTCATGTACACACATAATAATAATAAAGTATTACATAGCATTTGGAATTTAATCACACATATCAATAGTTCATTTATGTATGATATAAAGTTCATATAATTAGACTCTTGAAAGATTCGTACGAATTAATGCAATGCAATGGCTATTACAGTATATGAAATAAGCAAATGTTTTTACCTAGGCTTTTGAATGTAGACGTAGAATTTTGTTCTCTTTGGTGGCTGCTTTTGATGAGGATATTTCCATTATGAATGCTTACCAGTCGGCTGGGATGTTTCCTTGCTGAGTTTCCTGATTTTCACGATTATTACTATCGGAGACAATTAGATACTGACGGAGATTTTCTAAGATGTTAAGCTGACATTATTTCACGGGCAGATCTGCTGTTTTCATAGAACATCTGGGCTGGAGATAAATGTGCATTCCTAAGATCTTCTCAACACTGCATTTTGTTTGTTAACTGCTCAATAAATTTCTGAACTGCACTCACTCAATAAATTTGTGAACTGCACTCACTCAAGTAATTTGAACTGATTTACTGTCCAATAAAAGTCTATTTATACCTGTGCCTTGTTGTCTTTCTAATATCTCCGGCAAAGATCTGTTGTCGAATTCCAGTGATAATCATTTGATAAATGTGTTGTTTTATTTTATTAATAACCATTGCCGTGTTTTTAATGATAATCTTCTTTTATTTCGCATACATTTTTATTTATTTACAAATCGCACATATATACGCACATATATTTTTAATACAATTTACTATTTAGTTTTAACATTATTTTTTTTCTTTAATTAAACATGAATGAAAAGAGATTTGTATGTTTTAACTTTTTAAATTATATTTTTACGAATACTAATAAAAACTCTTTACTTCCTTTTATAACCCTTAGTTTAATTTCTCAAACCAAGACTCCCCTCCCCCCTTTTGATTAATTAATTGTAGCTTTTTATTTCAAAACTAACGCTAGAAAACTATTTGATTTTTATCTTTTTCAAAAACAAACTGAATAAACTCTTCAACATTTAATTTTATGTTTTTCTTTAACGAAAGATTATTTTAATAATATAATTTTAGATAAAATTATATGTGCCTATATCAATATAGGTACAATATATATATATATATATTGTAACAGGTTATATAGACATTACATTTAAATTTTAGTACTTAAATTTTTTTTTGTAAATATCTAATACTGAATTAAAAGCATAGATGTTCAAAATGCACAAATAATGAATTATTAATTTATTAATAAGTTTCATTTAAATATTGAAATAAAATAAGTTTAAAAAATTTTTTAGAATTGAAGCAAGGATTCTAATCTTAAATAAATATAATAATAAAAAACCTTTTAATCTTAAAAATAAAATTACAAACAGATTCTTAGGGCAAAATGACCATTAAAAAGATTATTACGAAATAGATAAAAGTCAAGAAATAGAAAGAAAAGACTTGCTTTTTTTACCCAAGATATATACACAGGTCACAGAGGAAAATCTACTTTATATGTCTGATGGATCTGCACATTCTTAGAGAAGATACTTCAGGACTATAAAAGGAAAAATTCAAAAGAATTAATTAATTAGAAGATTAAAATTTTGAATTCATTTGTCAATGCTGAAAAATAAAATTCAAAAAAGTTATTGTCACCATTATCAAAAATTTAATCTGTTTTAATCATGCTTTTCTTGGTTTGGCTGGCCAAAGGCAGCCTCGATCTCCATGGATCCCAAGATCAAACCACCAGAACCATCTTCATAAAGTGTTGTAAGTCTTCATAAATCTGCAAGAAATTGCCCTTGCATAAATTCAAATTTTTGTCATGAAATAACAAGCCTGGAGAAAGGAAATTATAAATTATAAGTGATAAAAATGAAATATAACCTCTCTTTAATTTAAAATCTTCAAACTTTATTTTCCTTTAAATATGAACTATAGACTTTCTCCTGGTCAAACCTGAACTTTACTTTTTATAAACTTGGCAATTTTAAGTCTTATATAAAGTTAAATATAATCTTTTTAAAATATGTATTATATTTTTTTACATTTATGCTTAGCATATGATCTGTTTATAATAGGGCAAGAGTTTGCAATTGCAAACAAATTTAAAGATAAAATCAAACACATATCATTATTTGTGGATTATTAGATTTAAAAAAAAATAGGTCACATCTATTATTTGATATTAAGTTGAATACAATGTGTAATTTTAAGATAAGTTAAGTACCCTAAACTAAATATTTTTTTAATAAAGTAAATTATTAAATTGACTTAAATTTAAGTTGGGTGTAGATGGCTGCTTAGACTCTAAGTATATGCTAGTTTAAAGGGGTTTTGATTACAGACTATTTGTTTTATAGTCATGTCAATGCTGGTGGAGGTATATATGGAGGTTTATATCAATGTAATGTGAACTGTGCTAGCACACAGGGCAATGTGCCCAACAGAATGCATGACCCCAAAGAGTTAGTCATCGCATTGAAATGGATATGGAGTACCCCTTTCAGGTCTATGAATAGATCTATAAGTCAGTTAAATAGACCACTCTCCCATCCATACATAGCATTTTCTCTTTATTATTTTATATGCATGTTTACCAGACAGACATACATTCCTGTACTGGATGAAAGTCATGTTCTTCAAATAATATCACACTGTCAATGCACATTCCTGTCAGTGTGGTTTTATGCTAACATATTCACATTGCATTGGTTGCTGATATATATCGGGAAGCAAGCATTGGTGTGGCTGCGGACTTTTAGCCTGGAATCAAATGTTTTGAAAATCTTTTAAGTGCATTGTCTAGGTGGCCTATCTATGCTCAACATTCTAATATTAAAAATTAAAGCTAAAATATAATAATAATGAAACATAAAGCATAATTTTTTTATAGTAATTATTTTTCAAGTTTGTGTGTTGTCATCTATATATACATGAATAAAATCTTTCGTGTTATTACTATTGGCAGTGATCTAGTTTATTTTGTTTAATTTTTATTAAAAATATATTTTAATAAATATGCTTAAACCTCTGCTATTTCATGAACTAGTGATTAGGGCTGATGGTCATAATAAAATATATGTGTAAAAGTTGGATCTTTAACAGGGCGTATCTACCTACTATATAAATTTTCCAGGTTCCAATAGTCTGGTGGTGCTCTGTATGGCAGACATGGTAACACCCAAACTATCCAATACACCCTGACATATATATAATAACTAGATGGAGCTTTACCAATAACTCCTAACAAGCTTTTGTTTACATAAATGCTGAGACCTATAAAATTCGATATCTCTTTCATTGTCTCCAACATTTAGACCATGGTTTTGAGCTAGTTGACTCACATCAGTGAAGGGCAGGAAGACCAGAAACTAGATCTAAATACCAACTTTACAATAAGCATTTATGAAACATGTTTCTATCAGTTTGAAAGCATGAATTTTTCAGATACGTAAATATCTTCAAATCCATCCAAACAAACTAGACAGATATATGGATCTGAAAACAGTTCAGTTTCACCATATAGTAAAAGCCTCTGTAATATATATCATTGCCATAACCTTCAAAGGTACATTTATGATAAACAAAACAAGTTATAAATTTCATAACTTGTTAGCTTGCATTTTATCATCACTAGATGGAGCTTTTCCAATAACTTCTAACAAACTTTTGTTTACATAAACACTGAGAGATAAAATTCAATATCTTTTTCATTGTCTCCAACCTTTAGACCATGGTTTTGAGCTAGTTGACTTATATCAGTAAAGGGTAGGAAGACCAGAAACTAGATCTAAATACCAACTCTACAATCAGCATTTATGAAACACATTTTTATCAGTTTGAAAGCATGAATTTTTTAGATACATAACTATCTTCAAATACAGGAAAACAAACTAGACAGCTAGATTGGTCTGAAATCAGTTCAGTTTCACCATATAGTAAAAGCCTATATATGGTGAAACTGAACTGATCTCAGACCCATATAGCTGTCTAGTTTGTTCGGTTGGATTTGAAGATATTTATGTATCTGAAAAATTCATGCTTTTAAATTGATAAAAATGTGTTTCATAAATGCTGATTGTAGAGTTAGTATTTAGATCTAGTTTCTGGTCTTCCTACCCTTTACTGACATGAGTCAACTAACTCAAACCCATGGTCTAAAGGTTGGAGACAATGAAAAAGATATTAAATTTTATCTCTTTTAGGTAAACAAAAGCTTGTTAGGAATTATTGGTAAAACTCCATCTAGTGATCATAAAATGCAAGCTAAGAGCATGTTATGAAATTTATAACTTGTTTTGTTTATATATATATATATATATGATGCAGAACTATTACCTGTGCTTTTCTCCATATAGATAAAACAATATTTATATAGATTAATTATTCAGCAAGATGATGGGCTCTTATGGTAACCTGATCCCATCTAAATAGTAGAATGGCTTATTGTCATTATTTGGAATTGTTTGCATACATATTGTCAGATCCAGTCTAGAATTTGATAGACTTCAAGCAGACCAGCTAAAACATATGTATGGGTTAATGAAGAAGACAGAAAAGGAGCCTCTTCTTCCAAGTGAAGTTAAACTCCACCATAGCAAATAGTAGCAGCAGTTGGACTTCTGATCTCTTGTCTTGAGTTATTAACTTCATGATCTGTTATAATCTGTAAAGTTACATTTCTCCTCTAATCTTTTTTTTAACATTTTATAAACAGGATGGAAAAAATATAATAATTAAAAATATGTTATTTATATCTTGATTGAAAAAGTTAAAAATACTTCTCAATTCACTTTAATTCTTCTAAGAAACAAATTTGTCACATTTTTATCAAAATATGATATATACGCATTAATTAAAACTATGTGCTAATCAAAATAGATAGTGGAATTTTATAATTACCAGTATATCTATTGTAACATAAAAACATCCTTGTTTTAATTTCAAAATCAGATAATATTAATTAGATTTATTTAAATGCTTAATTTATAATTAAAAAAAGTAATTCTAAATTACTTAATCCTTAACTGTTATTTCATAGTAATATAGCAATATCTACAAAAAAAATTTGCCCTTTCTTTCAGCTTTATATATATACTACTATGTTGTTGAATGACATGAGACATATATATATATATAATATATATAATGGAATATTAATAACAAGAAATTATCAATACTATACAATAACTAACACATGTACCATATTACTAGAAATAAATTTCTAATTGATTCTGAAATAAACCCTACAAGCATATTACTCTGATCCATTTGGTGAGAAGAGAGAGACAAGACATAAAGAGTCATTATTAAAACATTATTTAATACATAAAAAATACAAATAAGAAACAATATTAAGCTATAAAAAATCATTAAAGGTAATAGCAATCATACTAGTAATCGTGTCCAATATATGACATAATTATAGAAAGCAGAATATCACTTTCCATTCCAGTGTCTTACTGATAAAATCTAATATATAGTTTACTTTACTAATAATTAATTAAGCGATTAGATTTAAATTCATCTGGCCATGTTACTGAATGTGTTTACATGCATGACATATATATTTTAAAAGTTGAATTTACCTAGGTTTTTCACAGAGTATACTCAGCTGACCATCATGTGGGTCATCCCACTTCTTTAAGAGAGATGGTTATTCTTGGGATCCAGCTTTAATTTCTTTCATTCAGTTTATTTTTTCTGTATTCTTTATGATCTTCAGATAGTGGTATAGTAGTGACAAGAATGGTGAGCTATCAGGTAGGTGCAATATCTGCTGTTAATTCATGGGTTGTGGTTGACCATAGGAGCAAGATGGGAATAGATCAAACTAGCATCCATCTGTGGTCACTAGCCATGCATTCCTGAAGCTTCACAATTATAGTAGAGTTTGTTCATGGTTGCTTGATCCAAAATTTCTGCACTCTTCAAAAAAAAAACAAAGTAAAGTCTTACACAACAAGACTAATCAAATTTTCTGCTCTTTCACCTTTTCTCTTTTCTTTATCTTGATTAGTCCTTTTTATAGCTTTTTCATTCATTGTTCACTAGAATGTCATAATGTCTATTTCATATCTTTATTTCTACTTCCTTTTGCAAACTTATATTTTTTTTTAATTTCTTATTATCAGTTTTGATTGATTTTTTTTAAATAAAATCTTACAAACAATAACTTTTCCCTTCCCTTTAAACAGTTATATATATTTCACTCATTTGAATAAGTAGTTTTACAGAAAATATTCTTATCTTTCCATAAACCTATTTCTTCTTATATATTTCAACAGAATTTTGTAAATATCAGTTCTTAAATTATCTCACTTCTTTTTCTTTTAAATTTCCTTTTAAGTCTTGATCATAAAATTAAATGGTACAGGTTAAACGCTCTTTTAACTTTATTATTTATTATTATTATTTTTTCTTCAAAATGTTGACTTTGAAGAGTAAAAGATACAAATCTCTTTTCACCCCCTTCCCTCTCTTTCCTTAACTACTGTAATATTTTCCTTTGTCTTTGTATTTAATTCTAATCATTCTGAATCTTGTAATACATTTTTAAATTTCTGTCTAGTTTTGAATACTATTTTGTATTTAAAAAAACATATTTAATATTACTTGACATATTAAATATTTACATATGTGATCACAGGGTGTGTGATCATCACATTACACCATCCTCATCTTTTAAGGATTTAATGGATAGCAAGCCATTCAATTTTTAATTTTATTATTATTATTATTTGGATATCATAATTACATATCCCTAACTTTCTGATTAAATGATGATGAGAACATTTATAGAGAGACAACCAGGCAACTACTTTCTTACTCAATTGATTGCCTCAGATCTACCAAACCAGTTTAATCTCAGAATCTAATGGAAATGATGAGTGAGTCTTATTTTGCACAATGGCAGTAACTACAGGTTTAAGCCCACAGGATATCTCTGCTGCCTGATTAAACCTGTTCATATGCAACACTTTAACCTTTGATGTCCTTTAGAAAGACAACTTTTAACATTGTATTTATTTTTGGAATTTCCAATCCAGCAAGTTCAGTGAATTCAGAATTATTACTGAAATCTCATTATAAGAAAGGATTCTTTATCCATATATTCTTTATATTCATATGATTCTTAATATATAACATTTTTATACTCCTATCCAGTGAATCTCATTATGAGAAGGGATTCTTTATCCATACCTTTTCTGTATCACAACACTCCATACACTGCAGAAACTCACCTGCACACTCATATAATACCGAGATAGCGTACCATGTTCTGATACAATCCACACTGAAAATACTGACCCAACAAACCCATGCCTCTATCTATAATCTCAGCCACTACATTTTATACTTGATCTCTCACTTAATATTGGTTTTTATTTGTTATCTATGATTACTTCCTTTCTGTCCTTTAAGCCATATATATATAAATTCTATTGATATGCAAAATAACCATGGTAACAAAACTCTGAAGGTTTATTTAAGACATAAGCTGCTTCATAAAACCGCTAAAATCAGTTCTTTATAACATTTTTTTTCAAGTATGAGTCCATCGTCACTAATCACAATCCCATATTTTAATAGTCGAACTGTTGAATCCATCCAATCATTAATTTAATGCTAGACTTTATCTGGAGATTGCTTTCTCTTTTGGGTTTGTATCCACTTGTGCTAGGATACTGATTCTGACCCTTAAGTCCCCTATATTCTATCCATTCATTTGAATGCTTCCACTCAGTATTAATTCAAGTTTGTCTGACTCCCTGTGCTCCTTGATCTCTCTCTGGAAAAATCTCCCTATTTTCCTCCCAATGACTTCTATAAGAATTCCATCCACTGTTGGTTATAGGTAGTTACTTTGGAGGAGGTTTAAATTCATACCCCACAACCCTTTTGTTATTGCTTGTACTATCCAAGGCATTGAGCAATTCAGTGATTTGTTCGACAGTTTTTCTCTCCATACCTTTAAGTATTTGCTCAATGTTATTTGGAAAACTATGTCTTATTTTCCAAATGATTTGCCTTTCAGATAATGGATTCGATGTTAGCCTGTGTAGTCTTGCTACTTGATGACAAAAGATGACTGTGAACAACTTCCCCATTCTCCATTTATCCTTTGTGGCTTGATGTAATATGTTTTCCTGGAGTTCTTTGCTTCTATAACTAGATAGCAAAGATGTCCAATACTCTGAAAAGTCATTGGTTTATGGAACAGTGAGTCCCACCATGCTTGCAATTTCCCTTGTAAGTGATGGCATGTGACTGCTATCATGGCTTCATCATTTATTTTATTAAATATAAAATATCTTTCCAAACTTCCAAGGTGCTCCATAGGGCTCTCCCCTGGGTAACTGGAGATTCATATTTTTAAAAATTGGTTGAATCCAGTGGAGTTAGCTGTATTATTTCCATTGCTTATATCTGTGTATCCGATATTGCCTATCAGTTCACTACATTTTATTTCATTCTTTGCTATGCTAGTTTTTGCTCTCCTTACACTCACCTCTAATTTTGATTCTAATTTTTCTACAGTTTCTACTACTTGATTCTTATCTAAATGTACATTTGCCAGCACTTTTCTATTTTCCAATCTGATCATTTTGATTTCTTCATTTTGATCTAACTGACTCTTTCCCATTTCCTGATACACTTTTCGAATCTGTTATCTAAGTGTGCTAATTTTCTGTCTGTTTCCCCTATAATATCCAGTTCTACACTATTGCATTGCTTCATGATTCTTTGTTTACCACATTTGAGCATCTTTGCCTGTTTACCAAATATTTCTCTAGTACCTGAGATCTGCTGTGAGTTCTGCTTCATATCTTCTATGGCATCCTCAATTATTTGGCTGATGTCTTTTGTCATTTTCTCACAAAATTTTTCCAACATTATTTTGTTGGAGTCCTTCATTCTTTCTTCTCTGACCTTCCATCCATTTATAAACTGTCACTGCTCCTCTTTTATTTGAATGATCATAACCATTAAACTGCTAAAATCTATTTCACTTTTAGTTTTTTGTTTATCCATCTCCACTCTCTCTGCCTCACCATTATTTTCCTTCAACCTGTCCAGTTCATTACCTTGGGTGTCCATTTTCATTTGTGCCCTTATACACATGTATATGTAAAGTTAAACCTTTCTTGATGTATATTTATTCTAATGATTTCTTTTCATTTTTTATTATTCTATTTCTGTTTACTAATTTATTTATTTATAATTATTGGCATTTGGTATGATGCTAGTTAATCCTAACCACATTTCCTCATATTCACCCCTTTACCTACCTGCCCTAGACTCACTTCCAATCCCTGCTATGTCTTTATTTTCCCAATGTTTGTAATATACTCCACTTTGATTGCTTTAAACAACACACACATATATATATATTGTAACTATCTGGAGAAGATAGACTTACGTAAACTGCACTACAGGGCGCCATCTAGGCATTTGAACCTAGAAAAATTTATAGAGTAGGCAGATATGTAAGTCCCAAAAAAAAATTTATTTTTTTTATTTTGCATCCGGTTGTTAGCCCATGTCACTAGCTCAGTGGAATAGCAGAGATTTAATAATATAATATAAGAGTATATATATAAAAAAAGAATAAAATAAGCCACTGCCAGTAATTAACATACAAACATTTATTAACGCACATATATAAGATTTAAAATTATTTTAGCATTAGTTTACCTTTTAAAATTTAACTTACATTTTTAACTTTAATTTTAATTTACATTTTAATTTTTACAACTTTACATTTTAATTTTTTATAAGTTCGCACAGAGGAGTTTATAAAAGTTTGTTTTAAAATGTTGAGTATAGATCGGTTACATAGATTACAACGGTTAAAAACATTTCAAAATAAACATAAACGATCAAAATATAAAATCATTGATACCGACAATTGCAGAGGGAAATTTATAAGTAACCTAATAGTATTCACCATAAGATACTTGCATTGTCACCAATAACTTAAAAGACATCCGAATAAATACATTATAGATACTCACCATAAGGTATCATTATTTATCGAATGTCTATATATTTTGATCAAATATGAAAACCCAAAACATACTTAACCGATAACCAATCCATGCAAGCATCTATAAACAACTTAAATTTAATGCATTTTTATTTAGTGTCGAGTATGAATAGACCATAGATTTACATTTTGAAAATAAAACATTTTATCCCTATTTAACCTTAGGCTAAAGGTTCACAGCCAAAACTGGCATCAATTTATCTGATATATCGATGCATTCAATGTAATACGAAATACGGCAGCACCACCAAAAAGTTAAGAGAAGAAATTGCCTCTCGTCAAATAGGAATATGACATCTATCTGACAAGAAGAGCAATAAAAAAACTCCATATAAAGGAATTGTGTTCTCCATCTTATAATTCCTTCCATAGGAAAACGGGTGAGTGTGGCATATGAAACGATTCTGCCCATAGTGAATCTGATATTACATCTACTAATCACACCAATATATCCCATCCATTGACCCAATTCAACTACGACACAAATAACCTAAGATTACCCTCCCCTAATATAACTTTACATATCTACACAGCCATTCATGCCCAACTTAAGTTTAACATTTATATAATTTACTTAATGGAAAACAGAAATCATAATAAAACTTAAAGAACAAAAAATAAATAAATGGAAATGATTTTAAATAAAAAAAATATCAAATAACATTATTAATATTAATATTAAAATTGGTCAGATAGGATTCTATTGCAATTATTTTAAATACTAGGAAAGTTTAAAATTTAAAGTTCTTAGTGTTTTCAAATTAATATTGTTCATTATATTTTATAAAGTTCTTACGGTTTTAACACGTCCGTAGTTTTATCCATTGCTTGCTATGAACGTGAATTCCCATGCCGTCCTAAGGAGATTTGTTGAGTTAGCCGTTGTTTTTTATTTATCCGGAGGTTTTTTAGTTTAGTTGGTCCTCAATGTAGAAAACGATAGTTCATTTCTCTTTCTTTCTTAGCAGAACTGAAGGGATTGAAGAGTGTGTCTTTTTCAATCCCTTCTCTTTCAACTTCGCACCAATGCATATAGTCACATCATAAATAATAATCAATAACTAACTAATTAATAATTTTCAAACTTGTTCTTTTATACATAACTTTAGGATCCAATGGACGTTACGTCATCATTGATGATGATCCTTCCGTTGAGGTCCGATTTTCCCGATGGATTTCTTTCATTGGCCATTCTGTTCCTATTGTTTTCCTATCTGACCGATGCTTTTACATTTAAATGCCCAAGGCTAGTTTACATTTAACTAATTAAAACAATCATTTCCATTTCTGATTAATTAATGTGTTTTCCAAGATTAAAGATATATTTTTATCTCTAAATCTTTTTAAGTTTTTGTTTTTAAAATACCTTTCTATTTTTAATAAAGTTTTATTTTAATAATTTTTTTTTTTTATCTGTGCGATTTATATATACGAGTTTAAGATGATTTTTTAATTTTCAGTTTTTAATTCTTAAAAAAGAAATTTTTATTGGCGAACTTTTTTTTTTTATGTTTACTAATAAAAAATAATGTAATGTACGTATATGCCCGTTACAATATATATATATATATTTTAACTTAACCACTATACTTTATTCCACTATGTATATGCTTATCAATAACTTTTTTCTAAAATTCATTCATTATTCCTATTTGATTTCAATATGGTTCTGCATTTTTTTTACAACATTTATATAGATAATCTACATCCAGCTATAATTATAAAGCTCTTTTTTAAATCTTCCTCTTCCTGATATGTAAAAGCTAAATCAAATTATTCTTTATCCTGATCAATAGATATGCAAAAAAAAATTTCAAGAAAACCTTCATAAAGTTATTTTTCCCTCCTTTCTCTTTCTTTTTTTTTTTGTCACACATTTAACTGTGAAACATATATAACATATTATAAATTAATTTAGATTGTGCTTTACGCAAAAAAGTGAAGCTTATCTCTATCTTACTAGCAAGTTATATGGCCTAGTGCTTTCAGAGACCTTGGGTCTCCGTAATCATAGCCTACTTAATTAATTACTAATCAAAGATGAAGTAATAAACTAGTATTTTATTTCAAACATATTATAAAGTAAAGCAAAAAAAAATCTGTTTCTCGCCTTTGTTTTTCACCAAGTTATTTTATTGGAATTAATTTTATACCTTTTTTTTTCAAACAAGATTTTTACCTGTATGTTGTAACCAGCATGTGATTATGAACTGTATAGTAAAGATCCCAGACTGCTCCCCAAAATGTAACAGAATATTACTAACAAGCAAGCAAGCAAGCTAGGCTAACACTCTTACTCTCTTTTCATCCATTACCACAAGCAGAAGAATATATAAATATAAACTAATTTACATCTATACCCGATCGAACCTGCAACAATATGAATATTGCTCTAAAGTTATCTTTCTCGATGTGACGTCTCTCAACTGCTAAAATTATTACAAATTTACAGTGCTTGGATGAATTTATAAATTTTACAGGAAATTATCAATACTATACAATAACTAACACATGTACCATATTACTAGAAATAAATTCTAATTGATTCTGAAATAAACCCTACAGGCATATTATTCTGATTCATTTGGTGAGAAAAGAGAGGTGAGACATAAAGAGCCATCCATTATTAAAACATTATTTAATATCTAAAAAAATACAAATAAGACACAATATTAAGATATAAAAAATTATTAAAGATTTTAAATAAGATAAATTATATATAGTTCTATAACACTCATAATAATAATAGTAATCATCTTCAATATATGACATAATTATAAAAAGCAAAATATCACTTTCCATTTCAATGTCTTACTGGTAAAATCTAATATATAGTTCACTTTACTAATAATTAATTAAGTGATTAGATTTAAGTTCATCTGGCCATGTTACTGAAAGTTTCTACATGCAGGATGTATATATTTTAAAAGTTTGATTTACCTAGGTTTTTTTGCAGTTAGAGTATACTTAGCTGACCATCATGTGGGTTATCCCACTTCTTTAAGAGAGATGACTATTCTTGGAATCCAGCTCTGATTTCTTCCATTCAGTTTATTTTCTCCGTATTTTTTATGACATTCAGGTAGTGGTATAGCAGTGACAAGAATGGTGAGCCATCAGGCAGACCCAATATCTGCTGTTAATTCATGGATTGTGGCTGACCATGCAAGCAACAGATATGGATCAAACTAGAATTCATCTGTGACCACTAGCCATACATCCCCGAAGCTTCACAATTATAGTAGAGCTTGTTCAAGGTTGCTTGACCCAAAATTATGGCACTCTTCAAAAAAATAATAATAAAGTTTTAGACAAGAAGTATAATCAAAGTTTTTGCTCTCCCTCCTTCTCTCTTTACTTCATCTCGATCTCTCCTTTTTATAGCTTTTTCCTTCATTGTGCACTGGAAAGTCATTATGTCCACTTCACACCTTTATTTCTATTTCATTTCACAAATCTATATTTTTTTTCTTTAATTTCATAATATCAGTTTTGATTGATTTTTCTTTTTTTTTTCAGTAAAATCATTTTTATTTACATACAATATCTTTTCTCTTTCTTTAAACAATTAAATATATTTCACTCATTCGAATGTGTAGTTTTACAGAAAAGATTCTTATCTTTACATAAACCTATTTCTACTTATATACTTCAATGGAATTTTATAAATATTAGTTCTTAAATTATCTGACTTCTTTTTCTTTTAAATTTTCTTTTAAGTCTTGATCATAAAATTAAATGATACAGGTTTAACACTCTCTTAACTTTATTTTTTTTTTTCAAAATGCTGAATTTGAAGAGCAAAAGATATGAATCTCTTTTCACCCTCTTCCCTCTCTTTCATTTAACTACTGTAATAATTTCCTTTGTAATTAATTCTAATCAATCAATTCAAACAACATCGATTAACGCATTCTAAATCTTGTAATAGATTGTTTTCTTTCAAGTTTATTCTAAAATTTCTGTTGAGTTTTAAATACTATTTCGTATTTTAAAAAAACATATTTAATATTACCTGACATATTAAATATTTACATGTGTGATCACAGTGTGTGTTATCATCACTATATATATATGTATATAATTATAATTGAAATAATAAATTTAACGGTTTACAAACTATTATAAACAATCCTTAAATCAGCAGAAGTACTTTCAGTTAATTCTTAAACCTGCCTCAACTGCCAATAAATTCAAAAAACAAAATGGAAGCAAATGTCATCAATTCAAGTCTCTCGAATCTTGTATTTTAATGTTAGCAGCTTGTCTATTTATTAACTAAAACTTGCCTCTTTAATTTTTCTTTTATTATGGTCTCTTTCTTCATGAAGAATTTTTACATTTTCAAAATCAAATTTAAATTTATATTTACATGTTTTTTCATGATCAAAGAAAACTGAAGGAGACATGAAATCACTATTATTTTTCTTTTATTATGGTTTCTCTTCTTCATGAAAAAACATGTAAATATAAATTTAAATTTGATTTTGAAAATGTGAAAATTCTTCATGAAGAGAGAAAATGGTATGTCTCCTTCAGTTTTCTTTGATCATGAAAAGACATGTAAATATAAATTTAAATTTGATTTTGAAAATGTGAAAATTCTTCATGAAGAGAAAAACCATAATAAAAGAAAAATTAAAGAGGCAATTTTTATGAATAAAAATAAAATGCAGCTGATAACATTAAAATACAAGATTCATGGGACTTGAATTGATGATGTTTGCTTCCGCTTTGTTTGTTTTTTTAATTTAATGGCAGTTGAGGCAGGTTTAAGAAATTAACTGAAAGTACTTTTACTATTTAAGGATTGTTTATAATAGTTTCTAAACCGTTAAATTTATTATTTCAATTATAATTACAATTTTGTTTTAATTAATGGACATTTTATTTAAATTATATATATATAGGATATCCGATGAATTCAGGAAACAATTATGCCCAAGCAGCAGTAAAAATACTACCATGTTCATCATACAATTGTATGTATGTACCACAAGTATTTAAAGAATGCAATTCAGGATATATTTGGTCATTTAAGTTTTTAGCATGTGTAACATGTTCAGTAACAGAAACTTTTGTAAATGATATGTGTGTATCTATTGATTAAATAAAATAAATGAAAAGTTTTTATTAAACTATGATTTCAAATTCTTGGTAATATTTTACAAATTAAAAGCATATAATTCAAATATCATGTTTAATGCTGTTTCCAATTTATATAAAATCTAAAAGCAATACTAAAATTGTTATTCTACTAGAACAAACTATTTATCATATTATATTTTATTCCATTCTAGAAACATACTGATGGACCCAAGACACAATAAATGGTATAATGTATCTTAGTTGTGTAATTATAGACACAAATATTAAAGTTTTATGTATCAATTTTTAGCTGAGAAAAATATGTTTTATTAATAAATTGAAAATGATATGCTTCACTTTTAAGAATTTGATGTGAATGTCAGATTTTTTGATTAATTTTATTCAATAATTGTATTTAAGTTAAAATATTTATTGTGCTTTGTATGTTTGTTGGTAAATTTTTGGATTACTTTCATTATTTATGTTAAAATAAAATTTTAAAATTGAGGTTTAATAGATTTAAGTTCAATAGAATTGATTCAAGGTTGGTATACAAGTAAAAAGGCCATTCTAATCCATATATAGGGTACTAATATTTTAGATAGGTGATCTAGTTTCTTAGATATAAAAAAGATAAGAAAATATTGAATGTATTAATATCAAATTTAAAGTTTTTTTATTTGAGCTTTAATATGTTTTAAGTAAGACTCATGAAAGGGTAGTATAGAAAATGCTTTTTGCTCTTAGTATAAAGTTATAAGAATATTTTAAAATCGAAATTTAGTAGCTTTAAGTTAAATATAATTTTTTGAAATTTTGTATATTTTTTTTAAAAATCTCTACCAAAGCAATAGATTATAATAAAATTTTAGATACATGATTTAGTTTCTTCAATATAGAAGATAGGAGGAGGAGTTGAATTATCCAATTTAAGAATTGTTCTTAGAAATTTAATGTTTTTTTTTTATTTATGTTAAAAACATAAATTAATTTAAAATATAGTTTTGTTAAGCATTTTTTAAAATAAAAATTGTCAATCGCAAGCAAAACTATCAAACACTTTTCAGTTTAAAAATATTTATTTCTAATCACTTATATACATATATTTTATGTACACATACTAAACATGACATGTACATGATGTTATATCTTTTATTTTATAGAAGAAGTATGTAGCAATATATATATATATAGTAACATTTTTTATGTTTTGATAAATCTGGTAGACCTTCTTTTATTCACTGTAAATTTAGTGAAAGTTAATCAAGCTATGAATACAGAAAATATAAATATTTTTTTCATATTTCTATAAAACATAGCTATATTTCCTGATTAACTGGCCTACCAATTATTTCAACTTACACTAATGGTGGAATGAGCTTTTTATTTATTTTAATAAGGACACCAGGATTCATACAAGAATCGACTGAAATCCATCACATCACTCATCGTAAATCAAAAAGAAAATGGTTTTAAAAGAAAACTGTGTCATATTTTACCATAGCTAAGGTTATTTTCTAGATATTATTATTTCTGGAACTTAGTCAATAAATATTGGCAAAGGTAAATTCTACTTTCAAATCTTAATAAACTAATATTAATAAATTTAATAATAATCATCAATAACGTACAAGGAAAAAGTTGAAAGTAGAAAGAAATATTTTATTCTAACAAATTAAAATGTTTAAAGATAAATTATTAATAAGTTAGGAAGAATGCACACACACTAATCCAGACATGAATCAATTAATTAAAAAAAACAGTTAAACAATTAAAGTTCTTAGGTAAACAAATTTCTTTTAGAAAGTTTTTTAAAATGAAAGTCTCTTGAATGATAAAATTTATGTCTCTATCGAGATTATTTTAAGCTTATTTTTAAAAATTGTTTGCAAACTTTCATTTTGTCATAATCAGGAATAGTTAATCTTAACTTACCGGTAAGCTTAGTGAGTTCATGAAGATTGTAGATTACTATGCAAAGTTTTTGTGGGAGAATGAGCTCAGCCAGCAGACTAAAATCAGGTAGGGGTATCAAAGGTAAACACATTGGAGAGTGCACATCTTTCATCTTCTTTTGTCTGGTGTTATGTGTAACCTCTAAAAACAGTTTGCTATAAACTGTCTTTTTCAGAGAATAGAAAAATGTGCCAAGCTATTCTCACCACTGGAGTGAACTGTTGTAACATGCGTGAGTAGAGAAATGTTTGTTTGCCAATGCTTTCTTTTTACCTGAAATCATAATAATGTCATGAGGGAACCCCATCATCTATCTGAATCTTATCACCCTGGACCACCTACCAACTATAATAAGAACATACAACAGATACCACTAAGAACAAAAACCATGCATTGTAATCCTTGAAGTACTATAAAAAAATAATTAAAACTTACTGGTAAGAAACTTTCAGGTACTATAAATCATTATGTTCATGAACTATACATACTATCAAGTGCTGTGCTGAATGAGATTACTGAAGATCTGAATTTTAAGAACATTAACTTTTAAATAATCACTTAACTTTGATCTTATATTTTATTCACGTATTAGAATAAGAAATATTTATTATATCTTATAAATGAATAACTCATATGAATATAATTTATTTTGTTGTCTATTTAGATTTATTATTAGCATATTATTAATTAAATTCTAATTATTATTATTTTGTCAAATAAATTGCCAATGCCATATCTAAAAATATAATCCTCCAGAGTGCAGCAAATTCTCATTTAATAGTGACTAATAAAGATAGGTGGGAGAGTCGATGGATTCATGTAAAGAATCTTGTCACCAGATAAACAAATTAAAAACTGTTTTTTCTCCAACTATTAGCAAAATGTTGTTATGTTTAGCAGGGTTGTGTGATCAGAAAAAATTAATTACTTTAGCAAAAATGCCTGACATATTCTAATAAATGAATTATTAGAGCAAATTTAATTTGGTCATCAAATAGGGTAATTTAAAGCATATAAACCTGAATATACTGATAAATGGTACAATACCAATACAGTTATAAGGGCTTGAAAACCAGAAGCTGAGAAAAAATAGCTAGTTGGGATAGATTATTAAGACATATAAAAGCTGTTTAATTAAAAAAATCATAATGCAGGATCATATAGAAATAAAAAAAAAACAGAAGTTGCATATGTAGTTGGAGGTTAAAAGTGTAGGCAAACAAATGGGAAATAAAGTAGCTTGAAGAAAAAGTGACAATGGAAAGAAGAAATAATAGAAAATAATAAAACCGTATTGACCTTGGATATGAATTAATGAAAACAAGATTCGATTACAAAAAGCTAAGTTTAATTGATTTGGGAAGAGGCAGCTGATAGTAAGGTAAGTATCAGTGGTGATTGGGGAGGTGCATACATAAGTGGGTAAAATCTTAGCTTGAAACTTCAGATACTTAATTTAGTATAATGGGACCATTCTTAAATGGCCATCCCAGCAACAAAAGGAGGTATATTGAGTTGTCATGAGCATATGTCTCAAAGTAGATGAGCAATGCTCCATTGCCATTAGACTTGGGCTCCTTACCATTACACATATGAATATTAAACAGGCAAAACTCACTATACGTATAGTGAGTTTTGCCTGTTTTAACAACAGTTATATACAAGCATAAGGGATGGTGGTCATGTGATGTTTATTGACATATGAATATTGTATGGATTCAGTGAACATGGAAATTATTCTTTGTTTCATGTGCTGTATTAAATTCTAAAATATGAGCTTCATATCCACACAATGCATGGGACAATCAGTGGACAGATAGATCAGTGATGAAAAAAGGTTAAGTTAAAAGTTAAAGTTAAAAGTTATTAAGGAGTAGCCACCACTGCAAACTCATAAAAAAGGTGCAGCAAGATGTTATGTACAAATGTACTTTGAAAAAACACATCCACAATGCATAAAACAAATACAAATATGTATATATTTATAGTTAAATATGAAACAGATAGCTTCTATCTATTTAACTAACAGAACCCAGTTCTTAAAATAGCATTATAATTATGATAACTAAAAGGGCTAAAACTAAATTATAATCTAGTTTAAAATAAAAAATCTGCATTTTTAATCATAAATTAAAGGAAGGAAAATATATTTGATGGGCATTAATAAAGATTAACAAATATACTTTTAATATCTCCAGCTAGCATATATCTCTTCTAATTAACAGATATCAAAAAGTCATAAGTTGTAATAACTGACTATGCAAACTATAATGAATTATAATATAAATACAAATCAATGATAATAAGAAGCATGTAGCGATCAGTATTATCTAACATAATAGGATTCTGAAACAGTTCTCAAGTATGCTAAGTAGCCTTCTTAAAATATTAAGATGCAGATTTTAATAATTATCTCTCTATTAAAAGTTTATTAAAATCAAAAGTTTTATTAAAATTAATATTCGCTGTTTCCAAATAATGGCATATTATAAAATATATTGTAATAGTCTGATGGTGACATAGAAAGAAAAGGTTATATATGATCATAGTCAGACCTAGGATTTTCATGTAGGATGAAGGAGATAGGGCAATGAAATACATGTTCTCTGATTACACCTAACTTCAACAGACTAGCCTGAGACTTATCCATCAAATTCAGATGTACTTTGGGTCAGTTCACCCATGTCTCACCACTCTCTTTTGAATCTGTTGCACTCAATATTCAAACTCAGGAAGAATTTGCATTCATTTCTCTTAACAGGGATGTACTTATGCATACACGTGGTCAGATCACCTCACCCAAGTTACCATTCATAAGTAACCCTTATCTAAGAATTTCCGTAGTATAGTGATAATATAGTAATGTATGTATGTGCATATATGTAAGTATGGTATTGTCTTTACAGATGAATGCAAAGGTTCATTCAATAAATTAGAGAGTCTTTATCCGTTCAGCAAGATTTACATTTATTTATAAAATAAATCATATGTAAACAATAAATAATACTTAATAAATCAGATATTAACAATATTTACAAGTGGATATGAACAGATTAGATATATATTGTAGCCTTTGGTTTTGACCAAAGTTCCATTAAATTTTAAGCTGCATTATTATGACAGTGTTTATTAAAAAATTTCCTTTTATGGTAATATATTAGCTTTTATATGGTGCTACATTAAATCACCATAAAAATTCAAATAAATTTATATAAATTAGTACACAATCCAAACTTCATTCACAAAGTTTTATAAATAGAAATTATTTTATTTAGTGTCAATTAGCAAAGTTTTATTAAATTAGAAATAATCGTAGTTGATAAATTTATTTGTTAAAAATATTTTATAAATTATTATTAATAGTTTAGAGATTGAAAAAGAAAGAACGGGGGTTAGAATTTGTAAGGTTAACTTTGTGAGAATGACAAGTAAACAATCATATTTTTATAACTGAATTATAATGCTACAATTTAAATTTAAGCAAATTATCTAAAAAAAGATCAAGAATCAATCAAAGTATTAAGAAATCGCTTCTGATAGAATTTTATGAGTGTGTAGAAGTGTATATGTATAAAATTTATTGGAAGTTTTAATTATAGAATTAATTATTAATCAATAAAAATAATGTGTCATTTCAGGGGAAAGCTCTTTTAAAGAATTATTATTTTGTTTTAATATCTCATTCATAGCGGCCAATTCCCAATCAAAATTCTGTATTTAAAATCAGGTTGCTATGCAGTATTTACTTTTTATTAAAACGTGTATTTTTATTCTTTCAGAGGGATTTCCACGAGTGGGAATTTTTTTTTTTTAACAAAACCACGTGATATTTGTAAAAAAAGTGTGAATAAATAATTGTAAAACAATAATAATCAACCAGTTAAAATTTAGATATAAGTAGTTTGGCAAGTCAATCATTCAGAAATTGAAGGGGGGGGGGGGATTCAGAAAGTATAAAAGGCCAACCTGTTCTTTAGGAGGAGCTCTCTTCATTATCCGTTGTCAAGAGAAACCTTGTCAGGTTAAATTATCAAATTTTTAATACTAAAATTTTAAGTCTTATATTAGTTTTCTGGTTTCATTTTCTGAATGAAAAACTTCGTCAAAAATTTAGTAATATTGTAAGAAATGATCAATGAGTAAAGTTTTATATTGCGCATACAACTTGTTTCTCTTGAAGTTGACCAATTTCATGATTTCTTTCCATACAACTATGGGCAATTTTAGCAATCGGCAAACAATGAAGCTTAAACTGTAAAGAAAACTTTGCTGGAGGAAAATCGAAGAAACACTGTATTTTATGAATCTGTATTTCAAACTTGTATTTATTAAAATGAATGGATCTAATTATTTGTATTATCAAAAATTCTGAAAGAAGATGATTTTTGCTTTTATTAAAAATAAGTGTGAAACTGAATGTTAAATCCCATTTGAAATACTTTTGGTATCGTTGTGAATTAAAGTAACCATTTGTCAATGAAAATAAATGACTAATCAAGGAAAAGAAATATAATTAGTAACTAACTAAAGATGATATCAGCCTATAACAAAATTAAAGGAATACTTTCAGAATTTATAAAGAAATACATGAATAAATAGACTTCTTTTAGTGAAGCTACATTAAACCAACGTATACATCTCAACAGAAAGCTGGTTATCTTTCACTATGAAATGTAATTTAATGCAAAGAACCCGAAAATGAATAAAGAATTTAATATGAAATGGAAATTTATTGCATTCAATCATAAGGATTACCAATATCTAAAGTGATTTCATAAAAACTAGGCCCTTGGATTAATATTTTACACATTTAAAAAGTAAAATATATTATGTGCTAAAACTTAGAACTCAAAAAAGAAACCTTGAGGATTAATTCACTAAATGTATTAAAGTTTTCCAGTAAAGATTTACTTTAGCAACCACATCATAAAAATCATGTTCGCCTTCTAGTTTTCAAAATTGGAAGTAAATTATTATTCCAAATCTTACATATATGCTACTATATTACAATTACATTAAAATTTATTAAAATGTAAAAGATAATAAAAAAAATATTTACCATTTTAAAGAAGTTGAAATAATTACACTATATTAATTAAAATAATTAGTTTAAATTATCTGAAACTTAAGAGTTTAAACTATCTATATTTATAACTTAAGAATTTAAACTATCTAGATTTATAGCACTTATTACAAAAAAACCACCCTCTGGGTTCAAAATTCGAATTACACATACGTGTACAGTTTTATAGTTACACGAAACATATTATTTCCACTGAAAATACCACAGGGGGACTGTATGAAGAGGTCATTGGGTCTTTGGTGGTATAGAAAGAGTGTCAAGGAAGTGCTTCTTGACAGAAGTTATGGATAGAATGGCTGTCACACTGGAGGCCCTAATCCAGCGGTACATTTTACCAGGTACTCACATAATTTCAGATGGCTGGGCTGCATACAATAACATCAGCAGATTCAACAATGGAATATATATGCATTTGGTTGTCATCTATCTGGCAACTTTATGAATCCTGAAGACCAAGACATACATACCCAGAATACTGAAAATATGTGGATGAGAGTCAAGCGTAAGCTGAAATTCCAATCTGGTATCAGCAGAGCTTTATTTTCATCGTACCTCCAAGAATTTGCTTTCCGGAGTAGACATGGCACTACCATCTTGCCTTTTTCTCCAACTTCCTAGTATGCATAAGACAAAATTATGCTTAAAGTAAATGATTTTTTTTATTAACTTTTACATTTTAATAAATATTTACTGTAATTGTAATATAGGAGCATATACATAAGATTTAGAATATTTTAGTTCTAATTTTAAAAACTAGATGGCAAATACGATGTGGTCACTAAAGTAAATCTTTACCAGTTTTCCAATGGATGATGTAATTCATGTTTGCACACAGAACAAAATAAAATAAAACACAAAACTAAATGAGATTTGCAGTGGCAACAATGTAAGAAAGATCCGAGGATGGTGTAGGAGGACTGTTTAAGTATAAGTTTATTACTTGTTGTTATTATTTTTCTAATATTAAATTTAGGTTGATTAGCAAAAGAATAATCATATGTCTAAGTTTGAATTTAACCTATATTAAAGTTTTATTTGTTGAGTTAGTCTAAAATTTTAAAATATACCTTATTCAAATATTGAATTGATGCTTTACCCTTAATTAAAAGAGTGAGAGATATAAATAAGAATGTTTATTATACAAAGTGTTTTTAAAAGATCAGGTATTATTATTAAATATTTATGCATATAGATATGATGTTTTAAGAGGGAATGCATGTTGTGAAATAATGCAATTACGATGTTCTAAAAGTTCAAAAAGATGATTTTGCAAATGATACACATTTCTTATTTTATTATTATTATTATTATTATTATTATTATTATTATTATTATTATTATTATTATTATTATTATCATAAAAGTTAAATTAAGTTAAACATAAGCTGATATATGCTTAGAAAATTGTGGGCTCGTGTGTCAGTGCAATATTTCGGGGAGGTAGTTTAAGTGTAAATTTTTTTTATATGTGTACAAACTAATGTGAGACTCTTGTATATGTGGTTGGTTAAAGAATCACCACCTAGCTAGTGAAATCGTAGCTTAACTTGCTCACTAAGATATTTAATAAAAAAAATTTATGAAGTATTTAGATATAGTAGATGAGTTTCCCACTTGTTATTTCTACACCATAAGATGATTTCTTTATTGATGGCCAGAATGGTTTAGGCATACCCATGTATCCCTGTATGACATGATAAATCATAGTATACCTTAGCCTTAATGAAAAGGTATTTTCTCTTATTTGGGTCTTTGCCAACCCTCATGTTAATGCTGACTTCATTTCCTTATGGTATATATATATTATTTAAAAGACAGAAAAGCATAGGTTATGAATGTTGTTTTCAGGATCATAAAACTAATTTGATGTTTCTTGGTGAGTGTGGGTTAAATGTGCGATTTATTGTGCTGAGACTTTGCATTATGTAGATGCTTTATTTCACCAATAAGAGCCAAGAATAATGATAAAGTTAAATATAGAATTTAAAAATTAAAACACGGAAAATAACTATGGCAAGCAATGTGTATCCAAAGTGCTATGAACAACCAGCTGAGAACTTCGCTGGAATGGTAAGCCAACTAAATTATTATTATTGATGGGACATTAGTATATGATGGTATGCATGTAAAAGAATGATCTATCTAAGTACCGATGCTTAAACACTTGAATAGTAGTTGAATTAATGAGAGGGTAAGCAATGCATAAAATATCTCCAATTTAAAGCATATAATTAAGTCATATTAAGTTAAACTAATCAGTGTAAATTATTAGCTCTTTATCATATGAAGAGTTATCTTCATAAATCTTATGGTTAATCGTAAAATAAATCATTTAGGGATAAATTTAATATTTATTACATCTCAATATTAAGAATTGTTAAAGTAAATAGTATAATCATTTTTCTATCCCATGGCAAATTGTAAACCCAGTTTATTAAGAATTAATAATATTTATTATTTTATAATGTAGCATACGGCTAAAGAACAGGGGGAAGCCATGTGGAACCTTGTAAATAATGTAGATATTTTTTTTATTTTTATCTTTGTTAATAAAATTGTTGTTTTAAAATAAACTTTGATCTGTGTCTCACTGTTTTGTGGTCTAAGAAATTCTAGAAATCCCAATTATGCACCAATACACTATCATTTAAATTTGAAGTATAATTTACTTTGTTAAATCATATCAGGTAAAATTCATTTAAAAGATTATTTTATAAAATTATTTGAATACTGTAGAATTTAATTCACAATTGAAGAATGTTAATAGAATAATTTAACACATTTAAATTCAAGATTTATAATATGCAGTAGGATTATTGTGTGATATAGAGTGCAGTGAGTGGACATAAAATCCTTTATCCATCCACTGTATTCAAATATCTTCCCAGATGAACTTGATAATATTTTTAAGTATCAAGGTGTTTATAATATGTTATTTTCAAAATTTATATTTAGAAACTTAATCTTAATTATTGAAAATTAAGAGCAAGTGGACAATGGCTTTGTTAGATTCAGCCAAGGTAAACTATGGATGTAATCACCAGGAGAGTATTTAATTATCACCAATAATTTGTAATTGAGTGTATGGTTTTTCATGCCTTACTATTCTAAAGCCCTGAGAAAAGATTATCAGAGGGGAAAGAGAGCTAGCAAGATGGGAAAATTTTAGAATGAAGGGAAATAGTAATACAGATGACTTATGAATGTGAGTGTGATGGAGGGATAAATTGGGAAGATGACGATGGGCATAAAATATTTTAAATTCTTTAAAATTTTAATTGTGACTTTGTTATTAAATGGATGGGAGTGTGCTGAGAGAAATAAATTATAGCAGGATGTGTTATGTTTACATTTTTCTCCTCTCCAATTAATATAAAATTTTATGAGATTATTAGTATTATTTGTAATAATGCTTTCAGTATTTCATTTGCTTAATAATTAGTTATTAACCCATTCATTAGATATTATTTTAATTATTAAATAGATTATTGATAAATAATGATTGGCATAAGTAAGTTTCATTAAGGTTGCAATTTGGTGCCCTGGCAATTATTGTTATTAATACGCTATATCCCATCATCATCGATCCTGAGGCAGGCTGTAGCAGAGATGCATGCATTCTTTATTAGTTGGTCTTTGTTAGGTTACAACATATGTATATATTTACAGTTTAAGTTCCAACAATGAGCATCTATTACATTAGCAATTTCTTTAATCTGAAGTTACCAATCCCTTATTCCTTGATAGATACTCATGTTGTAGACATTTCTATTTAAAATTAAAATATTGGCTTTATTATATATGAAGGTAACTAGCTAAAATTCATTTAATATTCATCATTGATTCAACTCATGGCTCAAGTTGTGATGACTTGACTTGCTTAGAGCCCCGACCCCATCATTTATTACATAATAATAATAAAAAATGATAGCTTAGCAGGGACACGGAAGAAGTTAATCATTTATATCAAAATATTCGAGCACTATCATTAGTTAAACAAATAACACCTAACACAATTCTGTCTTCTCAAGTGTGTCATTAATGTCAAAAAAATATAATAAATTTTTATTATCAAAATTCAAGTATATAGTTGTGAATAAAAGTCAAATGCTTGGGATGGGAAATTGAACCTAGATTTTATTTAAAAAAGAAAGAATTTGGGCTAAATTTGAATTTTCCCTCCCTTGCTCTCCTCACATTCTGTTAAGTTGGACTCTCCCAAAATGTCAAATCATAATATTAAACATTTCCACAAGATAAGAATGAAATAATATTAATAATACATTAACAAGAAAAATATTGATAATGTGTAAAATATAAAAAAAAATATTTCAGCAATTGATAATTAGGCTCATTCAATCACTAAAGTCCTTCTCATTTTATAGTTCATACAGTTTGCATGCTCTCCCCTCCATAGCATGAATCGTTCACTGCCACTGTTCTATAGTGCAGTCTGGACAATTTTGCCTTGATGGCTTTTGGTTTCCTTCCACTCTTTCCATAAACATTACATGCTGTATGAACTAAGTGTGTGTCAGATGCTATAAATGTAGAGTTATGGCTATGGAACTTCCATGGTTATGGAATTGATGCTCTCCCCAATGATAATCGATCACTGTAGGCAAATCACATTGTGCTACCTCTTTATGTAAAAAGTTTAAGTTCAGTTATGGCTTGAAGTCAAAAAAATTTTTTTTCATGTAATAAATGCATTTGTTCTAACGTCTATCAAATTAGTTATATATAAGCGTATTTTACAGGTCTGCATTCACATAAACATTCGATTTAAATTTATTTTCTTTTCTTAGAAATTTGATATGGTTTCGTCAAAATTCTCCAACTGCTTGGCTTGATCTGTTTATTTTTTTTATCTACAAAGTCTTTGATTTGCTTATTTAAATCCTTTGCCAAATTTATTTTACGAGGTTAAATAAAAAAAATTTGAATGGAAATTTTGAATGACAGTTTCCATGTTGAAAACTCTTATTTTAACCGAGTTGACTTTCCATAGCAATGTAGAAATTTTAAGACTATTTTTATTGTAATTTATTTTTATAGCTATTGTCATTTCAGTTTCCTTGTGTATGCACTCTTTCATTTCCTTTTCTTGTTCTCAGGGTGTGTCTGTTGTTGTGTTTATACATGTATCATGATTATCGACACCTGATGTTAAATTATGCATTATTTCTTCATTCTTATTTGAGTAGTTTAGTGTAGCCCTTGACCTTTGTTCATTACCTTGATGAGTTTGTCATCATTTAGGTCAGTGTTTAATGTTTGTCAATGGTGTATTAACATACAACATAAAATGATTGTCATCACACATATATGTTTGTACAAATGTTTTTAGTGTTTATTTTGAATCATTTAACAACTGATATCTAATTTACTTCATATATATATATAGTAATAATAAAAAGTCAGATGTCACATGACTTATATATAGCTTGCACTTACAAATATGTAAAATTAAGAGCATGCTAATTAGCTCCAAACAAGCTTTTTTTTTATTTATGATAAATGCTACTACAAGAGAAGGCATTCAAATCATTTTTATCTTGGATTGTCCCCATCCCCAGACGGGTTTCAACCTATGGATCTCTTCAGTGAGGAGTTGGGACATTAGATTCAAAAAACCAACTCAAGCAAAGCATTTATCTAAAAGTTAATTGTTAGAAGAAGATCTGAAACTTTTAGACATCTACATGTCTTTAAAATCAGCTCTCCAACTGAAAAAACATATGGGCCTGAACTTCATTCAGATACTCCATTTATTAGTATATATATAAATTTAATCAAAATGTAACTGAACTAGTCTTTTGAAATACCTGCTTAGGTTTATTATGACATATTAATTATTTATAAGTTCTAAAAATATATCTTATTGAGATTACTTTTATTTTTTGATTTTGTTAATATGGATTTTTTATGCAGATGAATACAATATTAAACATGCACAAACTTTCAGGCAACATTTTAAAAACCCATGCTGAAACTTAAGCAGATATACTTTTCATGTGAAATGTCTATTACGCAAGTAATTGTGAGAGGTCTTTTATGTCACATTTCATTTTGGAAGTACAAACTGTGATGTGTAATATGTTATAGTGTGATTATATTTATCTTTTTAAATCTTTAAACTTATGTGTTTCAATTTAATTCATTATTTTCTAAGAATCTCATATATCATACATATACAATGAAATATTTATGCAACTATTTATTAGTTTCTAACCTTTAAAATTTTGTGTAGGTTAAATGTTAATTTTAAAAATAACAAATTTTGTTTAAAGTGAAAGTAAATACAATAATGCAGCACCATTTTGTATTCATTTGGGAATTAACTTCAATGCAATTTTAAAAGTTAGAAAATGATAAATAGTTGTGAAAATATTTTGTTATATATGTATGTTATATGAGATTCTTAGGAAAATAATGACTTAAATTGACACATATAAATTAAAGATTTAAAAAGTATATATAATCGTGCTATAACATAATACACATCTCAGTTTATACATGCAAAATGAAATGTTATGAAATAGACTCTCCACTGTTGTATCTTCATGAATCTGCTGTTGTTAGTTAAGTGTGCTGCAACCTGTTTGAATAGCCAGCTTCTCCAAAAGCCACAAAATTTGATTGTTCTTTTTGCTTAATCTAAATTGCATTGTCTTTAAATAATTGTTTTCTAATGCCTGCTGTTAAATTCTGCCATCATTATTGTATTTTTAAGCCACTAAATAATCACTATTGAACTACGTTCATTAATCTGCTGATATTAATTAAATGTGTTGCAACCTGTTTGAATAACCAGCTTCTCCAACAGACTCAAAATTTGAACATTCTTTTTAATGGATTTTTATGCTGCAAACATCCAGTGCCTATTACAAATGCCAGAGACTCAGCTTGACAAATAATTGGTAATATTAAATTATTCACCACAGAGTTCTATAAATATATTTTAAAAACTTATAATATTTTAACAATTGTTCCTGTAACTGTAATCATTTATAATTTTAACCTCTCTACAATCTGTTGCCATGCCTATTTTCTATTTTAATTATTTTATTTTATTTCTAAATTCATGTTATGATATGCCATAATTTCAAAGCAGAGAATAATTAATTTAGTATTACAAATTTCCAATTTCTGTTTTTGTAATTTGTATTTTATAGCTACTTTTATTTTGTAAATAGCTATCAGCTCATTGTTATCTATATTTAATTACTTAATAAGTATTTATATTTTTGACCGATTTGTGTTTTTGTAATTTGTATTTTGTAACTATTGTTGAAAGTCTTATTTTTTAATAATGATGAAATTTAGTCATTTTTATCTATATTTAATTACTTAATAAGTATTAATCTGTTATTAAGGGTTGTGAATTATTATTATATCTGTTAGTTAGATAACATCCAGAGATAATCGCACAGGCATATTTGCAAATGTTAAAATTCCTTCATTTTTTAAAATATTGATGAAATTTAGTATATTTTTGAAAAGTCCTTATTTCTTGTAGCCACTTTTATTTTTTAAATAGCTATGAGCTCATTGTTATCTATATTTAATTACTTAATAAGTATTAATCTGTTATTAAGGTTTGTGAATTATTATAATCCATGTAATAGTGTTCAAAGTCAGAGAAATTTTTTTTAAATGTATTACATTCACACCATCTGCCATTTTTCATTTTATCTTCATGCAGGAAAGGGGTATATCTGCTTGTTAGACACCAATTTCTGTTTTTGTGATTTGTAGTTTATAGCTACTTTTATTTTTTAAATAAGCTATGAGTTCGTTATCTATATTTAATTACTTAACAAGTATTAATCTGTTATTAAGTTTTGTGTGTGTTGAAAGTCATAAGAATTTTTTTAATGTATTGTATTGCATTCCTGCCATCTGCCATTAATGAGACCGTTAATTTTTTTGAGATTTAGTATTAAAATTTTTGTGTAATTTCATGGGTTTTTGAAAATAGCATTCATGATTTTTTTGGTTTTTGGGATATTTTTTATCAAATTCTTCATGCAGAGAAGGGTGCTGCATTTGATTTAATTCTGTTTTTGTCATTTGAATTTTATAGTGTTTTCTTTGATTTTTTTAAAATATATTTTGAAAGATTTGTTCGATTTCTTTGCCTTAGGCATTTTAATTGTTTCCAATTTCTAGTCTTAGGCGTTCTAATTTTATATCAATTTCAGCAATTTTTGGATAGAAATTTATGCAGAGGGAACTTGAGAATTTTTTTGATATGTTTGCCTTAAGCATTTTATTTTTTCAATTTTACGCCTTAGGCATTTTAATTTTACATCGATTTCAGCAGTTTTTGGATAAAAATTTATCGTTTGCAGGTTTCTTGGTGGTTCATGATGGTACTGCAATGTCACCTAGTGGGCACAGTACATGTAACCAACCAATACTGACTAAATTATAGAATATTATAAGCAAATAATTAAGTGGCTTTATTTCTTGATTGTTCATCAAAAGTTACAGTTTTGATATGTGAAAATTGGAATCAACAAAAAGTCTTTATTTTTCAGTCTGTTACATTATCTCTGCACAAACTATGCAGAGCAATGGAGATTATTTATTAAACACCATTAAGTTGAAACTATAATTTGAAGTAATTTAGCTTCTCTTTAAATGATGCTAGAAGTTTCTTTCCATAAATTGTATGTCCACAAAAGCTGATAGTCAACTTCAATATTCTAATATTTTAAAACTCTTATATACTCACAATAAATTTATTTATCTTTTATTCTTTATTATCTAATTATTTTCCGTTGCAGATTCATTTTTAGCATATTTTGATGATAACTTCATTAGTTCTGCTAACCTGTCTTTATATTCATTTTTTTAATAAAAACCTCAATAAATAAAAATCATAAATTTTCTGTCTTTTTCACTTTTTATTTTTAGATTCTTTTTTCAATAGTAATAAAATCATTCTGATCTTATTTCAACACCTTACATTCAATAAACGTCCACTACTATCTGTTCCATCTTCATATAAATGGGGAATATGTTATTGTATTTTGCTCCTATTATTTAAAATTCTAGAACCAAATAACAATAAACAATTTTGCTTTGTACAATATTTATTTGTATATAGCTTGAAACCATTTTTAAATGTACACTCATTTTTTACAACATTATTTTTTATCTACACAATTCATCTATTCTGTTTTCTAAACCCTTATTCTTATACATCTATAATACATTCTCGTGTACATAGATTTCATTTCCAATATAAATACATGTAAGTAAATCATCTTTCTGTTAACTTTGTCTATTATAAAACATTAATTATCCAAAAAGTTTGTTATCTCTTCCACAGTATTTAATCAAATACTATTTTTACTAATTTACTTTAATCCATATATTAAACTTTCAATTTTAGTTTCTTTCAGTAAAAAAAAAAACATTTCATTTTCTTTTGAAAAGTCTCATTCACTGTCAATAATTTACTGTCCCAATTTATATATATAAGTATAATAACAATATTCACTAGAATAAAAACTACAAAATTTTTAAAAATGCCTGTATAAAATTAAAGTTTAAAATTCTTTGTTATAGCTAGCTTCGGCATATTCCACCATCTTAAGTAGCAATACGTTAATATTTAAATATTATCAAACTCTCACACCAGTAACGTTCCCATGTGAATTACCTACTTTCCATAAATTGTGAATATTAACACAATGACACTGTTTATTCAACACATCTGTACTATTTATAAAATAGGACTCCTTAATTCTTCTTTTCCTCAAATCATTTTGCATATGCAAAATAAAAACTCTATCAAAGCAGAATTCTCCATTACAACTCACAGCATGTTCTGCAAAAACAGATTTATACCTATCTGTATCGGGGAGACCAAATGTGCATTGAAAAAGAGGATTAGGGAGCATGAATTATTATATAATAAGTTGCGTTGTTCTGCAGATAGGTATAAATCTGTTTTTGCAGAACATGCTGTGAATTGTAATAGAGAATTCTGCTTGATAGAGTTTTTATTTTGCATATGGAAAATGATTTGAGGAAAAGAAGAATTAAGGAGTCCTATTTTATAAATAGTACGGATAATGTGTTGGATAAACAGTGTCATTGTGTTAATATTCATAATTTATGGAAAGTAGGTAATTCACGTGGGAACGTTACTAGTGTGAGAGTTTGATAATATTTAAATATTAATGTATTGCTACTTAAGATGGCGGAATACGCCGAAGCTAACTATAGCAAAGAATTTTAATCTTTAATTTTATACAGGCATTTCTTAAAATTTTGTGGTTTTTATTCTAATGAATATATATATATTTGTATTGCTTATATCCAAGAGTAATCTTATTAGTACAAGCAGAAATTAAGACTGTATTAATCTTAGCAAAATACGATGCTTTTTGTAGGGATTCTAAGACTTCTCAAGCACTAGGTACAGGCTATCCTTTTTTATTTATATATTGATTCAGGGTTACTTGATAATTTCACATAAATAAAGAATACCATACGGTTTTAATATTAGGATGACAGTGATGGGTGTGTTCACATTGACACCTCAATAGATGTTATAACATTCTTTTTTATTAAGTCTTTAAGCATTTCTTCCACTTTGCTTTTCAAAATGAAAGGGTCCTTCCAGTAGTTTACAAACCAAAGTTGTGCAGTCACTTTTATTATATGTCAACCAACTATAGATTTAATGTTTCTAATCCGGACTTAATCAACTGTGGATACTTTTAGTAATTTCCAATTCCAGCTGTACTCTTTATTCTACTTAAAATTGGACTTAAAACTCTTTTCACAATACACAATGGTAGATTTTTTCCATTAAATTTTTACTCTCATTGATGCTGTTATATATCTATCAGGTTTCAATTTATGTCAGTAACTATTAAATCCATTTTAACTATAGATATAATTTTCTTAAATTTCTTTGTAATGTTTGACCAATCTTTTTGTGACATTAAGAGACGCACCTGATGTTGTGTTGATCTAAATTCTCATTTATGCTTGCAAATACAATCTCCAATGCAATGTGATTATCATCAAAATCATTTATCTTTTTGACATTAGTCACTTTTTGCAGTCCCTATCCCTTGATTTACAGTCTGGACATAACTCACCTTTACTCTTTCTCTGCTTATTACAAACTCATGACCAATGTTCCACCACATGCAAATATGGTATTCAGAATTTTTAAATGTACATGCATATTTATTTTCTTTTGCATTTTATTATGTTTCAGGGGATTTAAAATAAATATTATCAATTTCATCTAGTTTCTTATGAAGTTAGTCATACATAAATCTAACTAGATTATAAAGAACCAGAGAGCTTTATTAGTATTTTATTGCAAATTAGTAAGCCTAACATTTTTGTTCTGATTTTGAAATAAATATAATAATTTCAATTTATTAAATCTGCACATTTTTTTTCCTTAATGGTTAGAAAATAATTAATTTGTTTTATATATATTTTAGAATCCTGAAATATTGCTCTATTATGGAGATAATTGAGGAAAGGGGTAATGTCATTGTTACAGAGTATCTAGTGTTGCCCAAATGATAATTTCATAAAAAAAGACACACACACACTGTAATATATGCTTAGAAGGTATATAGATTCAACAAAATATGGAAGATAAATATGCTATCATGAAATGTTTATTTAAGTTGCAACAAATGTCTCATGTGTTTTTATATAATTTTATGTTTCAAAGGATTTTATTGATCAAATATTATATATTTTTAACATGTTTAAGAACAGCAATAAAACTTGCAAGAATTTTACATTTAATGTTATGTGGAATTGCATATAATAATATAGAATACATATTGATAATAGTAAGAAAAACAATATTATAGTTCGTAATACCTCTAATAATTAGAGATAACATGCTTGTTTTTCAGATGCTTCCACATTAAGAACAAGTGTCAGAGTAAATTTTGTGCCTGGAAATATTTTTATCCCTTGCTCTGATTGACTTTAACTTAATCCAGAAAATATTTTGGTGACTGGCACCAAAATTCATATAGGAAAAATGTTTGCATTTTGCTATTAGAATAGTTTTGGAATTGCTAAGCATTCAAAAGATTGACATTCAAAAAATAAGGTTGTTAATTATTACAAATTTAATTTTATTAAAAAGTCAAAATATTTTGGTTCAAGTAACCGGTATTTGAATTTTCAAATCAACTACTATTTATTATTTATATTTAGTATAGTTTTGTCATCATCATCATCATTATTATTATTATTATTGTTGTTGTTGCTGCTGTTGTTGTTCTTGTTATTATTATTATTATAGTTGTTGCTATTGTTATTATTATTATTATTATCATTATCATTATTATTATTATTATTATTATTATTATTATTACTATTATTATTAATATTATTATAATTTATAGATGAGTATAATAAAGAATAGACAGTTATCAAAGAAGAGATTGTGAGTGCATAAATCATTTAATTAGAAGCAATAAAATATCTTTTTTGAAGGGTGAAGTGGCTAATAAAATCCATAAGTACAAATTCTATTATTTCAGAGTCATTTTCTATCAAAGAAAGCTAAGAATTAGTACGAAAAGTCAAATTATAATCCAGGCAAGACATTATACAAATGCCTGCTTACGGTAAAAATAGAACAAATCCAGTTAAAAAAGATGTTATTAATCAAAAATCAACCTCAAACTTAGATGATAAGTCTAAAATAATAGTAACAAAGAATAATAATAGTAAACAACCGGCTAAGAAGAATGTAGTGAACAGCGAACTTTTAGAAATGCTGGAAAATTGGAAAAACTCAGATAGTATTAAAAAAAGTAAAGGAAAACATGATTTAGAAAGTTACGGTCTTCAAACAAAGTCCGATAATGAAATACAGTGTTCTAAACATAATGATGGAACAAATATGATAGATAATGATGAAACTAACAATGCAAAACTGAATTATGTGAAAATATTCAGAAACAAAAATGTTATGCTAAAAACAATGACATCATTCATAAACAACGTAAATTTGGTGTCTTTCCGTAGTCAATAGTGGCGAAAGTTTGCAGGATGGAAAAATGTCACAAGATATAAATATGATCCAAGTTTTAAAAAGTGATATTATAAAACATGATGACAGCTACAATTCAAGACAAATTGCGACTTCCTCCTACACAGGAACACAAACTTACGACCATAAAATGGGCACAGAGGTGGCACTACTTAAAAATAAACAACCAGCAAAATCAACTTTTAATCATAACGATATATATTTAGAAGCTGAAAATGGATGTATAAGTAATACAGATAACTACAAACATCAGAAGAAGCCTACTGGGGGGGGGAGGATTCTTCCTGCATGGGGAGCTAGTGGGAAGTATTGAAAACAGTAATAGGAACCAAAATAATACCCCCAAGTAACTAGAAATGCATGAAAAGACCCATGGAAAATCCATTAATGAGGACTTGGCTCAAGGGGCCAGATGTAAAATTCCTATTTATATAAATGGTAAATCAAGAAATACTTATTTTGATAGCCAATTAACCACACTAAATGAAAGTAATTATAAAGCCAACTATAATAGTTTGACTATAGGAAGATTAAGAAATAGTCAAAGATCAACAATAAATCATCTTTCAAAAGACAACTTTCTACCTTTGACAGCTGATACAAAAGTTAATCCCTTTAAGCAAATTAGTCAAAATTGGTACAGTAAAATTCAAAATAAAAATAATACAGTGCCCTTGTCATATGCTGAAACCCTAAAGATGAATATAAACAAGCATAATAATAATGAATTTTCATTTGCAAAATGGTTTTCAAGGAAGAGAGAAAACAGATAGCCACATAAGATCTTTGCAGTTGATGCACTTGGATGAAGACAATAATGTGGGTGAGGTGATGTCAGAGATTGATGACCTTGAAGAGGAAATTAGAAATAACCCCTCTATATATTCTGCAATCTCTGATAAATTTAATCAGGCTATTCCAGCAATCCTGATGAGGACATCTGAGGCATATAAAATGATAGTACTTTGATCATGATGACCACAGATAATCATTTAAATCTATTTAAATTTCCTGTACAAGAGCTATATTCTTTAATTATCAACAGGTACTTGAACAAACAATATATAAAATTTTATTTCATGCTAACAATAGATATCTAATTGTGCAATTTAACAATTCTTTCATGAAAGAAGCATTTAAAAATAAATTCAAGACTATAGCAAATAAACTTTTGATCTACATAGATTTAAATAGACCTGCATGTGTTAATGGTTTGATTCGAAATTGTGGTGTGAATTTTGGTCCTGCAGATTTGCAAACAATTCTAAGCCGTTTTGGAAGAATTCTAAGCCTACAATTCCAATCGGTCAATTTTCAGGGTACACACTGCTTAACAAATGTGGCCAATTTTAAATTTAATATTAAAGATAGGAATATCTCCTTTGCTAATTCCCTCTTTGATTGAGTACCAAGAGGCTTCATTAATCATCTTGCTGAAAGGTGTAGCCCCACAGTGTTTTTCTTGCAAGCATAGAGGGCATCTAAGGAGGGAATGCCCCAACAGAAAATGTAACTTATGTGGAGCTATAAGGAAAAGATTTCATAAATGTCAAACCAGAAGTTATAATAACCTACGATCATGGCCTTGTGTAATTACAAGAGAAGAACAGAAAAGAAATAAACTTAAAACAATGAACAAGGAGGAGATATTGAATGAGACTCAGAACCTGGAACAAGATGTTTCATCGCAGTCTGATACTCTCAAAAAACAGTCTTTAAATGAAGACATTGCATCATCCATGGGAGAGCCTAGTCCATGGTATGTAGAGATCTCAGCACAAGAGGAGAAAGAAACACAAAATAAAAGAAGAGTGTGGCATAGAAGGTAAAAAAGACTGAAAACAAAAGCTTCAGTCTCTCCTCAATCAAGAGTAAATTCAGACTGTGAAAGTGTACACACAGTGAATTTATTGAATTTATCAGATCAAGAAATAGACTCATCACCTCAATTAATTAAGAAAACAAGATTAAATTCCTCTTTGAATGAACTGCTAATGGAGCCCATTCCAGATGAATTTATCAATGACAACCTAGAGACCATTGTCGCATATAGTGACAAAGAGAATTTAGAAGTTAAAAATGAAACAAATCCCTAAAATCAGTGATCAAGAAGTAATACCACAGTTTCTGAAACTTGCTATGAAGCTAAATGAACACTATCAAAAGAAGAATGAAACCGATGAAGAGCTGGAAGTGTGCTCTGATTTTCTTAATCCAACTGTGAGATGATTAAAATTGCCTCAATGAATTTTAGGGGCTTGAATTCACAGGCAATGGCCTTTGCTTTGGAGTGATGGTTCTGCATTTGTAGCCCTGATATATTATGTCTTGGGGAAACAAAGATACATAAAACTGATCAACACATTATTAATAAAATAAACACCTTTGGGTTTTTTCATTATTCTTATTCTAACATGGTTGCAGGAGGGGTTGCAATTGTAATGAATAAAAACTCCCCTATCACCTTTTTTAAAATCATCAAAATTGACAATAACTGCTTGATTGCAATTATCAAATTTAAAAATTATACTTTTAACCTAATTAACCTTTATCTTCCTAGAAAATCTGAAATCATACACAAAATTATACAGAATATAAACATAACATTGAGGACTAATCCCCTTCCCACTTTAATTATTGGGGATTGTAACTCAACATGATAATTTTCAGTATAGATATGGACGATTGATAAATCGGAAATTGATGAGCTGTCGATCACTGTTTCCAGATGGGGCTTTCTCCTTTTATAATAAGAATGCAAAAACACTGATTGATTTGCTATTTGTCTCACCAGAAATTTTTAAATCCCTAAAGGCGCAACTGTGACCAATTATGTTTTCAGACCACTTTTCAATTGAATGTGATTTTCAGTTCAATAACTCTAATGACTCAGCACAGGAGCTCTCCAGAACTATAAGAATGTTAACTCAAACAAATATCAGCATCCAACTAGTATCTGAGACATATATATTGTTCAAAGAAGTTGATTTGAATAACCTTCATCCATATCATGCATGGATGCAATTTACTGAAATTCTTGGTAAATTGATTACTAAATGCACCTCAAAAGCCTGGGGCCCTATTCGTTTATTATCTGAATTAGATAAGATTGTGACAAAACTAATGAACTTGCCCAGTGAGGCACAGAATGCCGAATCTATCATAGACTTGAAACTGAAATACAAAAGTAAGCAGGAGGAAGTTGCTGAATATCTATAAAGAGATCATGATAATTTATATATCTTCAGCACTGCTGGACTAGGGGCTATCTTAGGTGGGCCTTTGGAGCTGGCAGAAAGGCCAAGGCACCCAGAGTGATTGAGATAGATGGCAACCTATATGGAGGGTCTTCCATGTTGGCCAGGATATGTGATCATTATGTTGAAAAGTTTAAGCCAGGTGGAATCATGATTGAAAGAAGAGAATTTAATTTAATTAAAAATTCAAGCCACAAAATCACAGAAAAAAGAATTATTGATAAATTAAAGATGATGCCAGACAAAATACATCCTGGCTTGCATGGAATCCCAAAATTCCTCCTGCTTCATTTAAGTGCTTTCACAGCACCAATCATTAAAAGGATGGCAGATCTTTTGGCTGCCAGCTGCCAGGAACTTCCAAGGATCAACCCAATTGCCATGGTTTCTCTGGTTAAGAAACTAGAAGGCCCTCGGAACCTGGGGAATCTCAGGCCAATATCAATGATCTCTCTACTGGTAAAGACAATTGAGGCCCTAATTAAAAATGACATACAAGATGTTATAATTGATCAGCTGTCTAATTGCCAGTTTGCCAAAAAGGGGAGCTTGACAGCTGATGCTGTGAGCTGATTTCATCTATTGATAGACCACATTCACATGAAGAAGATCTCACAGACAATTGCAGTTCAGCTTGATTTTGCTGCTGTTTTTGATTGTGTTTGAGTTGACACACTTATGAAGATCCTGGAGGGACTCAAAGTACCAGCTGCCTACCTCCAGATGATAGAGAACCTCCTGTATAATAGGGAGGTTTTTTTATCTCTGGATGGGAGGGTGTCCCCAGGATTTAAGCCTGTTGTTTCTATTCCTCAGGGCTCTCCTCTGAGTGCACTCCTTTTCACTGCCTATGTGAATCCCCTCCTGCTAAGCATTGAGACATCTCTTAAAGGGATATCCATACCTTTGCTAAGAGAGAGAGTCCATCATGTTCCCTATATGGATGATGTGGTGTTTTTTCTTGCTTCGCAGGAGGAGCTTGCTGGACTAGAAGAGCTTTTGAACCAATTCGAATGTGAATTTGGTCTAAGAGTCAACAAGGAGAAATCAGCAATCTGGTCAATTATGACCAGCAAGAAAATTCCTGGCATATTTTAAGGCTCCACCTTAGAAGTTCCTGGGTTTTCATCTAGCAGCCCCCATCTAAAATTAAGAAGAAAATTGAAAATGATTTAATGACTAAGATAACAAAATTTATTGGATTGTTGGAGAAGATTTATTTGTCTTTGTTCGGGAAAATCGCACTGATGAATGCTGTCATGCTCCCCAAGATTACATACTTCCTTGCAGGCTTCTCACCGATGAAAGCCTTTATAAGGAATGTCAAAACCCAATGTAGGAAGCTGTGTTGGGGGGAAAGCTCCTGTCATCAGCCTGCGCCTCCTACAGAAACCTAAACAGATGAACGGCATAGGACTACACTCAGTCAAAATCTTATTAATACAGTGTTTTCATAATGTACTTACCAGATTATTTATGAAAAACCCAGATATGGAAGGGCCAATATTCCCAGAAGAAATAACTCCTACTGATAGGCCACCTCCCAAAAGTGGAAGGCTTTGGATTCAAAAGCAAATCTCTATAGTATTTAACCATCTAAAAATGAAGAAGCCAGGAACAATGTTTAATAACAAACTAAACTACTGGAACACATATGATCTTATGAATCCAGAAGAAACTAAAATTGACAATATTCTTTCGATTGGAATATCGATGTTCTCCAGGTTGACCAAACGTCTAAAATTGGAACTGAGGTTTGTTGATTTTTTAATCAAGGTTAACCTTGGGGCCTTGCCTACCGCTGACTTCCTACATAGTAAAAGGAATTATAATCTGGACCCTATATGCACACTATGTAGGCATAGTGATGAGACAATGGTACATATATTGGAAGAGTGTCAAATTTGGAATAGCATAAGAAACACTTTTAAATAGCATAAGAAACACTTTTAAATCTCTCATTAAAAACAAAGAATCAGCTTGTGTAAATTTGACTAAGGCCTTCAAGAGTGGACATTTTGGGGTCATAAGATTGGCAACATTTATAAATTTTTCCATTTGGTCATTGAGAAATAAGACTATCTTTGAAAGTGGAGAAGAATATGACATGATGAAAATGTCTTTACACTTACTAAAAGAAATTAAAGAATTAGACCAAAAATTTTCTCAGAATTGGATGTTCAACCAGACCTGGTCCCTAATAAACCTAAAACAAAGTGTAGTACTGATGATGAAAAGAGTATGAAGTTGTAAATCCACAGATACTGAGAAAATTTAATGAACCATTTACCTAAAACATTCTAGATAAACTTTATATGGAAGAGATCCAAGAACTAGAAAATACCATTATAAAGTTACTCACCTAATTGATGAATAATAGGAAAGGGCTTTCAATTGATTAACAGATCAGTTTTAATCAATGACCCAATAAATATATTAAGACTGCTTTAACAATGCTTAATGGTAACCGATTTGTTTACTGTAAAAAATCTATGATATATTTCATGTAATTTTCAGTCTTACATATTCTATGAAAATCTGCTTTTAAGTAATTTTTATCAATGCAATCCCTATACTGGATTGGTAACCTCATGATCTATAAGTAAAGTGTATGGTTTTCATATATGGTTCATAATGATTAATCTCTCGATATTTAAAATGTTAAATTAATACACACAGAAACATTGGAAATGCTCTTCACTTGATAAGATAAAGCTCTATAGACTAAATGGCCAAATATGGTTTTAATCATTGTCCACATGTTCATAAATTAAACAAACTTATATGTGTTTAAATTGACTAACACCATCATATATGTGATATACATGATCAGATTAATGTAAATGAGCCACTACTATGATTTCTGGAATGGGAAGTTATATGTCTTCTATTTCTGGTGATAACTAATGTCTTAATGTAATTGATATAAAATTATTTGTTTTTTGTTTATATATACAAGTGTAACCTCTGATTTTGTTGACTGGTCTCCTTTGAGATTGATATGTAAATGTCCTTCTTTTTGTAAATGATTCTTATGGTTTGTGAATAAAATTTTCTTTTGAAAGATAAAATATCTTCTTTGCCTCCTTGCTGCATCTTGCATAGTGAATGTGAAATATAATACAGGAGAAGTTTTATTTATTATTATATAAATTTACTCGTAGATAGGGAAACAAAAATATTGAATCATTGGTTTCTTCTTATTCTAATATTGCATTTAATATTGGATCAAATACATGTAGTTTAATTATTAATTAAAGAATACTGTTGATAAAATTAGCAAATATAATATTGTATATAAAGTGGTGTACAAGTGTAAATCTAATTATATAAATGAGTAAGAACGTGCATTCAAACAAGAATTTATGAACATGAACTTTTATATAAAAATTCCAATATTTTGTGGATAGATTTAAATCTGTATTTGCTGAACATTCAGTTATTTGTAATGAACGTTTTTGCTTGGACATTATTTTTACTTTACAGCAGAAAATGGTTTGAAAAAAGAAAAATCAAAGATATATATTTTATAAATATGACAGTTTTTGAAATAAACAATATAATTGAGTTAATATATATAAATTATGGAAAGTTTGCTGTTTAAATGGAAACATTAGTGTGTGACTTTAATGAGATTATTTTACAATTTTAGCTGTTAAATAGTATGCAGGATACTGTACATTTGAAAAGCTGGTTATAGCTATTATTTATTTTTACATATTGGTATTTCATTTATTATATTTATTTTTTATAAATACAATTTATCCAAACTTCAGACACTTTTTAGCAAACCTCTAGCTATTATTTATCTTTACATATTGGTATATTGAATGTTGTAGAGAGTTTTTCATTTATTATATTTATTTTTTATAAATACATTTTATCCAAACTTCAGACACTTTTTAGCAAACCTCTTTATATTTATTCATACACCTACATTTCAACTGACCTGCAGTCTTCTTCAGAGCATGTTTATTTTGATCTTCTAAATAAAAAAGTAAAAAATCGTTTATTTCTTTATTTAGAAAATCAAAATAAACTTGCTCTGAAGAAGACTGCAGGTCAGTCAAAACATAGGTGTATGAACAAATAAAGAGGTTTGCTAAAGAGTATTTGAAGTTTGGATAAATTGTATTTATAGGATATTATGGCAAACATAAAGAAAAGTGTGATTTTGGTAATATTTATATATTTATTTTTTTAATTTTTTTTATTTTTATATATTAAAAAACTTGGAAAAATATAAGCCCCAATTTCGATGTGAAACAATGGCAAAATATCTATTATTCACATCATTCTTCACTCTACACAAATATAGACCACTGATAAAAAAGGTTGTTCATGTATTGTTTGAATCAATTTTTATATATTATAACTACTGAATAATGAATGTTTCATATTTGATGCATTGCAATTGTAAGTTACCATTTTTTCAAGTTTATTTACATGTATTTCTAAGTGTATTTATCTATTTCATTTTATATATATGATTTTTACTTTCTTGTTATTCACTGCTCTTTGTTTGCTTGCTTTTTTGAGTCACAATGACTATATTTGTTGACACATAATTGCTAATAATAATAAAATAATTACTGTATATAATTCAAGAGTAAACACATATTATATCTATACTTTTAAGTATCAAAATTACACCAAATTCATAACTCAATCAGATTACCCAAGAAAATAAAATCTAAAACACTATCAATAGTTTCACTACTACAAGCAAACTTCTCAAGTATAAAGAACTACAACATTACAACATATTTAATCTAAACATTACACATTATTCCAATTCCATGTACCTCCCATACATCCTTAATATTAAAAAAACTTTTAAATAAGTTAAATGCTTCAGAATCATAAATTTTAAAGATTCTGAAGCAGTAGGAGTAGGGAGACAAGTGGAATTGTGGGTAATGTTTCATTTAAATATGTTATTATTTTATAAGTCTTTACACTTGAGAAGTCTGCTTGTAACAGTGAAACCATTGGTTGTGTTTTAAATTTTATTATCTTGGATAGTCTGTCTGAGTTGTAAATTTGGTATAATTTTGATTATTTATTGATTAGTTTATCTTTATGCTTTTAATGCTTACTTTTATGTCTCTGTGTGTTTGTATATTTATATGCAGAACCATAAAGGCAAACCCATATACAATGTTTATTATACACATATAAAGAGTACAAACTCTTTATACAATAGTGCCACCAAGTGCAAGTCTTCTTAATCAATGGATGCAGGAAGGTTTGTGCATAAAATCTCTTCCTGCATCCATTCATTATGAAAGCTTGCACTTGGTAGCACTACTGGATGGAGAGTTTGGTATTCTTATTAACAGCATGTGTAAGCATAGGAAATGGTGATCATGTAATGTTCTGATGATTTGCACATATAAAGATATGATATGTGGATATTTGTGGTTCACTGATTAATTTATATAGTAATTACAAAACTTATATTTAACAATTATTATTTTTATTAACTTTTTTTCCCCTTTCTTGTAGTTGGAATAATTGTACTCGGTTGTGATTGGCTTATGGTAATAGTGATATTTGAAAACAAGTTTTTAATACAAAATAATTTTAATATATATTTTAAAAACTTTGCATAAATAAAGTTTTAATTATTAAATCATATAATTTTGAGTCGTTAACTCATTTATTGGATATTGATTGATTAAACAAAAGATCCTCGATTCGATCCTTGACTGGATAAAATGCTGCTTCTCCAGAAAATGTATTTGAAATATTATTCATATTTATTGTTGTCTTAAAATAACTCCTCTACTAAATTAAATTTGTTTAAAAGATCGAATTGTTTATCATGACTTGCAGATGAAACAAAAAGTAAATTATTTCATATTAAATGAGAAAGTAAAATGATTATTAAAAAAATATATTAATAAATTGCTTCCATTATTATCATGTAATAATTTTATATTCTTTATATTATTCTTTACATTATTCCAGTAAATAGACTCCGCAGAATTGTACCAATAATGAGAAATACGTACACACACATACTCGAATTTCATTAAAAAGTTTTCATGAACGAAAAGATGTTGGTTCATCGGGAACAACTTTTTTTATAAAAATATTTAGAAATGTATTTCGAAATTGTTTATAGCAAATAATGTATAAATAAAATATACTTCCATAGTAAATTGTTTCTATAGTTATAGCAGTTAAATACATAATAATTTTATCTTCATCCGCAATCACTCCATTGAGTAAAAATCCAGATGTACCGGTAATGGCAGAAATAAAAAACACTGAAGCCAAACACAATAAGGACACTATTAGATATATTTCTTCTTGTAGTCGTTTTTGTTCTTTAGAACTTTTCATTTCTTGACGTCGTTTTAAAATACTTTGCATAGCAAAAATTATATTTACATTAAGATAAGCGACAATAAGAGTTGGAAATACACGATATAATAATTCTCGAAACCAAGAATAAATCTTAAACCATTTAGCTAAAACGAAATTCTTATTAAGTACAATAATATTTATCGATTCAGAGTTTTGATACCTTTGAATAATATCGGTATAAAAATATAAAGGAATGTGAAATAAAACAGCAAAAATCCATATAAATAAACATACTGTTAAAACTACGCAATATTTTTGAATATTTTTATATCGTAAAGGGAGACGTACAGCTAAGAATCTGTCCACAGAAATAGCTACAATAAAATGGTTACTAATACCTTGAAATGTATCATTAATTTGTGTGCGAAAATGAGAGATAACCCATGCTAAAGCATAGGAAGATAATAACTGATGCGGGTAACAATCACCAAATATCATGAACATATGAATTACTGATATTATTAAGTTTGAAAGTGTAAAGTTTCGGAAATAAACATAGGATAATCCTTTAAAATGTTTACTAGAAAAAATGATCAAGCAAAAAATGTTGCCGATTATAGCCAATAAGCATATAATTAAGAGACTGATAAAGAATGTACAACTTTGACACATTTCATATTCTGATCCGGTAGTATTAGATGAATTCATAACGAGGTCATCTTTGAAGAGGTAAACCTTCAGCTGCTGTAACCACACTATAAAAAAATGATATTATAAGTACTAAAAATTTAAATTTAAACAACAAATATATAAGTTATTATTATTTTTATAAAGAAAACACATAGAAGAAAGTATAAGCAAAAATCATAATGTAATAATGAAAATAATTATTACCCTTATTAGAAGGGATTTGAACTCAGACTTTCAAACTCCCTACAGCTACCACTCCATCCTATACAGTGAAACACATGATTACATACATGTGAAAAAGATTATTAATAATCAATTATACTTAATTGAAATAAACAACTTCTTTAATATAAATACTTTAATCAAACCAGTTTTCATCGATATTCGGACCTTCTCAAGACATATATATGTGATGTGATGAGATGTGATGCACTGTGACTTCTCCTTAAACAGAGTCAGGAATCTCTCAGAAACTATGCCCAAAAAACCTGTTAGCCACTTTACCTTCCCTTTTCATTTCCCACCCTAAGTTTTCCCATAATCTGCTCCATCCCATTTCAACAACATATTCTTTGTCAACTCTATGGTCTTTATATCTAAATCCTCCTTATCTTTTCCCAAACCCAGCATAAAAACCAATAACCCACTTTCTGTATAATCACTTTGTTCACATTTATTCTTCTGTAACTTCATTATTGGTACCCTTTCTGCTTTCAAGCATTTACATTCAATCAACAGATGCTTAATATTTTCTATGCCTTCCTTACACAATTTGAAGACTAAATCACTCATATTTTTCCATTTACATGTATATTCTCTTATTGCTAAAGATCCCAGAGCCTTAAACAATAAACTACCTTGCTATTATCATAAATTAACTCGCACCCAATGTTCTGTTTACTTCTATATATATTTAAACTCTTTTTACTCTCCATATTAGTTCTCCATCTCTCCAACTCCCTATTCTTTATTAATGCATCTATTCTTTTAATCCCATTTCTTACCACTATAACACTCAACAATCCTTTTCACACAATCATCCCACCTTTTGTACAAGTATACTGATATAAATTCTTTATCCAAATCTTTTGCATACCACATTACCTTTCTTACCCATCTTGTTGCCTGCCCTTTACTATTTTAGCTATTCTTTTATTATCCATAAACTATACAGAAACAGAATCAGAATTAAAACCAATTCTTTTTTATGTTGCACTTCAAGTATACAATAGTCAAATATGTTTAAAAATACATATATACAAGCAACAAAGATTACAAATTATAAAATTATTATATAAAAGCCTTTTTCGGCAAAAAAACATAATTTGACGAAAAAGGCTTTTATATAATAATTTTATAATTTGTAATCTTTGTTGCTTGTATATATGTATTTTTAAACATATTTGACTATTGTATCCATAAACTGCAACCTACCCAACATTTTCATTTTACTTTTTGCATCTCTCATATAAAAACATGACCATCCCATTTCTCCTTCAATTGCCTTCCTTGCTATCCACACATCTGCATTCAATGCTTGTCTTCCTACTTCCCTTTGCACTTTTTCTAAGTAATCTAATACCTCTTTACTAACACATAATGCATCATTACCATATGTTACCCCTGCTACTGCAATAAGATAAAGCACCATCTGTAAAGACAATTATTAATAATTATACTTTCATGTTTATAGATCAACTGACTATTAAAATGCCAGCAATTAGACAAGTACATAGAAACATTATTTTTCTATTTTTTTTATTAACAGTTAAAGTTTAAAATCTTATTGTTCTATAAGTAATTTAATAGTAAAGATAGATAAGTGAATAGATAGATAGATAGATAGATAGATAGATAGATAGATAGATAGATAGATAGATAGATAGATAGATAGGTAGGTAGGTAGGTAGGTAGGTAGGTAGGTAGGTAGGTAGGTAGGTAGGTAGATAGATAGATAGATAGATAGGTAGGTAGGTAGGTAGGTAGGTAGGTAGGTAGGTAGGTAGACAGACAGACAGATATATAGATAGATAGATAGATAGATAGATAGATAGATAGATAGATAGACAGATAGATAGATAGACAGATAGACAGACAGACAGACAGACAGACAGACAGACAGACAGACAGATAGATAGATAGATAGATAGATAGATAGATAGATAGATAGATAGATAGATAGATAGATATGTATTCATGTGTATATATAAAATAATAATGTCTGCCTTGCAAAAAGATCATTAAACTTTATTATATTTGATCACAACCAAAAAAGCATGATTATGCTATAATATACTTACCCTTCACAAACAGCATATATTATATAAATTTACTTGTATAACTAACTCTGAAAATTAATCTGAAGTGATTGACAAATCATTAAATATCCAACATATCTGATGAGGCTAATTTTGTAACCAAACCATGTATTATGTGAGAGAGCAGACTCTTTGTTTTACATTAGATATCAATTACTGACTTTAAATAATGAATCTGCATTCAAGAACAGTAAAATTTATTCTTCATTTATTATAAATATATTCATTATAATTTTAGTATATTTATAAAAAATTCATTTTTCTTTATTTAAATGTAATAAAAAACCAGGAACTCATAATTAAGCCAATCCTGCCTAATAGGATAGTGGTGGCTATGGTTATTAAAGGACCAAAGACACTGAAATGTATGGCTATTGAACTGAGTTCAGACTTGAATGACTATATAAGCTGATGAGCTTGGATTGAAAATATTAAGGTGTTTTTAATTTAAGACTCATAGTTTTATAGTTAAGTAAAATGGGTTGCATTAGATCCTAAGATCTAGGTGCAATGCTCTCAGATCCAATGCTCCTTACTGATGAAGGCCACAAGCCAGAAACTAATCTGGGGACATTGGATGAGTAGGAACTAGATGGGGATTTTATGCACAAGCCTTCTGAAGTCATTGATTACTCTAGCTTGCAGTGAGTGGCAATATGTATAGTGAGTTTTTGCCTGTTTTAAAAACTCATAATTATATAAACAGGAAATTTGTGTGGTTTGATCCAGTTGGAAGAGCCATCAACTTGGGATTGGGAGGTCCCAAGATCAATTCTGACTCTTGAATTTCTTATGAACTCCTGAATAATAATGCCTTGTGCTTTTTTTTACTTAAAATAATGTTCAGCCGATCCAAATTTGCAACAAAATTTGCATTTGTTTGTGAATCTTTCCTGATCATAAATGGTGATGATGAACACAATAGAGATTTTTTTCAATTTGTCTATTGTGTTTATTTCATTAAATAATTTATATTTATACATAACATAATGATGAGATCAGTAAAAGGGATTATTCAGTAGCATTTACCAAACATGAAAAGTAACTATTAAGCCAGATTATCATTTTCCAGGCTTATCCAGAGCCACAATTTACTGCATAGAGCATACAGTATATGCAGTAATGTCATGAATCCTAATACTAGCAGGGATTTTATCCTTAGCTTCTAGCATCTCTGTTATGATGCTTACTGATCTGCAAAGTAATCAACGTCAGAAGATATCTGGATTGGTTTTGGACCATCAAAATTAAAAGGATAATGAGCTTATCTGACAATTTTATGGTCATCTGAAATATTTTTCTAGTTTGAACTTAAACATGAGATTAAAGACATAGACAAAAAAAGGTATTTTCCATTTGCATATATGTAATCATAAAAGGTAACAATGCCAATTATATCATTACTCCATCCAGCATGACTATTACATATTAAATTAAATTACACTACTTATATAAACTGCTGTATATATATATATATATATATGTGTGTGTGTGTGTGTGCTGTATGCACAGATAATGAAGCTAGTAAATATATATAATTAAATGCAAGATATTAATTTACTTTAAATATAAAAATATAAATTTATTTTGGCTAAGCACTTTCAAGAGACTTCTTGCTCTCATACTCATAGCTGCTGTTGTTAAAACTGCATTGTAGAAAAGAAAATTTATGCAAAGTGATGCAAATGGTTTATAACTGCCATTTTTGAGACAGGGCAAAGCACAGGCTTCTCTTCTATTAATAGACTTAGAATCATTTATTATATGAAATGCTTTTCTAATCTTGCATTTAGCATCATGTCTTTCTGAGCAAATGATGTTGGCAGATGTGGGTTCGAATTTGTGGACTATTGTTCTTTCGTATTCAAAAAAGATGGAATTACCTTCTTGTTTGGTTTTGGTTTTATTGTATAGGTATTTATGCTGTGCCACTCTGTTGGCAATGTTGGTCTTAGTCTCACTATAATATGCAGCCTGGCAGTTGGCTTGTGGGCAGATCATTTTGTACATGACCTGAGAAGTGAGCTCAGGTGTGATTATATCCTTGGAATTATTGATAAGTCTGTTTGTATTTGGAGGTGAACGATATGTGATGATGAAGCCTTTAGATAGCTTATTGTTGAGACCTTTGGCCATGGATTGGATGTACGGTATTAGAATTCTTGGTTTATTATCCTTGATGTGGTTGTGGTTAATTTTGTGATAGAACTTATTGAGTTTCCTTTTGATAGAAAATTGTGAGTATTCTATTTTAATTAGATCAGCTTATATAAATATACATATCATCATCATCATCAACCATTATCAATCCACTGCAGGATGAAGGTCTCTCCAAGTTTAATCCATCCTCTCTGATCTTTAGCTTCTCTTCTCCACAACACCCCTGCACATTTTCTTATTTCATCCATCCATCTCACAGGTGGTCTCTTTCTGGGTCTTTTACAATCTCTTGGAATCCAGTTTAAAATTTCAATTGTCCATCTATTATCATCTCTTCTAGCAATATGTCCAGCCCAACTCCATTTCAATCTTTTAATTTTTTCAATAAGGTCAGTAACACCTGTTTGTTTTCTTACCCATACATTGTGTTTTCGATCTCTTCTTGTTACTCCCAACATACATCTATCCATACTCCTTTGAGTGGTCTGAAGTCTCTGTATTGCTCTTCTATTAAGTGTCCAAGTCTCAGATCCATAAGTAAGAACTGGTAAAACACATTTGTTAAAAACCATCCTTTTCAAACACATAGGCATATTTCCTTTTAGTATCAAGTTATTTCTACCAAAAGCACTCCAACCAAGTTTAATTCTATGATTAATTTCCTCCATTATGTTTCCATCTGTATTAATAATCTGACCAAGGTATTTGTAACTGTTAACTTCTTTTAATTCTTCATAATCAATTTTTATTTTCATATTTTGAGCAAATCGATTAAACATTACTTTAGTCTTTCTAACATTTATCTTTAGTCCTACTTTTCTACTTTCATCTGCTAACTCCTGCAACATTTCCTGCAGCTCTGAAGCATTATTTTCAAAAACAACTACATCATCTGCGAAATCTAAATGACTTAAATACTCTCCATTTACTTTCACTCCTTTAGTTTCCCATTTTAATCCACAAAATACTTCTTGCAGCCCTGCTGTAAAGAGTTTTGGAGATATGGAGTCACCTTGTCTTACACCTTTTTCAATGTTGATTTTTCCAGTATCATTATGTAATCTAATTGTTGCTGTTGCATTTTTATAAATATTCTTTAAAATATGACAATATCCTGGATCTATACCTTGATGATCCAATGCTTTAATCACTGAAGAAATGTGTATAGAAAAAATGCCTTTTCATAATCTACAAATCCAAAACATAATGACAACTCATATTCGTTTGTCCTTTCTATGACTTCTCTCAATACCTGGATATGATCTATTGTACTAAAACCACTTTTAAATCCAGCTTGTTCTCTTGGTTGGTGGAAATCCAAAGTTCTCTGTAGACGAGTTGTAATTATCTTGGTAAAAATTTTATATAAAACTGATAAAAGGCTGATAGGTCTGTAATTTCTAATATCTTCTTTATCATCTTTTTTAAATATTAATATTATTACTGCAATCTTCCAATCTTCCGGTACATCTTTATCATTTAGACATGTGGTATATAACTTTTCTAGAATTGTTTCTATTTCTTCACCTGCTTCTTTTAATATATCAATTATAATTGATATATTAAAATTCCATCATTTCCTGGAGTCTTTCCTTTCTTCATACACTTAATTTCATATCTCACTTCTTCATTTAAAATTCTGGGCAATTCGGAAGATGTAATAGATATAGGAGGTACTTGTTCTTTATTACTATATAATTCTTGATAAAAATCTTCTATCAATTTCATGATGTCATCTCTCTTTTTAGTAATAATTCCATCTTTTTTTCTTAATGCAGATATAAATTTCCTACCAATACCAAAATGTTGTTTAACATTTTTGAGACTTTTATTTTCTTCTACAGCTTTCCTTGCTATTTCACAGTTATACTTTCTTATATCATTTTCAACTCTTTTCCGTACCATTTTACAAAATTCGAGATATTCAATTCTTTTTAATACATCATTTTTGTATATCTTCATATTCCTTCTTTTCTTCATAAATTCTCTAGTCTCAGTAGAAATTTATTAGTCAATTGCTGCTTTTTTCTACCAGCTATGTTTGTTGCAGTTTTTAAAAGTGTATCAGTTATTTTCATATTAATTTCATTCAAATCTGAATCATGTTCAAAATCTCCTAACACTTGAAACCTATTTGTAAGTTTTAATTTAAATTCATTAGAATGTTTCTGAAGATTAGGAATATCAGCTGTAAATATTGTTTTTCTTAATAATTTTTGTCTCTCTAGTTTTACATTAACATGTAACTTATACCTTACTAATCGATGATCACTTCCTGTGTTAAATTTATTAAGAACATTACAATCTTGAAATATGTATTTTCTGTTAGTCAAAATATAATCCAATTCTGCTGTACCTTCATTTGGTTGCTTCCATGTCCATTTCCTTTTATCATTTTTCTCAAAAAATGAATTCATAATATAAAGTTTTTCTTTTTCTGCAAACTCCACAAGTCTATGTCCTCTCTCATTTCTATTACCATAACCAAAATTACCTACAGCAATTTCATCTTTCATTTGTCTACCAATTCTAGCATTAAAGTCTCCCATAACAATTTTAAAATGTTGTTTACTCTTATCAAAAGCCTTTTGTACATCCATATAAAAATCTTCTACTACTTCATCACTATGAGAACTTGTTGGGGCATAAACCTGAATTATCTGCATTTGGTATCTGCTATTAAGTAGTATAACTAATCTTGCCACTCTGTCCGATACACCATCAATCTCCACAATATTGTTCTTCCACTTTTTATTTATAATGAATCCTACTCCACTTGTATTTCCAATATGTGTGCCTTTATAATAGAGTATATGTCCACTTTTTAAATCAATTGTTTCTTCTCCTTTTCTTCTAACTTCACAAAGTCCAATAATGTCCCATTTAATATAAGACAGTTCTTCTAATTCTTGCAATCTTCCTTCACTTGAAAGTGATCTGCAGTTGTAAGTACCTAAATAAAAAGTCGTCATCAAATGGCAACCTGGGTCCGCAATCAGGGGATTCTATATACATACAATTCTATAACCCAACAATAATAACTAAAATCTATACATAAATCATAATCAATGCATATTATATGACTATTGAATAATTTTTTTACATAAATTAAAGCAAATCTTAAAACTTATATACATACATTAAACAAACCTTAAAATTATAACACTCAATTATTCATGTCTTCTTAACCCTAGACATATTTCTTAAAATACTATCAACGTAAATTACATAAACATAAAATTAAACAATAGAATTAATAATAAAAAAAAAAAATTAACACATAGTAATAAAATTTAATAATTGTTTACCCAATCCATACCTACACTATTAACCATATACAACCTTAAATTTTCAATTACCTTTCAATGACCATTTACCACTTAGTTTACCATGCCCTTTAACCAAATTCACACATCTATCTATATTCTCTTGAATATATATCGTTTCATAGTATTTTCTTTTGTTACAATCTTCAACATATTTTATAATTTGTATATCTCTTACACAATTCATTTTATGGCCAGTGTCTAAATAATAACTTTATTATTATGTGTTAAATTATTTTGTTTTATTAATTCTATTGTTTAATTTTATGTTTATATAATTTACATTGATAGTATTTAAGAAATATATCTAGGGTTAAGAAGATATGAATAATTGATTGTTATAATTTTAAGGTTTGTTTAATGTATGTATAGAACAGTTTTAAGATTTGTTTTAATTTATGTAAAGAATTTATTCAGTAGTCATATAATATGTATTCATTATGATTTATGATTTATTTATAAATTTTAGTTATCATTGTTAGGTTATAGAATTGTATATATATATATGTGTATACTGTATATTTATATAAGTAGTATAATTTAATTTAATATGTAATAATCACGCTAGATGGGGGAATGGTATAATTGTGTCTCCGTATAAGGAGAAGTCACAGTGCAGCACATCTCATATATATATGCCTTGAGAAGTTCCGAATATCGGATGAAAACCTGTTTGATTAAAGTATTTATATTAAAAAAATTGTTTATTTCAATTAAGTATAATTGATTATTAATAATAATATTATTGGAAACAAAATTATGGACAAATTTATGATTATATATATATATCTCATTTGACGATTGGTAAGGATGTGAAAAAGATAAATGATCTTCAATATACGTAGGTGTTTGTGCTGAGCCAGCACTTATCAGTTGATCCAGATCAATATCTCCTACATATATATATAATCAGCGGTCATTTTATATTAAGATAGCAAATATTTAAACTTTAATGGACAGGCTTCAAACTTCACTACCCTCCAACTATTCAGTCATTCATATCATTGAAAATCTGATGGTGGAATGCTAATAAACAAAACAGCTATAAACACAACAATAAACGATTTTATATGTTTATCGACAGGTAGCAAACACATATCAAATTATTACAGTAGAGATTACATTGAATAACTTAGTAATATCTTTGAATGACTTGGGAAAGATAATACAATTAAAATTAATAAAAAGTGGATTAATAGGTTAAAAAAGGTTGTAAATAAGTATTTATTTAGAATTAATAAGGTTATTAACCAGAAAAGTAGAGAGAAAAATTCTAGAAAGGTTAAAAGAAAAGGTAAATGTATGGATGGATTATAAAAAGGCATTTAAGAAGCAAATAGAAGAAGAGGAGATAAAGATTGGATGATATATATGTGTGTGTGTGTGTTTTTTTTTTAAATAGCTACAAAAAAATTTTAAAAAATGAATAATTTTAATAATAAGTAATCTGAATAAATAGTGTTGGAAAAGTAGTTGTGAAAAAAAAATAAGTAAATGAGGGGAAAACAAAAGAAAAATGTCTGTAATATTGTTAAATGCAGAGAAAAGAAAATGTTACAATAGAAAAAGACTTGGAAAAGTACTCAATGAATGTTAACAAAATATTTGTGTCGAAGAGAGATGCTAAAGCAATATTGAATTATGTAATGATTTCGAATTGAATAGAGCAATAGACAAATTTTTTATAAAAAAGTGAAATGTGTAAATAGTTACACAGCTAAAATATTAATATGTATGGAAAAATATACAAGGACTATTTTAGATCAATAGAAAGATGTGAAAATTAGATTACAATAGAATAGAAATGAAACGAATTTTAGATTGATAACTATGAGCCAATAATAAAAACTGCCATACTTTATCATACATATAGCAAGTCTGTTTTTGGATTAAACCGTGTATTACTTTGTTTAAATTCCAAGGTTGAGCAAAATGTCAATCATCATTTGTTTAAATAAAATAATACATAGTTAACCCCCAAAAATATTTTATTTACGTCATATAACAATGAAAATATTAAATATGATAGATATATAATTAAAGACATAAGTAAAAATAATTTTCACAGTTTATCAACTGATTACATATATTTTAATGGATCAGATTAAGACTAGACTAGATGGAAGACAGTAAAATCGTTGGGGGAGGGTGGAATTCATCGCAAAAAGAATTTTGTTCAAATGAAAATGAAACCATTGTTTATAGTATTTTTAAAAATGCAATAGGCTTATGATAAAATGGATACCAATAGGTCGTGGAGAAATCTTCAAAATATGGAATAGACTTAGAATAATAGTTAAGGTCAAGCATCGGTGGACTAGTGGTTAGCATAGCTGCCTTCCAAGCAGCTGTCCCAGGTTAACTTCCTGGTCAATGCTTTAACATACGGAAAAAAAATAGTTAAATACGATTATTTTTATAATTATCAATATGAAATTGGATTAAACAGTATTATCATTTGAAATGCATTTTTTAAAAAGTACATTAGGTGTACTATCATTGTCACAATGCAGAAAGATGAAATCATATTTTCAATCAAGTCATTTATTTTTTGAGAAAGAATTTTTTTTTTTTGGCCAATGAAAATTCTTATTGTAAAATTGGTAAGGAGTTCTTTGATTTGTGTGTCGATTTATTTCTAAAATTTGATGAAGATTGATTGTTGGTTCTGAAAAACAGTTCAACAGCTGCCACTCTAGTAATTTCTCTAATGACTGAGTGTTCTATTCTTAGATGTACTATAATAAATACACAACCTAGTATATAGTTAGAAAAATTCTTTTATAAAAATCAGATCATAATTAAATATTTTATTAATAATTACATGGCAATAAAATCACATCTTGGTTAGAAAAAAGGGTATGCTGCAGTTATATAGTACTCTCCAGAGCAGTGGTGCACAACCTTTTTACATTTGGGGTCTCCTTTTTTACATTTACGACCCCTTTCTCTAGTTGCACCCCTTTCCACACTTGCTACCCCTTAAATAAAAATTTGAGCTACCTATTATTTGTTTTTTGTTTTTTTCATATGTCATAGCATCGGCCGGGACGCGAACCCACAACCGTCTGCAACCAACTTCTTGCTTGCATGGCGGCTGCGATACCTCTCGGCTAACAATGCAAGACTTGTTTTTAACATTAAAATATTCATAATATAACGACAGTAGTTTTAATTAATATATACAAATTTACATTTCCAGTATTAAATTTTTGAAACAAAATCATATTTAAAAAATGTGATTTTTACCTATTTTTAAAAATTAAATTCTTTCCAAAAAATGTATCAACCCAAACATGAGTGAATTTCTTTAAAATTTTGTGACCCATTACCCCTATTGGATTGTGACCCATAGATTATGCACTACTAACCCCCCTTGTCTTCACACAAATTATTTTAACATTATTCTATGCTTATATAAAATATCCCAAGTAGATCGGAAACAAGAATAATACAACAGAAAAAATTAAAAGATGCCAACAGTATTACTATTTATTGGCAGAAGTTATAACGAAAAGCATTTTCAAAAGTTCTTGCTATAAAATAATGTATGTAATTAAAATATTTTTAAAAGGACAATCATTCTAATAGGATGGGAAGAGACTAAGACTTTTTTTATTAGGTTCTTAAAACTTATTATAGTAAAATATCAAAAAAACATTTGATGGAATCACATGTTCAATTGCCAATTTAGGTAAAGTATATGATGGGATTTTACATGGTTAAATCATAATCTGCAGTATACTATTAATTATGTATTGGTAAAAAAAAAAAGGAATTTGAAAACCATAAAAGAAATTAAGTTGTTGGATAATGAAGAAAAAGGGTATAGTAGTGTTCATAATTTTATGTTCATAAAATTAGAAGAACCTGAAAGACTAAGTAATAAAATGTTTAGTAAAGTTGGCAAAGGTGGGTGGAAAATAAATTTAAAAGCTTAAATTGAGCAGTTTAAATCCTATTTTGGAAACAATTGTAAGAGGTGATTTTAAATATTATGAAAAGTGAATATATATGGATAAGAAGATTGTAAATAAATATTTATTTAGAGCCAAAAGAATTAATAAAAAAATGTAGAATACAGACTTTAAAAAGTGTGTGGGGGGGGGGATGAATAATATATGAAGATTAGGATATGGACTTTAAAAAGTGGGGAGGGGGATGATGAAGAATATATGAAAATTATAAAAGTTTGTTAAGAAGAAAATTGAAGAAGTGGAAGTAAAACTTATATGAAAGTAAGGTGAATTTAATAAGAAGTTGATGGAGTAAATTAACAATACTGAAGGATAGAGTTATGAATTATAAATATTGTGGAAATATATACAATTATATACATATATTGTAACAGTCAGAATCGTCTATCTCGCTAACACACTGCAGAATTCAAACCCCAGACACGAAACTGAACATTCTAGGAGGGGTTGCCTTCTAGATATACTAAGTTCGAATCTAAAGCCCAAATTTCACAGCGCCATCTACATGACAACGCATCTGATGCCACTACTAGTATGACCTTTGACCGGTGCCTGGTGGTCAGGGAGAAACAAAAGACTCTATACTAAAAGAAGTTTGGGTGGCTAATTAACGTCTATGGATTTACAAAAGAAATGCAGAAAATATATATATATAGACCGAGACAGTGATAGGAATCAAATAAAATAAGAGATCAAATTTAGTTTTAAATAATTTCACAAAATTTATTTAAATAAAATATATATATATAATGCCACTGTCTGCTTATATGAGACAGGGACGCATATTAAATAATTGTGGGCATTATATTTCAATAAATGACAAAAAGGTTTTAAAACAAAGTGATATATTCTATTCCTCGGGCTAATAGCATTACGATAATGTGCTTGACGAGATAGGAACATGTGCGAGGTGCTTTGAGCAATTATACAAGTTTAAGAAAATATTTGAAAATTAAGTGTTCTAAAATATTTATTGATTTTGAGAATAGCACGGACTAAAGCTTACTAAGCAACAAAGTGGGAATGTGATCAAAGCATTTATTTGATAATAATATTAATAGAGTTGCATTGGGAGGTCAGTATTGCTGATAATGAATTTATTAAAGTTGGAGGGTGTGACACGTTTAAGTCACGGATGCTTTGTAAAATAAATATAAAATAAAACAATAATGGAATATTTGGAATGATTACGGAGGGCATATCGCCGCTAACCCGTAGGAAAGTATTTTATGAACAGCCGAAACTTAGCGACTGTGTGACGATTGCGTTTAATTCCCAGGTGTGTCATTTGGAAACACACTCTGCCTGGAAATCACAAAAAGGGCGAAGAGAACGGCTTTAGCCGTGTAAAGAATCCTTGGAAAAATAAAACAAAGCGGTCTCAACAACCAATTCATTTACCAGCAATACGAGACGAGTGTATACAAAACATACTGAATGGGTTTTACTTGGATTAAGAGAAATGCCCAATCAAATTCCCAGAAATTCATTTAAAAGGGTCCGCACATTCTCGACGTCAATGATGAACTTTGTAATTAAAGTAGAACACGGTAATTAAAATAGGAAAATGCATGCTTGCGGGTTTAAAACGTAAGTATAGATTTATATTCGCAATCATGCATTAAGGGACACATTTAACCATTGACCTCGCACATACTCTTATATTAGATTAAAATCAATAACATGTAGATTTTAAACTATGTGATTATATTATATTAAAGAAAAGAATCGCCCTCGAACGAGTGATTTGCAAGATAATAAAATTGGAAAATTATAAATTTAAAATATGCCTTAATAGCGGCGTCTTATTTTCAATAAAGGGAATAGTTCACTCGGTCAAAGATGATTCTGACACATTATCATAATAAAATAAAAGAAAGCTTTATAAATAGAAAATATTAACCCAAGGATAGAGCAAAACGGTTGATTATATTTGAACACTTTAAAGAAGTACATAATAAAGTTATGTGAAATAAAAGAAAAACAATTTAGAATAGCTATAGCATGTTAGTTAGGATTCACAAGAGCTCTTGGGTTAATTTAGGGTTACCTCTGGAGAAGCATTTTTAGGCAGATTGATGGTCGGCAGGTTTTTATATAATTTAACAGCAAAATCTGGAAATGTTCATATTTTTGGCAGCAGCAGCAGTTCCGGGGTTCCCTGTGTGATAACTTCCGATGGTCTACGGCAGCAGATGACCATTCCGGAGAGAAATAGCCTTCTCGCGCTCTACTCTGTCATGTCAAGATTTACAAATTACTAGAATAGAACTCAGAATGATTTCTCTTAGAAACATTAGAAAAAAACTCCCTGGAGAACAAAAGAAAACCCTTCTTTTATAGTAGACTTTAACAATAGAACTGCCCTGGAGCATTACCAAAATGTATCGGACTTATCAGCTGTAATTAAATCATCCGAATATCTAAAGGAATTCAACATTAATTAATTTCTTTTGTTAATTTCCCTGTCGACATTCGAATTACAAACTAGATTTAATTAAAAATTACTTTTACTAATTAAAGAAAACCTTAAGTGGACATCTGCTGTTTTTAGATAAACTTATAGAACATTAACTAATTAAACTATTGTCCCTGATTTATTTAAACAGAAATATTTGGAATAACTTTTATTAAATTAAAGAAAATGATTTTACTTTTTAAATTGCAATATTTGAATCTATTTACTAAACGAATATTTACTAAATGAATTTTATTTTAAATCAAAATATATTACGACAGTAATATATTTGTAAATAGATTCAAACAAAATAACTTTAACAATTTATAATTTTGATATGTTTTAAAATGCATATCATAGTGTGTGCATAATTACAACTTATATAACCTACTTTTAAATAAATGTAAATTATGTGAACAAATACATAATTCATAATATTTTATTTTATTTGGGAATAAGTTATATATATATAATACGAGCATTGTGCTCGTGGTTTAAAATTAGGTGGGATTTTCGATATATAAGTGTATTGCAGACACACTATGATAGATTGGGGTTCAAACTAAGGTATGAGGGTAGGAAGTAGGTGAGAAAAGGTGAAACGAAGATCTGCAAAGCAGACCTTACTGTTTCAATATATATATATTAGGGACTTGAAATCAGACTTTCAAGCTTCCTACAATTATTTACTCCATATTATACAACCAATACATATGACCATGTGAAAAAAATAAATGATCTACAATATACATATTTCATGCAGAATCATCACTCATCAGTTAATGCTGATCATTCCCACACATATATACAATGAGTGCTCAGTTTATATTAAAATAAAAAATCTTCAAACTTTAATGGACAAGGCTTCAATCTTCTCCATCCTCCAACTCTTCAGCCATCAATATCATTGAAAATCTGTAGGATGGAATGCTCAAAGTCCTTGTTGATGCCAATATTATTGTTATACCATGTTGAAGTTAAGTCACTCAAATCCCTCACATATAGGACCTTAATATGGCCATTAAAATATATAGAAGAGGCATGAACAGAATACAGACTGAATATGTAATATTTAAATACGTATATATTGTCTATACTAAACTTAATGTAATTAAAAGGGACTTGAACTTAGATTTTCAAGCTCCTTACAGCTATCAACTCCATCTTATACAACCAATACACATGACCACATACATGTGAAAAATATAAATGATCTCCAATATATGTATTAGATGCTGAACCAGCACTCATCAGTTGGTCCAGATCACCATCTCCCATATATATACCCAATCAGTCCTCAGTTTATATTAAGATAGAAAATCTTCACACTTTAATAAAAACAAACTTCGACCTTCTCCACTCTCCAACGCTTCACGTATTCATCATTGAAAATATGATTTTCTATCTTAATAAAAACAGCCTTGATTGTATGTGGGGGATATGATTATCTGGATCAACTGATGAGTGCTAGTTCAGCACATATTGGAAATCATTTATATTTTTCACATGTATGTGGTCATGTGTATTGGTTGTATAAGATGGAGGGGATGCTGTAGGGAGCTTGAAAATCTGAGTTCAAATCCCTTCTAATAACATTAAGTTTGGTATAGACAATATACATGTGTTTAATTATTACATATTCAATCTACATTTTGCCCATCCCTCTTATGTATATTTAAATGGACATATTAATATTCTATATGTGAGATGTCAGAGTGACTTAAAGTCAACATGGACATAACAATAATATTAGAATCAACAAGGACTTTGAGCGTCCCCCCTCAGATTTTCAGTGATATGGATGGCTGAAGAGTTTTGGAGGATGGAGAAGATTGAAGCTTATCTATTAAAGTTTGAAGATTTTCTATCTTAATATAAACTAAGCACTGATCATATATATATATATATAGAGAGAGAGAGATGATGATGATGATGATTTGGACTAACTGATGAGTGCTGATTTAGCACAAATATATATATTGGAGATTATTTATCTTTTTCACATTATGTAGTCATGTATATTGTTTGTATAAAGTGGAGTGGATAGCTGTAGGGAGCTTGAAAGTCTGAGTTCAAGTCCCTTCTTATTACATTAAGTTTAGTGTGATATATATAATAAAAAAAATGTTACATGATTAAATTTAAAGTAAATAGAGTGTGAGGAGAGAAAATAATTTTTAAAAATACTTAATCTAGGATAAAAAAAACTTTAGTTGAAAGATAAATTAACATAATCCATAACAGAGCTTAATTTATAAAAAGATGCATAAAGTGGCAGATGCAAAAATGAATACAATGATAGCTCTGTTAAAAAAAAAAAAATCAAGAGGATTAGATACTATGGGGATGAGGAAATATTCAAGGTTTAGTTTAAGAGAAAGATTCAATAAAATTATACATGATAATTAAGATTCCACATGAATGAAAGAGTGTGAAAAGTTATTAAATAAAGAAAAATATTTTAAATTGTTAATAAGCTATAGATTAGTAACCATAACTTTAATTAATTAATAAATTATTTACATATATCTTAGAATTAATACTTTGGTGAAAGAGAACAAATTTTCAGGAAGATTCAGAATAGATTTTGTTCTGGAAAAATAATAAGAGACAAATTATTTGTTGTGTCTCAATTGATTAAACTATCTCACAAGAAAAACAAATCATAATTTAATGAAATTTTAGATAGAGAAAGGATTTATGATAGAGTTGATAAAAATAGAAGTGGGAAAATATTAAAAATATAGAAATAAATTTAAAGTTATTAAAAATGTTTAAGAGTCTTTGCAAAGATAATTTTATAAGTACCAATTGAGGAATATAAAATCAATAGAAGTTAAATATGTTGAGTTTAAGTGATGTTACCCATTATCATTTTCATTTATTTTGTTTCTACGAGAATTAGTAATTGAGATAGAAAGATAAGTTATAGGAGTGATTATTCCTATAATTAAAACCATGATAATATAAAATTTACAGCTTTTTTGCATATGATATGACCTTGTTTGCAATTAAGTGTAAAAGATATGGGATTGTTATTTGAGAAATATGGATGGGCAGGGCAAAATATAAAAATTGAATTTAGCTTTAAAAAAGTTGAAAATTTTAGTATTTAATAGAAAGAATAAAATTGAAGAGTAGAATAACATCAGGTTACGTTTCTTATTAAATGAAAAAAAGGAGTTACAAGGATAGCTGGGAAATAAAATAAAAAATAAAAAAAGTCTAAAAGAATGCTTTTATTTGCATAAATACATTAAAATGTAAAAATAAAATGCATTGAACAATAAAATATTTTTTTATCAGTTTTCACAAATAAAAACATGAGGTGGTCATGTTTAGAAGTTAAATTTTTAAAGAATCGTGCCTACTCAAGTTGCAAGTTTATTTAAATGATCCTTTGAATATATGACTTGTGGACATGATTGAATCATGCTTTTATTTGTGAAAACTGAAGAAAATGTATTTACATTTCTCTAAAAAAATTATATTTTCCCCTTTCTATTTTTTAGTTTAGAATTATTTCAGAAATTACAAAATTGAAAACTTAGATATAATTTATTACCACTAGATGGCAATCCTTATAAAATTCAAAATTTAATTATTTTTTTTGCTAATTCTTTCGCTAAATTGTTTAAAACTTTAAAATATTTATTGTCATCAAGAATACATGTATATGCAAAGTTTCAACAATATCAGAAATTAAAAAGTGGGTGAAAAAATTGATTTATAACATTTTCACAATTTGATAAACAGACAAAAAAACATGGTGCGTGTTAAATGAATTCCTATAAAAACGCAAAAAATAAAATGCTATTAATTTAAAATATAGCATGTTTCTTTTATAATAAACATGAGATTTGTTAAATACTTTTAAAGAACTGATGGTGCCTGCTTTAAAATATAGAAATGATGCTATTTGTATTGAACCGAGAATTAAGAAATTTTTAGGTAGATTACAAAAGAAGTTGCATTGGATGGCGATATGTGAATAGAAAATGATGATATTCAAGATGAAATGGGGTGGATTCCTTTGTTAATGAGGGAAATTAAAACTAAATTTAGAATGTTTAAAGATTTTCAATATTTGAATGAAAATAGATTTACTATTAGTAATATTTAAGTTGATTATGTCTAAAGGATTTAAGTCAATTGTGTAAAGAAGATAAAACACATTGGGCAGAAAAAGTTTTTCAATATATAAAGTTAAACTGTTAGTTTATTTCTTATATTTATATAAGAAATGAAACAAAGATGTAGGGACAATATTCCATGTACTTATTAATAAGTGGTGTGAAAAAAGATAGGTAATCTGGTTAGAGAGAGGAAAAAAATAGCTTTATGGAAAATGTTTATGAATAAAAAATAGTTTGAAATTATGTAAAAATAAAAAATATAAGATATAAAAAGATGTTCAATAAGACTAAAAAAGCTTATTGTTATTTTAATCAAGAGTAAAAGCTTTAGAAATTAGAGGCAAAATAAAAAATAGAATAAAGATTTTGAATGTTGATATAGCTTATACATATATATGATGTGGATGGCTGAAGAGTTGAAGGGTGGAGAAGATTAAAGCCTGTCTATTAAAGCTTGAAGATTTGTTATCTTAATACAAACTGAACACTGATTAGATGTATATGTGGGAGATGGTGATCAGGATCAATTGATGAGTACTTGTTCAACAATAAAATACATATATTGGAGATCATTTATCTTTCTCAAATGTATGTGGTAGTGTGTATCAGTTGTATAATATGGAGTGGGTAGCTGTAGGAAACTTGAAAGGCTGAGTTCAAGTACCTTCTAAATTACATTAAGTTCAGTATAGACAATATATATATATATATATATATGTGTGTGTGTGTGTGTGTGTGTAATTATTTAACTGAATATTTATAAATACAGTAACTAAATAATTAAAAATTTTATCCATTTACGAGTGCTTTCGATCATCCCAGTAATCTTTGGTGGGATAAGATTACTGGGATGGTCGAAAGCGCTCCTAAGTGGATAAAATTTTTAATTATTTAGTTACTGTATTTATGAATATTCAGTTATATAATTACGTATATTGCTTTAAAAATACAGACATGGAATAATATATATATGTCAACAGATGGTGTTCTACCAAAAGCACCATCAAGCATTTGTTTACATAAATGTCAGAGCATGCATTCACTATCTCTAACTTTAATTCCACTTTCAGATCATGATTTCAAGCTATTTGCTATCATCAGTGAAAGACAGGAATTTTAGAAACTAGATCTAAACACAAACTCTGAGCATTTATGAAACAGTTTCTATTCAGCTTGCAAGTGTGAATCTTTTAGACATGTAATGTCTTCAAACTCAGCATAGCAAGCCAGATAGCTACATGGGTCTGATCTCAGTTCAGCATCACCACATAGTAGAAGCCTCTGCAATATATATCTTTGCTAGAAATACCTCAAAGGTACATTTATGAAAAACAAAAAACAAGTTAAAAACTTGCTAACGCTTGTATATATATTGTGTGTGTGGAATGAGGGAGAGGACTGAATAGTGAATAATTATTATTTGAAGTATAGGATGCTGAAAGTGGATCAGAATAAATTGTATGTAAAATATAAAAAAATTAAAGTTAGAGATTTTATACTTTTTTGTTTAAATATTTATAATAAAATTGGGAAATATAAAAACAGGTTAATGAAACTATACCAAAAGCTTTCATTAAAATGTGATGGTAGAAATAAATAAATAAGTCAGGACTAGAGAAATAATTGGCTAATAAAAAGTAAGTAAATAGTAAATAGATTTATTGTGATATGTAATAGTTTTTGAGGGAGAATAGGATATCAGAGCTACGTAGCCTATGCATAAAATTTCTGATATTATTTGAGGGAAAACTTTTATATTACATCACAGGAAGTGGAATACATTACTATCATTAGGGCTTCAAGATGGAGATGACTGATTAATGCGAAAGTATTATTTCATAGTTATACTTTGTAAAAGTATAATGGCTAATGCATAAAAAAAATGAAGTTTAATATAAACAAACAATATTCTTACATTTTTTATGTAATTAAAGAGATGCAAGTACATTGAATAATATTTCTGTAATGAAAGTATAATATTTTGTTATATTCAAACTTATAAAGTAGGTGACAGTTTTGACTCTCTAACAGACTTCTTCAGATATCTTTACATTTCTTTAAAAAAAAGTGTAAAAATAGTGGAAAGAGCTCTAAAAAAGACTGCAGAATAATAACAATTGTAAGCTATTTTAAAAATATGAATACAATATATTAAAATATCGTATTTGCATTGCATAGAAGTATGCATTGGTATTGCTTGTTTTTATTAGTAGTAATATCCTCAATACAGAAAAGTTAGTGGAAGAAAAAAGAGAATATTTAAAAATGAGAACTCTTTAACCTTATGTATAAATTGTAAGAATCACCTTCTCTCTATCTCTTTCTATGAATAAATATTAACATATTTATTTGACAAAAATAGAATTTAGAAATAATAAATTAGGTAACTAAGATACTCTAAATCCTCACATGCAAACGAACACATGCACACATATAATGAAGTGCAAAAAAAATATACACATCAAAAAAACCTTCAAAATTCATATTGCTGACAATTTGCTTGTCTTCTAAGTCTGCAATTTTTTGAAAATAGAATTACGAGGGGAAAAAATTTTAACAGTCGCTTTTTAAAAATCTAAGCTTTAAATGTTTATTCACAACTAATTAATTTTTAAAACTATTCTTTTTCTTTTGTTAATTGAAGTTTCTTTTATGCCAACGTCAAAATTGCAAAGTGAATTTCAAATGTCAAAAAATTGAATGGAGCTCGTTTAGGTTAATGGTTATATTATTGCTATTTGAGTGTATTTTTACTGAATATAAATTTATAACTTTAAATCCTTAGCTGTGAGAAAAAATGTTTATTTTTTTTGAGTAAGTAATATCTGAAATTAAGTAAAAAATGTAGGAGATAAATTGTTAATTAAATAGCTATGACGAAAAAGTAAACTTCACATAAATGGCAAAGATTTTAATTTCTTTATATTGCCACTCGATTTATTTTAAAATTGACAAACATTGAAACTTACTTCACAGCAATGTGATAAAATATATATTTTCACATAAGCAAACATTACGTGTAGCATAGCTGCTTTCCAAGCAGCTGGCCCGGGTTCGCTTCCCGGTCAACGCTTTGACATAAAAAAAAAAAATTGTAAGCAATTTAATGAATCTGAGAGTGGATTAGAAGACAAACCAGGTAAAACTAGATAGTTGTTTTTTTTTAAGTTTATAAACAGATTTAAATTTTTTTAACCAGCTCACAGACAATTTTATGTTTCAAAGCATACTTTATTGATTAAAAAACAATGATTACATCAATAAGATTGGGCTTACACAGTTAGCATAAGTCTGTTCCTGTGTCTAAACAGTTCTGCTGGGCATAAGATTGTTCACAGATATCTAGGAGAGAAAAAGCCTCCTTTTGAGTTCTTTATGTTGTGTTTTTGCTATTCTTAAGGCATCGAATGTTGCCTGAATTCAGCTTGTCTATTTTTTTTATATACATTATGTTGATGGACCCTGTCATGTGGGTCCTGCCAGTTTTGGTGCATTGTGTTCTTTTTTTTTTAACTGTGTTGTTCTGTATCTTTTTTCCTGTTTTTCAACTATAGTGCTGATTTTAGTTTAAATAGTGACCAAGTTGCAGTAAAAATATCTGGTGGTGCTAGCATGTTATCCCTTTCTTTTATTTTTTCTAGCTTGTGGTGGAATGTGTTGAGGTTTTGTTTTGCATTGTAGTCAAAATTGAATTTACATCTGGTGTACTAATATGCATACAAGCTAAATGTCGCTGCTCTTATTGTTGGGATTGCATTTTTTTTGTATGCCTGGAGAATTTTTGCCATTGTTGTGTCTTTCTGATGGTAGTTATTTATCATTATTTGTCTTACCTTTTCCAATCCCAGACAATCATTTAGAAAATGATGTTATGTTTTTTTCTTCTCTTTGGCACAACTTGCACAGTGGGTCTATTTTGGTAAAGAACCTTTTAAAATGAATGAAGTGTGATGTAAGCAAGGCATTCAGATTTACTTTGACTATGAAGTCGAAGAATTTAGGCTCCAAGTTACCAATTTTTATATTTTTTTAGGAGCTATGCATTGTTTATTTTAAGGACCATTTTGTTGTTGATATCTTGTTGTGTCTGCTCTATTAGGCTATGTTATCCCAGTAAGTGTATTTAATTGGGTTAGACAGGGTTATTTTGTTTCTTTGATTTTTTATGCTGTCTAAAAGTGTGGCTATATAGTTGTCTTTGGGAGGTGGTCAGTCAGTGGGTATTATATCTATTATTTTTTGAATATTTGGAAACTTTGTAAATGTTGTAATCAGCAGGTTTATTATTTTTTGTGTGTAAAAAGTTGAAATTGTATGTAGTCCAAGCCTGTTTAGTTTTGTAGGTTGGCTTAATTGCCTCATTGAAATGGCTACCACCTTTTTATTCCAAAGTAGTTTATTGCTCAGGGAATTTACTGTTGATATAAATTTTTTGGTAAACTTTATCACTGGTAGGTAGTATGTGATTTTTGTGATTATCAGTTGGTTGAAGAGAGCAACTTTTGAGTATAGAGAAAGGTATGATTTAACAAGTGAGTCTGTGATTCTTTCTGTTTGTGTTAAGATTTTGTCTTGTATTGTTCTTCTCATCTGCCCCATTCCCAAGTGAAATGGGAAACCCAGAAACTTATTCATTTTTCCTTGGTATATTTGGGTGTTGGTTTTTCCAGTAAAAATTGACCACAAGGCTGATTTACTAGTATTTATTTTCAGTATTTTGTTGTATAGTCTTCTATTATTTTTTGGAGTGTATGTAGTTGTTTCTTTGAAGTTAGAAAAACCATAACATCATCCATGTAGGCTATACAGGATATGTAAATATTGGTGTTTGGTATTTGTATTCCTTGTAATTTTTTCTTGATTTTTTCAAGTAGAGGGTTTATGTATAGTGTGAAGAGTAGTGTACTTAGTGGAGATCCCTGGGGGATGGATTGGTTAGGGTAGAAAGTGGGTGATGTTCTTCCATTTAGCATAATGTGTATCTCCCTATTTAGGAGTAGGTTGGCTATTGTGTATAAGACTGTTCTTGGTATTTTTTTTAATTGATTGATTAGTTTGTTGATGGGTACAGAGTCAAAGGCACTCTCAAAATCCAATTGTACTACCATGGGCCCATGTTTTTTTTATTATTGTTGAATTTACTACTATTTTAAATATTAGAGCTGCTTGTCCTGTTGAAGACTCTTTTTTAGCATATTGATGTTCCGATATTATTGATAAGATGGTTCTATCTTTTCTTTTAGTACTTTTTGTAGAATTTTGATTCCCAATGGCTCCATTGAAATGGGTCTTAAATGTGTAATTTCCAAGATGGATTCTATTTTTTTCATGAAAGGGACCATTGATATCAGGATTAGACCTTGTATGTTATATAATTTTTATGAAAGTTGGTTTGCTAGTTGACATAGTAATTTATTTGTAAATTGACTTAGATGAGTTAGTACAAATTTTGGGATCCTGGGTGGTCCTGGGTGACAAGTGCTTTGTAATGTTGTGAGTATTCTTGCAAAATCTTCTATTTTATAGGGGGTTTCATTTTCAGGTTTTCCAAAGTAATTTTCTGAGATCTTCCATTGGTTGTTTGTTGTGAGTTTACTTCTGAAGTATTGAAAGATGGGTTCTATCATGTTATAGCCTGTTATCACTTTATTTCCTGTTTTAATTGCCATAGGTACTTTGTTTGTTGATGGATATCCTAATGCCCACCTAATGTAACCATGGGTCCAAGTGTGTTATTCTGTTAAACATATTTTTTTCTTTTTGATGGCAATATATTGTTTTAATTGGTTATGTTTGAATGTATAGATGTGTAAGTTTAACAATGATTTCTTGTTTATTTTTCATTGGTTTTGCTGTTATGATCTTTTTTATGTATTTCTTCTGCCAATATTATGAGTTTTGTTGGTGGTTTTTTTTTTCGTGTCATTAGATTGATATTATAAGATATAGTTTCCGTGAAAGCTATATATTTTGTTTTTGGGTCAAGGTCCATTTGATTTAATTTGTTTATTGCTATATATATTTCTGAGAAAAAAACTTCCTGTGAATTGATTGGCAGTAGAATTCTTATGGTTTTCTGTGGGTAGTATTTTTGGTTATAGTTCGTATCTAAATTTATTTTTATTATTTTCACTGCATGATCTGAGAAATGTGTGGGGGATAGACTCATTTCTATTTCTTGATGCAGCATTGGGGAATAGAACATCAGGTCTATCAGAGTTTCATATCTGCTGTTATAGAAGGATATAGAGTTTGGTGGTAGGAATCCTTCTCCACTCATAAGTGGTATTGCTAATTGGTGAATCCACTTATTAACAAACTTTTGGTAGCTCATATTAAAATCCCCAGTTAGTATTGTTGGGTAAGGATTGTTTGCCAGCATTGCATTTATTGTTGCAATTATTCTATTGATTATAAATGGCCCTGGTAGAATATATACCTATATGATATTTATTGAGAGATTTTTGTGGTAAAAAGTTGTGATTATTAGGTTTGAGTCTATGTAGATTATTTTGAAAGTAGTGAAGGTACAATTCTGGCTTATGTATATTCCTGTCCCACTGGCTGGTGCTGATGAGTCTCTTGAGCATGCACAAAAACCTTGTGTGCTCATGACTTGTGCTGGGTCAATTTTTGATCCACTATGTATTTTGGTTTCAAGGAGCCCCAAGATGCTTGCTTGCATGATTTGTATCCATTTGTTTATATTATGTATTTTTGTTCTGGAATTTATACCCCTTACATTAACTGCAGTTACCTTTATAATCATGCTGGTTTTTGATTTATAGATTTTTTGCTTTTTTATAGACAATTTTGTCATTCATTCATTTAATGATTTATAAATAGTTTAATATCTATCTAGAAGACAAAAGAAAAGACCTTCAATTTTCATTATACAGAAACTGACTAATCTGATAGCTTTCTTTAGTGTTGCTCACTACTTAAAAGCCTTTACTTGTAAGATATTTTATGATTTAAATTTTTTTTAGCTTGATATGTACCTAATTCTATGAATGAATAACATGCTTTGCAGAAAAATCACTGTATTAGCTATACTTATGCATTATCCATCCTAAATATTATTAATACAATGCATATATAACCTAAAAATATGCTGTCAAATCAATTGTTCTATGGCAAACACTGTATCACTATTTTACCTATTTCTGTTATCTTGATGCCAATGGGAACATTTTTTTATTTAATATATAATTTTTTACACAATTTAACTATTAACAAACATCACAAATAAATATAGATATTTTAACCATTAAATAGATTCAATAGTGGCTTTATTAACTCCTTCAATTCTACCACTCTATTCATAATATAGCACTCATCAACTAAGTGGCTTGACTTTATCCATACATACATAAGTCAGCACCTGTTATATTCCATTTATAAAGCATATGAACCCAATCACAGTGATTGTGAATCTGTTGAAGAGGCTTCAGTAATATCTAGGAAGATCAAATCCCGCTGGCATTATGGTGAATCTGGGGGGGAAATGTGATTGTAATTTTATAAAAATATATTTTAATGCATATTTATTTGGATTATATAAGGAGAGTTTTGGTTGATATGAGGTGAGTTGTAGATGAGAAACTATAATTTAAGTTAGTAGTAAGCCTGTTCTACTTAACATATTTTATACATTTTTTTCTTTTGATATCTGATGAAGAAAATTGTTAAAGAACATGAAACCACTACAAGAGTGTAGACTTGAGTGAGTCAATAATCTTTTATATAAATGTTTAATTAACTATCCAGATATTTAGCATGGGCACATTTTCTCCAAATAAAAGTATATGCTATCTAGAGCTTAACATTCTATCTCTTTTGTTAATTTATATATATATTGTGACAGTCAGATGATGTATGTTGGTTTAACCCAGTTCGAATACTAGGCAAAAGTACCTCGAGGCCATCCATACGTGAGATATTAAATCAAGAATACTATGACCTCTGCCCTATTTGCCTATTCTTGAGGCTAATTACGAACAAACAACATTATCTGAGACACATATAAATTATTTTCTCACCGGCCACAAAGCTTAGCAACAGAGGTAGAGACATGGACGAGAACACCTATGGAGCTAAATAGTTAAATGTGCAATAAAAGTACTAAGAAACATGTGTTTTGCGTGCCTGGATCATTGGAAAAGTAAAATAAAACATTATAATAAAATTAGGAAACTCAAGCTTTTGATAGTTAAATAATATGTTTAATTAATGGCTTTAAAATATTAATAATGACTTAATGGCCTCTGCTATTCCCCTAAATTAATGAAAACTAATTAGACAATAAAAACAGATTAATATGTTTGCGGTCTAAATCTTTTCTTCCCAATTTTACTAAAATTGTCAACCCGAATCTCCTCGATAAAGTACAATAATAAAAATCTTTCACAAAGCATTTTTTTATTGCTTTGTGCTAAAACAGAGTTTAAAAATTATTTAAAACATATATAGCTAAATCTGATATACGTAATAAGCTAGTGGCAGACAAAAGAAGCGTTATCGAGGAGATCAAGTTGGCAAACAAAAGGAAACTTACTCGTATTGAATTTTACAAATATAATGAAAATTGGAAAGAGATTTAAATGAAAAACTAACCTTTAAACTTAACCGCAATGGAATATGAAATATTTATAAACGTTAGTAATGAAGAATAGCGAAGGAAAAAAGGGTTAAATATATAGATAGATGATCACACAATATATATCTAAGACTAGTCTAATAAAAAAATGGTTACATTACAAATATAATTAAATACAACAATTTATAATATAATTCAATTAAGAAAGGTATGAACAAAAGGGTAGAAAGTAAATAGTAAATAGTTCACTGGAGGAGAGATATGATTACCGTCCTGGTTCCTTGGTCATGTTTCCTATGGCGTTAGTGGCTTGATCTGACCATCGGTAGGTATTTGCCTGGGCAAGGAAAGTGGAAATAAATAGCATGCTTTTATGAAAAGTCCTACAGACACGGCACAGAGTTCAGATCATTATTAGGTGGATACTACGGCATTTTGGATGGTATTTAGGAACCTCGGCGATAGGCAAAGCTATTTATTTGCCTAGCCAAGCATAGTAGAATCCATCAAATTCATATGACTTGAAGATGACAGATGTATAACTTTTTGGAATAAAATCTCAACAAGCAAAAGCAAAATCTGCAAGAGTTCTCCCAAGAGAAATCTGAATGAAATTTCCAAAAGGGAAATCTGAATGCCCGCAAGAAAACTCTGAATAATCTAGTCTTTTGTTCACTCTCCTATTTATATGTTTTTTTGGTAAGCTACCCTCTATTGTTTGTATGATCTTAGATCTTGACAAGCCCACACCCACTCTTTGTTTCTAGGTAACATTTTCTAAAAATAACCTTTACTTTTTTACTCTAAATTTCTTTCTTTAAACTTTGAATTTTATTAATTAAAAAAGAAAGAGAAGGCCATCTTTAATTTGTCTTGAATGGGCTAATTAATTAAAAATATACATTCTTTTAGAAAATGTTGGCAGGCTTATCTCAAAATCAAATCATACTAAATATTTGAACAAGATTTAAAAAGAAAAATACATTCTTATTTCTTTTAATAAAATAAGTATTTTATTTCAGCAGAATTTTGCATTAACTCATATATATACGCTTGACATATATATATATGTTTGACTAATAGATTTTACAAGTAATTTTTATTAACAGAAATCTAATCTTAGAATGGAATTTATTTAACAAAATATTTAAATGCAATACAAATTATATAAACGTAATTAATTTTAGCTTTAATGCAAAACCCTGATGATATTGGACTATAAACTTAATTCAGGTCTATAATACTAACTAAGTTTATAGAAGGCTGTGAAGCATGGATCGGACTTCAGATCCATTGCTTCAATATAGTGTCATAATAACATTACTGGAAAGTAGTCATATATATATATATATATATATATTACTTTCCAGTAATGGAAAGTAGTCATATATATATATATATATATATATATATTATTTGATGTCTGTATTTTTAAAACAATATATGTAATTATATAACTGAATATTTGTAAATACAGTAACTAAATAATTAAAAAATTTTATCCACTTAGGAGCGTTTTTGATTATCCCAGTAATCTTTATCAACTAAAATTTTGAAAGGCTAACTTTCCCACAATTCTGTGATCTTAACATGCAAGTAGTCTTTACCTTTTCTCAAACAATGGCTATAACTGTCCATGAAAAGGCATCTGTATCACTAGATAACCATCTTTTAAATTAACTAAATACACATACTAATAATATATCTTTATTTATTACCGAAATGTCATGTCTAGCTTGAAATTATATACATGACACAAAAGAAATAATCATATTAAAAAAAAGAATACACACATATATTTTTTTTTACAAAAACTTTATATATATATATATATAAACATTACAAGCATAAAGCTAAACTAGTCAATATATAATTAAAATTACCCCAAATCCAAAATTCAACCAGACCAGCGCAAAAATAATATTAAAACACTACCTAAGGTTTCACTGCTACAAGCAGACTTCTCAAGTGTAAAGAACTACAAAAACTACATAATATATATAATATTAAACATTACTCACAAATCCATTCACTTCCCATCCACCCTTAATATTAAAAGAACTCTAAATAAAGTAATTGCTTCAGAATAATAAATTTTCAATAATAAAGATTCTTTAATTCTTCTTTTAATTTCATTTCTCTCAAAGAAGACAACCTTAGCTTCATCAAAATCAATAGTGTGGCCTGTATCTTTTTCATGGACATACAAAGCAGAACTAAGATATCTATTTTTAACTCTACTTCTATGAACCTTTATTCTTTCATTTAAACTCAAACTACTCTGACTTATGTAAACCTTCTTACAAAATAAACAAGGAATAAAATATACTACACCAGGAATAGTCTTTCTATCAAAAACTTCTTTTGTATTATTTAATAAAGTATTCAATGTAACACCCCTTTTTCAAGCAATTTTCTTATTTACAAGCAATTTACTATTTCTACATACAATTTTATTTAATAATAATATTTGTAAGGATGTAAAGGTTAAAGAAAAATATGATTTTATTTCTTTGCCATATAAATTGTCTTCTTATAAAATTGTATGTAGAAATAGTAAATTGTTTGGAAATAAGAAAATTGCTTGGAAAAGGGGTGTTACATTGAATAATTTATTAAATAATACAAAAGAAGTTTTTGATAGAAAGACTATTCCTGGTGTAGTATATTTTATTCCTTGTTTATTTGTAAGAAGGTTTACATAGGTCACAGTAGTTTGAGTTTAAATGAAAGAATAAAGGTTCATAGAACTAGAGTTAAAAATAGATATCTTAGTTCTGCTTTGTATGTCCATGGAAAAGATACAGGCCACACTTGATTTTGATGAAGCTAAGGTTGTCTTCTTTGAGAGAAATGAAATCAAAAGAAGAATTAAAGAATCTTTATTATTGAAAATTTACTATTCTGAAGCAATTACTTTATTTAAGAGTTCTTTTAATATTAAGGGTGGATGGGAAGTGAATGGATTTGTGGGTAATGTTTAATATTATATATATTGTGTAGTTTTTGTAGTTCTTTACACTTGAGAAGTCTGCTTGTAGCAGTGAAACCTTAGGTAGTGTTTTAATATTATTTTTGTGCTGGTCTGGTTGAATTTTGGATTTGGGGTAATTTTAATTTATATATATATATATATATATACGAAATATGCTATTTTAAGTGAAGAATAAGATATATTTATTTGTATGCACAATATCAATATGTTAAAATATATCAGATATATTCTGATAAAAAAAATAATCATATGAAAATTGCTCAAGATGTTATATGACATTCAAGCTGCCTTAAAGCAAACTGAATATTTAAAACTTTCATTCAATCATTTCTGCATCATATTTTTTAAAATCTATTGGGGAAAGTCTTCATTCAAATAATCCTAATATTTTTGAAAATTATATTACTTGAGAATTGATCATGTAATATCTTTTCTACCATTGAGCTTAATTCCTCACACATGGCATTATTTGCAATTGTTGTTTTATGACAAATAAATTATATTTGATATTATATATATATATATGTGTGTGTGTATGCTGTCAAATCATTATAGACTATATGTGAATATGCATCTTTCTATTCAGAAAATTTTAATATGTATGCGTCTTTTTTTCATAGTTTAAAAATGCTTTTGGTAATGATAGGGCTAGGACCAACTCCTGCTAATATCCTTCTAGATCAGCTAACATAATCTTATATTGCTGTTGCCCAATACAGATACTAATTATAAGATGTAAACAAAAACTACACATACAATAAAAAAAAACAATGAAGATTAAAAAAAGGATGCAGATCATTATCATTAAGGATCATTCAAAAAAGAACGATGAACTTAGTAATGATTTCAATTGAAGTTGAAAAGCATAATTAGTGGGTGACAAAAGATTACATAGAAATATAACATTTTGGATTTTCTAAATCTGTATTAAGTAGTTTTAAGCCAAAAAAATTAAACATATATGGCTAATAAAACAAAAATATGTATCTTAGTCTTTATTTTTGCTATAAGTAATAATAAATATAGGGAATTTGATCTCAGAGTTTCAAGTATTCTTCAACTGTCCACACTATCTCATACCAGTGGTATGAGATAGTGTGGATGGTTGAAGGGTACTTGAAAGTCTGAGTTCAAATCCCCTATATTTACAATTAGGCTCCAGGTGTGTGAAGAGTGCCTGTATTTCAAATATTTATAAGTAATAATATGTTATTTAATTACAACTTATTTTGTTTGATTTTTCTTGCAGGAAAAAGCACGTAATTCACTACTTTTGAGAAAACTGATGATTACACAAGGTTTATGGTCTACTTTTTTATTTACAATAGAAAAAGTAGTCTATCAGTAAAAAAATAAAAATAATATAAATTGTCGGCTTTATTACCAATAGTGTTAGATTTTTTTTTAACCAAAAATGAATTTAGATATCGGAAAGAGAAATGTGAATATCTCCATGTAACTGAGGTTTAAAGTTTATATCTGTGCTAGAGATAATCTCTAGTTTAGAAAATGATTAGTAATAATCATTATTTTATTTATCTGAGGTGGATGGTATCAAAGTTATGAGTGGAATGTGTTTGACAATGGTAAATAAAAATGTAACAATTTAAAATCATTTTATTTTTGCAATGCCAGAAAGAATGCACACATTTAGTTGACCAATTAAACTGTCCTGAGGACTTTTGTCTTGAATTAAAGCATATGCAAATACATTTACCAATCAATGTTGAATGGGAGGTTAACCGATTGGTGGTGAAGAAAAAGTGAATTTCATTAGGGAAATCAGCTACTTAAAACAGACTCTAACTTGTACATAACAGTCAAATTATTAAGCATTTTATTTATTAAGAAGTGGTTAAATATGTGATGAAAATCTATAGTATCTATTTTATGAGGAAATTTCTAAAAAATAAATGAAAAAAGAAAACTTTGTTCATACATCATCTTTTCACATTTTCTGTCATGTGACTTGTACTTTTTTCCAGTCAAAGGGAACAAAAACTTTATAAAAGACTATTTTAAAGTTTAAACAACCAATTAGCTCAAGTTATAAAAATAATCATATGATTAATTGCTAAGGAGATCATGTGATGTTTTAGCACCCAAGTGGCAAATTGAGCAAAACAATTTCATTCGTATGACCAAATTGAAATATTTATTTTATTTACTTACAAATTGATTCAGAAACTTTTAACTGTTGTATCTGCTAGATTACCATTGTACTAAATTGCACAAGGTTCACCCAAAACTGAAGTTATAGTACTGACTCCCAACTAGGGAAAGTGAAAACATATATCAGTCTGATCAAATGAATAGTTTTGTTATGCACTATCTGCAACATCTAGTTGTACTAACATTTTAATGATATATATGGATTTTGTATTAAGTTAAATTAGAGCATGCAATATCAAATGTAAAAAAGGTGTATATAAAATCACTATAAAAATAAGTAAGTGAAAAACAATAATTATCAATAAGCCTAACATTTGCTAGGTATTCAGGATATATTAGTTTCTGCTCTTGTTAATTCTTTTGCTACACATAAAAATCTGGTTGACTATGAAAATACTATTCAAGAAAAAATCATAAACCTTTTTGAAATCTGACAAATTCTAAGTTTCACTTAGATTTAAATCCCTAATCCTAAGTGTAGTAGATGGATACACTAAACACTACATGCAATGCACTCTAAAGAGGAATACTGAAGAAGTATTTGCCATGCAATGGATGATTTAAAGTTCATGCTGGATTTAATGAGTGATATATTAATTTTTAACTGAGTGTAAAATTTATGATTTACAGCCTAATAAAAAATGATTAGTAAATAATTTTTAATATTTATTCTTGATAATAATGTCTTTATAAGTTCATGCAAATAGTAACACCCTTGTAAAATGACAATAGTTTTTTAATATGTGTAAGTACTAAATTATGATGATGAAGACGTGCGACCAAGGATCTGTACCAACTAATGAAGGCAATTTATGTCAGAAATACATTTTGAAGAGTGTATAACATTATCCATATGTTTCTAGAAATGTGTTGAATTTAGAAATTTTATTATGCATTGTATGTACATATATACGCATTTAAATATCTATATGAAAAATTGTTTTTAACATTTTACAAAAATGATAAAATCATCTTGTTCTGCCTTAATGACGATGACAAATGTCATTTTACCGCACTGTGTAAGAAAATAGTTGCGCGGGTTTTGTCTCTAGAGATGTGCGTAATGGAAACGTTGATGACATGTAATTGTAATTAGTTTCTGTTTTGAGAAATTAATTAAATTCTCGGTTAGCAATATGAAAGAAGGATAATGCAAAGCCAATTATTTTAAAGAATGGTTATATAATAAGAATTTATTTTTTATACTGGTTCTTAGATATTATATGATAAAATACTAATAAATCATGTTAGTGGTATGGCAAGGTAACAGAGATGATGATCAAAAACTTTTTGTCAGGAATCATTGTGCCTAATGCCAATACATTTATTTTGCAATGACTTTCTTAAGATATATATATATGAATTAAGGTGGAATATATATATATCGCTGTACTGCATTTTAATCTAGAGTTTAAGTTTTTTTAACTTTATTTATTTTGAATAAATACATAGTAAAATTAATAAATTTATTTTTAATAAAATAAATACACTCACATTGTAGTATTAAATTACTTCATGAAACACACATTTTAACAGTATGAAGATGTTCAAGAAGTTGTAATCTGGACTAACCGAAAAATGTTGACAGCCAGAATGCATCTTGGGAATTATTTATCTTTGTCGGATTTTATTCATGTTGTAGAAGTTTATATGATGTAATAATAAAAGATTTAGTATACCTGGTAGCTTAGAATCGTGGTACAGTGGTAGACGTAAGAGGTAAAGTTCTGTAAATAGTCAGTTTCGGTGCTGAAATATTATATGACCTGAGTGATACCATTTAATTTAATTTATGTTTTAAATATATCTAATATATTAAACTGAAAAAACTGATAGAACAGAAAAAACTGATGGGTCTAAAGTAAAATTATATGTGGATCTACTTATTATGAATATAATTATCAGTAAAGCAAGTCATATATAATGTGACATCGCTTTTATAAGCTTGTGTTTACAAAAATGTAATACAGAGAGCGTACCAATAACTCAAACAAGCTCATAATTGATAAGTGCGGTAAGAAAAAATATTTAAAATCTCTTTGCGAAATACTCTCATTCCCAGATCAATTGTTTTCGAGCTTATGGCTCACTTCAGTGAGGAGCTAGAAATATTCAGACACTAGATCTAAAACATCAACTCAAACACAGCACTTATTTTATACATATTATTTAAGTAGAAACTCTGAAGTTTTCGGACATGAAAATGTCTTTTACTCCAGCTATCTAACTTAAATAGCTATATGGAACTGAACCAAATTCAGATCTACCATATATTAATAGCCTCAGCGTAGCTAAAGCTTTAAAGGTAAAATTATAATTATCAATAAAGCTATTTAAGTTAGATAGCTGGAGTAAAAGACGTTTTCATGTCCGAATAAAAATAAGTGTTCTGTTTGAATTGATATTTTAGATCTAGTGTCTGAATATTTCTAGCTCCTCACTGAGGTAAGCCATAAGCTTGAAACCAATTGATCTGGGAATGAGATTATTTCAGATAGAGATTTTAAATATTTTCTCTTACCTCACTTATCAATTAAGAGCTTGTTTGAGCTATTGGTACACTCTCTGCATTATATTATTATGAATATATACATTAATTTTAATTATTTTTAAATGAATATCAGAGCTAAAAATGATATTATCTCTAACCTAATAAACATTTGTTAGAAGATGAATGCAAGAAATTTTGTTCTTGTAAATTAAGTTGTAATAAATTAAACTTTGTAAATACTAAACAAAGATAATGAAGACATGATTGATTGTGGTCTAAGTCAACTAAAAAATACTGATTCACTTAAAAATTCATCTTGAAACTTATTTTTTCTTATGTTAATATCCTTAAAATGTCTTGGTTAAATAAAAGTTTTTAAGTATATCTAAGATATTACATTTGAAAAACAAACAGATGATTTAGTGCTTGTCTGAAGGTTTGTGTTATTCTTTTCATATTAATTATATGTTGGATTATTTCCATAATCTAATATTAAATGTTGAATGTTTTTTTTTTAGGAAAATTCAAACTTTAATAAAACTTTTTAAATACATTAAACTGTTCTAATAGCACACAGGATAGTATATAATACAATATTTGGGAGTGGTATTATTCTTCTCTCTTCTTAGATGATGCTGACCTAATCAGTGACAATACTAACAGGGAAATCATGTGTGAATCTTTAGATTTAAATACTGAATTTAGAAATTTGTCAAGAATTATTTTCAATGTTTTTTAATGCTTTGGCTTGGAAAACCCAGACCTTTATCAAGAGTTCCAAACACTTTATAGAATTAATCAAGAACATGAAAATTGAAAGAACTAATATATTGGTAAGCTTTAATGTGGAAAGTTTATTCTCAAATTTATATTGTGTTAAGTCATTGTCTATTGTAAGAAAAAGATTAAATGATGATAATAACTTAAAAATATTCAAAACAATTATTTTTATTGATAGTATAGTGGAACTATTAACATTTAGTATAATTTTTAGAATTATTCATATAAAATCAAGGGATGATAATGGCTTCCCCACTGTCACCCTTAATTAGCAACATTTACATTGAAGAACTTGAAAACACTGCCATAAACACTACATATCTATCTAAAGTTTGACTTCCTATGTCAATCATACATTTTCCATATGACAACATGGTGAAGCACTATTACAAACACTGTGGACACTCATCAACAATGTATCACCCTCAATTAAATTCATTATAGAATTAAAACAAGAACCAAAATTGGAACTCTTAGATATTTTTGTGGCATGATTCTTTCATAGCAAAATCAAAACCACAATTTACAAAAAGCCCACACATAAAGAAAAATATTTAGCATATACATCTAATCATAATTATATTTTTATACAGTTATTAACTCTTTTTGTTACTATTTAACAAAATTTTAAATATTCGATTGTTTCTAATTAAATCAATTTTACAAATGTTCATACTTTTTTTCTTCACACATTCCCTTCTTTCAGATAGAAAATTTACTGATAAATTGTTACTTTTTATATATCTACTATCTTCGTTGCAGTTTTTAATCGGATATTAATTATCTTCTAATTAACTTCATTCAAATATGAACCATCTTCAAAATATGTTAATATTTTTAAATGATTTGAAAATTCTAATTTAAATTTACTGAATGTTTCTGAAGGTTAAGAATATCAAACTGATAATATTGTTTTTTTCTTCATAATTTTTGTCTTTTTGATCAAGGATTAGGATATGTCATACATCTCACTTATTGGTAATCATTGTCTGTGTTGAATCTATTACTGAAAAATATTCAAATACATATTTTCTGTTAGTAAAAATATAATCTACTTTTGCTGTACCTTCAGTTGGAAGTTTTCATTTTCATTTAATTCACAGTGAGTTAATATTTAGATCTTATAATTAGAAATATTTCGAATCAATTTAAAGTTGTAAACATTAATTTTTATTAAGCACATAAATACATATAAGGCTTTAACCTTAATAATATATGCCTTGAGTGCTTAATTTTACCATGAGAGGGACCTCTACAAATCTAAACACAAATTGACAAGCCTGATTCTCAGCTCTTCTCACTATGTGGGACAAAGATCACTGGCAAGCATTGCAGAGACTCATACACTGGCTGCAGATAATATTTTTAAGGTAAACTAGAAGTAGAATTATTTATATAATATGGAGAGCTAGCCTGAAAAGGGGAGGAAAGCAATGCAATGTTTTCATGGTTGTAGGTTGGGGGGAATTCTTTTAAATATGATAAAACACTTAGATATTTTTAAAAAATCTTATTTGCAGATACTTTTTATATCGACTAGCAGTTTTGCAGGATTGTCCCCAAAATAACATGAAAATTTTATTAAAATTTTCAAATTTACTAAATAAATATTTTTGTTTTAAGATATTATATATTGTTTCAAAAATTATTTTTTAAAACATTAATGTGTTTTATTTTAAGACGTATTTTAATCTACTGATTCATTTTATAGCAATAAATGAATAAAACATGTAAAATATTTATTAAACATGTTAAATGACTAAAGCCATATTTTTCAATTTTTCTTGCAAAAGCGCTGGGAGAAAATGTCTTGTAATTTACAAATTTTATGAATGGGGAAGGGGGGAGGTGCTAAAATTTTTAGGAAAGATTCGAAAAAATATTACGATGCAAAAAGAAAGGAAATTATTTTATAAAATAAAATTGTTGATGAAGAGATCCAAAGAGGAGATGTAAGAGTAAATAATTATATTCTGAAAAAAAAAAACACTGAAGAAATGAATTTGATTGACATTTAATTAAAAAATAATTGTATCTCTTTGGTCTCCTACGATAATGTTTTAGTATATAAAAAAATGTGATAATAATAAAATGGTAATATTTGAAAAAATACTTTTTTTAGATTTAAAAGAGAAATTATATAAATAGGTTTTTTTAGGCGTTTGTGTTCAAAAACTAAATTTTAGAATTATTATTTTATAAAAAAAAAATGGAAAATTCAACCTTAATTGTGTAAATAATTATTAAAGCAATATTTTTTAATTAGTTTTTCAAATTAACAAAAAAAAAAAAAGATTCTATGGAATTTAAATCAAGATATCAATACCGGATTCCAATCATCTTTCTAAAGAATATGCACATTCTTTGTAAGTTGAAGCTAGAAAAAAATTCAAAAAGAAAAACAAAACAATTGCATGGCATATCATGAAATGTTTCTTCTTTCTTGTGTCCACAAGACCTATTAACAATTTTCATTGCACACATGCCTACAAAAAGATTGGCTATTCCTGGTTATAGAATCAAATACTTTTTCATGACCTATATATTCAATGCACAATCACAGCTCATATTCATTATATCTTTTTATAACTTCTCTCAATACAGGATATGATCCAATGAGCTAAAATCACTTTTAAACCCAGATTCCTCTTTTGGTTAATTAAAAGACAAAGTTTGCTGTAGATGAATTATAGTGTTTGTAATTAGAAGGGATTTGAACACAGACTTAAATTCTATTCAGCTATCAACTCCATCTTTTACAACCAATACACATAATGATGTGAAAAAGATAAATGATCTACAATATACATGCATATTTCATGCTGAACCAACACTTATCAATTGGTCTATATCATTATCTCCCATATGTATAATCAGTGCTCACTTTATACTAAGAGAGAAAATTTTCAAACTTTAATGGACAAGCTTCAATCTTCTTTACCCTCCAACTTTTCAGCCAGATATTTATATTATTGAAAATCTGATGATGAAATACTCAAAACCCTTGTCAATGCCAATATTGTTGTCATACGTATATTGACTTTATGTCACTCTGACTCCTCACATATAGAACTTTATATAGCTCAGTACAAAATATGTACATTGGAGATCATTTATCTTTTTCACTTGTATGTAGTTGAGTAAATTGATTATATATTTGAAGTAGATATCTGAAAGAAGCTTGAAAGTCTGTGTTTGATTTCTTTCTAATTACATCTAAAATTTTAGTATGAACTGATAGACTGAATGAACTTTCAATTCCATTATACGCATTTTTACCTATAATAAGCTGAGAGTTTATTTTGGCTTGTATAAAAGATGTCTCATTCTCTTGCATTCAGAGGCAAAGTTACTTAGTATAATAATTATTTGAGTAAACAAGAAGATTATTTAAATGATGTGAAATAAAATTGATAAAAAATATTTTAAAAAGTGCTGATAAAAAAATTAATACTATTTTAATATAAGTATGATGCAGTACGAATTGGGAAAGGGGGAGTTGCAATTTCAGACCTAACATATGGGAATAGTTGCAATGACAGATCTAAAATGTGAGAATGGTGCATTGTGGAATCATGTAAATAATACCATATTTTCCCAAAAATAAGACTGGGGCTTATATTAATTTTTCCTCCAAAAGACATCTTAGGACTTATTTTCAAAGGTGTCTTATTTTTTCATGTACAAAAGTCTATTTATTCACAAGCATTGTTAGCCGAGAGGTCAGCGCAGCCACCTTGCAAGCAAGCAGTTGGTTGCAGATGGTTATTGTGGGTCCACCTCCCAGTCGATGCTATGACATAATATGTAACAGTCAAGTTTGTACATTCGCGTAACAGAATTCAGAATCTAAGCAAAAGAGACCGAAGCTGATTAGACTAGGACTGTGACATCCCAAGTCCAACCACACTTCAACTCTTAAGCCAGTACTCCAAGATTCAAAACCCTACAAATGACCACCTTGAAATTACACATAGCATACTCCTTTATTCGTGGCCGACATAGGTCAGGGAGAAACAATGAGACTCATAATTAAATTACAAATTGATCATATCTAACGAATAGCTAATTTAATGGAGACCTTTAGTAATGCATATTCTATAACATAATAATAATGAGAATTGCATTGAATAATGAAACTGAGAGTGGACTAGGTTAATTTACTAAAGTTTAATTTCTTCAGTAATAAGTTTGATCTAAACTATATATTACAAATTTTACACATGGAAAAATGCACTCAGGCATTTAATGGCTGAAGAGTTTTAGATATGTTCTTCGTACAGATTCTTTGATAAGATTAATAAATGAATTTACATTTAAGTAAGATGAACGCAGCAGTTATTCATCTTACAATTTGTATACAATTATTTTATGAATTTACATATAATAAATGCACGCAGGCATTTAAATAAATAGCTTATCACTACGCCATGTCTATAGTGTAACATATGCGGACTCCTCTTAATGTGTGGCTGAATACTAATAATTAAACGAAACCTTGGTCAACACTTACGGTAGACATTTCTCGTCTGTTTATATTTATTTATTGAACCTAAATAGGGCTGCAATAACTTAAATTGACCGGACTTTTAAGACTATCTCAGCCAATTGCTGGAAGAACTAAAATAGGGAGGTAGAGTTGGCTGCTCTGGATGTACTAATGCACTATAGCACCAGCAATACAATAATAAAGTCGCTCTGCAGATGTATTGGTAGATCAAGGGTTTCTGCGACCAACGCCGGTACCCTGAAAACCGATCGTTAAGCTGCATGAAAAGGAACAAATAGTTCAGAAAGGCGGGGGACTTACATGCTAACCTGGCCTTAAATTCAGGCTTCGCGACTGCTCTACCCTATGAGAGGAAGATGTGCCGGCTTAACCGATGCTCCATCTTATTTACGTAAATATACGTGGCAGCAAAACGAGAAAAATATTTAATTGAATGAATCACATCCGCCAAGCAAAGCAATTTATAAAATTTAATATTCTATACACAAGAACAATAGCTTATTAGCTTAATCAAATATAAGCCAACTCTTAGGTAGCATGATAAAATATATGCTATAGACGGGAATAATTACAGATAATCTTTGCTGTTCCAGCTAATTCTAATTTGTTATTGATCAAATGACAAGTATTTAAAAGGAGGGAAAAGTATATTTGATGGGGTTTAATAAATAACTTAAATAGCAAATATACTTATAAATATTTATCAAGGTTAGTCTATTTCTTAGTATTTAAAAATTAAACCGCACTAAAACAAGCCACATTGCAAAAATTTACAATCAAACAATTATCAAAAAAAATATTAAATAATAACGAGCGAGTCGTTACTATTTTCTTAAGAGGGTTTCGAAACAGCGCACAGAAATAAGATTATAAATAATTATGTGAAGACGTTTTAATTAATCTCTTCTTAAAATATTAAAATTTAGTATTCGCTGTTTCGAAGCGTCAGCATATCATAAAGTAAATATAACAAATATTAAAAACTATGTGATAAAAAATAACTAGAGACATAACTGCAGTGATACTTTAAAGTAGGAACATTAATTAATTTCTTAAGGAAGGAAATTTTAAAAGCAAGTGAATCATTTACTGATTTTAAAACAACAAAAGAAAAGCTTTAACATTAAAAATATATTGAGTGGTTAGTTAGCTAACTAGAATTTAAAAGGTAGTTTGAAATTATACATAAAATATACAGAAAATATATAGAGCTCTGCAGTTTAAAGTGATTTACCGGTATTATTAGGTGCTTGAGCTGGAGCTTGGTGAGTTTCCTGGGCGGCTTGCGGCATGCTCTTCTTTTACAGGTGGTCTGTAAATATTATAGCAGCATTCTTTTTCTTTTAAGTTAGATAGTAGATATTATAGCGGCATTCTTCTTCTTTTCGGTTAGGTTGTAGATGTTATAGCGGCATTCTTGCTTATAAACGGTGTCCAGATGGAAACGAACCTATCGCCTCCTTATGGAGTGACAGCTAAGACGGCCAAACTAGCCGGACATCTCAGTTCAAAACTAGATTTGATTTTTTAATATAAAATGTGTTTCAAAATGGAGTCTCCTCTCAGTATATAGATCTCAGTCAGTTCTCTCTTCCTGATCAAAATATGGCCATTTATATCCTTTTCTTATCAGCTTAACACCTTTAGGAATTTTTATTTGCTTCATGATTACATTTTTTTAATTAAATTTGTTAACATACAATCTGCTTTCAAATATGCTGATAAGTTTCTGAGGTGTTATAACTTTGACTTAATTCCGTTTTAATTAAATTCTAAAAATATGTAATTTTGATCTTAAATATTTGATAAACTATTAAAGTATTTCAGTTATAACTTTTATGGTTATTTTGTAAAACTATTTTGCCATAAACAATTTTAATCCAAAAATAACTTAAAGGTTTATATCTGATGCAAATTTCAATTAGCCAGATTTTAAAATGACTTTTTAATTTGACCAAAGGTAGGTGCGGTCATTAATTAAATACTTGTTTACGATAAAATCAGTTTCTAACCAACTTTTACTTCTAAGAAAAAAAAATAACACTTAATTTTTTAAAGAAGACTTCTCGCACATTTGAAAGAAAACCTTTTTAACATTTTTAAATAAACATTTTAAAATATTTTCATCTTTTAACATTTTGAATATATAACACATTTTAATGTTTTAAATCACGCCACCCCTATATACATTACAAATATAGGTTGGATTATATATCCACATACGAATTAAAATAATAAATTTATTAATAAATTGAACCTTATCATTATTTAACATAATAAAAGTATTTTTTTTAAATAAACGCGATATTAATAATAATACGCTATAATTCTATCAAACCTATCTAATTATAGCGTTCTTTCGTATGTAAATATATAATGCTGTTCAGACAGCCATGACAGCAAATTGTAGTTTTATTTTACATATTATAGTTTAAATGAGATTTGAATCTAACACAGACGAGTGGGCTACTAGATTGATGATGAAACGGCAAGGGATTATGAGGTTCCCATTTCAATATGGAAAAAATATATATTCATTCAAAATCTCAAATCAACCTCTCAAACATGTTTTTTCAGCAACACCCTCTGTGAATATTTGAATTTTCACTAGTGGTATGCACTGGGATATTTATATTTATTTAAGTACAAAAACTTGTCTGGGATCAAAATATTATTCCCATTTAAATCTACCATTAAAGAAAGTGTTAATTGAAGACTTATGAGATAGGAGTGGTAGCAAAAATGATTATTGTTAAGAATGACTATCCATAAAAAGTGATGAAAAATTGCAAGCACCTAAATACTGAAAATATTTCTATATTTCACACCGATTTTCCAAATTACTTGTAAGAGTCTGCTTGGGTATTCCTTTTTAAAACTTTTCTTTAGGAGAAAAATTGATTTAACTTAACTAAACTTTAATTATTAAAATCACTTCCATTATTTCTTTTAGGAGGAAAAAAATATTTAAAAAAAAAGCTGATTTTTTTTTATCTGGAATATTTCAAAATTAGGAGATCAAACTCTAAAACTAAGTCAAGCATTTTAAATATAAGTATTAAATATAAATAAGAATCTAAAATTACATAAGTAAAATTATAAATTGTCTAATACATTGGATATTGTGGTAGATAAAGTTTTAAAAGTTTTCTAAATCCTCATAAAGTCAATAAATTGATTATTTTAAGTACAAGATTCGCTGAGAAAAAAATTGTTTCTCTATCCACATAGAATTATGCTTGTTGAAAATGTTCAATGGCAAATCTCATAAGTATCATTATAATTTATATTATCATTTATTTAAAGCATTAATGTCAATTGTTTCTTTTATACTCGTATCTTTATACTCTGCCCATTTGGAGTATGCATCTATAAGTATGAGCATTATCTTGCCGTTTATTGGGTCTATATATGTAATCTTTGTGAGACTTCTGTTGCTATTGGCTGCGGAATTGTATTGTTTTGCCTTCATATTGTTTTCAGAATGACAAGGCATGTATTTTTTTATATATTGCTTGATGTCTGATGTTATTTTTGGCTACCAGAAAAAAATTGATAAATGAAACAAAGAAAAGAAAGGGATTGATAAAGAAATTAATAGTGTTTTCATATAATAAATATGATCTAGCTAGAATTATATGGAAGTAAGTTGCATTAGCAGAATTAACATATGGTAATGATGTTTTATGTGTTAGTAAAGGAATATTACATTGCTTAAAAAAAGTACAAAGGGAAGTAGGAAGACATGCTTTGGATGCAGATGTATGGACAGCAAGGGAGGCAATTCAAGGAGAAATGGGATGGTCATGTTTTTATATGAGAAATGAAAAAAGTAAAAAAATGTTTGGTAGATTGCAATTTATGTATAATAAAAGAATAGCCAAAATAGTATTTAATTAGGTTACAAGTAAAGGGCAGGCAACTAGATGGGTGAGAGAGTTAATGTGGTATTCAAAAGATTTGGATAAAGAATTTATATTAGTATATTTGTACAAAAGGTGGGATGATTATGTTAGGAGGATTGTTGAGTGTTATAGTGGTAAGTAATGGAATAAAAGAATAGATTCATTAATAAAGAAATAGGGAGTTAGAGAGATGGAGAACTAGTATGGAGAGTAAAAAGAGTTTAAATATATATAGAAGTAAACAGAACATTAGGTTGAGTTAATGTATGATAATAGTAAGGAAAGTAGTTTATTGTTTAAGACTTTAACATAGAAACAAGACAATATTCATGTAAATGGAAAAATATGGGCGATTTAGTCTGTAAATTGTGTAAGAAAGGAATAGAAAATATTAGGCATTTGTTAATTGAATGTAAATGCTTGAAAACAGAAAGGGTATAAATGATGAAGTTATGGAAGAATAAATATGAAAAGTGATTATACAGAAAGTGGGTTATTGGTTTTTATGCAGAGTTTGGGAAAATGTAAGTGGGATTTAGATATAAAGGCCATAGAATTGACAAATATTATGTTGTGGAAATGGGATGGACCAGAACATGGGAAAACTTAGAGTAGAGAATGGAAGGCTAACAGGTTTCTCTGGGCATAGTTGCTGAGAGATTCCTGACTCCATTTAAGGAGAAATGACAGTGCATCACATCACACACTTCCAGGGTGACTCAATAATATTATTTATGAATTCATTATTTTATAATTTAATACATATTTTGTGTGCCTCAACAAACAAAAAGAAATCTGTTTATCTAGCTAATTAAGGCTTACATTTGGGGAAGATCTTTGATTACAAGCATTCTAAAAAATTATGCTAGAGCTTAGTTTCTATTTAGGTCTTATTTTTGAGAAAACATGGTATTATATAATCTAGAGATAATTCCAAAAAAGAAGGTAGAATTGCTTTGTAAGCCGCCATATGGATTGAAAATTAAAATCCAAAGAAAGATTGGATGGTCAAATTTTTACATGAGTGATAGAAAATGCAAATTGAATGTGTGTGATTTACATTAAATTGCACTTTATGAATAATAATAGTTATAATTAAAAAAATTTTAATTGGAGTTTAAGAAAAGAGTAAGTAACACATTATAAGAAAAATAGCTGGATGTTCAGCAAAGATTTTGGGCCAGTTTTGTCTGTATAAAAAGCCTATTTTTTAATGAGAATTGCTAATTAATATAGAAATAAATAGAAATATATGAGAATAGTTTTAGCAATAAAAGCAAGAGAGTTAAAATATGAAGAGAAAATGTGGAGAATAAAAAGACTTCGAATGAAGGAAACTGCTATTGAATGCCACTAAACTCGAAAAAGCATATAATATTTTATTGGTATTAGCATACTTAGCCAAATGATAAAAAAAACTCTATAGTTAGTATAAAACTAAAGTTATTAAAATATACTTTTTGACTTGGTGTCAAATAATATTAGTTCTAGGCTCTAAATCCTAAGCCTTCATTGATAAAGACAAAGCCAGAAAGTACTCTAAAAATGTGCATATTATAGTATTATCATTTAATTCTCAAATTTGCAATAGATGGTTTTGAACTGAAGTGAAGGGAATGGCTGTTAGAAATATATATATAAGTAAATTAATAAAAGTAGATGGTTAATAAATTTAAAAAATCTAATTTTTACAGCTCCAACAAAGATGCTTGTAACAATAGAATATATTTATAAATGAAATAATTTTGAATATTTGTTTTGTAAACTACACTATATATGTAATGAAAATGTGAAAAACATTGATCGCTTATTACTAAAGTTAGAGACGTAATAATCAAAAAGACCTTTGAGAGATATTTTTAATCTCAAATATGTACATAGCACATTGTTGATACTTCATTAAGCATTTAAAAAAGATAACATTCTCTCAGTCGGGACAGTCCTGTCTGTTATTTAGACTCTGATTTTTATATAAACATTCCAAATAGTTTAAATATATATTTAACGCACTTAAAAATATGTATATAAGCTAAATTACCATCTTATGGCAGACAGAGGTAGCTAAGCAACAGGTTATTGTATGCAAAATGATACATTGATCATCATCAGTTGTAATTCGAATAAACAGTATATTGTTATCTCTAAACATAGTAAATTCTGTTATCTCAATGTATAGATCTACATATTTAGTTTTTAATGAGTTTCTCATTTTATTAAAATGCATATTTTAAAAATGCTCAAAATTATTTGATTTAATTCTTAATTTTTAATGATGCCTTCATTACTTAAAGATGCATAATTTAAAAACTTTGAATGTTATTTATTTTTTGAGTATACCTATATAATTATAAGATGAATAACTAGTTCTCTCAGGAAGTAGATAATTTATTTTTATATTATAAATGCTCTAGTATGCTTTCAGTATTTATAATGTAAAAATAAAATTATCTACTCAGTAAGACAACAAATTTTGCCTTGTAATTATATATTTCAAACGAATACATTATGTAGATATATATATAATTTTAATAATTAAATACATATATGAAATTTATATTTTAAGCAAAATGTAATTAGAGGGGATGTGAACCCAGACTTTCAAGATCTTTAGTCATCCACTCCATCTTATACAACTGATACACATGACCATGTGAAAAAGATAAATGATCTCTAATATATATATATCTTTCATGCTGAACTAGCACATATCATCAGTTGGTCTGGATCATCATCTCTCACATATATAATCAGTGCTTGGTATATATTAAGATAGTAAATCTTCAAACATTAATGGACAAGCTTCAATCTTCTCCACTTTCCAACTCTTCAGTCATCCATATCATTGAAAATCTGATGGTGGTGTGTTCAAAGCCTTGTTTTCTCATTCTTGTTGTGTCATAACCATGTTGACCATAAGTCAATCTGTGATCATGTGTATAAAATGGAGTAAATGACCGAAAGGAGCTGGAATGTCTGAGTTCAAATACCCTCTAATTATATATAATTTTGGTAAAAACACTGCCATTAATTCTAATCAATGACAGAAATGCATTTGCTGCTCTATAAGGTGCAAATTTAAAATTTAGTATATTAACATAAAATAATAGCTTGACTTTTCATATTATCCAAATTTTACCCGAAACCAATTTTTTAAGAATGTTAAAACTGTAAGCATGACATCTCTATGATAACATGTATGTATGAGCATGCAAACATACTATATATTTTAACATAAGCAAGTAGCTTTTAAAATACTAGGAAAGTACTATTAAATCAGATGTAGAGTTGATTGCCATTACATGGCCTTACCATTGTTTGATACCTATTATATATGTAAAATCAGATAAAACAATATATAATAAACAAGACTTGGAATAATTCTATAATATACAAAATGCCTATATATATCATGATCATCAACCATTATCAATCCACTACAAAATGAAGATCTCTCCAAGTTCAAATCATCTTCTCCGATCTTTAGCTTTTCTTCTCCATGTCACCCCTGCACACTTACTTATTTCATCCATCCATCTCACATGTGGTCTCTTTCTGGGTCAATCCAGTTTAAAATTTCAATTGTCCATCTATTATCATCCCTTCTAGCAATATGTCCAGCCCAACTTCACTTCATATATATATATTGTAACCAGTTGGTTACATAACTGTACTAGAAAAATAAATAATTAAATAGTTGGCAGCAGGTTCCTCAGGTTTGAGAATAAAAAAAAATATTATTTAATTAATGGGGAAAATAAAATTTAATTTTTCAATACATATTTTTTATGGGTCTTTATTTAACTAAATATTTATAAAATCCCCATATGATAATATGAAAATTCTCAAACATTAAATAAATTTAAAAGTATTTTTTTAAAATAAAAAGTAAAAGAGAAGGAAGGACAAAATAAGATTTTAATAACTTTGTTAATTTTATTTTTAATTAGAGTTGTTTTTCTTTCTTTATCTCTATTTAATGAAAAAGAAATAATCAAATCAGTGCAATTAACAGATTATCTTGTTGGGGTTTTTTTTTGCAAAATTTTTTAATTATAAAGAAATGTCAAGAATTGTATGTTGTTAAATTTAAGTTCTTGACTTGTTTTTAATCTATGATTAAGGAGATAATTCTGAATAATTGTGGTTATGAAATTTTATTTAATTGGTTGTCATGAAAATAATAATGTAAGAGACAGATTGTAATTGGCTTGTAGGCAAAATTGTTCTAAACAAATATATGTGGGGGTGTAAATTAAGGATGATACTCAAGTGTCTGGAGAGGTGATTGCTAACTTAACTGTTGAAGGGAGCAGTCAAATCTTAATCCTGTGGCTGAAAAAAATCTAGAAAATTGCTAACTTAACTGTTGAAGAAAGTAGTCAAGTTTTAATGCAGCTGCTGAAAAAAAAGAAGCCTTTACCAACTTGTGGCATAACACAGCATGAATCTTAACCAAGCTATTGAATATTTAATCCAGCTTTTAGCATACTATGAATTTAGCACTAAAATGTTTTGTACAATGAAAATGCATGTGCTAAGATCACCTTCATCCATGTAACCTATCTTCACTAAAAGAAAATGTAGAGAAGGTAAAATCCCTTTAAGCAGTCTGAAATTTTGCTTTCAACCATGAGCAATGAGTCTCTGTCTACATTTGTCTTACCTGGAAATTTAAGAGAAGAACCAAATTGACAAATTTTGCTATTTTTCAATTACCTGGAATTGATACAGACCAAGAAAGGGATATCTTAAACATGCCATGTCTAAGAAGCCTTCAAGGAGAATCTCAATTGAATACAAAACTAAAATTGCAACTGAAAAGGACTCCAACACTGAAGCCATGGCTGGAGGTATATATTTTTTATGCATGCACACTATATTTTTATTAATAAGAAATCTGTTTTTTGTTTTATAAATGTAATATTTTTTTCTTTTCTCTGTATTTGCTCTATGGGTAGAATAAAAGATTGCTATCTTTGATTTTTGAAAATGTTTAACAAACTTTTAGTTATTTTTAAAGAAATAACTTAATAAATTGAAAGTTAATCCATGAATAAAAATTAATTGATAGGTTAATATAATTTTATCAAACTGAATATTTATTTTTTATGATGAAATGAATGTTTGAAATTATCTACTATGAAGTCTTTTTTTTTTTGTTAATTAGATATTAAATAATTATTTTTTTAAAATTTTTTTTTCTCTAGTCTTAATTTCATTATTCTATCCAATTTCTGTTTCATGGAGTGTTGTGAGTGTGTGACCTTATATCATAACAGCTTATATTCTATGATTTAGTTTTTTTATGATACCAATAAAGCTAGTTATTTATAAGTAATTAAAGCCCATGATATGCTTAAGGTTATTTATGATAAACTGATTTATTTATTTCTCTCTTACAGTAATAAATTATAGAATTCTTGCTTCCTGAGCTAGACTTGTGCATATATGAGCATCCAGATTATGATGATGATGATTCCTGGGTTTGCATGAAGAGGATATTCTTCAAAGTCCATGCACTAGTCTCTGTTAGAAATTATGTTTATAGTTGGGCAGTACATTAATGGTATTAAGTGTCGAGAGCATTGATGATGATCAGCATGTTTTAATATCTCAGCATTATTTTTTCAATTGTATTATTATGTTTTACCACTTAAGTTTGTGCATCCAAACTATGGTTTAAATAATTGACCAAACAAGCAAAGGCTCAATAGTTAGCCTGGTCTACAGGAGACCCATTTCAAATCCAGTCACAAGATTGACTGTTGATTTATTTTTATAGATTATTTATGGTGATGAATGATTATTACTTTTGAGGAGTGCTGGTGAAGTTATAGTTAGCTATGATGATCTCCCAGAGTGATCTTTTTTGCTCATCCCTTTTGAGATTAATTTTGTTTTAACTTGGGGATAAAAACCAATTTCTCAGATCTCTCATGGTTTAAACACCAATTTTCTATAGAGTTACAAATGAATAACCAATTTAGGGCAGTTGCTGTTCACTTACTGGTGACCATCACCCCACCCCCCCTCCCTTCCCTTAAATATATATATATATATATATATATATATATATATATATATATATATATATATATATATATATAATCACTATAGTCAGCTTCATACTGCCATTCTGAATAGCATTTTCGTAATCAAGCTATAAGTTGATTATAGCTGTTATTTACTGTAATACAGAGGTTCTTGTTTATATATACAATTCATTTGTAGTTTCAAAAACTCATACATTGGTGAACACAAAATGAGTTTCAGAAAAAGATTAAATGATCAGAAACTATTCTATAACTATATAAAAAATGCTACAAATAATAATAAGTCTGCTATTGCTTCTGTTTTATTTTCTTTGCCAAAGAAAATAATTATAAGAATAAAAAAAATGTAGGCTTCCCAATTAAATAAATAATACTCTAAATGTGCTAAAACGCAGCCAATTTGTACTTAGCTTCACCACTGCCTGCATTTTAGCGCATTTAGACATGAAAATTTAAATTTACTTTTAATTCAGATCATGCAAGAATACTACATGAAGAATGATATCACGGAAAAAGAAAAATGAAAGACAGTTTATATAAATCAATTTAAAGATTTTATAATAAATATACAATCTGCTAATATTGATCTGTATAGATCTTAAAAATTTACGTGACATCTGTTTTTTTTTACTACCCACATAAGTTCAGATGATAATAATTCCAATGTAATAAAAAGTGCTTCTATATAAATTATTTATTATTACTGTTTATTTTTGACCATTATTATAATTTAAAAACCATTATATATATATATTAAACAAGCGTCCTTTAAAAGTGTGTATTTTTTAGCAAACACATTCATAATAATCACTTTCACTTAAGGTATAAATAATTACTTTTATTAGATCAAAAATTATTACATTTTGTTTTGCCTTGGAGATAGACTATAAATGGAGTATGTCTATAGAATTTTTTTCATATGTACGCAATAATAATCATCTTTATTTCATCATTTCTTTCTTTTTATACTTATATTTTTCAAATATTTGCAACTTTATGCTTAAAATACAAAAAAGTAGTATTAATTACAATATAGATTGATATAAATTCTGTTTCCAAGCTTTTTCTTAAATAGCTGATATATGTAATATTTTTAATGGATTAATATATATGTAAATTATATGGATGTAAATATAGATGTAAATTATGACAAACAAAAATAAATCATGGCCCTTATTCCCAGGAGGCTGTAAAGTCACAAACTAAGGCAGTGGTTGGTGTCTGAAGGTGGAGGGTACTAAGAATCCCCTGATTGCAGACCCAGGCTGCCATTTGATGACTATTTTTTATTTAGATACTTACAACTGTAAATCACTTTCAAGTGAAGGAAGATTGCAAGAATTAGAAGAACTGTCTTATATTAAATGGGACCTTATTGGACTTTGTGAAGTTAGAAGAAAGGATGAAGAGACAATTGATTCAAAAAGTGGACATGTACTCTATTATAAAGTCACAAAAATTGGAAATACAAGTGGAGTAGGATTCATTATAAATAAAAAGTGGAAGAACAACATTGTGGAGATTGATGGTGCATTGAAGAAAGTGGCAAGATTAGTTATACAACATAATAGCAGATATCAAATGGAGATAATTCAGGTTTATGCCCCAACAAGTTCTCATAGTGATGAAGTAGTAGACGATTTTATATGGATGTACAAAAGGCTTTTGATCAGAGTAAACAACATTTTAAAATTATTATGGAAAACTTTAATGCTAGAATTGGTAAACAAATGAAAGATGAAAGTGCTGTAGGTAATTTTGTTTATGGTAATATAAATGAGAGAGGACATAGAATTGTGGAGTCTGCAGGAAAAGAAAAACTTTATATTATGATTTTTTTTTTTTTTTTTTGAGAAAAATGTTAAAAGGAAATGGACATGGAAGCATCCAAATAAAGGTACAGAAAAGTTTAATTATATTTTGACCAACAGAAAATATATTCTAATGAATTTAAATTAGAACTTACAAATCAGTTTTAAGTATTAGTAGATTTTGAACATGATTCAGATTTGAATGAAATTAATATGAAAATAATTGATACACTTTGAAAAACTGCAACAAAGATAGCTGGTAAAAAAAAGCAGCAATTGACCCATAAAATTTCTACTGAAACTAGAGAATTTATGAAGAAAAGAAGGAATATGAAGATATACAAAAATGATGCATTAAAAAGAATTGAATCTCTCGAATTTTGTACAATGGTGTGGAAAAGAGTTGAAAATGATATAAGAAAGTATAACTGTGAACAAGCAAGGAAAGCTCTAGAAGAGAATAAAAGTCTCAAGATTGTAAAACAACATTTTGGTATTAGTAGGAAATTTATATCTGCAATAAGAAAAAAAATGGAAAAAAGAGAGATGACATCATAAAATGGGTAGAAGACTTTTATCAAGAATTATATAGTAATAAAGAACAAGCATCTCCTATATCTATTACATCTTCCAAAATGCCCAGAATCTTGAATGAAGAAGTGAGATATGCAATTAAATATGTGAAGAAAGGAAAGGCTCCAGGTAATGATGGAATTATAATTGATATATTAAAAGAAGCAGGTGAAGAAATAGAATTTTTTTAGCTAAGTAATATATCAAATGTCTAAATGATAAAGATGTACCAGTTGATTGGAAGAATGCAGTATTAATATTAATATTTTAAAAAGGTGATAAAAAAGATATTACAAATTACAGACCTATCAGCCTTTTATCAGTTTTATACAAAAATTTTACCAATATAATTACAATTCGTCTACAGAGAACATTGGATTTCCACCAACCAAGAGAACAAGCTGAAGTTAAAAGTGGTTTTAGTATAGTAGATCATATCCAGGTATTGAGAGAAGTTATAGAAAGGACAAATGAATATGAGTTGTCATTATGCTTTGGATTTGTAGATTATGAAAAGGCATTTGATTCTATAAACATTTCTTCAGTGAGTAAATCATTGGATCATCAAGGTATAGATCCAGGATATTGTCATATTTTAAATAATATTTATAAAAATGCAACAGCAACAATTAGGTTACATAATGATACTGGGTAAGTCAACATTGAGAAGGGTGTAAGACAGGGTGATTCTATATCTCCAAAACTTTTTACAACAGTGCTGCAAGAAGTATATTTGGGGATTAAAATGGGAAACTAAAGGAGTGAAAGTAAATGGAGATTATTTAAGTTATTTAGATTTTGCAGATGATGTACTTGTTTTTTCAAATAATGCTTTAGAGCTGCAGAAAATGTTGCAGAAATTATCAGATGAAAGTAAGAATGTAGGACTAAAGATAAATGTTAAAAATACTAAAGTAATGTTTAATGAATTTTTTCAAAATACGAAAATAAATATTGATTATGATGAGTTAGAAGAAGATAACAGTTACAAATACCTTGGTCAGATTATTAATACAGATGAAAATATTAATCATAGAAATGAACTTCATTGGAGTGAGTTTGGTAGAAATAACTTGATACTAAAAGGAAATATGCCTATGTGTTTGAAAAGGAAGGTTTTTAATAAATGTGTTTTACAAATTCTTACTTATGGATATGAGACTTGAACACTTAATAGAAGAGCAATACAGAGACTTCAGACCATGCAAAGAAGTATGAAGAGATGTATGTTGGGAATAACAAGAAGAGATCAAAAATGCAATATATGGGTAAGAGAACAAACAGGTGTTACTGACCTCACTGAAAAAATTAAGACTGGAATTGGATTGGACATATTGCTAGAAGAGATGATATTAGATGGACAATTGAAATCTTAAACAGGATTCCAAGAGATTGTAAAAGACCCCGAAAGAGACCACAGGTGAGATGGATGGATGAAATAAGAAAGTGTGCAGAGGTGATGTAAAGAAGAAAAGCTAACGATCGAAGAAATTGGATTGAACTTGGAGAGATCTTCATCCTGCAGTGGATTGATAATGGTTGATAATGATGATGATGGTAAAATATTTAATAAATGAGAAACTCCATTATATAAATGAAGTTAAAGCCACACCCAACAACCAATCAGACTAGTTCTACAAGCAAAAAGAAAACAATATATCTTGGCTGTGGATTTAATTTTATTTATATATAACAGAGTTCTCATTTATTAAATAATTTATATATATATATATATATATGTTTATTCATCTGCATAACAAAGTAGATTCTTTCTTGTTTATAACCTAAGCTGAGTGCACATTCGGTGAAGTTCATTATACTCTTGGCTCTGGATATGGTGAACTTCACTGAATGTGCACTCAGCTTTAGATTATTAAGAAGAAACCACTTTATTATGAAAACAAACAATCGTATGAAAATTTGAATTACAAATATAAATTAAGGGAAAAATCAATATTATATATGTATGGTGAAATATTTTATACTAGGAATTCCAATTTTAAATGTGGTTAAAATATGCAGCATAGTGTTTCAAGCACATCAATTAAACAAACTGATTATGCAAAAAAATATTATACTGTCAAAGTTACATCATTATATATATATATATGTCCATACAAATATTTTCATTGGTTACATCATTATATATATATATATGTCCATACAAATATTTTCATTGGTTGCAGATATAAAAAATATGTTTTGCAGGTTCATCGGTGTAAGTTCTTAATTTAAAAATTTTAACGTTTTGAGTTGATCACACAAGCCCAGTTGCCCAGTTGAGGGCTTGTGTGATCAAGTCAAAACGTCGGAATTTTTAAATTAAAATCTTACTACACTGATGAACCCACAAAACATGTTATATATATATATTTAAATGCTCCACAGCTATATTATTTCAGCCACACTCACCCTTTAAATAAAGAAAAGCTTGAATTTTGCAACTGATTCCTTTTAAATTGGGTGCAAAATTCAACCACTTATTTATTTAAAGGAGTGTGGTAGAAATAATATAGTTGTGACGAGTTTAAAATATTTTAGAGATATCAAGTAGCATTATGCATTGTTTCTCTTTAATATATATATATTAAATGCTTGAGATAATTTAAAGTTTTACAAGCAATAAACTAATAAAATTTTCATGCTCTGTGATTTATACACAATCATCAGTGAATCATCAAATAACAGAAAAAAATTATCTTTTACCCTCTATAATGGAAAATAAAAAATATTCTTGTTGAAAGAAAGAAAAAAGTGCTGACAAGCTTTTTTTTTTTTTTTTCAAGTTTTGAAATTATATGATATCTTAAATAATTTATTTATAAATTCTGTAATAAACTTTAATAAGTAGTTTTACATGTAAGTAAAAAATTCTCATTAGAACAAAAAAATTAATTAACTGATAAGTGACTCAGTTTTAATTGAAAAATATTTTTGTTATTAAAAATCTTTGTTCAATTGTTATATAAAAAAGAGGAGATTATGAGTTCTGATGTCAGGAAGATCAGATATGGGGGAAAAGTTAAACATAATATAAAGTATGAAAATTGGCTATTTTAATATATATCTGAGCACTTATTGCATATATGTGTAGAGATGATAATCTGGACCAACTGATGATTGCTGGTTTAGCGTGAAATATATATATTGGTGATTATTTGTCTTTTCGACATATATGTGTTCAAGTGTATCAGTGTTATGAGATGGAGTGGAGAGTGGTGGGTTATGTGAAAGTCTGTGCTCATATACCCTATATATTACATATATTGATATAGATATATAATAAGCCTGTATTTCAATTATAAAGTATTGTGTAAATAAAATAAAAAATTGACACTTATAAGCTCTGTTTTTTGGCTTTTGAAGCCAGGCTAGGAAACAAAGATAAAAACAATGGTAAATAGCTAGACCAGACCAAACTATGAGGACAAAAAAATAAAAACTCTAATTATCATTATAACTTATATGATGGACTATTTCCATCATCTATTAGTAAATGATGAATGTATAGAAAATATTAATCTTTACTTTAACATTTTCAAATACAACTTGTTAGTAATAACACACAAATAGACAACATAGATTAGTAATTACATGTTTTAGGTAGTACTATTGTCTACTCTTCTTCAGGTGTTGCTGGTCTGACCAGTGACAGTATTCACATAGGACTTGAACTTGCACTTTTAAATTCTTAAATATTGAATTTAAAGCAAATGTTTTAACCAACTGATCTATTCTGTCAAAGGCAACAGATAATAGAAACTTGATATATTTGTATATGAGTGTTGGTTTAAGTAGATTTTCAGTTTTTTAAGAGCAAGATTAATTAGGGGCTGAAGAACAAAAACTGCATCTGTGAAATACTATGTTAATGTGGAAGGAAATATATCAATAAGACCTGTCGCCATGTTGAATAGTGATTGAGAGAACACACAGTAATAAGTAAAAGAGAAAAAACAGATGTGTTTATAGTAGCAGACCATGTATGTACTAATGACCATAGGTTTAATTGGCAAATACAAGATGCAAAAAAAAAAAATCAAGAAAGCTATTCGTATGACAATGGCAAATAATCATATAAGTTAACTCAGTGTGGCAATACGCAGTGTATGGAAGCCTCTAATTAATCTTGCTCTTAGGAAAAAAAAATTAAAAAACCTCTAATTAACCTTGTTTTTAAAAAAACAATTGAAGAATTCAGGAGGATTTCAAGCAACCCTCATATATAAATATATGAAATTTCTACTATCTGTTGTCTTTGACAGAATATCTCAGCTGGTTAAAGCATTTGCTTTAAATTTGATATTCAAGAAACTATAGATACAAGTTTGACTTTTATGTTACTGTCACTGGTCAGGTCAGCAAAACCTAAAGAAAAATGGAGAATAATATTACGCAAAATGTGTAATTACTAACCAATGTTGTCTATTTGTGTATTATTATTAACAAGATGTTTGCATTTGAAAAGGTTTAAATAAAGTTTAAAATTTTCTATACAATCAATATTTATTGATACACAATTGAAATAGTCCAGCATATTATCATATCTAATATACCATCATCACAAGCCTTCAGGCAAATATTATATCTTTTTTTTCCAACAATAGTGGTTTGAAAATCCTATATTACTGAATATATTTTTCAACATGATTTACACAAAAATATATATATATATCAATAGATGGAGCTTTACCAAGACCTCCAAACAAGCGTATTTTTGTTTACATAAACGTCAGAATCAGAATTCACTGTCTCTTATTCGTTGGCTCCACCCTTAGATCAGCTGATTTCAAGCTGATATCATCGGTGAAGGATAGGAGTTAGAAACTAGATCTAAACACTAACTTTAAGCATTTATGCAACAAGTTTCTATCAGTCTGCAAGCATGAATTTTTTAGATATGTAAATGTCTTCAAACTCAGCCTATCAAGCCAGATAGCTATATGGGTCTGATATCAGTTCAGTTTCTCCACATAGTCAAAGCTTCTGCAATATATATCATTGCAAGAAACTTAAAAGGTACATTTATGAAAAACAAAAAGAAGTTTTATATACGTAAACTTGCTATTGCTTGTATTTATGATCAATAGATGGAGGTTTACCAAGACCTCCAAACAAGCGTATTTTTGTTTACATAAACATCAGAGTCAGAATTCACTGTCTCTTTTGTTGGCTCCATCCTCAGATCAGCTGATTTCAAGCTGATTTGCTATCATCAGTGAAGGATAGGAGTTAGAAACTAGACCTAAACACTAATTCCAAGCATTTATGCAACAAGTTCCTATCAGTTTGCAAGCATGAATTTTTTAGACACATAAATGTCTTCAAACTCAGCCTATCAAGCCAGATAGCTATATGGGTCTGATATCAGTTCAGTTTCTCCACATAGTCAAAGCTTCTGCAATATATATCATTGCAAGAAACTTAAAAGGTACATTTATGAAAAAACAAAAACAAGTTTTATATACGTAAACTTGCTATCGCTTGTATTTATGATCAATAGATGGAGCTTTACCAAGACCTCCAAACAAGCATATTTTTGTTTACATAAACATCAGACAGAATTCACTGTCTCTTTCATTGGCTCCACCCTCATATCAGCTGATTTGCTATCATCAGTGAAGGATAGGAGTTATAAACTAGACTTAAACACTAACTCCAAGCGTAAAGCTCCATCTAGATATATATTGCAGAATTCTTTGACTGCATGTAGAAACTGAACTGATATCAGACCCAGATAGCTATCTGGGTCTGATATCAGTTCAGTTTCTCCACAAAGTCAGAAGCTTCTGCAATATATATCATTGCAAGAAACTTAAAAGGTACATTTATGAAAAAACAAGTTTTATATACGTAAACTTGCTATCGCTTGTATTTATGATCAATAGATGGAGCTTTACCAAGACCTCCAAACAAGCATATTTTTGTTTACATAAACATCAGACAGAATTCACTGTCTCTTTCATTGGCTCCACCCTCATATCAGCTGATTTGCTATCATCAGTGAAGGATAGGAGTTATAAACTAGACTTAAACACTAACTCCAAGCGTAAAGCTCCATCTAGATATATATTGCAGAAGCTTTGACTACATGTAGTAACTGAACTGATATCAGACCCATATAGCTATCTGGCTCGATAGGCTGAGTTTGAAGACATTTACATGTCTAAAAAAATTCATGCTTGCAAACTGATAGGAACTTGTTGCATAAAAGCTTAGAGTTAGTGTTTAGGTCTAGTTTCTAACTCCTATCCTTCACTGATGATAGCAAATCAGCTTGAAATCAGCTGATCTGAGGGTGGAGCCAACAAAAGAGACAGTGAATTCTGACTCTGATGTTTATGTAAACAAAAATATGCTTGTTTGGAGGTCTTGGTAAAGCTCCATCTATTGATCATAAATATAAGTGATAGCAAGTTTACGTATGTAAAACTTGTTTTTGTTTTTCATAAATGAAACCTTTTAAGTTTCTTGCAATGATATATATTACAGAAGCGTTGACTATATGGAGAAACTGAACTGATATCAGACCCATATAGCTATCTGGCTTGATAGGATGAGTTTGAAGACATTTATGTGTCTAAAATTTCATGCTTGCAAACTGATAGGAACTTGTTACATAAACACTTGGAGTTAGTGTTTAGGTCTAGTTTCTAACTCCTATCCTTCACTGATGATAGCAAATCAGCTTGAAATCAGCTGATCTGAGGGTGGAGCCAATGAAAGAGACAGTGAATTCTGACTCTGATGTCTATGTAAACAAAAATACGCTTGTTTGGAGGTCTTGGTAAAGCTCCATCTATTGATCATAAATACAAGCGATAGCAAGTTTACGTATATAAAACTTGTTTTTGTTTTTCATATATATATATATAAATTATTAATCAATGTCTGTATTCCAATTATAATAAAATATATATTATTCAAAACAATACAATAATTAATACAGTAAAAATATTTAAAAAAAACAAACAAACATATACCACAATTTAATAGAAGTACTTTCAACTATCTATGTAGTCGTTGTCAACTAGATTCAAATTGTATTATAAAAAACCGTTACAAATGTAAACAAAAAGCAATACGTCATACATCAATTTTCCCACAATTCATTAATTTTTACATTGGCAGCCTGTCTATTTATCAAATGTTGCTTTTCACTTTTTATTAACATAGCTTCTTTAATTTTGTGTTTATTATTATTTCTTTCAATACAGTTAAGATTTTGTGTATTGAAAGAAATAATAATAAATGCAAAATTAAAGAAGCTATGTTAATAAAAAGTGAAAAGCAACATTTGATAAATAGACAGGCTGCCAATGTAAAAATTAATGAATTGTGGGAAAATTGATGTATGACGTATTGCTTTTTGTTTACATTTGTAACGGGTTTTTATAATACAATTTGAATCTAGTTGACAATGACTACATAGATAGTTGAAAGTACTTCTATTAAATTTTGGTATATATTTGTTTTTTAAAATATTTTTACTGTATTAATCATTGTATTGTTTTGAATAATTATATATATATTGAAGTAATAAATTTAACGGTTTACAAACTATTGGTAGGTTTAAGAAATTAACCGAAAGTACTTTTGCGGATTTAAGGATTGTTTGTAATAGTTTGTAAACTGTTAAATTTATTATTTCAATTATAATTACAATCTTGTTTTTAATTAACGGACATTTATTTTACATATATATATATCACCAGGTAGAAAAAGTATTACCTCCCAAATGTCTGCCTTAAATAGTCACTATCTATTAAGACCTGAAACTTTCTGATTTTAAAAAAAATATTAATGGAAAATATAAATTTTGCAAGTAGCTATGGTAACATCTTCTCAACCAGAATAAAAAGCTATAAACAATCTTCAATATGAGCCATATGCTAAAACTTATTTACAAAAAAAATAATTATAAATTATCAACTATATTCAAAAGCTATATATATATATATATGTGGGTGTGTATAACCAAAAAAAAAAAAACTTCTACTTGTACTAATCAAGAGATCTATGTAAATATTTTTCCATATTATTTATTTATTCTATGTTTATATTTACTTTCAAATGTTCATATTTTTTGGCAGTTTTCTTTTTTTATTTAATAAATATAATAGTACTACTTTAGAATGACTCCCCACCATTTTGGTTTCTAATGGGGGCCCAAAAACTACTCCTGACACAAGTCAGATAATACTTGTGGCAGTATTACGATGTGTTTTAATTATTTTGACCATTAATTAACAATTCTTTTTCGGTGGATTTATTGCTTTTTTTTTTTTTTGGTTGATTTTAATATTAGATTATTTTAACTTAAGCACATTTTTTCTTGTGGTAATTTATGTAATTTTTCTTTCAGCTACCATTTTTATATTAATTTGAGCATATATTAAAAGTAAAATATATCTTATAATTATTACTTAGTTTCAGGAGTTGCATGATTGCATAATGAATTTACATCCACCAGTCATTTTCTAATTATTAATATAATTGATATTTTGATTTCTAGAGATGTTTGATTTTTTTTGATTGAGCAATTTTCTGCAAAATGTGCGTGTTTATTTAATTGTGCCAATAATGTGATCTTTTGTTTATGTGATTTTTGGTTCTCCCACCCTGGTCATTTTCTAATTATTAATATGTTTAATATTTTGATTTTTAGAGTTTTGTTTTTTTTTGATTGAATATAGTTTTATAAAATTTACATGCTTATTTGATTGCAGTAGTAGTGTGATCTTTTTGTAACATGATTTTTGTCTTTCTTCCACCTTATTCAATTTCTAATTATTAATATGTTTGATATTTTGATTTCTAGCAGTATTTGATTTATTTTTTGATTGTGCATACTTCTACAGAATTTGCATATTTGTTTTTTAATTTTGAATGGAAATTGTGATTTTTTTATTTAATGGTCAAAATAATTAGACCATTTTGTAGCAATGGTGTTGATATTATCTGACTTTATTCTGTGTTTGGTGTCAGTAGTGGTTTGGGACTTTTCTTACAAACCAAAATGGTGGAGATCACATTCTAAAGTAGTACCAATATAACTATGCCATGTAAATAGTAATCTGGGCTTGCATATGGTTTTAAATATTTCTCTTTTGTATCTATATGAAATACAGATGAAGTTGGCAATACATTTTCACAGTAATGTGTATTCATGTAAAAATATATATATATATATATATATATATATATATATATATATATATATATATATATATATATATATATATATATATATATATATATATATATATATATATACATATGTGAAGTTTATTCAAACTTCTATAAATTATGAATCTCAATTAATACAGTCCAAGAGTTAATCTTTAGTATCTATATTAACTTCTTAGACCAGAGACAAAGATGAAATCATCTTTTTTATATATACATAGAAAGTAGCTTTAGCAATATATTCAGGATTCTTGATGTTAAATATTGTCGGCTTTCATGAGATTTATATCTATAAAGCTATTTATTTTTGCACAAAATCAGTTTTATTATTTTAATACTAATGAACAGTTGTAGGATTCGGGTATTTAAAAAACAATTATTTATTAGTCTACTACCAAAGCAAGTTATATTTGTCTGTTTAATGGGGTTCACTTAAACTTCTGTAATTAAAAATTTCAATCTGTTGTAGTCCAAATGTCAATCTTTAGTATCTATATTAATTTTAGATGAAAGAGAAAGTTTGACAATCTTTTTCCTATAAATAAAAGGTTGTCTTGACAACAGATTAAAGATTCTTCTTGTTAATAAATATGGGTTGCTTTCATAATCCATAATTTATAAAATTAATTATTATTATTATTATTAAAATTAACATTATTCAGTTAGACATTTCAAATCATATAAATGCATATGTGGGCTATATATAGATTAATAATTAAATACCATTATTTCTCTGGTTTCATGTACTCTGTTGAACATTTGTTCTGGGGATGATAATGATGCAGGAAAGCTGAGATGTTTGTTTTTATGGGATCATTAAATCAGAATTTAGGGTGTTGTGCCAGTATATAAATAAAATCTGACTCCAGGGAAAGATAATTAAATGAAAATTCAGTTGATTCTTTGGTGAAATCATCTTTTTGCAGATAATATTTGAGATTTAGGTTGGTGTTTATGTAGTTATTTTTAGCATGGAAATTATTATCTGATGTCTAATTTGAAATTGCAATGTGAACAGAATTATTTTAATCAGAAATGTTACTACATTATTTAATTAATTATAATAGTTATTTGATCTAGTAGATAAATAATCAATCAAAATAAGATTGAAATAAACAACTATTAATAGCTATATTATAATATTTATCAAACCAGCTTTCACCAATGAAGTTAAAAGCCCATTCGATAAATATTATAATATAATTATTAATAGTTGTTTATTTCAATCTTATTTTGATTGATTATTTATTTATATATTTCTGACAACATTATGGACAAATAAATTGTATTGAATATTTTACCATTATAGTAATTTGATCTAGTATATAACTTGTTTTATAAAGCATGATGTACATAGGACATCAATTTGGAACTAAACACTTATTTCCTAGCACAATATATATTGAACCATATTCGAATATGTGGATTCGAAACACCGGTCTCTTAGGCAGAGAAGAACATACTCGGAGAGTATGTATGCCCAAACAATAGCTATAAAGTATATAACTAACATTACATTTCCAGGACATAACTTCTTCTCGACTGTTGAGTTCAACACCAAGTTTAAAGCACTTTTTTGTTTGTGTATAAACACGGGCGCCAGCTATCTATTCAAGGATGAATAAATAACGCACTTTAAGCAATGGCTACTAACTCAACGCCTAAATCCACGACTAGCTCAGCTGTTTGTAATCACTAATAGATTATACTTAATTAGTGATTAAAAGAATTAATAAAAGAATTTGTTAAAAGGAATTGTTAAAAAGAATTGATAAAAGAATTTGGTAAAAGGATTGATAAAAAGAATTGACCAACAAATAAAGTTTAATTTTAAAGATAATTTATTAACTAACATTTATTTATTAAATTTAAACATTCTAATAAAACACACGCATATTTTAAATTAACATTTCTAAACTAGTTTAAATATTCTTGTTTACTTTCATAACAAAACACTGGTATTTATCTAATTTAACTAATAATATTGATATAAGGATCATGCACATATTAACTCATGCACACACACATAATAATATTAAAGTATTACATAGCATTTGAAATTTAATCACACACATCAATAGTTCATTTATGTATGATATTGAGTTCATATAATTAGACTCTTGGAGGATTCGCACGAATTAATGAAATGCAATGGCTATTACAGTATAACGAAAATAAGCAAATGTTTTACCTAGGATTTTGAATGTTGACATAGAATTTTGTTCTTTGGAGGCTGCTTTCGGTGAGGATATTTCCATTATAAATGCTTACCAGCCGGCTGGGACGTTTCCTTGCTGAGTTTCCTGATTTTCACGATTATTGCTATCAGAGACAAATAGATACTGACGGAAATTTTCTAAGATGTTAAGCTGACATTATTTCATGGGCAGATCTGCTGTTTTCTCGGACATCTGGGCTGGAGGTGAACGTGCGTTCCAAAATTTTCTCAGCACTGCATTTTGTTTCTTAGCTGACTCAATTAATTTCCGAACTGCACTCTCTCAATAACTTTGTGAACTGATTTCACTCAATTAATTTGTGGAACGAATTACTGTCCGATAAAAAAGGTCTATTTATACCTGCGCCTTGTTGTCTTTCTGATATCTCCGGCAAAGATCTGTTGTCGAATTGATAATCATTTGATAAACGTGTTTTGAAAGATTTCTTAATTAGTAATAGCCATGCAAAAACGTATTGTTTTATATTAATTAATATCTAATAGCCATTGCCGCGTTTTTTAACGATAATCTTCTTTAACTTTCACATACATTTTATATATTTACAAATGTACATATATACGCACATATATTTTTAATACAATTTACTATTTAGTTTTAACATTATTTTTTCTTTAATTAAAATTGAATGAAAAGAGATTTGCATGTTTTAACTTTTCCAAATTATATTTTTACGAATACTAAAAAAAAACTATTTAATTCTTATCTTTTTCAAAAACAAGCTGCAATAAATTCTTCAACATTTAATTTTATGTTTTTCTTTTATGAAAGATTACTTTAATAATAATTTTAGATAAAAATTATATGTGCCTATATCAATATAGGTACAATATATATATATATATTGTGATAGTATAAAGTCACTGGGGTGAATCTTGGATGATGGAACTCAACATCATCATCAACCCCACTTAATACACTAATCTAAATTTAAATATACAAATAATATAATGACTATGAGCATGAGAGATCAGCAAGAAAAAAGACTAACAATAAGTTCACCAGTATCACAGAGAATAATAATAATAATCATTCACCATCATGAATGATCAAAAATATATAATCAACAATCAACCTTGTGACTGTATTTGAAAGTGATCCACTATAGACCAGGCTAATTATTTAGCTCTTGCCAAGCTTGGGGCAGATTATATAAACAATAATTCAAATGCACAAACTTAAGTGCTAATCCATAAGAATATAACAATTAAAAAAATGCTAGGATACTAAAACATGCTGATCATCGTCAATGTCCTCTAGCCACTTAGTACCATTAATGTACTGGCCAACTATAAACTTAATTTCTAATTAATATTAAAATAAAATTTACTGGGTGGACTTTAAATGATATATTTTTGCACCATACAGCATTAGAGAAGTCGTAAAATCATTATCAACTAGATGTCCATAACACTAAGCATAAACCCCAATCTATATAACTAACTGTTATGCATGAATCTTACTCAATGAACAAAGGCTCTATAACTATTAATGTGAGCAAGAGATAATACCAACATATAATATTTTAAACCTATTTTAGGATTAAATAAATTCATTAGAATAACTTAATGAAATATAAATTTATTAATTAGAAACAATAACAATAAAATAAAGATCTGCAACCTATGCTATAAATATAAATACATTATTCTAATTTTGATTAAAATAATACAAAAAAAATGCTATTACATTGTAATTTACTTTTATCTCAATAGATTTACATAAAACACACCTATATATAATCACTCAATGTGCTGTATAATAATTTAAAATTAACATCTTTGAATTGTCATAAACCGATAATAAAAATTCATTTTTATAATACATAATTAATTTTAACATATATTTGTTTGATGACTGATTTTAATATATGTGGGTACCCACTGAAATTTGTGTGCACACACTGTCATTTATATCCTAGTGATATTTAATAAGTTAATAAACTTATTAAATAAAATATTTCTATTACTAATTGTAATTACTTTTACTGACAACACACTTAAAAGATTAAAGAAAGTTTTAACTCTTTGAAAAAAATCCTACACAAAATTTTCTCTTTCTTTTTTTTCTTTTTTTAAGTTACTTTTAATTGTAAATGTCTTAAAAAAATTGTTAAAAAGTTATTTTTCTTTTTATCTCCAATATAGAAATTTCTGTGTTTCCCTTTTAATAAACAAAACTGGAAACAGTTATTTATTATTTTCTTTCATTATTTTAGTTTTAATTAGAAAGATTTAATTACACAGTCAAGTATTTAAAATAGACATCATTTTCAATAAATATTTTACTCACCAGATAATTTCTTTTGTCAGTGCTTGATATAGAAGATGCAGTATTTTTGTCTGTGCTTCTTTGCATATAGATAAAGCAGGATATGTATAAAATCATAGCATGGTATTATTTCTGTTTTTAGATAGTATTAAAATCTTTCAATAAGCTGTCCTATTCTAAAGCAGTAGACTGACTTATTGACATCTTTGGGGAAGTTTAAAATCTGATAACTGTTGGCTTTCAATCTGCTCCATTCAGTCTCTATAATATGAGAGACTTGATGCAGACCATTTAATATACATGGACTATGAATCACAAAAACTCAGTCCCTTGCTTCAATATGAATTCAAACTGTACAATTGTGACACTAACAGCAGCTGACTTGTCTTCAATTATCACGTCATAATAATAATACTGCACTGTTATCATCCTCAATTTTTTTTCTTCCATCTTTTATAGTGTATCATGGAATTTGAAACAAAACAATTAAATAAACTCTTTCTTTATCTTGAAAAAAAATTAATGACTCTTTTCAGTTTATCTTTTTATCTAAAAGTATTTTTAATTCTTTCAACAACATAGTATGTTCTATTAAATTTTATCACAAAATCTAATTAAAATAAACAGTGGAATTTTATAATTACCAATACTATCTATTGTAACATAAAAACAAGCTTGTTTTAGATTTCTTCTTTAATTATCAAAATAAAATTTTTTAAATAGATCCTTTTAAGTGTTTAATTTATAATGTTTTTAATTCAAAATTATTATTTAACCCTTAACTGCTACTCCAGTACAATATAATAAATATCTACATAAAAATTTGTTTGGGTTTATTTCTAGTTTTCCTTTCAACTTTATATATATGTGTGTGTGTCCACTACTATGTTGTATGCCTTGAGACACATAACCATTTTAATATATATATATGTTATAACAGGTCTGTTATATGGCACACAATAATCTAGTGTGTGCACAAATATATATATATATAAAGTTGAAAGGAAAAGTAGAAATAAACACAGACAAAAAATTTAGTAGATATTTTCTACATTTCCTGGAATAAAATAATAAAGAATTAAATAACTCAAAAATTTAAAACAGAATTTTATTATAAATTAAAACATTTAAAAAGGTCTAAATAAATATTAATATTGTATTATTATTATTCTGATTTTGAAATTTAAAGACAATCATGTGTCTGATAATTGTAAAAATGTCTATTATTTATTTTTGAAGTCTTTTAATTAATGCTCTATCTAAATAAAAATATGTAGATCACACCTTTAGTAAAATTTAAAGTTGCTTTTGGAAGGATTAATGATCTTTTTGAAAAGATAAGAAAAACCACTGTTTTAGTTAAATATGTTTTTATCACCCCAATCCAAATCTATAAAAGTGTTAGATAAAAAGATTATTTGTCTGGATAGTAGTTTTTGAAAAGAGAATTGGCTAATGCAAAGTTTGGCTAGCGATAAATTTTGTGATGTAGCTAGCTGCTGTAATTGGTAGTTGTAGCAGAATAGCTAGCTGCAAAGCTGGTTTCCAGAGTTATACAGAGCTATCATGAGGTTCTAAGAATGCAAGAAAGGAGCTGCTCTACAGTTTATTGGTAAAGTTTGAATTTCCATGAAGGAAATGATCCACTTCTTTATGTTGATATTCATAGCTACAAATGTGTTCTGAGAAAATATCTTGCTGGCCTGAAGCTTACCAAATCCTAGTATAAGTGCAACCAACTGCAGAACAACCCTTACCTGCACCAAAAACTAAGCTTACCAAAAGAACCCCATCAGCTGCTGAAAAGGTAATTATATGTATACTGATATATCTATATGTAGAGAATTACAGATAAATGTATATATAGCTGGTGAGTTAGTTTAAAATCCTTAAAATGACTTTTAAAATTATAACTTAATAACTTAAAATAAAACAAATCAATAATTTCCTTAATTTAAACATCTAAAAGAAAGGAGCAGTTCACAGATGATTTTATAGATACATATTATTAAGGAAATTGGTTCTAGTAGTTTCTTTAAAAAAATGACATTTTAAAAATACCAGCAAACAAATTTGCTGGGATTAAAATCTAGGAGTAATGATTTAATTCATTGACTTTATATTTTTAAAAGAAATAAAAGTTGATAATACTTTTTTAAAAGAAAAAGTAACTTATAATTCATGTTAGAAATTAAGTTTATAATGGCTAGTGCATGAATAGCACTAAGCGGCCAGAGCATTGATGATGATCAGCATGTTTTAATGTCCCAGCATTGTTTTTATGGTTATGTATTCTGATAGATAAATGCTAAGTTGGCACATCCAAATTAATGTTTAAATAATTGTCCAAGTTGAAAAAGGCTCAATAGTTAGCCTGGTCTGTAGAAGACTCATTTCAAATCTACTCACCAGATTGACTGTTAATTTATTTTGAGTATTACTTATACTTATTGATAATGCTGGTGGATTTAATGTTAATGATACTTTTAGTTGCTATAAGGAGTTAACTGGCTGATCTCTTAAAAATCTATTGATCTCATGCTCCTTTAACATATAATATTGCTTATATTTTTTTGATATTAACATTACTTAAGATCTTACTTTATTACTTTAATATTTTATCATATTATTTAAATTAATTTTATTTCAAATATTAATATTTGGTTTACTTGGGCTTGATGATGATTTGCCATCATCCCAGGTTCACCTCCATCAAGATACTCCATCCTGTTACAATTTATATACAATTTATATATATATATATATATATATATATATATATATATATATATATATATATATATAGTATTACCCTTCTGACCTTTTGAGTATTCATCTTCTGTTCTCACTCTTTCCATCATACATAATTAGTAATTTACCATAAAACTATTTTATATATATATTTACACAAAACATTTGTAACCCTTCTAATACTTGATACCATGGTGTCAGACATTATGTAAACAGTGTCAATATGAGACTTAAATCTCATGTTACAGTATAATATATATGATAATATCCCAAGCTTATTTACAACAGGAATATTCAATATATTGTCAAGGTAATTTCTACGAATTCATAGAGGTTGTCATGACAACAAATTGAATATTCCTGTTGTACATAAGTTTGACTATTACTATGATATATATATTGAAACAGTGAGATTCGTATTCGAATCTCAAGTTTCACCTTTTTCTGTCGTCTCTCACTGACCGGTCTATCCCACCCAAATTTAAACTTTTTGGTATCGAGTTGTGTGTGTAACAATATTAAAAATGTATAAATATATGTAGAATTCAACATAAACACGCACACATTTCGATCTCAAATTAAGCGCAATAAATACGGATAAAATAATATAATTTAGATTCCTTTTAGTTAAATAAATTTTGTGTAATAATAATCATTTATTTTGAATTTTATAAAGTTCGTATTTGTTGTTTAGTTTAAATTTCGTTAAATAATAAGTCTAACAAAATCTGATGCAATAATTAATTAAAGTTAAAATAATTTTATTCCCTTTTGTCTTTGAAAATTTAAAAGCATCGGTCAGTGATAGAAAATAAATTAATTATAGCAAAATTCCAAAAGAATGTAATTAGCGAATGTAAAGAAAAACAAACAATAGCACAGCAAATTTTTTTAATTAAAACCAGCAGAGCATTGATTATCCTGAGGGCAAGATAAGTAAAAAAACCTAAAAATATCTCAACAAAAAACTTAGAGATCAAGATAAAAAAAGGAGGCCATCTTAGACTTGCTGGAGACTTTCACTTGAATTTTAGCTTTGCTCTCGAGTGGAGCGTCTAAAATATCTTAAATAAATTAATACTGCAAGGTATGACCGAGTAAGCACCGAAATTATTCTCCATCGGGAGATGGCCCACCATATGCTGAGCTTCACCTTGCCCATCGTAAAAACACCAAAATGATCTGCTGCCTGAAATAAACAAGAAAGCCGCTGCTGTTAAAAAAATCAATAAAACAACATGCCCAGGACAAGAAAGAAAACCTCTAATTACGAACAATCTGCTATTAAACCAATGGACGAAAACATCTTATAAAACAGGTACCTGTGTGTGTATTCCAAATTATAGAGTACTCTAGTAATAATAAGCTATAGCTCATCTCCTATTATTTGTATAACTTCTAAATGTTAAAATTGTAATTTTGAGAAACTAAAATTCGAGAATTCATGTAATCTGTAAATTTCTCGCATAATCTAGCTTACCCTCCCTCTATCACTTCTTAGGTGTGTATTTCTTAAATCTACATTTTATTTATAATTATCATTGAAATATTACCTCCTCATAATTGTCTTAGTTTTAAAGCTAAATCCATAATCACTTGAACAGTGAATGCGTGTCGAATTATCATTAATATTTGCTTTTATAAATAACTTAAATTTCATATAAATCGACACGCATTCAAAGAATCAGTTATTGTAATGCAGGGTCTACTACTCCGTAATAGCTGGCATACTGCTGTAATAATCCCTTTTTAGATATTTTTTTATTATTAAATGTTAATGAATAATCATGTAAATTTCATTTCTTTGAGAGTCACCAATTTTCTTTTCAGTCAACGTTGGTAATGTCGGGCGAGTTTGAAATCTAGTTGAATATTACCACAATCTTTTCGATATTATACATGTGTTACATTTTGAAGCCCCGATGGCTCATTCCACGCCGTGAATGCTCCGGATTCTCTAGGGTTGAATTAACCCCAGTCGTCCTACACAAGCGGACATGATAATGTTCCCGTAGGGCTTGACGACCGTCATGCAGCCAGCTGGCAAATTGCGACACGGACCGCTTGTCCCTGGTTATGCTCATGTGACACCTTACCTCTTCAGGTCGCGGCAGAGACCAACCCGAAACCCTTATAACTTATTCATGGCATTGCAGTTTCAGTGCTGCCATTTTACATCGCCCTTCTAAAGCGTACCACGTGTTCTTTTATTTAGTTTATTATTCTCTCTATCACTCCGCCTCGGCATTATCTTCATCATATACTCTCAAATAAATGTTTGCCCTTTGTCGTAAAATAAATATTTTATTAAATAAATGTATGTCCGCCATTACTGATGACTCTTGCAGTGCAAAATATAAATTCCTTACAGCACGCATTAGAAATACTCACTCGAGAACCCTAGGTAGCTAGATTACGCCTTCATATAAATAAATGCTCCATATAAATAAATGTATTTTTATATATATAATATTAATAATTAGCTATTGAGACTTTGAATTTAAAATATGATTAATCACATTAATAATGTTTTCTTTTATTAAATACGTAAATAAATAATTCTAACTATATGTCTGTAGTTAAGTTTTCATTTATTCGATGCCCATTATAGACATTTTCTTGATTATATATGTTAATTAATATTCGTTTGATTGTTGGCCAACTCGGAAACAAAACCCATGAATCTCGTGCATCTCCCTGACCATCGTGCCTAAAGAAGTGTTTACTTATGTCGCATCAGAGGCGTTATTCCGTAGATTGTATTGTGGAACCGATAAACTATGTTCGAACTCAGTATTACCGGTGGCTTCGCTACTCGATGGTGCTGCTGTTCTGTGTGGTGGTCGAATTCTGCAATATGTTAACGAGATACACGTGTTTTGACTGTTACAATATGAACTATCTCATTTTATGCAAATTCAAGTTTGTTATATATATATAATTAAATTAAGCAGTGCTAAATATTATATAATATTAATCAGTAACATAAATTTTTAGTAATATAATAACATGATGTTTACAAAGCTTTTGATATGCCTTTATAAATTAGATTATAAGCAGATTTAAGTGAAACTGCATGGTTATCTCTGCAACTTTAAATCCTATGATTTTTTTTGTTATTATCTGATTTAATTATTCATATAAGATCTTGATAAATAAATTTAAAATGTAATAATTGTTTAGTAATTATTCATATAAGATCTTGATAAATAAATTTAAAATGTAATAATTGTTTAGTAATTAATCTCTCTGTTATATATATATGAAGAAAAAACTTTTACAAATAGCCAAATCAGGTCAAAAGCCTTTTCAACAGTCCTGCATAGAGGAACAATATGAGAAAATATAATATCTATTAAGCTTGCCATTTGCTAAGTAATAACAATTTGATTAGTTTTTTTTCTTTGCTTTACCTGTAACTAGTACATATATAACTCTCATGGTTTCACTATTTCTCTACCACTTAAAGACAAACACCATTAAAATACATATTCCACAGCAAAGTCATTCCTATATTATACCATAGAGGAATAGGAAAATGAGGTGGGAGTCATTAGGCAACCATATGTGTAGTGATAAAAGTTTTGCAGTTGCCTTTCCCTTTTTTATTCACTAATTTGCAAAAGTGAATTTCTCTAACCAATATTTTTTGTACATCTGCGCTGACTGAAAAAATTCTAAACATCTTATCCCACAAGTAAAACAAAGTTATTAGTTCTACATACTTAACATTCCATTGAATTCTATTAGAATCATAACTTCTGAAAGATATTTACTAGCCATTTTACAAAATTTAAAATATCCTCAAATATGAAAACAATTTTTTCAAAGTCTTTTTCCTAGTAGGTTTATTATTCTTTATGTCTTTCTTGTTTTTATTTCAGTTAATGCATTTTTGACTTGGTTCTTTATTATTGCACAATCTATTACATATAGATAGATAGATAGATAGATAGATAGATAGATAGATAGATAGATAGATAGATAGATAGATAGATAGATGGATGGATGGATGGATGGATAGATGGATGGATAGATGGATGGATGGATGGATGGATGGATGGATAGATAGATAGATAGATAGATAGATAGATAGATAGATAGATAGATAGATAGATAGATAGATAGATAGATAGATAGATAGATAGATAGATAGATAGATAAATAAAAAAAAAAAAAAAAAAAAAAAAAAAAAAAAAAAAAAAAAAAAAAAAAAAAAAAAAAAAAAAAAAAAAAAAAAAAAAAAAAAAAAAAAAAAAAAAAAAAAAAAAAAAAAAAAAAAAAAAAAAAAAAAAAAAAAAAAAAATAGATAGATAGATAGATAGATAGATAGATAGATGGGTGGATGGATGGATGGATGGATGGATAGATGGATAGATAGATAGATGACTTTTTTTCAATTAATGCAGATAAAAATTTATTTCTATCATAGTATATAATATATTTATCCCATAATTTTTAATTCATCTGTTTTCTTTAGCATATCTTCAATTACTATTTTACTTTTGCAATTATCTTGTTTAATGTCAAATTTTAATCTATTATAAATTCAGTCATAATATTTTTTTTTGTAGCTCTTTTATTTACTTACATTTCCTTTGGAACTGTTCTCTGCTTGCTCTTAAGATTCATCTTTTAATTTAGGCATTTTATGCATTTTTCTATTTTTTATAGAATTTACATTTGTTCAACTTTTTTCTCTGCCATGTCATTCATCAACTATTTTACTAATGCAAGACTTCTTGTTTATTTCATTGTTTTTTTTTTTTAATAATTCAGTTCTTTTACTGTAACTTCTTTTAAAAACGTCTTCTAATATCCTTTTTTAATATATCAATTGCCTATTTTTATATTGCTTCAGTTCTTATTTTTTTAAGAACGTTAATTTCAAGTTTTCACTACTAAAATGGAACCTGTAATCAAGCGTTGGTGGCCGAGTGATTAGCACAGCTCTCTTACAATCAGGTTTGCCCCGGGGTTTGCTTCCCAGCTGACCATTTGATACATTAAAAAAAAAGGAACCTCTACATATATTAACTTTAGAATTTGCAGAATTCTTATACTGTTTCACAACATTGTCCAAATCGAAAGAGAACTTAAATTTATTTTTATTATCAAGGTATTCCATGTGTAAATTCTCCCCTAGTGACTTTTATTTACATATTTACTACTATATGATTTTTATATAAGTTTATTAATCTCTCAGTCTATCATTATTATCCAAAACCAAAATCTTTAACAATTTTATTAATTTTTCCCTTAAAGAGCAAAATTAAAAGAATTGATCAATAAACGAGGAGAGCTTTTTTGAAATCATTATCTAATTTGCTCACATCTGTTTTAATTTATAGTTTCTTAATATTAAAGCCTAGTAATATCAACTTTTGATTTTAAAGTTGTGCAAGAATGGTAGAGTTTAACAGTTCATGTACCTTGATAACTAAAATTAGCGACAAGGCATTTTGGATATTAATTCATACCATAGATGCATATGATTTAAGATCTCATAAAACATTATGAGTTTTATAAAATTATGAATGTAGGACTTACATTTTATCTTAAATAATCAAACTATTGAAACATCTGTCATACATTAAAACAAATAATAAACATCAGTAAAATAATTATAATATAGTAATTTGACATCTTATAATAATGCATCATTGTTTGTATTTAACATAAATGTTGTAACATCTGTCAACAGCATTTCTACAGATAATGATCAATACCTATTATGTTGTCATTTTCAAAGACATTCTTAAGATGAAATCTACTTTTCAACAGATCACTTAACATATATGAAATAATACAAATTATATTTTGAAACTTTTTACTAATGTCAAGCCTCATAGTAATGGAACAGTGATCGGTTAATTAAAAAGTCACTTGTTTATTAGCAGTACTAATTGGTCATTGTTTTTTATCTAATTGCAAACTTCTAAATTTATTACAAACTCAATAATCCAAATTTATATATATATATATAAGAAATTTAAAATATATATATATAAGAGCAATAAAAATAATAAATATAATGGTCATTAACTATTATATACAGTCTTTTAATCTGAAGAAGTACTTTTGATTAATTTCTTAACCCTTCTCATCTGCTGTTAAATTAAAAAAAACACACATAACAGAAGCAAATGTCATCAACTCAAATCCCATGAATCCTGAGTTGACTTTGCTTGTTATATTTTTTTAAATTTAATAGCAGTTAAGAAGGATTAAAGAATTAACCAAAAATACTTCTGTGGCTTGAAAGACGGTATATAATAGTTAATTACTATTATATTTATTATTTTTATTGTTATTACAATAGTTTTTATTTAATGGACATTTTATTTGTATATATATATTTATATTAAATATATGCAAAATCACAATCAGGTGATAATAGATAGTGGCCCAAGAAAATAGCAAACTAAATGCTTTTTACATTCAAATGGAACCTCTTTTAAATGCAGCCTCTTGTTCTCATAGAGACTAATGCACTACAGTCAATATATACATGTTTTAAGGAAACAAAGCCCATAAATATAAGCAAAGTAGGAAAAGTTACAAGCACCTACAGTTTACTATTTACATTGCTCATTATATACTATACGGTTTAGCACCATTGGTAGAACAACCAACTTAGATTGGGAGGTTACAGGATCGATTTTGGGACTCACAGTTCTTATGAACTCCCAAGCAATAAAGCCATTTTTATTGGTCACTGTTTATTGAGATCTGACTGTGATTTTTCTAAAATATAAATTATAACAGATATTTCCGTATTTTAAGTATTTCAATAATAATATCTGATAAAAATTAATAATTTAAACATATATATGCATAGCATTAACAACAGTATAAGTGGATAGGAAATTTGACATTTATTTAGAAAAAAAAATATTTTGAAAATTCAAAAGGAAGCTCTTTATTTTGCAAAAGATACTTTCATAATTATATTAAGACATTTAATAGAAATAAAAGTGTTTGTAAATTATTTTTTAATAAAAAAAAATAACAAAGATTCTTCTAGTAGAAAATTCAAAATGAAAATTTTTAGCAGAATAAAAAAATAATAATTTCAAGATCATTATCATTATTTTAAAAAAAAGATTCTCTATAACTAAATAAAACTGAAACACGTATACAAAAAGAATAAAAGAAAATATGTGATAATTTTATAAATTGAAAATATTATGTAAGATATAAACGTATAAAATTTAGGGGAAAAAATATATTTTTTTAAATAAGTAAGTAAATACTGAAATTACAATTTATTAAGTAAATGAAATATTCTCAATCCAAAACACAGGTCAATACTTTTTAGAGAAAAGAACAGACTCTCTCTCTCTTTACCTCATTTTCTTATATAGATGCTTGCCTAAAGCATTTTGGAAAAAACATGAATTTTTAATCAACCGTATTACTTTTTAAAGTTGTATTTTAATTTGATTTATAAAAGATATTAAAATATAGTATACTACTAATGTATTAATTAACTTTTCATTACCAAAACATATAGGAATAAAATTGTTTGAGAATTAGAGTTCATAAACTGTTCAACTACCAAAGGTGACAAAACAAGGACTTTGAACTCTAGAATCCATCACTGTGCCACTACACTAAATCAAAGCAAACATTAAATAATCATTAATTAAAAGTCAAAAACCAAAAATATGTTAGAAACTTAATCAGCATCATTTTTTCTAATTTACCTCAGACAGCTAATCATTTTTTAGCATTTCCCACTGAATGCATTTTCACCTCTTTATTGTAGAGAACTTTAAAAAACGTTTAATTTTTTTAGAAAAAAATAAAGGAGTTATATTATTTTCTATAATTTTATATTACTGACAGTATTATTTAGAAAATAATATAACTCATTTTTCTATCATTATTTATATTTAATCTATATGTTGCAGCCAATATTTATCATTCTTAGGGAATCCTGTTACATTTGGTAAAAAGTTTGTGGTCTGAAATTTTATCCTCCCAATTTGGCAACAGTCACAGACCATAAAACAGTATTTATATATGTCAAGCAATTAGCTAAGTCTTTGGGATATAGTATATTCAAGGTTTCTGTTTTTATCAGTGCATCTTTCATGTCAGCTTCAACAGTAGACCTTCTTCTTGTTACACATGCACTTTTCCAACAATCCTTATTTGTCAAGTGATTTAGAGGTATCAAACACATGAATCTCTATGACTGGAATGCAAGATATGGATTGATATCTAATCACTTCTAACACCTTGTGAATCATTGCACTGGAGATATATTTTTATGCTTTTTTAAAAATTTTATTGGTGCATTTCTTATCTCAACTCCATCTTATTTGAATTAAGAAAAGAAATGAAACCACTTCGTAAAGCATATGAACATATGTATGCAAAAGAATTATATATATACATTTACTGTACACCTAGAACTTCATTTGTAAATCAAAATCATATATATAAACAAAACAGTTAAATACAGCTAAACCTGTCTTTAAATATTTTCTCTTATATAACTATTCTACGTTTCACAGCTAAATTTTCATTATGGAACAATAATTTTTTTGCAGTCTAAAAACCAATCATTCTCATTCTGCACAGATTAAATAATATTTACAAAATTTAACTGTTAACTAAACGAATAGTTATAATATTTTTTTAATTTTAAAAAATAGACAAATGCACAAATAAATAAAATGTACGTTCGTGTGTGCTTAACTGAAGAACGTGGTCTTTGTAAATATTAAACTGCATATAAAACCGAAATTATAAAATCAAAATTAAATATTGTATTTATAAATGTAATACTAACGTTTTAACTTTAATAATTAATAAGAAACTTTATTAAGTGCTTACAAATAAATAAAAGTATAATATCAAATACTATTAAAAATGATTTTAACTTTACCTGTTACTATGAGTCGTCTTCGTTTTCTTCTTGCAATTAAAATAAAGCTTAATTGCGTTTGAACATCTTAATTAATTGTATTCACTTTTTAATAACCACTTTGGAGATTTTTTTTTTGTGTGCGTGAATTTTCTTTACTTTACAGTGGACAGAATGCGCATGTTCAAAATAAGAATTATGATAAATGATAATAATTATCTTTTTATTACTTGACCACTGTTTCATCTTCAATTATTAAGTTTTAGTTTTTTTTAATAAAATTGTCTGACGTACCTCTCGCTTTTTTCATTAAAATATTTTTATAAATTGTAAAAGATGAATCTCGAATATCTTTAAAAATATTTTTCACTCAATTGTCTGATTTAAAAAAAAAAAAGTTCTTCAATACAACAATTTATTTATTTGCCAGTTATTAAAAAAAAAAACTTACTTTCTTAATGTAAAAATTGGGTGGTAAATTAAAATTCCCCAATACATATTAAATCAGCGTGGGGACAATTTATATACCTTACCGTAGTTGAAAGCTTGTTGAACGGCAGTGAACTGATCAATTATAAAGCTATTTTCTAGGCTGACTTAATATGGATTATATATACGGTAAATTCTGCCTGATTGACTGGCTGCGGTGATAGAGTGTCCGTTTCTCAAATGTAAAATCAACGGATCTCACTATTCCGGCGCTCGGATTTGGCGAGCAATAAACCCATTCCCTTTTTTTTTGGGGGGGGGGGTATTAGTTTATATGCAATATATATATATTTAGCATCATTAAAAACTATCTTCAGTCATAGTCAATATTGCATAAAATACCGCAATGTACGCACATACATAGATAAATAGCTATAAAATATTTTTTTTATTTGATCACAAGATTTTCAATTAAATCTTAAATCCAAGTATAGACAAAGTTCAGTTAAAATAAAATAAATAAATAACGTTGTTGTAAATTACCGCCAAATTAATGCATTTATTTAACGTATGGTTACAAACAACTATCTTACAGAAGTTTATCAAAATGAAGTCTGACATTCGTGTGGAAACAATTTCAATTCTAAAGCAAAATGCTTTCAGGATGGGTTGCAGAAAAACTATTAGCCAGCCACCTCAATCATGCGTTCTAGTAATATCTCAATCTTCGTTCAAGCACTAAACTTAATATTTCTGCTATATGTAAATTATTATTATTGTTTATAAAATGAAAAAGAATTAAAAGGGGTGTGTAGCAAGGGATTATCTTTCTCATGTTTTTATTTAATATACTTTAAAAATTGTTTAATAAATGTTGGTTTAATAATATATTTCAAGTTTTCAGCCACGTATATGGCTAATATTACTTAATTATTACTTGTAGATTTCTATTTATTTATCTTATTTCATTTTGCGTCTTAGTGTTTAGAGCTTCGTGGTAAGTTCTTTACATTTTAAGATTAATTAAAGTGATGAAATAGAAATTCGCTAATCCACATTTTCTGAAGCTATGGCGTTATCTTCAGATAATGAAAATAAGCATAACAGAGGATTATAAAGGATTTACAGATTTGAAATAAAAATAAATTATAACAAAATTAGAGAGAAAATATGTGGGGAAAAAAAAATTAAGAGCAGAAAATAGGTAGTTAATGCATTTAAATATTTGAGAAGTTGAATTACAATCTGTGAATATAATAACTTAAAAATTAGAGTGCGCATTGCAATAGCAAAACAGGCTTTTAATTAATAAACGTAGATTAATTGTTGTCATTTAAATTTAGATTTAAGAGAGATATGTTTAAAATGTTTTGTTAGAAACTTAATTCTTTGACTAGGACATCTTTTTTTTTTTTAATTTCAATCTTTTTTTTTTTTCAATTTAACTTAAAAAACAATACAATTTATTGTATTATATATAAAGCTCACAAAACAAACTCTTAACAAGCTTTGTAGAATACTCCCAACTTCAGACCGGTTTCTGCTATTGGCATCCTCAGTGAGGTGGTAAGATATTCAATCGTTATATTAAAAATACCAGAACAAGCCCAGCATTTTATCTAATGTATAAAACTATTAAGTAGAAACTCTGAAATTTTCAGACATCTATATGTCTTCCAATCCAGTTATCTAACTTAAATAGCCATAAGGGACTGAACTAAGTTCAGATATACCATATATTGATAGCTTTGGCAATATAAGATGTATCTGAACTTAGTTCACTCCCATATGGCTATTTATTTGAGCTTACTTCAATCCCATATGGCTATTTAAGTTAGATAGCTGGATTTGAAGACATATGTATGTTTGAAAATTTCAGAGTTTCTACTTAATAGTTACATATTAGATAAAATGCTGGGCTTGTCCTGGTATTTTTAATTTAATGATTAAATATCCTACCATCTCACTGAGGACGCCAGTAGCAGAAACCAGTCTGACATATTCTATAAAGCTTTATGATCTGGGATTTAAATCTGATCAAATAAAATTATTTTCAAGAGACTTAGAATTTTTCTTTTGAGTACTTAACCCATCCAATAATGATGGGTAAATGGATATCTAGTTCTTTGTTAAAAGTGAAAACAAGGATTAAAAAAAAAGCATTATTATCTTCACCACTCTGTAGTAAAAATTCTCTTTCACTGTAATGGTTTCTTTATTAAAAAGGCTATTTTACTACTTTATTATATACATTTAAATGACCTAATCAGGGCTGCCACATATGGGCATGCAAGTTGTGCAGGGCACGAAGGTATGGAGGCATCAAATAACCATAATAATTAATACAATTTATATGTAATGAAAATGTTTAAATTTCTAAATCATTTCACTGTTAAAAGCACATTTTTTATTCAGTTTTATGACAATTGTCTGAAATATACTAAATATTATAAAATCCATAAAGGACTTGAACAAAGACTTTCAAGTTCCCTTTATGTGTCCTCTCTATCTCATACAATTGATAAACATGACCACACACACATGAAAAAGATAAATGATCACAAATATACATATTTGTATGGAATCAGTTCTCATCAATTGTTTCAGATCATCTACTCCCTCACATATATATAATCAGTGCTCAGTTTCTATTAAGATAACAAATCTTCAAACTTTAATGCATTGCCTTCAGTCTACTTTGCCCTCCAATTCTTCAGTCATCCATATCATTGATAATCTTATGATGGAACACCAAAATCCCTTGTTGATGCTAATATTATTGTCATGCCCATAACATGACATGAGGGATCAGAATAATGTAAAGTCATCATGAGCATGACAATAATATTGGCACTAACAAGGGATTTGGGGTGTTCCGTCATCAGATTTTCAATGGTCTGAATAACTGAAGACTTGGGGGATGGAGTAGATTGAAGTATGTCCATTAAACTTTGAAGATTTTTTTTATCTTAATATAAACTGAGCATTGATTATATATGCATGTGTGGATGCTGGATCAACTGATGAGTGCTGTTTCAAAATGAAATATGTATAGTGGAGATCATTTATATTTTTCACATTTGTATGGCTACGAGTATCAGTTGTATGAGATAGAGTGGATAGCTGAAGGAAAAGTGAAAGTCTGTGTTCAGATTCCTTATGTTTACATCAAAACTCTAAATATATAAATTATATTTATATTCAATAAAATTTTAAATATTATATAGTATGGTCTACCATTGCATTAAACTGAACAGACTTGCATCATTTTTCTTGATAATTAATACAATTTATATGTAAATAAAAATATTTAGATTTCCAAATTACTTTTATTTAAACATCCTAATTTATAGTTTTTTAAAAATGACACATTACTGTTAATAATTTATTTAAAAATGAACTTATTTAAAAAATATTATCTCATGATAATTATGCATAGAGGTAATTTAGTTTTATCAGTCATATGTCTAAATGTGCTAAAATGCAAGTATTGGTGAAGCTAAATACAGGTAATAAGATTAATGGATGAGTGCTTTTGAGAAGTTTTATCTTCTCATAATCAGCCAGTGAGTTGAATGAGCACAATGGAGAAAGTGTGCAATAAATATTTAAATTTATTCAAAGTGAAGTTAGGGAGCCCACTTTTTGGAGGGTGAGAAGCATGCTTCCTTCTTATTTATAGCATGGGTGTTATTGGCTATAAGTTATGCTTCTTTAACTTTACATTTAGAGTCATGGTGCTCTATACAAGCAACAGTGGCAGAAGATTGTTTGAATATATGGCCTGTGGACTTTTAGTGTTCCAAGAAAATGGAATTTTATTTAGGTTTGTTCAGAGCTCTTTTGTACAAATAACAGTGCTGAGAGACACAAGTGGGAAGAGAGGCATGAGATTCACTATAATATATAGTGCTGCAGCCAGTTTGAGAGTGTGTGATTTTAGTATGCAGTGCTATATATTATGGGATCTCATGCCTTTCTCCCCACTCACATCTCTTAGCACTATTACTTGTACAAAAGAGTTCTGAATAAATCCAAACACAATTCCATCTTGGAACACCAAAAGACCATCAGCCATATATTCAAATCATCTTTTGCCACTATCATTTGTATAGAGCACCATGACTCTAAATATAAAGTTAAATAAGCATAGCTTGTAGCTAATAACAACATCCTTTTATTCAAAAAATGGACTTTCTAACTCACCTTGCAAAATTTAAATATTTTTCACACACATTTTTCATAGTGCTCATTTAACTCACAAGCTATGATTATGAAAAGATAAAACTTCTCAAAAACTGTTAGCCATTAATCTTATCTGCAATTAGCTTCACCAATACCTTTCTTTACATTTTTCTTATTATTTTATCAGTCATGTTTTATAAGCTCTCTTATTATGTGTTTAGTAAAGCTGAAGTGATAGAGTTTTAGATGCACAAATGTGGAAACTGTGAGTCAATTATAATACAAGCTTGTGCTCTTTTTAATACCAATATTATCTTTTTACTGTTTATTCTTAATTTGTTTTTCATTGTATTTGAAGTGTTGTAAAATTTAGATATTTAAATAAAATTCATAATTGATCTATAATATTAAATACATGATGATCCAATTGCAAGAAAATCAGAATTAGTAAAAAAACATTTTAATAAAGATATTATTGTGCACATTTTATTAAAATAATATCATTTAATGCCACTTTGTTGGTTGTAACAATTTTGCAGCATTACTTGCAACAGCTCTACTGGAAAAGTGCCTACAAATTTTTTTATCTATTTTAGTGGAAGAAACCAATTATTTGATTATTTTTTGTTATTATAATCTATCATTAATCAAAGGAAAGTGCAAGAATGTGATATAATGGCTTCTAAAAATCTATCAAATAAGCAATGTAAGTCTGAAAATTTTTTCCAATAAGTAAATGTAATATAATTTTTTAAAACTCTAGATACTGAATTATATAGCATGATTAAGTTATTATACTGAAATAATAAGCATACAAAAAATCAAATCATGAAGTTGTGTAAATATTCTATTATTGAACAAATATTTGAGAAACTAACTTTGTTAATAAAAAACATAACAAGTGATGCATGAGAGATTCCAAATGAAACCAAATAAAAACAAGTTATTTTAAACTAATTAATATGTTGGTTAGTGTTGACCTAGTTAAAGGTAATCATTATTTATGACATTACAGTCAGGAGAGTTAATATGTAAATAAAAAGACAAAAGTATAAATAATTATAATTTTTAATATTCTACTGTCTTTTGTTAAACAAAATTATATAGAATTAATTTTGTTTTAATCAACTAATTTTATTTCATGGGCAAGAAGGGAGGAGGTTCTTTTTCACATGATAAAAGCATTTAGATATTTAAAAAATATAAATTATCTTACTTGCAAATATGATGTAACAAAAACATAAAATTTATGTTACATAAAGGTATTTAAAAGGGAAAAAGAGCCTAGGACTCCAGTTTTCACTATTTAGTCATAATCCATTGTTGGATTCATAGAAGAAAAGTTTACCAAAATGTAAGTGAATATCTGTTTTAGTATTTTTTCATCTTTAGAAGAAGTTTTGGAACAGTTTTCACTCAATGATAATTGAAATTATCTATCATTCCATTTTATGCAAATGGATGTCATTAGAAATAGGCAAAAGCTAACTTAAGTAATTCTTAGAATCATTAGACTATTATAAACCTTTTAAAAATAATTTTAAATGAAACCAAATAATTCTTAAAAGAATAGACACTAGAAATCCTGATTTTATTGATAGAATAAATAGCAAATTCATTTGGACATCAAATCTTATAGAAAACATGGAATATAATATGTTAACAATGATGGTTCTAGGAAATTTATCTTTGCCAGATTTTAGCAGTGTTAAACAAGTTTTAAATGTTAATTCAATCTCAATTTTGGAATTGAACATTATAGAAAATAACCTAAGCTATCTCCCTGCACTAAAATCAGGTTTCTCCGATGATCAGAACAGAAGTTATTACACCCCCTCCTCCGGTGGATTTGGGGCCACAAAAAAAAAATTAAAAAATTTTCAAATCAACACAGAATACAATGAAGTGATTCCTGAGCTAAAAAATAATGATTTAAAGACAAAAAGGAGTACAAATGATGTTTTAGACCTAAACAGACATTGAAGCTGCAAATTATTCATACTCTTTTAAGCAATAATTATTGAGAATTTTCCTAGGTTTAACAACAAATTTTCAGATTATACTTGAATCATTGATTACTAATCAAGACCTGAAATTCAATCAAAAGAAGCAGGATCCAATTAATATCAACAAATAAAAATCACTGTGAACCCTGAAGGACTTTGGTTGGTGGATTGAACAGCAATTGTGAACATTTGCAGACACAGGAGTTTGATAATGTTTAAGGGTGGATGTTCAGCTCCATTGACTTCAGTGTGCAAGATGATATCACTGGATGCTGGACACTCAACTAGAAATATCATCTTTGTAACAGTAATAGAGTTTTGTTGTAATATGTGTGGGCACAGGTCTGCACTCCTCATTTTTTCTGCAGGGGTTGATGATGGCGGTCATTGGAGGTCTGGTTTATGGGTGCAGGCTGGTGATGATTATTGCTGCTACCTGGAAAACCTGCCAGGAGAGTACAGGGTCAAAGTTTTCAGCACCTTTTCTGCTCTGATGGGCTGCCATGCCCCCTTGATGGATTGTTTTTGGGCAGTGCAGATCTGTGCTCGTCCATGTATAGATACACATTAAGCAAAATTGTACAATCCTTTTATGGATATATTTGTTATTGAGCATACATACTTTGTAAACCTGGTCAATAATTGTTTTGCCTTGTAACATTGAACACTTTGTAATCCTCCATGGGTAAGTGTACCCAATATTTTTTTGTAATCTTTTGACTAATAAAGGTTATTTTTGAGAAAAAAATTACATGGTAGTATTTAAAAATAAATAGGGCTACTTAATGTAAATCATTTAAGTAGTTATTACAATAGTAATTTTAAAAAAAATACTTTTTTAAAATAGAGATCAAAAGACCCAGTTTAGAATTAAACAAAAAAAAAAAAAATTCCAGTCAAATTATATCAGGCTTGGTTTAAAATAAATGATTTAAAGTAAAAGAAAAACAAGAAAAAATATATTAATAATTTATAAACATTAATTATATTGCTAAATAATTTGATTATCTTTTCTGTAAAAACTAAAAATCCAAAATGTTATTGTTAAAACTACAAAATGAAAACAAAAAAGAGTAACTTAAAAATGTATGCAATAAGCTAAAGTATTAATTTGAAAAATGAAATGTAAAATAGTTTGGGGATGTAAAATGGTTTTGTAAAAATTTTCTAATCAAATATAAATCAGTTTTGTAAATTTTTATCTAATAAAAAAGAAGTGATTATGTTTTACTGGAAAACAGTAAACTAATTAGATAATTAATAATATAATTAAAAAAGAGACTAATTAATTAAAAAATTGAAAAAATGAGTCAATGGGCAATGCTCAACAGTGGCTGGTCAGAAGTAATAAAGCTACTAAATGTTCATTAGTGTAGTTATTCAAGTTATTTTGCTCCTGTTAATTTTTGCTGTCATATTGCTGATATTACCTACTGAATTGTGGTCTCTTTCATCAAGATCTTGCCATGAGTATGCCTTGATATACTCACAGAAGCAGTGTTCATTCAGTCTCACCATCAGTACCTATGAATTATCAATACCATGAGATGTGACCAAAACCCTGACCTGCCACAGCTGAGACACATGTCCATCCTATGTACAAGAGTATTGTTGGACATTTAAATAAGGAAGAAATGAGCTCTTCTGGAAAGAAGAAGCTGTAAGTCACCAAGAAAACTAGAAGCTAATACAATAACACTGTTTCTGAGCTCATGCACTACAAATGAAGATATTAAAGGCTTTAAAAGGGTGCTCACTTCCAGAAAACTCTAACCAAAATCTAGGTCATATGTAAGCAAAAAGCAAAGTCTAGTCTTAAACTGAAAAACAAGTTGTAAGATTAATATTTTTCTTCAGAAACTTTGTTAAATCAAAAAGTACATAAACTAATAGTTCATTATTTAGTAGTTCATTATCTAAGACTAAATTAGTTCTATTTGAAACAATTTTATAAATAATTTAAGTTTTATTATATGTATTTATTGCTATAATTTGATAAGTGATTATATGTAAATAAATATGTTGTTTTAATTGTTAATTTAGTCTGAATTATCTTTTTTCTGATTCTCTCACTATATAAAATTTAGTTAATTATAGTCTCATTTTCAATGTTTAATATCTGATCACTAATGAGGTGAGTTTCATGTGTTTAATTGAACTAGTTGAGGAATCAAGCATTAGAAGCTTTTAAATCTTCTCTTGTGAATATTCTACTTAATTCTCTATATCATACCCAGATTCAATACTCAGTGTAAGTAAAAGTATTCACATGAGAGGTATTTTGCTTTTAGTAATCAAAGTGCAGATTGAACAGCCTCAAAAGGTGACCATGGTTTGTGAATTTATAGACAATACTTGATCTGACCATTAGTATAGTTAATAGGTAAAGTATTGATTATATTTTCTTCTCTGTTTGAATAATGGTGTTTGTTATATTATATAAATTACATAAATTAAAATATTAAAAAAATAATCCATTATAATATATTAAAATTGTACAAATTGATACTTATAATGTATAAATAATTACTTATTTATTATAAATTATAAATATGATTTTGAAACAATATTTGAGAAAAGAAAATACAGTACATATAATGTGAAATATATATATATATAATTAGATTCCAACCAGTCACAACCTAAACATTCACAGTAAATATAGTAATCAATATTTCTCACTGCTGTCAAGGCAACCTTCTCACCTTTTTAATAGCAAGAATGGCAATGAGCTTGCAAATAGCTCTTAACAAGCTTTTCAGAATATCTCCAACCTCAGACCAGTTTCTGCTACTGGATTCCTCAGTGAGGTGCTAGGATATTTAAACATTAGATTTAAAATGCCAGGCCAAGCCCAGCACTTTATCTAATGGATAACAACTATTAAGTAGAAAATCTGAAATTTTCAGCCATCCATATGCCTTCCAATCCAGCTATCTAACATAAATAGCCATATGGGACTGAATCAAGTTCAGATAAACCATATATCAATAGTCTAGTATTTTAAATCTAATGCTTGAATAACCCATCACCTCACTAAGAAAGCCAGTAGCAGAAACTGGTCTAAGGTTGGGGATATCATTATATAACATTTGTAATACAAGCTTGTTAAATTAGATCATGTGACTTATGACTTAATTTTTTTGTAATATATATTATTTTTGTCAATAGTTTATTGCAAATCCATTAATAACATAGTCTTAATTTGATAATTTTTGTGGATTCAGATTCAATAGATAAAAAGGCTAATGAAGAGAATTAATCTTGACTTATGCTGATTAAACATTAACATAACCAGATCACTGTGAAACATTTAGGAGCACATCTATGTAATGAAAAATCTGTATTACCCATAATTAGTGTTTCTACAATTGTATTAATCACAGGTGATACAAATTACAGAGTTTTGGAGAAAAGAAATCTTAATAAATATGACATTTTGTGCTGTTACACCACTCTCAAGTCAATTCTGTTCATGGGATTAAAACTGCTGGAATTTAGCATGCATAAAGGAGCCTCTTACACCATGCAGCAGGCCTAGACATAATCACTTTATTTGATTATAGTTGTTCACTGGAAGGGGGGGGATATTACAGTATAAATATTTACTTTTTGGAGACAAGCTAAGCAAAGTAAAAAAAGCTGGAATCATTTAAACATAATAATAAAAAACGTATATAGTTTGAGAAGTAAACAATTCACATTACTAACAGATTGGCATGTATTATGTTGTGAACATACATATGTGCATACATGTGCGTGTAAAATATTTATTATACATTAATAATAAAATATTTATAATGTTTTTAAAAATATTGTATAAGATAATTTTTAATATTGTATAAAGTAGATTTAATTGTTAAAAAGATAATAATAATGTTTAATTATTGTTTTAAATTTGTAAAGCATTTAATCGAAGATTACTAATATTATTTTTAAAAGTAAATAATTTAACCCCCAACCTCACCCCTATCTTGGGAATTTATCACCTGCATGTTCTAAAAGTTGATAAAAAAATTAGATGATTTGGAGTTTTAGAAAATGGCTATAAAATAAATTTTGGTGTAGATTTTATTATAGAGATAAACTGAAATATATGAAATCCCTGTTTATATATATGAAACAAATTTATAGGGGGGTTTCCAAAATGGCTTAAAAATAAAATATCGTGAATTGATCATCTTCTACAGCAATTTGATAACAGCGATTGTCAGTATTAAGTGTTATAAATATATTTCACATAATTCAATAAACAAATAAAAATTTTGCAATCAACAACAACAAATGTATTTATAATTACTGTATAAGCTTATTCAAGTTTAAATTAAAATCGAACGTTATATTAAAGATATCTCTATTTGTGCATAAATTACAATAAATTTTGTTATTATAAATGTTATTTAAACGCACATTGATTACGTAAGTAATATTCATTAAGGCTGTAGCCTCAAGGACATGCGTATTTTGTTATAAACTTTTTCGAAACAAAAAAAATATATATATAAACTTTTAGATATAAGCCAAGGACTTTTGGTATAGAAACATTATATAGAGATTATTTATTGTCATTCGTGTATTTTAAAGTGTTTTATAAGTAGTATATATTTATAGTAATTCTTTAGGGATTTAAATACTACTGTATTTTAATTTTGTTTTGATGATAATAAAAAAACATTATGTAGGAGGTTTATTTATTGTTGACAATTAAAATAAATAAATTCTTTACCATTTAAGTAAATGAGTTATTAAAACTCAATTTAAAATATATATATAAGCAATTGACTTTGAATGCCTTTGAATTTAAACGAATGAATGTGATGATTGAATGGCAAATTAAGTGTTGGGGCAATGCGAAGGACCTAAATTTAAATGATTTTTGAATTTCAGTTTATACGTGTTAAATGAGTAAATAATAAATGCTTGCTATAAATTTATAAAATATTGTTATAAAATGGTAATACAACTTAATTAATTTAAATGCATGGACTTATTTGATCTTTATTTATGGAGATGTTTAATGTGAGATGCGCATGCATCTAATATATATTTTTATATAATCATTATATTAGTGGCAGGTGTGAAAACATTATAATATTCAAATCTGAAATAAGAATTCTATTCTGTGTATATCTATCTGTTCTGTCTCGAGTATAAACGTACAGATGTGGTATTTTTGCTTACTGGTATTGTTAATGATATACATGCTCGCATGCATAATTCCTGCTTTTACGTTGAAGATAATTGTGTTCATGCTTTTTGTTTATTTATATTTTAATATTCCATTCATTGCAATGGAAATCCTGGCATGTAATGATTCGTTCACTACTTAATAGTGTATACTGGCGTAATATTTTATGGGTGTATATATTTATGCATGCCTTTAAATGCAACAAACATATCATTGCTATAAACTATTGATGTTAAGAATTCTAGTTACATGTTACTGGTTATATTTTAAATATTATGACTTCTATTAATATGTTTTACACACATATTTTGACTTCATTGTAGAAATGAATGTATGATATAGTCACAAGTTATAATATTATTGTCAGTAATAAAATTGCATTATTACAGACATGTATAATATAACAAAATATATTGATCATTTGTCTCAAATCCTATCTAGAGATCTCATTCTCATTTACGTATACATGAACTAAGTAATAACATGTGCATTCATGTTTATGTGATACATTGAAGTATAGTAAGTCATATTATCAGTGTAGAAATAAGATGATACATAATAATAAAATAATATAAAGCTAAACTTGAAGTCCTTATGGCAAAATAATTAATAGGGTATCATTGAATTATATTTTAACAATTATAAAAACTTAATTTGATTTTATAATTTTCTGGGTATATTTAAGCACTACTTTGCTTATCAATAAATTATTCTAACTATGGTACTACCAAATTGAAAAGAAAACTCACATTTTAGTTGTTTGAGTTATTACTTTATTTGTTATTAATTGTATTAATGGTTTTACTTGGTTGTATAAATTATTCTTAAGAGAGATATACCCATAGTAGTGGATTCACTCTTGGTAGTGGTGGTTTCATTCGTCACTCATTCTAACCATTGCAAATACTCATAGTAAGTGTTAAAGTATTCATTTACCATAGCTATAAGTTTTAATCTAGGAATAATAATTTAATTAAGCTTAAGATTTATTCATGGATCAACTGATGGCTGACTTAGTGACATCTCCAATATTAATTAGTAAATGGATATTATAACTTTTCTTAGCTAAAGAATAAATAGGGGGTTAAAAACTTCTAAAACTTTCAATAATTATAAATAATATTTTCTTCTATATTGTTTCTCTACTGGAGTTGTTATAGGATTGGCACAACATATCTAGAAATGTTAACAGCAGCAGGGTAGGAAGTGAAAAGAAACTATCATATATAAATTATGAATCAAATAATGAGAATCTGTATTTTTGCTCAACACACACACACACATATATATATATATATTAAACATAACTCAATGAATATGTAAAACAACTCTAAATGTTGAACAAAGGATCAGAAATAAAATGAATCAACCTATTCTTAAAGCTGTGATGTTTATAAACATACCTTTGTCAACATTGTTGATAATTTAGAGTGAAATTAATATATCAGCCAGATGAAATATGGCACTTAAAAGTTATTAAAATCATAATCAAGTATACAAGGCTGGTCACAGAATTTCTCTTTAAAGACATTGATTGTAATAATTAAATAAGATTTAATATGTAAATTTTAAATAAATAGCACAATATTTATGTAAACAATGGGAGTAAATCACTCTCTTCTCAGACTATGAAATAAAAATGCTCTAAACATTGAACAAAGAATCAAGAATAGAATTAATTCATCTATTCTGACAGTTCTGAATTACCATCAGTATCCACAAAAGTATGTTTATAAACATCAGAGCTTTTTGAATAGGTGGATCCATTCTATTCTTGATACTTTGTTTAACATTTAATGTGATTTTAATTCATAGCCTGGAGAGAGAATGATTTACTTTTATTCTTTATATATATAATTATATAATTGAATATTTATAAATACAGTAATTAGGTAATTAAAAAGTTTATCCACTTAATAGCGTTTTTGATTATCCTACTAATCTTTGTCAACTAACACTTTGAAAGGCTAACCTTCCCACAAATTCTGTAATCTTAACATTTCTGCCTGCCTGTTAATTAAGTCATGCTTGTATTTTTTATTAGCATAGCCTCCTTTATTTTCCTTTTATTGTTATTTTTTTCAATTTGCAATATTTTACATTATTAAAATTGAATTCAAAACCATAAATACATGACTTATTATGATCGTAAAAAACAGATGCTGAAATATTATTATCTACTTTACAATTTTGTTCGATTTCTGAACATGTTTTAATAACAGCAAGTGCCCTCTAGTTCTTTTTTCCAATGTACATCTCAGTTCACCTATATAACCACTGCCACACCTACATATCCATTTATAAATGACACAATTTTTATTTATAAATAAGGTTTTATCTTTAGAGTTATTTATTATTTTGTTTAATGTAGAAGGTATATAAAATGCAATATCACATAAACCTTTATAAATATTCCTTATAAAATTTACTTGATCATGTGAAATATATGATATTGATATCCATATTTTTTTTATTAGCAGGAGAATCAATATTATTATTAAAATTTTTATTCTTATATTTTGTATTAAAATCTCTAATAAAATTATATATATGATTATAATTGTAGCCAACATATTCATTCGAATATATTTCAATATTTTTGCCTTTATCAGATGAATATTTGCAAAGACTATTATTTCTAAATAAGAAGGACTTCAAACCTACAACTTTGTTGTGACATTGGCACTCTTGATTTATATGGAATATAACCTCTTTTTACTATTGGTCTAATGGTCATACAGTAATCCAGCATACATCGATTTCTAGTTATTTTCAGATCAAGAAACTGAACGCATATTAAATTTTCATCTGTTTTTATTCATTTTAGGCCTTTTAAACCACATAATTCTTTAAACAACTCATCAATTGTATTTGGTTTGCCATATACAAAAACATCATCAACATATCAACAATATACAGTAATATTTTTTTGATGAAATTCCTTTTTCAAAATATTTTCTTCATATATAGAAATTATAAAATTATATATTTGAGCAACAGTAGGTAAACCCATTGGCCAGACATTGCCCATTTTATAAAAACACTTTTTAAAAACTGCATAAATGTTTCAGTTATAAATTTTATTATTTTCACTTTAACATTTTTAAAACTTAATGTGTTGGAAATAATTTCAATAGATGCTAATCGATCAATTGATCCATATATTTCACTTACATCTAGTGTACATATTATGTCATTAATCTTTACATTACAGATTTTATTAACAAAATCAAATGAAGAACATGTTGTATATTTACCAAAACCAAGAATTTATTGTAGCATTTTCTCAATTAAACAACACGTTTCATAATAAAATGCCCTGCCAAAATCCAATTATTAAATGTAATGGTTCATTTTCTTTATGCAGTTTTATATTTGAAAAAATCCTGGGACATAATGCAGCAGAAGGATAAATTTATAATAAGTACTATTATCAATCACATTATTTTTGGCTTTTTTTAAAAATGTTATTAATAAATTGAATATGTAAATTTTTTATATTTACTTTATCAACTTTCATAAAGTTAAGATTATTCATTTGAGTAACAACTTTGTCTTCATAATCAGATTTTAGTAATAAACACATTCTAAGTCCTTTATCTTTTTTATACAAACTAAATTATTCTCAGAAGTAAATTTTTTAAATACCAGGTACATCACAGCATATAGCCTGAATTATGTATATGGATGACATTACAGTCTTTCTTCTAGAAAACAGATACCAATACTACAAAAAATACTTCAAGATTTCAAATCAACACACCATCTTAAGTTTAATAAGAATAAAACTACTGCCTGGTTGTTCTACGCAAGTAAAGCCATGCATACAAATTTTCCAAGGTTCCTCAACTTTCCCTTCTATATGGGGACAAGCACAATGAAACACAAAATCCAGAACAAATTAAAAGATAAAGCATAAAGAATCCCTGCTTCTCTATCAAAGCTTATCTCTCAATATATGCTAAAGAACAATTGTTTAACCAGCTAGTGATCACCAAAATAATTTACTATTCTCCCACAATTCAATTCTTTAAAGCTGTTACATCAAAAATATCTTCATATTATAATATGCTTTCTATAAAATAGAAAGACAGTGTCAATATCTACATGATGTCTTAGCCCCTCAACAATATACAAAATATTAAAAGAATAAGTGGAGTGATATTTATTAAGAAGTAAAATATGGAAGAGCAACATTGTGGAGATTAATGGTATATCAGACAGAGAGGTACAATTAGTTATTTAATTTAATGAAAGATACCAATGCAGATAATTCAGGTTTATGTCCCAACAAGTTAGTAATGGATTTTTTATGTGGATGTACAAAATGTTTTTGATCAGACTAAATAACATTATCATGGGAAACCTAGAATTGATAAATAATTGAAAGATAAAAATGTTGCAGATAAATTTGGTAATGATGTTATAAATGTGAGAAAAACAGATTTGTGGAATTCACAAAAACAGAAAAATTGTATATTATGAATTTTTTCTTTGTGAAAAATGCTGGAAAGGGACATAGAAGCATTATTGGAATTATATTATATTTTGTCTTAAAAGAAAATGTGTATTTCAAAAGCATAATGTTCTTAGTAGATTCAAAACAAGAAGTGATTATTAAGTAGTCAAAATAAGAGTCATAGATCACATGACCCTATTCTCTTAAGCTTGTAAATTATAAACAATGAGGATTGCCAATTCCTCAACAAGCTTTGTGATAAATGCTTAGCCAGAGAAAGCATTTAAAATATCTCTGTCAGGAACACACACTCCCAAACCCCTGACTATGGTTTCATGCTTTGGCACTCCTCAGAGAGGTGCCAGGGTAGGTTTAGACACTAGATCTAAAAATACCAACCCAAAGCCAGCATTTATCTAAAAGTTATCTACTAAGTTGAAAATTTGAAATGTTTGGACACCTACATAAGATAACATTAATACAAAATTAGAAAGAGAAAAATTATTAAGAAAAACATTATTTATATTTGACATTCCTATCTTTCAGAAACACTTTACTAAAATCATTTTAAATATTAACAGATGTTGAAAAGAGTTCAGAATAACTGAACACTATTAAAAATTGCTATAAAAATAGCAGTTGCAAAAAAGTAGCAGTTTACCAATAAATTTTCTACTGAGATAAGACAATATATAAAAAAACCAAGAAATATAAGAATATGCAAAAGTGATCCACTAATAAAAATTGAGTATCTAGAGCTTTTCAAAATAGTGCAAAAAAGAATTAATGTTAATATAAAAAATATAATTGCAAATTGGTAAGGAAAGCTATAAAAAATAAATAATAGTCTCAAAAATGTGAAGCAACATTTTGATATTGGGAGATAAATTATTTTTGCAGCAAGAAGAACATATGAACTATTATTAAAAAGAGAGGTCACATTATAAAACTTAATTAAAAAATTATATAGTAATAAAAAGCTAGAAACCAAAGTATCTCCTAAAGTTCTTACATCTTCTGAATTGCCCAACATTTTAATGAAGAACACAAACATCCAATTAAATCTACAAAAAAATGAAAAGCTCCAGGAAATGATAGAATTATAATATTCAATTGAACAAATACTTTACTACTTTTACAATGCTTTATTATCCACCCTTTCCTGCAGTTTATAGTTTTGATTGCCCCAGCAATCTTCTTCAGAACATTATATCTCCTAATCTCAATTGTTGAGATTAGAAGATATAACATTCTGAAGAAGATTTCTGAGGCAATTGAAACTGTAAACTACAGGAAAATGTGGATAATAAAGCATTGTAAAAGTTAAAGTGTTTGGTCAATTGAATATTATATGATATACATTTGGCAATGCAATAGGAAACATTAGTTATTAAATGATAGAATTACTGCATAATCAGTATTTTACAAGACACAGCTGAATAAATATAAAAATTGTTGGAAAAATTATGTACCAAATGTCTGAATCATTGGGAAAATGTGGCAGCAATATCAATATTTAGGAAAATAAATAAAGAAAATATTAAAGATTATATCCCTATACATCTTCTACCAAATCTATACAAAATCTTTGCCAAGGTAATTACAATTCATTTACAGTTAACTTTGAATTTCAATTAACCAAAAAACAACAAAGCGGATTTAGAAGTGGCTTTAGAATAGTCACATCAAATATTAAGAGAAGTTATAGAAAGAATCAGTGAATACGAATTGCCATTATGTTTTGAATTTGTAAATAATAAAAGAGCATTTGATTCTCTAAGCATTGGTACAGTGATTAACGTAATTGAGTCGCCAAGATATAATAGACTCAGGATAGTATCATATTCTAGATTATTTATCAAAATGCAACAGCAATAATTAAATCAAGAAGATTATTATTAAAAAGGGTGTGTAACAAGATTATTCCATATTTCCAAAAATGATTATGGCAGCTTTACAAAAATTATTTTACAGGTTAAAATGAAAAACTAAGGGAGTCAAAGTGAAGAGGTATTATTTAAATCATTTATATTTTGCAGATGATGTGGTTGTTTATGCAAATAATGCTTCAGCGTTTCATAAAATATTTCAAGAATTATCAAATAAAAGTAAGGAAGTAGCACTAAAGGTAAATGCTAAAAATACTACAGTAATATTCAATGCATTTCTCGGAAAAAGATTGTTAATTATGAATTAGAAGAAGTTAATTATATGAATACCTTGATCAGATACAGATAAAAATATAATAGATGCAATTAATCCTAGAATTAAATTAGAATGGAATGTTTTAGTAGAAATAGCTTAATATTAAAAACAATTATATCTATGTGTTTGAAAATAAGATTTTTAATATATGTGTTGTTCTACCAGTTCATACTTATGAATCTGAATCTTAGACACTAATCACAAGAACACCTCAGTGACTCCAGCTTATTCAACAAAGTATGGAGAGAATTATGCTAGACATAACCAGAAGAGATAGAAAATGAAACACATAAGTGGAAGAACAAACATATACCATTGGCATCATTGAAAGAATCAAGAATCTAAAATGTAACTGGATGGACAATAACACTAGAAGGGTTGGCAGTAGATAGACAGTAGATACGCAGTTGAAGTTTTAAACAGGATCTCAAGAGATTGTGAATGCCTCAGAAAAATTTCATATGTAAACTGCGTGGATGATATAAGAAAATTTGCCAGTATGCTATGGAAAAGAGACACTAGGGATTGGAGAAACTGGATTAAACTTGGAAAGACATTCGTCTTGTACTAGATCAATAATAGTTTAAAATGATGAAGATGATATGAAAGAAAGCATTATTTGCAACTTTCTTAAAATGACACTATTATTATATTACTTTTAAATTTTTATTGCATTTGCACATCATTTTTTCATAAAATAAAATAAAAATGAATGAATTTGTGAAACTTTTCAGGTTTCTAGCAAGATATAGATATATGCCATCATTTTAAAACTAATTTATTTATTCTATTATAAAATACTCAATCACTAATATAGATGAAATGTTACGATATAAAAGAAATAAGAAAATGTTACTTCCTCTCCCCCCCCCCAAAAAAAAATCACATCAACTCAGCTTTTATGGAATCCAACCAAAAAAAAACAACAACAAATGTCCTCCAGTATTTATGAAGGTGAGAGCACCATAATATATAGTTATTAAAGTAATGTCAGAACTATGTAACTATGGAAACTTGGTTTTAAAAATTAAAATATTTTTTTAGAATTTTACTTCTATAGCTTGATATTTAAAATAGTATGCAGAAAAACTGCTAATTGAAATGTACATTATGTTCCAAAGTTTTAGGTGCACCTGATCCAAATCAAGCTCCTAATAAAGTCCACAAGCCAAATTCCAGTCTAAGATGGACATAGGATAATGTTGGATAGCAGTTTAATAACATTACCATGTAAAAGCTATTGATTATTCAAGCATACAATAGATGATAGTACTATAATAGAATAAATTATATATTGCAAAGATATTGTTAACAATAGCAGCTTTATCAAATATCAGCTCCAATTGCAGATATTTGGAAGGTCTTACTCCCAAGTTTATGTTAGCATTCTTTGCTTAAATTGATGTGTTTTTGAAAACTGCATTATTATTTAATTATTTTTTTATAAAATTGTCATTTAACACAATGCTAGAATAAAGGACTTGAGAGATCTGATCTGTTTTGTGTCACATGACTTTTTGAATAAGTAACCATTTAATTATTATTTATATTATCTTATATATAAAATCCCTATTTTCTCTGTTGTCTGATTGGTGAATGTGTGTATGTCCGTAAGACTATCACATGTCAAATTCACAATCAATTAAAAAAATATTATATTTATGCAAAGAAACTAATTCCGCCATTAATAAAAAACACCTGGAAAAAATCAGTATGTGGTTAAATTGTGAATAAAATGTGATTACAGTACAGAAATTCATATTTAAAATTTGATATTTAGTGAAAGAAAAAAATGGATGTTACAGTATCGTATTTACATTTAATTTTGGTTAGTGTATAATTGCAGATAATTAAAGTCAAAATGATGTCCTTTCAGGTTGGTGTACAATTCTCACATTTATTTAAATAATATTAAAATCTTTTGTTTAGTTTACATTAAATCTTAAAAGAAATTTGTTAAAGCAACCAATTAAAAAAAACACAGACTATTTAGGCCGGGTACATGTGGTTTTCTTATGAATTTTATATTTTCTTGTTGAACACAGACAATTCAACCAAATGATTATAGTAAAATATATAAATGATTCAGCAAGTTATTATAATTAAACTAAGAAAAAAAAAGGTGACTTTGATTAATTATAGAAATGGCATATTTAGGGAAATACTACTCTTGATATGTCTCTATCCAGAATGACTTATCATCTGTTTAGTGGAGGTTCCTCAATGGCATTTGTTACTGTAATAGTATAACGAAAGAAGATTTAAACTTGTTTATTTGTATTTTAAGTAAAAAACCCAACTAATCACACAATGTTATTGGTTCCCTTATTGTTCACAATTTCATGTTTCAGAAGCATCAAATATTTTTTCATATTTTATTCAGAATACAACTTTCATTTTTATAATAAGTTAAATGAAATTTCAAAGTGTAAAAAATTCTGATTGTCTTTATTAAAGATATGTTTCTATATGAAAAGATGTTTTCTTTGCATTTCATTGACTTTTACTATAATGATTGTTTCTGTGATGAATGATCTAAACAAGCATAAATGTTATTTGAGAAAAATGTGTGTATATATATATTTTCAAAATCTAAATTATTTGCTTATAACATTTTATAAACAATACAAAGGATTGATTTCTTTTAATAACCTTAGTTGCTTTAGAATATTTTATCTAAAAAACAAAAGACATTTGGCCAATATTACCCTAACAAAAACTAAAACATAAACCTTCAAAAAAACATTAAAACATAATGTGTATTTTTTTAGAAAAATTTAAGTTTTCTAAGCCTCTATAAATCCAAATAAAAAATTTTAAAGGTTGAACTATAAAAAGCTTTTTTTAAGAATAAATAGTCCATTTCAGGACAAAGGTCTTTCTAGAAACTATTATAGAAAAATAGTGAAGAAAAAGATTGAACTCATCAAGGTTGATCTAGCTAATTCAAAGAAAAATCCTACTCTTGAAAGAGATTTCACTGACCTGAATTTAAACCCCAGATTGTAAATCCCAAGTCTACACAACAATGTCCTATTATAGTATTTTTTAAAAAATAATCCAAATCAATGATATATTTGATCAAAGTTCTTCAGTTGGGATAAGACTTCTTCTGACTGGAAATTTCTAATGTATGTTTGATTTCCATCTTTAAATACCATTATTGTAAGAGTAATTAATATTGGTGTCGAAAAATAAAACAATATGTTATTAATATATATTATTAAAAACTTTCTGAATTATTGACTCATAAGGATTAGGTATATATTTTAGTCACTAATTTTATTCAATGGTAAATTATTTGCTATGTGGAGTTAGTGATGAAGTGATACATTTTGAAAATAATGGTCTGTGGATTGAAGCTCAGATCCACCACTTTCAGGGCTCAAACGTCGTATTAACTCTTGGAGCAATAACCCATTCTCGCAATATATACATTATAAGATAATAATAAAAAATTTGAATTAATTTATTTTTCCAATACCACTCTATATTTTCTCTTTTGTCACATGTTATAAACTAATGTGCATTATTCATATAAAAAAAAAATTTTTCTATCTGGACCAACTGATGATTGCTCGATTAGCATGAAATACGTATATTGGTGATTATTTATCTTTTCAACATATATGTGTTAAGTGTATTAGTGTTAGGAGATAGTGTCGAGAGTGTGGGTAATGTGAAAGTCTGTGCTCATATACCCTATATATTACATATATAGACACAGGTATATAATAAGCCTGTGTGTTTCAGTTATCTGCCTACTGAAATTTTATCCCAATACTCTGACAACCGTAAATATAAATTAAGACTATATAGAAACGCGGGTTTATATACCAAGTTTAATTCCAAATAAGTGCAGTTTAATTCCTAGTAAATGTCACATATATAAGAGCATATAAATAATTTTCATTTACAAATACAATATACTTGTGTACAGTATATGTAAACTATGTTTACAAATTAAAATCATATATATATTGAAAATAATTAAATACAGCTAAATCTATCGTTAAGTAAATTTTTTTTTCCTTTCCTAAAGTTGCATCTCTTTTCACGATCAAATTTTCATTACGAACAAAAAATTCTCTGTTGTGATTTCAGGTTGAGCAATATTAACTAATGTAATTATTAAGGAATTCTCAGTAAAATTAGTTATAGATGCGACCTGTACGTGTGCGTGTGTGATTGAAATCCCGTTTATATAAATATGCTATGCTGTACATGAAACCCTGCGTATAAAATCAAAATTAAATACCGTATTGTATATAAGGAAATGGTAAAACAACCTTTAGGTAACCCATTGAAGAGCAAAGATATCTCCAACACCTCTTATTAGAGATTCATTACCTCCGGGTGGTGAGAATTAAACCTCTCTTCATCCTTTTATCTTCTAGCTATGAATAGCCAAATATCCATTTATCGATCGAATATTAAATAATTAGCTAGATTGACTAAGAACTGATTATCTAAAATAAAATTCCCAACCCAATTGATTTTTTTTCCAAAAAAATTGCTTATATTCGAACCCAGGATGTCTGGTTGGCAGTTCAAAGCATTATATTGCCCTATTATATTTTTAATTGTTTAGTGGAAAATAATAAAATACTCACGTTTTATTTAATTAATAATTAAGGAATATGCTTTTATTTTGTTTTTGTTATTTTAAGAATTTATCAGTAAATAAAAATAAAATATCGAATTCCTATTAAAAGAAGACTTTCTGTTTTGAAGCGCCTTCCTTTTAAGTTTATAATTAAATTAAAGTAAAACTTACTTGTGTATGAATATCTTAATTACTTGAATTCATTTTTGACAGCCTGTTTGATTGAGAATTTTTTTGCGAGTTTCTAGTAATGTGTAATAGGCAGAATGTGCGCATGCTCAGAATAAAAATTATAATTAATAATAAGGATTGTCTTTTCATTACACGATCACACTTTTATCTCTAATTATTAACAGTTTTTAGAAATTATACTTGTCAGTTATATTCATTAAAATAATTGAAATAAGTTTAAAAGATCTCTCCCTCCTATTTAAAATTAATTATCTGCAAGAAAAAAACTTTTTTTTTTCAATTAGATCAATTTATTTTTCATTTTTCAACTTCATGATAATTACTATTTTTGACTAAATCGAAATATTTACATTGCAGCAGCTGGGATGCTATCGTCCAGCAATGGACCGATTAAAAGAATTAATTATATATATGTAAAGTAAAACAATATTAAATATTACTATTCAATCGCAGTAATATAATCTAACACGTCTTTGCCGGTCAATTTTGGCATATGAGACAATCCTTAAAAACAAGCTTATTAAAATTATTCTTAAGGTTTATTTAAAATGGTCTGTTGAATAAAGCAATAAATATAATAGAAAAAAAGGTATGTATTGAATAAATATACATTCATTCAATTATAATGTCTCATACTGGCACCTATTTTAATCCCCCGCGCTTAAGGCAATTGCCTAATCAGTGGAGAGTAGTAGAAAGACTAGGAAGAGGGGTAGAGATACCATTAATAGGTGGGAAGAGAGTGTATGTATTATTAGATCTTTTATTTCCTAATGATATGTTGTTGTTTTTTTCATATGTCATTGTGCACAGAAAGTAGGGAAGATGCGGAAGTTATGCTGCAAGGGTTGGTAAACAGATGGAGATTAAATTTAGTCAAGTAAAATTAAAAGTAATGATGATAAATGCTGGGGGAAAAAGAAGAAAAATAATTTTATTGGGGAATATAAAGTTAAATGTGGTGAATAGATATAACCATTTGGGAATCATCTTAAGTAATCAGAGAAATTGCTTGGATGAATGGGGAGAAAAAATTGATAAATTAAGTGAAGAAAGGAACTGATAAAGAAATTAAATATTTTCTTATAATAAATATGATGCAGCTAGAATTATAAGGGAGCGGCAGTATCAGAGTTAACTTATGATAATGATGTGTTATGTGTTAGTAAAGAGGTGGTAGATTACTTAGAAAAAGTAAAATGAGAAGTAGGAAGACATGCATTAGATGCAGATGTGTAGTCAGAAAAGGAGACAATTTGAGGAGAAATGGGATGGTCAAGTTTTTATCTGAGAGATGCAAAAAGCAAATGCAGTCAATTGCCATTTATGGATAATAATAGAATAGCCAAAATAGTATTTAAGTGGGTTATGAGTAAAGGACAGGAAACAAGATGGGAAAGAAAGATAATACAATATTCAGAAGATTTGGATAGACTTTATGTCAATATATACAAAAGATGGGATGATTGTGTTAGGAAAATTTTTGAGGGTTATAGTGGCAATGAAGGGGATAGAAGAATAGATGCATTAATAAAAAAAATAGATGGAGAACTAGTATGGAGAGTAAAAAGAGTTTAAATATGTGTAGAAGTCAACAGAATATTGAATATGATTTAATTAATGCTAATAACAAGGAAACTAGTTTACTGTTTAGGGCTCAAACAGGATCATTAGCAATAAGGGAATATACACATAAATGAAGAAGTGTGGGTGATATAGTCTGCAAGTTATGTAAGGAATGCATAGAAAATGATAGGCATTTGTTAATTGAATGTAAATGCATATAAGCAGAAAGGTTGCAAATAATGAAGTTGTGGGAGAATAAATATCAAAAAAGTGATTATACAGAATGTGAGTTCTTGGTTTTTATCCTGGGTTTGAAAAAAAATAAGGGGGATTTAGTTATAAAGGCCATAGAGTGAACAAAGATAATGTGGTGGAAATGGGATGGAGCAGCATAGAAGAGAATATGATAAAAAACATAGAGAGGGGAATGGAAAGGGAAGAAAAGGTAGATAACAGATTTCTCTGAGCATAGTCATTGAGAGATTCCTGACTCTGGGAAAGAAGAAGCCATAATGCAATGCATCACAAGTCATAACTATAAAATGTGATACATCTTTAGTAAAGGTTATTACTTGATATTGTACTTAGTAATATCAATACTTTAATATGGCTTTAAAAGAAAACCTAATGTACGTGTACACACACATGGATAAATAAAAAGTAAGAAAATGTCAATTGCCACCAGACATTGTCATGCACTTTAATTATATTATCTAGGTGTCTCAAGCTTGATTCAAGCACTAAACATGACACATATACTCACATGTTAGTACACCTAGGTCTCTCTTTATGCGGACATATTTAACATGATTTTTATGCGATTCATGTTTCACCGGGAGTAAAACTCCGATAATGCGCTATTACTTTAAATAATAAATTTCACAAACTTACATTATATTGAAAGTAATAGCACATTATTGGAATTCAACTTTCATCTTAGTAATTTCAATATTTTCAGTGCTTTAGAAATTTCAATATTTTCAGTGCTTTATAATAGTAAGATTTTATGCAATAATGAAATTAAAATCATGATTTCCACATTTTATGTATACACACATTAAATTTTACAAGATTATAATGTAAATTTGTTCAAACATTGTGCGTGTTAATTTTGCATTTTAAATCACATTCCGTTTTTGCTTTTTAAAAAAGAACGTAATCAATTATTAATCATTTAGTGTCCACAAGTTTATTTTTAAAAGGTGAATAATAGCAGTGGGCATAATTAAATTTGACAATTAAAAATTAAAATCTGATTTTTAATTGTAATTAATAATTTAAAAATTACTTACAGTGACTTGAAATTAATGTGATGTGAAATTTGATTTTTAAACGGAATTGAAAATTAAAAAATTAAAGACAAAAATAAGAATTTAATTTTTAGTTGTTAGTTTCATAAACAATTAATAAAATCATCATCTCAAAGATTAATTACTAATTACATTGACACCAGAAGACCATTAACACAACATGAGAGTGACATTAGCGCTAGTTGTATTTTCTCTTGTGAAGAATCTGATTGTTTACCAGTTTGCAAACGAACCTGTTTATCGGCAAATGGCAATAATAATTAAAACGTGTATAAAAAATGTAAATTACTGTAAATTATGCATAAAAATATATTGTTTTGAATAAAATTAAATATTATAGTTAAAAAAAGTTTGTCTTGTATCAATTTTTTTCAAATTTGAAATTTTTTATTAGTCATATTTTATTTCCTTATTTTTTTTGTGCGAATTTTAAAGTAATTTTACGTTGGTGCTTTGCTTTTATGTGATTTTTGAAAAATCACAGTCCGTATTCCCCCTTTTTCAAGGTAAGTTACATCTATTTTTGCATGATTTCATTTGCGTGTGTTTTCTGAGGAACCTATCTATCACATAAAACGAGACCCAGGTGTATATTATTTATATATAAATTACCACCAATCATTACAGATATAATAGTTTTAATGAATATACAGACTTTCATATATTAGTGGTTACTTTAGATCTTTTCTGGGCAAAAAGAAAATTATGGTCAGGGAAGGATCTTATAATCCTATAAATTAAATTTATGGATAGATCAGCTTTGAAAATGAAGGCATTATTCCTTTGAAAGCACTAAGTATAGAAATAATTATATTAGAGTTTAGTGTGGAGATATTACCATAAAATATCTGATCATTACAAGTAGAGTTGTTATTTTGATTACATTTTAAATTATGTTGCAAGAATAATTGCGAAGTTAAAGCAGCTTTTTTGTAATCTTAAAAATGGAATGACTGCAGATCCTAATGAAGTATCTGAATTTTAAAATTGATGATGATTTGTTTGCTTCAAAACTATTGAAACTGTTTATGAATATAAAAATCCATAAAGTTACATCACCTGATCTTAATGATGCTTCAGTTATTTCATTTTGTTAAAATAATAGACAAGATTTCATTAGTAATTAATATCATTATTTACTGCAGTAACTTTTTCAGGGATTTAATTGAGTTAGTTGTCTTCAGTAATAGATAAATAATTACCAGAGACTCAATGTGTTTCAGACAACCAAGAAGCATTATAAACACATTTTTCTGTTGCCAGACAAATGCAGGAAAGCATGAGCAAAGGAATTATATGCTATTTTATTAGTTTAGTCAAAGCACTTGATTTCATTTATCGAGGAAGTTTATAGTGACAGCTGAGATTAGTTGGCTGTTTATCTAACTTTTTACAATTTCAACATAATGAAATATAAGAGAGCATTCTTATTGTTGGTGGAAAATTTGAGGCTCATAAAATGACAACCTAGCTCCAATTTTGGTTTTTTATTTTTCTCTGGAACAATTTATACAATCACTTCAGGAAGCAGACATCAAGACATCTAGTAGAATGATGGTAGAATTATTAAATTGAAACTTTATTTTCTTAACTTCAACTTCACAGTATACTGATTCTTATGCAATTTTTGCCCATTCAAAAGTTGACCTGCAAAATGCATTTAATGTTTTGAAATGCAATCTGTACAACTGTGATTTAATAATTAATGTAAAAAAAAACCTGAAGTCTTTATCAGAAACAAAATTGGTTTGATAACTATCAGCTTAAAAGTGTGTCTCAATTTAAATCTCTTAATAACTTTTAGATTAAACCACATGTTGATCATTTCTTAGGCTTGCCGAAACTGTTAAAATCAGAGATATAACTTTCCTTGCAATAGGCATCATTCAGTGAAATCCTGCGTAATCAATGGATGCAAGAAAGTTTGTGCATAAAATATTTATCTAGTGCCCTACTCATCCAATATCTCCAGATAGTTTCTAGCCTGTGGTTTTTATCAGTGAAGAGCTTTGGATCTGAAAGCACTGCACCTAGATCTTAGGATCTACCTTTTGTGTTAACTATAAAGTTATGAGTCTAAAATTGAAAACACAATAATATTTTCAATTAAAGTTCATTCTCTTGTATAGTTAGTTATACATATCTGAACTCAGTTCAGTATCAATACATTTGGTGTCCTTGGTTTTTTAATAACCATAGTCACCATTATGTACATAACTATTAGAAACCAGTCAACACTTAGACAATCCCAATATAGATAACAATCAAAAATTTCTAACTGCTGTCAAGCAACCTAAGATCTAAGTGCAATTCTCTCAGATCTAAGGCTCCTCACTGATGACAGCCACAAGCTAAAAAATAATCTAGGGATATTGGGTGAATAGCACTAAATAGATATTTTTTGCACATACCATCTTGCATCCAATGATTACTCTGAATTGCAATGAGTGGCACTATGGTATGGAGAGTTTTGCCTCTGTTTTTAATAGCTTGAGTAAGCATAAGAAATGGTGATCATGAAATGTTTAGTGATTTAATACCAATTCTACACAATAGAATTATGGTGACTATGGTTGTTAAAGAACCAAAGACACCAAAATATGTAGATACTGAATTGAATTCACATATATATGACTATACAAGAGAGCTTGAGTTGAAAATATTATTTTTGTTTTCAATTTCAGACTTATATCTTTATAGTTAACTAAAAAGATACAAAATGGCTGCTGGAGGGTTGTATTAGATCCTAAAATGTAGGTGAAATGCTCTCAGATCCAAGCCTACTCAGTAATAAAAGCCACAAGCTAGAAACTAGTCTGAACACATTGGATGAGTAAGGTATTAGATAGGGATTTTATGCACAAACCTTCTTGCTTCCACTGATTACTCTGGCTTGCACTGAGTGGTAATACTGTATGGAAAGTTTTGCCTCTGTTTTCATCATTTATCTATTGAATATATCACACATTCCAATGTGCTCCTTGCATTTAATAAGCTAAAAGATAGAGCATTTCATCACAGTTCTGTAACTAATCTGTTTAAGTTAGTTGAACATGAAGATAGTTTTTATCCATTATTACATGCAAATGAGACTTGGATACTCTACTAAGTAAGATAAAAACATTAAAAAATTATTATTGAAGGTTATTCTCTAATATTCTAAAAATAAGTTGGCATGTCCATATGGAATTGATGGTAGTAGATTTCCTACAGAAGAATTGTATGGTGAACTTGATCATGGGTTTGAGTGGAAGAGATAGACCCTCAATTCCTACAAAAGAATTGTATGGTGAACTTGATCATGGGTTTGAGTGGAAGAGATAGACCCTCATTTATAATTCAAGATAAAATATGAGAGCTAAAATTGGTCAAGAGGTTTAGAGTCTTTAAGAAGAAATTAAAAAAATAGCATTGCAAAATGTCAAATAAACATATTCAAAGATCAGCATGTAATGGTAATGGGTGTGAATAATTTGTATAAATTATCCAAAATCACATCACTATTATTTATTTATTTTAAGCCAATAAATATTACATGATCACCATTTCTTATGCTTGCTTATAACTGTTATTAAACAGGCAGAAACTCACTATACGTATTGCCACACTGCAAGCTAGAGTAATCAATGGATGCCAGAAGGCTTGTGCATAAAATTCCCATCTAGTGCTTACTCATCCAATACCCAGACTAGTTTTTGGCTTGTGGCCTGCTTAATAAGGTATTGGTGGCTATGGTTATTAAAGAAACAAAGACACCAAAATGTGTGGGTACTGAACTGAGTTCAGATTATATGATTATATAAGCTGATGGGCTTGGATTGAAAATATTAAGGTGTTTTCAATTTAGGACTCATAGTTTTGTAGTTGGGAAAAAAGATGGCTGCTGAAGGGTTGCATTAGATCCTAAGATCTAGGTGCAGTGCTATCAGATCCAAGGCTCCTTACTGAAGAAGGCCATAAGCCAGAAACTAGTCTGGGAATGCTGGATGAGTAGGCACTAGATGGGGATTTTATGCACAGGCCTTCTGGCATCCATTGATTACTCTGGCTTGCATTGTGGCAATGCGTATAGTGAGTTTTTGCCTGTTTTATTCATTTATTTATTCTTCTTTTATTGTTATTTTTTTGAATTTGGATTATATTTTTTCAATGCAAATGGTTGTCCTAATTTGATTTGCTTTGCAAAGTTTCAATTACTATTCAAAAGCAATGTGAGAAGGAGACTTACAAAAGTTAAACTGAATTCTATCTTATTTTTTAAGCATATATTAATTTTGTCTTTGTCTGCTTTCTTTGTCTTTTAATCAAAGGAGTTTAACAATAATATGTGGAAATTATTTCTGTTTTATTGAGGTACAGGAGCATAATTAAGTTTTAAAAAAAAATAGTTTCTTTTAGTCAAAAATATTTTGGTAATTACACTTCCTGCACTGCTGTTTTAAATAATAATAATAATAATAATAATAATAATAATAATAATAATAATAATAATAATAATAATTGCACAGTTAGTGTTGTATAGATCATATGATATTCAAAACATTTATACGCCTTTTTGAAGGTAGCATTCTATTTCAAATGATCCCCAACTAAAATTTGTCTATTTAACTTCTTTGAAAATTAGTTTAGAAAACATTGGCTCTCAAATCTATAACTTTATCCAGATGCTAAATTATAAGCAGTTGCTAAATATTATAGATGGATTTAACTTATGGGTAATGCACTCATAAGGTTACTACATGTTCATTCAAGTAATTTATATTAGAAAAAATAAATTCTTATATTCGTGTTGACACTTTAATATCCCTTGAATAAAAAGTTTCTGCTAAGGTAGTAATTTAATATTATTACAAATGTCTAATATGTGGATTATCAGCTCTTTTCCAATAAATATCTATTTACCACAGTGTGCAATGCCTATCGAATTTGCATGTGATTTTTTCATAATTTACATATTTTAGTTAAAATGATGTGAAATTTGCATTCGAGTTTTGAGATTATGTTGAACGTTGTGAGCATATTTATATGAGATTGGATTGCTATGTGTGGTGGAGTCTCACCTAATTTTTGATCTACTGATGATATCATGTATGAATGGCAGAAACCCTTGTCTAGTAAGAGAGTGGTTGATTTGTTCTTCAAACATTGCCAGTTAAAATGTCAGAAAATTTTTATAAAGAGCATATGTAAATAATGTTAATATTATATATATGCAAAAAAAGTGAAAGCAGTCAATTTCTAAACAATTCCAAGAATCTCAGTTGTTGCCTTGACAATTGAGATTATTGGTATTGTTTAGTATGATATATATATATATAATTTTATCCAGCTTTATTTTTCTAGCAGAGAATAAGTAAATTTTCAATTTCTAATAATAAGAAGAAATCCATTTTTAAATTATGGCAAATCTAATATTATTTATTATTAGGAAACCCTATATGGATGGGTACATAGATAGATAGATGGATGGATGATGGATAGATAAATAGATAGCTGAATAGATGGATGAATTGATGAATAGATAAGTAGGGTAGGTATGTTAATAAATAGATAGATAGATAAACAGATAGATAGACAAATAGGGATATATAGATAGACATATAAATAGATAGGCATGTAAATAGAAAGAGAGAGGTATGTAGGTAAGTAAGTAAATGTAGAGGAAGGCAGATAAGAAGGTAGGTTGAACTCTTGCTTTAATCTTGTTACATGTGTTGCACTTAAAAGGAAAATGGCATTAGCAAAGATAAGGTGAAAAAGAAAAATGTTGTGGGTCTAACATTCTGAAAAAACCTGTTCTATATTATTAAAAAGTTCATTCAGGCATGATATACATAAACAAATTAAGTTATATGTGAATGAATTGTGATGTTTCTACATGATTGAAGTTTAGGGAAATGAAATGAAAAATTATCTATGGTTTAATACTATAATTACTCACATTTTCAAATCAAGATAACTAGCTATATATTTTTATTAAGGCCAAAACTAACATCATAGTTATTCCAATTATAAGTTAGCTGGTGGCAGTTTTGACCTTCTTTTTAGTTTATAGTAATTATATAGTAGTGACACATTTCATCAAGTTTTACCTGTTATAAGCATTGAGTAAAATCAGGAAATAACAAATGGTAGGCAGATAGAATTAATTATGGACAATTGAGTTTATTTTAAAGATAGGACTAAATTTACAATGTATCTATTAAGTTCAACTTTTTTTTGAGGTTTTTTTTCAACATTTTTTGATATAAAAGGCTGATTATCTATAAATTGATCACAGTAATCTTATGGTCTACTATTTAGAAATCCATTGATTTTACAATTACTTGCATTTTGGGATCTGGAATTCTAAGAAAGATGTCATTACTGGCTTAGTTAAAATAAACAGAAAATTATAGAATAGTTTGTAAGTATCAAAATGTAGTCAAACTTGCTTATAACTTTCAATGGCAGCTTTCCTATAACTGATTTTGAGAAAGTTTTATAATTCAGTTTTTATTCTATAATATACTGATATTATTCAAAGAGCTTCATGATACAGTTTGTTAATACATCTGTTTGCCATGACTACATTCTTAGATTCAAATCCAAACTTGGTGAATGTTGAAATTTTTCCAGACACAAGTAGGCCTAAGATTTTTTTTTATACAGCTGACTCATATCTAACTTAGTTTACCTATTTTTAATTAGTTAATTAGGTATTTTACTAACCACAAGTAAAAGTTCCAAATTAATGTGAGTTGGACTGATGAGTGGGTGATATATTGATTGTAAAACCAAACAATGTTATTATGATATGAATAGCATTCATTGCTAGTGAATGAGATGTTTTACTCATATGCACATTGAATTCATGCTTTACCTTTATCTTACTTTTATAAAAAAAAAAATATTAATGAATATTAATATGGCTATAATAACATCAAATCTCATAATTTTTTAACTGATGGAATATGTGATAAAGCAAGAAAATATCTCTAATTTAATGCCATCTATGAAAAGTTGAATAATCAATGACTATCAGGTGGTAATATGTTAAGGTTCTCATCCTCAGACAAGTTTCTGGATTTTAGTTTTATCAATGAAATTTGGGATTCAATGTTGGAATTAATCATTTTAATTCTATTTTACTATTTAATTATAAAAGCCTAAAATTTAAAACACCCCAAAGTTTTGAACCCAAACGTATTTGCTTAAGACTAATGTAGATTTGACTCCAGGTCAGTAATATATTTTAGTACCCATTATTAATTCTGGGTCCTTTTTTTTTAAACTAGAAATGTTAATAACAATAAACCACTTAATTTCTTAGGTTGCACAATATGTGTGAAAACAAAAATAGCTGTCATTATTCCAGGTTACTAAAGATGGCACTAGGATAGAGAGTTGTTTGTGTTTTATTATTAATATATATATCTTAGAACATTTTAAAAGTCAAATTTTATCTAAACTTTGCAGCTAAATTTTATCAATATTTACTTGTCTTATTTTGTTTCAAAATTTTCTAATCTCTTTTTTAATATATTTGCGATGACGAGAAAAAAACAAATCGTGAAAAAAAAAAATTCTTGACGTCTGAACTTTTGAAATTTTATCACCTCATAAAATTATTTCTGTACAAAAACGCCTTAGTTAGGAATAATGTTTTAAATTAATTGTATGAAAACATTTTTAAAAAAAATAGTTGCAGATAAGCATGTTCATATTAATAAAATAAATTTTAGTACATTACGCATGTGCCGCCTATCTTAGTAGTGTGTGCGCGCGCGCGTCTACATTCTAATGTAAAACACGCAATGTGTTGCAATAATAAGTGATTCATTTGCGCTCTCTTCAAGTTGTATGCAAGACCAATTCTAAATCAACACTTATGCTATTCACTACAAAATTTTAAGGGAGGTACATATCTGGATCATCTTTATTGCTCTTTATCCCACTATAAAAGCTTACAAACTATTCGAAAACATTTTTGAATGATTACCATACACAGTTTGAATTATTTAAATTTTTCAGTAATAGTTTTTCCCAATTTAAAACAAAATTTAATGTTAGCAGGTTTTTCTATCATAAGTTAAGATACAAAACACACAGTCTTATTTCATGTTCATAGCCCAGATATCCTTGTACTTTAAACTTTTTGTGGTGAACATCTAAACTATATCATTACATAATATATGCTTTCATTCAGATACATCACTGCAAACAACTTGGGGAAAAAATCAGTTACCAGTTATCTTTTCATTGAGACACTACTAATTGTATGTTATTTGAATATAAAACATTTTCATTTTCTACTTTAACTGCTCATAGGTTAATTGAGTAAATATATATTTCAATTTGAAAAGTTGATTCCAAAAAGAAATATCGGGTTTAGCCTGTTTTCCAGAGAAATCGGTCTTTTTTTAATATTTATGCTATAGTTATTCAAACAGTAATGATTTTTATTTTTTTAAATCTCAAAAAGACCTAAACATTTCTTAATGTCAACTTTCTGCCAGATTCCTTTTATTAAATACCATATATGTATATGACAATTGCTAGAACATTCGTGATTCAAAATCAAATTTATTGTAATATACTATATATATAGAAAAGTCTGACTATTGTTTCTATGTAAGTATTTAGGTATTTCAAATCTCATTGAATTGGAGATTACTGGTCAAAATGTATGTATAATGAGAAACTGACATGGAAGATTTTACATTAAGAGATACTCTAAGATTTACAACAACACATACATGATCACCATTTCTTATGCTTGCTCAAGCTGCTAAAATAAGCAAAACTGTCCATACAGTACTGCCACTCAATTCAAGCCAGAGTAATCAATTGATGCAAAAAACTGTATTGGATGAGTAGGCACTATGTAGGGATTTTATGCACAAACCTTGCATCCATTGATCACTCTATTTTGCACTGAGTGGCACCACTGTATGGAGAGTTTTGCCTGGTTTATAACAACCATTGAAAAAGTGTGTCATAAACTTGGGGAGATAATTGAGTATCTATCTATCCATCTACCTATATATATATAGCATAATGTAGTGTAAAAACCAAAAATATAAAACGATTCCATTTATAGAAATAAATTAAGATTATTAAATCCCTAATTTAGTCAATCAATAGTAATCATATGGTTAAATGGGATGATGGCTATCATTATATATAGAAGAATAAAAAAATGTTTGAACAAAATATGGTCAGAAATTAAAACTTAGAGGAAGAGATCAAATTCACGAAGATATAACTAAAATGCATAGTATCAAATCTATAAAGAGAGCTAGGTTCATCTAACCATCCAACTTTTACTAGAATGATTTTATGACAATAACAACATCCAGTGATTCTCAAAACTTACTTTAATAACGAGAGCAATTTTTCTTGATATTATCATTGACTCAAGCATACAATACATGACCCTAGAAGTCAGAAAAGAAAAATATTATTAATCATGAGCAGAAATTTTTTTTAGCCAAACTGATTTATTAATTTACTGTTTCTTATTTGAATGCAATACTATGAAATAAAGCATATACTCACAATAATCATATTACCCACTTATATATTCCTAAAAGAGATTAAGCTGGTCTATTTCTTAAAGATACCTATTAGGTAGATTCTTATCTCCAAACTGATAATCATTATGATAGAACTGTCATAAATTGAATAGCTGTATTAGGCCATGTTTTTTATTTGAATGCCATTTTTTTAAATCCAGTTATTATTTCTAATGATCTATTGCTGCAATATTGATCATTAGAAGGAATAATTGGATTTTTTTAAACAAGGATAATACAGATATTCTATTAAAAAATTTTAATATAAACATTTTAAGGAACATATTTTTCTCACTATAAGGCAAAAATAGTTTCCAAACAACACTATCATCTTCTAAAATGATACTGCTCCAATTTGTAGAACTCCCACAGAAAAATACTGGTATAAAAAATTCAAAAATCATGTTGAGCATCACTCATAGTTTCCTCAATGAACTTATTTTAATTCTATCGTTCCTCTTCAAGCCATTCTTGAGGAATGAGTGTGAATTTGAAATTGACTGCTTATGTCTTTTAAAGAACTTAAGATTATTCTGCATGAATAATGATTTAAAGCTATATTTTATATGGATTAAAAGCAGTTATTTATACATATGATGGTTTTTAATCTTATACTAATAGGTGTGTCATAAACCTTCTGATTGTGCTTAATTTCTACATAGACAACATAATTAAATAATTTAATATATCCAGCACACAGTTCTTCTTTTCAAAATAGTTCATATATATCTAATATAGAAATAAAACAAACTAACTCCTTCTTTTTAAACTTGATTTTTTATGACTATAATCATGAAAAAGAAATCCAACGTCTCGACTATTTTTTATAGTCTTTTTCAAGGCACACTAAAATAAAATATATATACAATAAATATCACATATTCCAAAAAAAAAAAAATTAAATTAATTACAAATTACAAAATATATGCATAACCAAAATTTTCCTTTTTTTTACCTTATCTCACTCCCCTTTCCTATTACAATCACAACTTAAACACAACTAATTCCTTTTTTAAAAATCTATATATATCAAATAAAAACTTTTAATTAAAAACCTATTATTTTCTTTTATATTTTTCTATTAACATCCTATTTAATTCTGGTTTTATTTCATTTATGTATACACCCTCTTATTATCCTTTCATTATATGACTTAATACATTCCAAAGGTTTTATTTCAAAATCCCATGCTTAAATTTATTCTTATGAATGTAAATAGCAGAATTTTTATCACCTAAATGCTGTTTTAATCTAGTTTTTAATTTATTTTTACTAGTCCCAATATATGTCATTTCTACATTCTTTCTAAAACAATTCAAACATTTTATCAAATAAACTGAATTCATAATGTCTAACCTATTATAATCCCCAATATTATTAATCAAAAAATTTAAATTTGCTTTCTTTTTATAAACTGGACAAATTGAAACATTATATTTCCTATTAATCATTTTAACTAATTTCTTAACTTTAATAAATAAATCTTTAAATATATTAAAACCAACATAAATAATCTTTTCTCTATTCCTATTCCTATCTAATCCCATTCTATTCCTTATTTTATTTATATTTTTATTAGAAAACAAATGTTCAACTACACCCCTAGGATAATCATTCATAAAACATTCATTCCTAATAATATCAACCTCATTCTCAAACAAATTACTATTTGAACATAACTTAATTGCCCTAATAATTTTATTATTAACAATATTAATTTTACTATGATTATCAATATCTAAAAAACAATTATTTGATAATCCAAAAAAATGTTTTTTTTTTTCTAAACACAGATGTTTCTATAATAACACTACCATTCCTAACAATTTTTTTTTTAAATTCTAACATCCATATATTCAATAACATTAATATATTCTTTTTCCATAATAAATTTTATTTTTTCAACTCTACCATTAATATAACTCAAAAAATTATCTGCATTTCTTTTATTACCATTGAAAACCATAAAATAGTCATCAACATATCTAACATAAAAAATTGGTTTATTCCTATTATAATTAAAAAATTATTCTTCAAACTTATACATATATATTCTTGCCAAAAAACCACTCAGACTATTACCCATACTTAACCCCTCTTTTTGCTTATAAAATTCATCCCCATATTTAAAAATAAGGTCCCTACAACAAATCACTAATATTTCATATAAAAGAAATTTTGTAATTAATTTAATTTTTATTTTTTTTGGAATATGTGATATTTATTGTATATATATTTTATTTTAGTGTGCCTTGAAAAAGACTATAAAAAATAGTCGAAACGTTGGATTTCTTTTTCGTGATTATAGTCATAAAAAATCAAGTTTAAAAAGGAGTTAGTTTGTTTTATTTCTATATTACAAAATAATTAGTATTCAAGATATAACTTAGTATGAAATAAAAATTAGAGTAACTAATTAAGGTCAATCTCCTATTTCAGAAAATTATTAAACCTCAACATAAATTGTAGAAATGCAAACTATGGCTTCAGAAACTGGTCTCCCCATTACTTCAACTACATCTTAATCTTTATAATTTAACACTTAGAATTTTATTAAAATATTTTTAATACGTATTTCAAGAAATAAAATCTATTTGAATAATGTGACAATTCAAGACATTATTTTTTAGATATAATAAATATAAAACAATTTTATTTATATATTAATATCAACTGAGTAGGAATGTTATCTAAAGAGCAGTAGGGGAATCTTGAAAACGTGTGTGCAAATGGATTTAATTCGTATAAAAGAAAAAGACAAAGTGTAAACACGCACAAGCTGATTACAGCTTAGAATGATTAAAATTTTAAAAAGACAAATAATATCATTCTTACTTTAAAATAAATTGGTTATTTAAAATTAAATAAGAAGTCATCTGAAAAATAGATTTTTTTTTTTTTTTTCAGATAAGAAATTAATTTGAATTATTAATTGCTACAAAAAAAAATTCTATTTTATTGAAAAGTAAAACAAAGGTAGTTTTTATACTCGTGTAGATTATAAAAATTAATTTTGTAATGAAAAGAAATGTATCTCACGGGATAATTTTAAAACTTACATTTTTTTGAAACTGTACATTTGTTTATATATCTATATAGTTTCTTATGATGTACAATAAATTATGTTGCATGTCAGGCTGTCTTTAAGGCAGCTTTTTATCTGGTAAACTGGGAATATTTATTTAATACATTAAGCAAACTTCTGCTTAGATATACACATCTAATTACTGCCATAAAAAAATTATCTTACCAACAGATCAATCAAATTAAAAAATCACATGCACCTCTCCTTCTTTTAAACCAAGTCCAGATATTGCACAAACCTCACCACTTGCTTCACTATTATTTGCAATATATGTCAATCCCATGATCAAAGAGATTGAACAGTGCACAGAAAACCCTTTCTTCTTCATCTTGGTTCTACTGATAATGTGATATCTTTTGTTGATGATGTTCTGATAGTTTTCAGAGACCTACAAAATATTCTTCTCATTCTTCATATTTTGAATAAATTTGAAACACTAACAGGATCTACAATAAGAATTTACAACATCATGGATAAAATATATAGATATCCAAATTATTGTTTTTGACATTAATCCTTTTATGGCTAAAATCAATATATATAATGTTTTGAGATTAATTCATTGCAATTGTTTATTTTTTAAATACTGCCCTCTATCTTCAGCAAATGACAATGCATTTTTTTAAATTAAAAAAATATACTTCTTTACCTTTGTTCTCCTTCATGTAGGGTGAATTTATTTAACGAGTCAGAAATTTATTGCTAAATGTTTTTAAACCTGATTGGTCTACCTATCTAGCAAATATGAAATTTCTTTCATTTTTAGTCTTACCAAGAATGAGTTAAATTCTAATGTTATGTAATAAAATAATAATTTACAGTATTAAATATTTATATGTAAAGATTTTAAATTAAACTCATGGCAATTATTTTTTTTAATATAATTAAATAGTCCTCCAAACTAGCTGGAGGACTATTTCAATTATATCAAGTTTTCCCAAAAATAAATCCTAACCAAAAAATAAATCCAAGGATGATTTTCAGGATACTAATAATATAAGCCCCACCCCAAATATAAGCCCTAATTAAGATCATCAGCCACATAAACAGCTTTTGAAACACATGATGGATGTATTGAATTATAAAGTAATGAATGTATCAATAAACAATATTATTGACACTAAGGCTTTAAATTAAATGGTAGTATAAATTATATGGTATTTATATATTTTCCTGTCAAACATTGTTGACGAATGTAATTCTACCTGTATAAATAAACAGTTTTCTCTCAGCCAAATTTTGGTCTTAAGTTAATCAATATATTGACTTTATGAATGATTTATCAAACTTTTAAAATTTTATCTACCACACAACAATCTATTGAACAATTTATAATTTCATTTATGTATTTTTAGATATTTATTTTACTTATATCTAATACTTGGATTTAGAATGCTTGATTTCATTTTAGTTTCAATATGGTAGCTTTTAAATATTCAAAATAAAAGATAAATTAGTTTGACTTTCTTAAATATTTTTTCCTCTTAAAGAACTTCCAATAATGGAAATGATTTTAATAATCAAAGTTTAGCTTAAATGTTTTTCCTCCTAAAAAACTTAAAGTTAAATCATCACTCTTTCTCCTTAAAAAAAAAGTTTTTAAAAAGATTATTCAAGTAGGGATATTATGAGTAATTTGGAATGTGTTTATAATATGAGCACTTGGTAATGGATGGACAAGGTTATGTCATATATGAATCTTTGTAATTCAATGCATTTGTGTGTTGTGTATATTATCACTGTTTTTGTAAGAAGGTTTATATAAGTTAGAGCTTAAATGAAAGAATAAAGTTACATAAAAGTAGGGTTAGAAATAAGTATGTTAGTTTTGCTTTGTACAGGCCACACTATTAATTTTCATGAAGCTAAGGTTGTCTTCTTTGATAGAAATAAAATAAAAAGAAGAATTAAAGAATTTTTATTATCAAAAATGTATTATTCTGAAGCTATTAACTTATTTAAAAGTTCAACCACTAAACATCACATGATCACTATCTCTTATACCAGCACATAATTGTTATTAAACAAGGCAAAAACCTCCATACTGTAGTGCCACCCTGTGCTAACCAGAGTAATCAATGGATGCCAGAAGGCTTGCACATAAAATTCCTATCTAGTGCCTACTCTTGGGGATTTTATGCAAAAGCCTTCTGGCATCCCTTAATTACTCTGGTTGGCACAGGGTGGCACTACTGTAGGGAGAGTTTTGCCTTGTTTATTTAAAAGTTTTTTTAATATTAAGGGTAGATGGGAAGTAAATGGATTTGACGGTAATGTTTAATATAAATATGGTGTTGTTTTGTAATTCTTTACACTTGAAAAGTCTGATTGTAGCAGTGAAACCATTGGTTGTGTTTTTGATTTTATTTTCTTGGCTAGTCTGGTTGAGTTTTGGACTAGGGGTAATTTTATATATATATATATTGAAATAGATAAATGTCATATCTGTTTTATTATTGTCCATGCAATCTCACACATGAGAGTGTTAGTTAGAGTATTTGTGACAAAATAAGAAACAGCAGTTTTAAAATATTTCAAAAGGATATTAGAAAAAAAAAATTATAATATATATAAATCTTTATACCAGTGAACAATAAATCTTTATGTGAGAATTTTCCATAATGATCATTATCAATTTGTGCCCACTATTTTGATTTACGATCAATTAATCATGATTACAACCTTTAAAAAATTTAAACTATTTTTTTTTAAAAACAACCAACATTGTTTTAAAATGGCAGCCATTTTGTAAAAGTGATGGCATCATAGGATAATAAGTTCATAAAAGCCATGCCATCTGAAGGGAAAATATTGATGTAGATGCTAAAAATGTATATAAAATACGATTGTTTTTTTATGCAGGGTCTTTGCATGATGATTAGTGATTTCATTTATGATATATTCAAAGTGAAGATTTTCATTGTTAATAACTACAAAAGCAAAAAATGTAAGTTTTAATCAATATTGTAAGTACTGAGAAACACATTTCGATTATCCACACATGTGCACATACACATGTATACATAATAGATAAAACTGTCTAAATAGCTGTGTGGCAACATCCTTTCTACCCTCTTGTTAGAAAAAATAATACCAGCAACAATGATACATGATCATCTTTGCTTCCTTATATATTTCCAAGACTAGCTTGTTTTATTCTACTTTAGACCTATCTATTATAAGCTTATATAGCCAATAGATATTAAATAATGTAATGACTATGGTTAACATCAAATTTAAATTTCCAGAAATATATAAAAAACTGATCTGGTGACAAATCTATATGATTGTGCAAACAATTTGATTTGATTTCAAATACTGTAGAATTATTTTTAGTTTCAGACTAATATTATGAACAATAAAGTAGTAAAAGGTTGTTGCTATATCTTCATCTTTGAAGTCAAAATCCAGAAACCAATCAGGAGATATGGATATTAATAGCCCATGCCATTTAGTATCCATTGATTACTCAAACTTACAATAGATGGTTCTAAAAATAGTGTGAAAAAACTATTCTTCGAATTTTTTACTTAGATTTGTACTATATTAAAGATTTTAAGACTTCTCATTCGATAATTTAATATACAAAATTAACAAAGCGTATGACACACTTGAATGAGAAGCTATAAAGATACACATAAATTATTACACGACAAAATCATTGATAAACTACAGTTACGCCTCTTGACTTTTATCATCTAAGGATGTAAGAATGCATTATGTAAAGAAAGAAAAAGATGGCTCACAATAACAGCAAATATTACCCTCCCTCAATGGATTATCGATAAACTCGACATTACAGAAATAAACCACCGCAAACGCTTCGTTTTGAAAATCAAATTTTTAGCTTATAAACAAAATATAAATATTGACTTACAGCAAACTTCGTATGTTAATAGAACTGGCCTTACCCCACCTGATAGGATAGCAAGGGTTCTATCCCTTGGACCTAGATTTGTAGGAGGACAATGGAAACAACCCAAATTAGAGCTAATCGCTGATGTCGAAGCAAATTTAATTAATAACCCGCATAGAGATAGCATTATAACAAATATAGCTAAATCTATTAAACAAAAACAGTTACATATAAAAGATAATAGCTGGAATAGCGACATCAAAATTACGAAACAGTTTCTTGATCACAATAATTTAATTTGCCTTAAAGAAGATAAGGGCAATAGATTTGTGCTTTTAAATTCTCAGGATTATAAGAGGAAAATAAATGAACAAATTACAAATCTACAACTCACTCATGTTGCACAATTCAACAATAAGCTTAACCGCGATAAATTTGTTTCATCCATTCTCCGTCCTCATAAAAACAAAGGCATTTCAATTGCGGAATACTACCGAGTTTATCCTTCCTCCACTAAAGCTCCAAGAATATTTGCCAACATTAAACTCCATAAGCCTGGTGAACCGCTGCGTTTAATGATGGATTTTGGGGGAGTCCATTATTTTCAAACCGCGAAAATGGTTAATCAACTATTAATAGACAGCTTGGGCTTTGGAAATTATTCTGTTAATTCGTCCTTTCAAGTTGTGGAAAAAATCAAAAAAGCCACGATCGAGAACAACTTCTATATGACTATTCTTGACGTCAAAGAATTATACGGATCGGTGGACAGAAAACAATCTATTCAAATCATCCAACAAGAACTTACCAACACGATGTCAGCTGAACGCATTAATTTCATCGTTACATTTTTAACATGGATGGATAAACATATATATACAACATTTGAGCACGTTTGGTACAATATGAAAAGTGGTTGGCCTATGGGCCTCCCCCTCAGTGGAATCGTAACCAGCATTTTCCTTAATCACTACGAGGCGTGTCCAAATATCAACCTGACAACCCTCACACTATATACATGCGGTACGTAGATGATATATTTATTTTAGCCAACCAGCACACTATAAATAGTATTATACAAGAGTTAACACATAATACTAATCTAACTATCAATTCCACAGCAGAAGACGCATTCCAAAGTCTAAATTACCTTGACCTTAGGTTAATACGCGATGAGAGAGGTATAAATTATTCAATGATAATAAAGCCCTTTGAAATCAGAGGCTTTATACACCCACACTCCAACTCTCCAAGCTCTCACAAATTTGCAGGCCTGCAAGCATTTTTATATAGAAATATGCAGCTGTGCAAGTTTGAGGCAGATAGAAAGAATAATATACATATTTACACCAAAGACCTACTACAAGCAGGCTATAAACTCAACACTATTAACAATAAAATCAAACAATTTTATAGGAAAATCACCGACAATAAAAACAATATTAAACTTCCATATATTACTCTTCCCCACGTACCTAAAATCTCCTATCAATTAATCAAGGTTTTGTCCAATAAATTTAAAATTAGCTTTCATACACCCCCATGCACTAATCGTCTAATCAATAACTCTAAGGACAAAATTGAACCTTCTCAGACTCCTCATGTTGTTTACAGCATATCTTGCCCACAACCTGGTTGCCGGGCCATTTATTTTGGAGAAACCAAAGCAGGCATAATCAACAGGACAGCACAACACAGATATACATATAATAGAGCTATGAAAAACAATGATAATTCATCACACTAGAGCATTCCAAGAAGACAGGACATTTGTTTGAACCTTCCAGCCCTAAAATAGTCTGTATTGAGAAAAATGACATCAAGCGGAAAATCAGAGAAGCATATTTTATTAATGGCAATAATAACTCCATCAATAGACAAGATACCTGCTTTGACATCTCCAAACGTTGGACTATCTAGTTCATTTGCATACGCTTTGCATACTGTTTTGTTTCCTTGCCCTATTTCTTCGTTCTGCAGCTCACAGTACTGCTATGAATATGAGGCACAAGGCCTCGAAAGCGCTTAGCGTGTAATAATTTCTGTGTATCTTTACAGCTTCTCATTCAAGTGTGTCATACGCTTTGTTAATTTAGATTTGTACTCTAAGTTATGTAACTGAGAGGAAGAATTAGTACAAATATATCATCATGGTATATATAATACAAATATAGTAAAATTCATAATTCAAAGCAATTTGAAGAACATATTAATAATATTAAATGTTAACTAAAAATCACATGATCACCATTCTTTATGCTTACACATGTTTAAATTCTTCATACAGTAGTGCCACTTAGTGCAAGCCAGAGTAATTAATGAATGCAAGAAGGTTTATGCATAAAATCTCTACCTAGTCTCTACTCATCCAATATCTCCAGATTAGTTTCTAGCTTGTGGCTTTCATCAATCAGTAGTTTTGGAGCTGTGATCACTATGCCTAGATCTTAGAACCTAATGCAACCCTCCCACAGCTACCTTTTATCTTATTAGCCAACTATAAAGCTTTGAGTCCAAAATGAAATAATATTTTCAATTCAAACTTAATTTGAACTCAATTCAGCATCCACATGTTTTGGTGTCTTTGGTTTTTTAATTACCACAATCATCATAATCCTATTGAGCAGGATTGACATTAAACCACTAAACATCACATAATCACCATTAATTATGTTTATACAAGCTGTTTAAACAGAAGCAAAACTATCCATACAGAAGTGCCAGTGCAAGAATATTTGTGCATAAAATCTCTATCTAATGCCTACTCATCCAATATCCCCAGACTAGTTTCTAGCTTGCGTCTTTCATCAGTGAGGAGCTTTGGATCTGAGATCACTACACTGAGTGGCGCTACTGTATGGAGAGTTTTGTGTAAGAATAAAGAATGGTGATCATGTGATGTTTAGTGTTTTAATACCAATCTTGCCCAATAAGATTATGGTGATTGTGGTTATTAAAGAACTAAAGACACCAAAGATTATGGATGCTGAACTGAGTTTAGATCTATATGACTGTACAAGTTAATGAGCTTGAATTGAAAACATTATTGTGTTTTCATTTTGGACTCAAAGTTTTATCGTTAGCTAATAAATTAAAAGGTGGCTTCTGGAGGGTTGCATTAGATCCTAAGGCCTAGGTGCAATGATCTCAAACCCAAAGCTCATCACTGACAAAAGTCACAAACTAGAAACTAGTCTGAGAATATTGGATGAGTAGGCCCTAGATAGGGGTTTTATGCACAAATCTTTCTGCCTCCATTGATTACTCTGGCTTCACTGAGTGGTGCTACTGTAAGGAGAGTTTTGCCTCTGTTTAAACAGCTTGTGTAAGCATAAAGAATGTCATGTTTAATGATTTAATATCAATCCTGCCCAACAGGATTATGATGACTGTGGTTACTAACAAACCAAAGACAGCAAAAAGTATGGATGCTGAACTGAGTTCAGATTTATATGACTACACAAGCTAATGAGCTTGAATTGAAAACATTATTGTGTTTTCATTTTGGACTCATTATGGTTAACTAATATAATAAAGGTGTCTTCAGGAGGGTTGCATTTGATCCTAAGACCTAAGTGCAATGATCTCGGATCCAAAGCTCCTCACTGATAAAAACCACAAGCTAGAAACTAGTCTGGGATGTTGGATGAATAGGAAATAGATAGGGATTTTATGCACAAACCTTTCTGCATCCATTGATTACTCTGGCTTGTACTGAGTGGTGTTAGTGTATGGAAAGTTTTGTCTGTTTAAATATTAAATGTTTTTAATAATCAGAAGTAAACAAAATTGTTTAATAATCTATAATCAAAAAATGTGAGTATTGAATAGTCCAGTGTTACATCGGACGTGGACAGTAGAATTATCTGCGAAAAGTTGTTGAGTTTTGCCTATATGTGTCTCTCATCTGATTCTTGAGTAATTTGATTTGGATCTTATTATTTAAATGTAATAGAGAAGGAGAATAATGGAGTATTGTTTTTCTTTGTAAAGCCAAAATGGGTTAGTAACAACTGCAATTGTAATAGTCGTATGTATAGATAAAATCTGAGTTAGGGCACACGTCACACAATATTAACAGCCCCCCCCCCCGCCCGCATAAACCGGCATCACTTAAAGAGTTGTTAAGATAGATACGTTAACCACTAAACCTATATTGCAGAATTATTTATCATTTATTTGCTGTATTATGTGGGATTCTTTCTTTTTATATGATTGTTTGTTTAAAAACGCACTGCTTACAATAATTTTCATTTCTAATTCAAATATTTAAACGACACAATGGGAATTTAAAGTAAATAAAGTAATAAAAAACAGTACTGACATTTCTCCGTATTGATTCAATTAAGCTAAACTGATATATGTGCAAAACAGAAACCATTTATACATAATAATGATAAATCTATTGTAAAAATTTAATATATATATATCACTGTATAAAAGTCATACATGAGCGTTTGCTGTGATGGAAAATAATTATTTATTGGTGCAAAGTTTTTATTCTGATATTATCTGATGAAAAATGAAGTATATATAATACTTTAAAGTGGTGGTAGATTTTTTTGTTGCTGTTGTTAATGTAAATATCCGTGAATCTATTCACAAATTAGAGCTATAGTTATAGGAGGATCTCTTCAAACAGTAGCAAACTCTCCATATAGTAGTGCCATCTAGTGCAAGCTTTAGTAATGAATGGATGCAAAAAAAAATTGTGCATAAAATCCCTATCTATTACTTGCCCATCTAATATTGTCGGATTAGTTTCTAGCTTATGGCTTCCACAAACTAGAAATTAATTCTGGGGATATTGTATGAGTAGGCACTAGATAGGGATTTTATGCCCAAATCTTCTTGCGTACATTGATTACTAAGGCTCACACTGGGTGGCAGTACTAAATGGAAAATTTACTACTGTTTTGACAGCTTGTGTAAACATAGAAAATAGTGATCATGTGATGCTTTAGAATCTCTTTAAATGGTGCTTTTTTTATTATGAAATAGTAAATATCACTGATGAGAAATTTTTATCAGTCAATCAGTGCCCAACCTGATTTGGTGCAGTAGCAGGCTCTTTAGTTCATGGTTTCTGAATTATAGTCTTATGCTATTATTTGCAACATTTCTTATTAACTCCTGAAAAATAAACCATTGTTTTATAACTTTTTTGCCATTTATCAATGCATTTCCCATTTCACATCTATTAATTATACTGCAACTATTCTCAGCAAAAAAATTAATTCTACCCTCTTCCACCAGGCATGTCTTTCACAATACAATCTTTGCCCTTCAGGGGAGTTAGAAATATCAAATACCTGATACTTTATACCCATTCTGTCAGCATAATACTTTTTACTACACCTCTTTCATACAAATGTAGGACTGGTTGTATCTATTTTTAACTATAGATATATATTTTGTAATTTTTTTTGTTAGTGCATCCCTCATCTCAAGCAAATGGAGGTAGACCAAACGACTTACGTTTTGCCTTCTCTAAAAGATATTGACTTCTTCAGATTTTTAAAAAATTAATACAACAATAATATGATAATTTTGTTTTCTATCATTATTTAAGCAAGAAAACCAGAAGAATAATGTTAAAGCTTACATCAGGAAAGTAATTTGGTAATTTGATGTGTAATAACTACAGTCTGGCTATTTATTAAAATTTACTGGCACTGTAATAAAGAAAGTTCATAAAAATACCTGTATTACACAGCTCTTCTTTTTATATTTGATTGTAAATAATATTTCAAAAAACATTATTACTCAATCAATATTTAAGCCATTCCGTAGTTTGTTTTAAATAATTAGACATTTAAATTTGTTAGTGATCATTTCTACTTTTCACTTTATGCATTAAATATATGTACACACAATACCATATTGTGTGCCTTGAAACTATTCTGTCTCAATACAAGTCTTTTAAACAGTCTCTTATAAGTAGATCAATAAATAAGACATTATTCATCAGAATCATCAAAAAGTTGAATAATGAGGATTAGAATAGTTTCCCCTTTTTTTGTATTCTAACTAATAATAACAAAACACGCATGTACTGAGTACTGACCAATATTGGATAATCAGCTGTGTGTTTAGCTATGTGGAAAAAAAAATCTTTTGATTACTATCTGAAAATATTTTCAACTATTTATAGGCATAGTAAATTGTTCTTGTATATGGGCCTGAATACATATGTACATATACATATAATACATGCACATGTGCATGTATTGAAATGGTATATTTAGCCATCATCCAATTTCACTCACTATATTCCATAGTAATATCTTTTTTCTTAGTTTAAATCCATCCCAGTTCACGTATATAAGCTTCTAATAATTTATTTTATATGAAATAATGTATATTTACATGTATGTGCATGTATTTGTATAGGTGCATATGTCCAATAATCATATTAATATTTGTGTGCATATAATGCATACGCTGTTATAAATTTAAAATTAATAAAATGGTATAATTTAAATTAAGTTATAAACAGGACACTACCAATTTTTCTGGTATAAATAACTAAATTTTCTATAGGAGGGTTCACTTGTTAACTTTTTCTACCATGAGAACCTTTGGATAAAAGCAAATGCTGCCCCTCCCTTGGTGGAGAATGGTTCATGCTCAAAATGGAGTTCAAGACCCACAGCCTGCCCAGAAGACATCAGAAATGGATCAGCCCAGTCGAGAATGATAATGATCAGCTACAGAAGCCTCAACAATGAACATGGGGTAACAATTTTACCCAAGAGCTCTTTAAAATTAATTCTCGGAAGTTTATCAATGAATATCTAAAACTCTTAAGTTAGCTAATAATAATCATGCACAAACTTTTAAATTGTAATAATGTTTTAATAAACTAAAAACTAATTTCAATCTGTAAATTATAATTTAACTTTTAAAACAATACCTGTAAACTTGCCTATTTATGAACTTAAACTATAAAATTCTAAATGATAACTTATTCAGTTATTATTCTATCCTCTAATCAGCAGCCATACCTTTCTTATTTGTTTTATATATGTTATTTTATAATTTATGCTATGCCCAGTTCAGAAAGGAGATGTATTTTATGAATAAAGTTTGAGGGGAAGAGATAATTAGAGGCTCTCTCCTAATTAAGTAATGTTGCTCTTTAGCACACAAATCTCCGCTCTGAAAACCTAAATATATTCATTAAACTATTATGTTTAGCTTATTATTATTATTGTCATTAGAATTAGGTTTGCAAATTAATAAAGCAATTAGTTAATAAGTGTAAGAATGAATTGTAAAGCATATTATAAGTATTGCTTAAGTTCCAGATATGCTTGACCCTCTTTTAGTTATATTATAAACTATGCCGTTTATTAAGAACTCAGATTACTTTTAAGTATTTCTTTTTAGCATGTTTTAAGAATGCTAATTATGAACTGGCATATGGTAGTTTCCAGAACGAAACTATAGACTTTTGCGTACTTTTAGTTATTAATTAATATTATGTTTAGCATGGCAAATGTGTTTTTAGGAAGCACATCCATGCATTTATGCCTTGCTGTATGTTTTTTATATGAATGGGTTTCTGGTTTTAATGGCTACACCATCTTCTTATTTCAGACAGCTCTTCTTTAGAACTGGAACACGACGGTCCAGATGGTTTATAAGCTGCTCCGATCACTGAACTATGTGTTCAATTTATTTGCAAGTCATATGGTCCATGGAAACTGAGTAGTTGGTCCTGAAACCCCTGAGTAACTAACTACACATTTGAGATGCACCCATCTCTAATAATATATATAATGCCGTAGTATCTGAAGTCATACTACAAGCTCCAATTCATCCTTCCATAATGTAATGTAATATTTCGGCATTGATCTGAATATGTAATCTGATTTGTATATATATAATCTGTATAGAGAGCTTATTGCAGCTCATTAAGTGTTATTAAATGACTTTTATTAAATGTTTAAAGATAAATCATCATTTTTGCATCGACTTAACCATCGCGAAACTAATAGGTAGGCATAGTAAAAATTAAGGCATGATTAGAAACCGTAGATTATTAAAATTGTAAGAAACTCTTTAAACTATAGTGCATCAGATGAGATTTTGTTATCCACCTTACTCATCATTGTTACACCTGCGTGTGTCATTCAATGCACTCTTGTTTATTTAATTTATATTTATTAATTAAAATATATTAAATTATAACTGTGTAGGATATAATTTGTAATCCATCCCAAATCTTGGTTAAATCTCTTAATCCTAAATCATAGTTAAGTTTCTTAATATTAGTGTTTCTTATTAATATATGCATTATCTAGCCAGTCATAGATGTGTGTGTATTTAAAGCATTAGTAATTTAGTTGCTACTGCTGGCACACGAACTAAGAAATTCCGAGTGTGGCCTCATATATGTCATTCATAGGTTAGTAAGTCACGGAGTGTTGGTGGAGGAGCTGAGGTGTGATCAAATTTGAGGTCTCAATCTCTCATCTAGATCAGCCTTGGTATAATTTGCCAAAACTCTGGATTTTATTGCGTGAATGTACAAATATGATCGTTACAATATATATATACTTCATGTTTTTAATTGGTACTACATTATGTCATAAGTTGGAAAATTACTTATGAAAATACATAGAGCATTCCATTAAATTTCTAACATTTAAATATATAATAGACATATATATATATATATATATTTAAAAAAAATTATCTTAATATATAAAAAAATTGTATTAAATATATTTAATTTTAGTACGTCTATTATATCTATTTGTAATAATTATATTTAATATAATATTAAAGTGTATATATGATTTTAAAAAATATAATAGTTTTTTTTTTTAAGTTTAAAAATGAATAATAACCATTAATAGTCAAGTTGTTGTGTTGCATTTGTGGTCGAGAGGTCAGTGCGACCGCCTTGCACTTGCAGGCAGTTGCCCGGGTTGCGGGTTCGCGTCACGGCCGATGCTATGACACTTAAAAAAATAGTCAAGTTGTTTAAAAATTGCTATTATCTATGAATGCGTGTTTATATTTAAAAATATATTTATTGACTTAATAAAATTGTACAGATGCATAATAAAAACACTTTGTAAATGTTGACTCATCCATTGCTGGCGTTGGTCTGAAAAAAGTATGCAAGAGCCATTCTCCGCATTAGCAGGTTATAAAATGAGCAGATACGTACTATTTAGTTGGCATTGCCCACCCCTGCCAGTGCAAAGAATGACCCAATAATGTTAACTTATCAGCTGGGATAGATGTAGTATGAATTCAATGCCCCTCTAGAAGAATCTGACATGTTGCAACACAGACTACTTCTTCTACAATACACTATAATGTGGATATATCGGGTCCAAAATTCATGTAGAGTCTGTAGGCCAAACTAGTAGGCTCCATGTATTGTTAAACAAAAATCTAGAGGATAGTATCTTATCCTTGTCTTTAAGAGCTTTAAGCTTATCGCAAAATACAGCATTGGGATCCGGTGTTGGTTGTGTGAACTTTGTCCTGCACCTTGTGTACCAAAAAGCATATGTCAGGAAGATTGATAACTTGATTACTGTAAAGTCTCCAGAGAAGAGACAACCCCTGATGTCCAGGATTTTATCCACTGCTATAATGCAGTGTTGAGAGATAATTCTTCGAATACTGTTATAATTAACAAACGTTTGTAAGTTGATACGATGATAAACATTTTAATATCTTAAAACCTATTGAATAGACTTGAAGTTTTTTTTTTTTTTTTATAAAGCAATTATTATTTATAAAAAAAAATTCAAATTAAGTTATAAAATATGTATGTAATTAATTAGAAATTACAAGAGTTTTTTATTTAAAACAAACAAACAAAGAAACTCGGTAGCAACTGTTTTTTAATATTAAACAGAAATGTTGGAAATGAGCACAAAAATTAAGTCAAGCGGCTTATATTCTTTCCATAACTCTAATAAATAAAATAATTAATTTCTTCATTATTATTTTATATGCTAATTAGTTTTTATCAAATCACATTATTTATTTATATGCCTAGTTTATAACTTATACAAATTCGCAAATATTCTTAGACAATATTTAGCAACACTGAAAAATCCTTTATGTAATTTTTAAAAAATAATTTGAATACAGTTAATAACTGAGAATATGGTTTACAATATATACACTTGTAAAGATAAACGTATACTGCAGTAGCACTCCAGTATCAGCGATTATCATATATATCAATAGTTTTAATTAACAGTAATTCAAAAAAATTTATTAAATAAAAAAATTAGACATTAATAAAAATATAAATGTATTTTCATCACATTGCACATACGTAAATATTAACACATATATTTGTGTTATACACATTTTCGACATGTGTAAAGATGAATCATATAATCAAGAGTCTGTTTTTAAGCCAATACCTGTTGAATCCCTTTCAAAGTACAGTCCATTTAATACAATGCAACAACGTAAATATGTTTTTCACTTTTAAAAGTAGTTCGGAAGCTCTTTCAAAGTGATGCCTTTAATGCCATGTCATTTTTTTTACTTTACTACTTCTAAGTCCCAAAAAAAAATTTTTTTTTAGGCATATTCGAGAAAGTAACAAGAATTCACATTGAGCAAGCAAATATAGCTGAAAGATATGCTGGGTCATGTTAAACTTAGTTAAAAAGTGTTTCACAGTCAAGACTTTGTGCCCTGGCTTGTTGTGGTAAAGCTTGCACTCACCATTAAGCCAAAAATCAGGATGTTTTTGCTTTACAGCATCATGCAAACTTTTTAAAACTTGTACATTTTAAATGCTTGGTTATTGTGAACAAATTCTGAGTGAACAATGCTGTTTTCATCCAAAAAAATTATCATCATATTAACATTGGACTTCATTCAACACCGATGTGGCAATTTGATACTTCCATCAAACCACTCATAAGCTTGTTTTCCAGAGCAGCTTTCTTGTAAGCTGATTCAAACATGCCATTTTCCTTAATGGAAAACAGAATTTTACATTATTCCAACTTTTCAGCATTGCAAAAAATCAACAAATAAGTGAGATGCACAGAACAAAAACATTTACAACACTTCAATACAACTTTACTCAATAATGGAAGTCAACAAATTGATGCATGGTGGAAGTGAGACATCTAGTAGCAGAAGCACATACTCTAGTATGCTTGTCCTCTAGATTATTATTCCAGTTATTTTTGGATATCCTCTCATATGTTTATATTTATGAGTGTTTAAAGCATATATTATTTAGATTTTCTGCTAGAAATCACTGCATTTTTGTATCTGCATCAGTTTGAAACCAATGTTATATAAGTATGGTCAAACTACTGTATAAGGTTAGTATGATAAGTGTATAATATCCTTACATTAATAGTGAAGATTAACTCATATAATTATGCTTTCTCTTTACAATCCAGACAACTGACTCCCACACTTCTATATTTTTTAACTAAATATCAATACTAAGTTCTAAATATACTTGAGTAGATTTTGGAAATTCTTTTAATACACAGATAAAAGAATTTCCTAAATCTACTCAAGTGTGAATTCAAGCAATGGTCATAGAAGCGAAAGTCAAATCTGTGTCAAGACCTTTTATACTATTTATAATTGGGCATGAATGCTCAATAAAAAATGCAGTATAAATATATATAATTTTTCTATGTTATACAGATAAATATTTATCAACATATGATATGGGCTAAAAATAAGAATGCTGTACAGAGCATAAACAGACACTTGAAATATCATCAATTAATGTTGCAATATTCTTGAATCTTGTCCCTAATTTGTACTTTCTATTTTTAGCCCAGTTTAATTTCCTTGATTTTTTCAATGTTCATGATTCTATGCTTTTATTACTTAAGCATTAAAGTAAATATTGATTTTTTTAAGTTAAAGTAAATATTGAATTTTAACAACAAATAAATTTTAATTTGATATAGTTCTGTTTGATTAGCATTATGAACTTCCAAGATTTGTGGAGTATGAATATACTTTTCCATTTTCATCTATATTTTACAATTCTTTTTATTATTTTGTTTTTTTTTTCTCTTTAAAATCACACTGATATTATCATTCATCTTTTTCTTGTTTTTATTTTGGCCTTAATATATTCTTATATTTAGTATCCTCCAGTCTTTTTTTCTTGTTTTTATTTTGGCCTTAATATATTCTTATATTATTCTTGTTTTTATTTTGGCCTTAATATATTCTTATATTTAGTATCCTCCAGTCTTTCAACCTGCCCAAGATATCTCAGCAAGTCACATTTAATACTACTACTAATTATAGTAACCATATGTAGGTTAATTAACTTTTTATTAGGTTACTATCATCTTTCATGGTTTAGTGCAGTGGTATATTTACAAGACTCAAGAGCTAACATTCCATAGATTGCAACTTAACCCAGTCTCTTTCAAAACTTGAAAATCATATAACTTCCTGAGTGACAAATCATTTAATTATTTTTTAGTCCATTTGTTTACATCTTTTATAGAGCCAAAAAAAAGTTAATGGTATTTTTTTCTACTTGTTGGTTGTTTCATAATAACAATTCACTTAATTCTTTACCTTACACAATATATGACAAACATAGGTCAGCTTTACTTCAGGGCCATCTATAGTAAGGTTGAGTAATCCATAACTATCTGATAATAATGCATTTTAATCCACATCACCAGATTTGATTCTGATTTTTATCTTTATCAATGAGGCTTGGTTTCACAAGTAGAAGTAATACAGTTATACATTTAGCAATCACCTTTAAATCCACTTTACTATTCAAACTAAAATCCTGATAATTTAAAACCCTTGAGTCTTCAATTGTCATTCATTAAATAAAGATAGCTTTGAATTTTTAAGCTTTTAAGCTTGGATGATATAATAAATTTAGTGCTTGTTAGATATATAATTGCTTTCTTTCAAGCCTCTTTGACAAAGGCTACATCCAAAATCAAATTAAAGACTTAAATGCATTATCATCTGGTAAACACTGATTACTATAGGCTCTTGTTTTATCACATATAGTTGATGCAGAAGATTTGATTTTAAAGACTCTGAACTGCATTGCATAATAAATTCACAATTCTTAAAGGAACTATTTTGATTTGGTAGGTTAGTGACTTGAATATGAAAAATAGGATAAGATATGCTTTTTTGGTCATTGGTATTCTATCTTCTATCTTGTCATTTATCATAGTTTCATAACTGTTGTTAGTTATAATTATTTAATTCCGTTAAATAATAGCAAATGTATGACTTCCTTGCTCAGGATTCATAAAATATTTGAAAATCATAAGTTACATGGCTAGACCACGATCCACATACCTCAAGCTCCAGAGTCAGTCATTCTTTCACTGCATTGAACCATATAGGGATTTATGTAAAGGTATTTAGTAAAGTGGTCGTGTCATGCTCTGGAGTATAAGGCTCTCAGTTCAATCCCAGTTCTGATGCTTCCAGAAGTAAAATTTCTTGTGAACTCTCAAGCAATAAAACTATGCATACAACGTCCTTTATTAAACATTTACTGCTTCACATATTTAGTCTCTGTACAGTAAAGTAATTTAATTTAAAGAAATAGCTTCTTTTGTTTAAATTAGTAAACAAATAATTCAGCCTTAATATGTTTTTTACTTCTATTTTAAATATTCGAATCATTAAAAAATCTTAAATTATTTTTGCACTATTTATTTTAACATTACTTTTATATCATTTTTGTTATGCTACATGTGATAATAGGATCTTATAGTATAATAATTAGAATTTTGAGCTTATTATGCCTATGACCTGGGTTTGAATCTTGTTGAAATATTTTTTTTTTTATAACACAAACAGGCTTATGGTTTATTTGTTTTTTTTTTCTGCAGATAAACAGTTCTAAGCCATCCCAATTATTCATCTGATCATGATCAGGAAATGGATATCTACATATTTTAGCTAGAATGAAAATTATATGACTAATCTAGGTTAATCAAATGATAATTGTTGCATTGACTGTCAATGGTTAAAGAAAATATGGCTTTGATATTTTGTGATCTCCACTACTGGTGAAAGAGAAGTCATATGTTTATGGAACCAGAAATCATGACTATATTAAATAATAATAATAATAATAATAATAATAATAATAATAATAATAATGATGATGATGATGATGATGATGATGATGATGACCTTTGATATCTTTATATGCAGCTTTTATAAAAGCAGGGGATGAACTCTCTGATGAGTGCATTGAAAAACAATATCTTTTTTGGATAAACTATTAATATTTGAATGCCCTAAAAAATTATAGTATACATTCTAAAAAGTATATATTTTTGTTTTTAGATCTAATATCCTTAAGTTTGCATCTTTTGCTGTTAGATTAACTTCCAATGCTTTTCCAAAGGCTGTTATATGTGGAACAAAAGTTATTCTTCATTTAATGTAGTTAGTAATGTTTACATTAGTAAGATTAATAATAATAAAACAATCTTTTAAAAAATGTATTGCAGATGACTTGGACTTGATTTGTGAGTTAAATTTTCTTATTTGTTTTTGAATTTATTGACCAAAAAATATTTAGTACTGCTAGCCACTCTTCTTACATGTTTCATCTATCATAGTACTCGGTATGCAAAAAATTTCCACAGAAATTGTTATCACCATTTGTTATAACTATCCTTTTTATGTTCAGGACATATAGAACTAGTATATGTTGCCTGAGTTCTGATTCATATAAAGATTAACATGAATAGATTTAATAGATCATAATATTGGTCTTAGACCCTGATGCATCAATATAAGTAAAAAGACAAACAGCTTTTAAATATTCCACTAAAGATTAAAAGAGACAAAACTATCCATACTGTAATGCCACTCAGTGCAAGCCAGAGTAATCAATGGATGCCAGAAGGTTTGTGCATAAAATCTCTATCTAGTGCCTATTCATCCAATATCCCCACTAGTTTCTAGCTTGTGGCCTTTATCAGTGAAGAGCCTTGGATCTAAGAGCACTGCACATAGATCTTAGGATCTAATGCAACCCTCCAACAATCACCTTTTATCTTTACTTAACTACAAAACTATGAAAATAAAATTGAAAACAATATTTTCAATCTCTCATTAGCTTATATAGTCATATAGGTCTGAACTCAGTTTAGTACCAATACATTTTGGTGTCTTTGGTTTTTTTTAATAATCATAGCCACCACTATCCTACTAGAAAGGATTGGTATTAAACCACTAAATATCACATAATCACCATTTCTTATGCTTGCTCATAACTGTTATTAAAACAGGCAAAACTCTCCATTCAGTAGTGTCACAACCTATATGACTATATAAGCTAGTGAACTTAGATTGAAAATATTATTGTGATTTCAATTTTATTCTCTTAGTTTTGTAGTTAAGCAGAGATAAAAGGTGGCTGCTGAAGGATTGCAGTAAATCTTAAGATCTTGGTGCAGTGCTCTCAGATCCAAGGCTCCTCACTGATGAAGGCCACAAGTCAGAAACTAGTCAGGAGATATTGGATGAATAGGCACTAGATAGGTATTGTATGCACAAGCCTTCCAGCATCCATTGATTACTCTGTCTTGCACTGAGTGGCACTACTGTATGGAGAGTTTTGCCTGTTTTAATAACAGTTATGAACAAGCATAAGAAATGGTGATCATGTGATAAAGGTCACAGTCTGTGCAAAACCTCTTAGAGAGAGCAGTAAAAAAAAAAGCTGTGGTCTCAAGGCTTTCCAATTGCTGGGTAATAAGAGTTTGAGCAGTTTTCTGTCTTTGTCTTATTCTCTAGTTAAGAATATCTAGATATCATTTATTAACAAATATTGTATAATGATCTAAGTACATGAAAGACAAATTTCAAACTTTTTAAAATTTACTTCGCTGATTCAAACCCAGGTCATACGCATAGCAGCCAGATGTATCACTATTATGCCATAAGGTTTACATTAATTATAATAGCAGAAGGCATCATTACATGTCTACTAATGATGATCATGTATCAATAACAAACCTGATTTTGAAAAAACGTACACACACACATATATATATATAATAAATGCCATAACTTTTATATGTGTGAGAGAGCATGAATATGACAGTGAAAAAAAAACAAAGTGAGAAATATTCTTTTGTGAATTGAAAGTTAAAAATAAATGTTAATGCTCTAATTGTAAAAAAAAAAAAATGTTTGTAATATGATGTGGTTTACTTTGCAAAAAGAGTGTAGTCCAGTATGCTTATTTTTTTTCATACCTTGCCAGAACTTAAAACCATCATTTTCTAATTCTAATAGAATAATGCTGTATTATATTTTTTTAACTTTTCTGGCACCTTTCATTCCAAAATAAAATATTTTTGCTTTTAAAATAAACAGAATCCATTACAAGTAATTATAAAACTCTTCAATAAATTAATTTAAATAATAGAGCAGTGAAGTACTGTACAAGTTATAAAGCAAATAATATTCCAATTTATTCTATACTCGGATTAACATCAATCGCTAGTAAAGCAATAGAGAACATTAATGCATTAAACAACACTTATGGAAAGTTGATATATACTTTGCATATTCATGGTAATATAGGGGATTTGAAATCAGACTTCAAGCATTCTTCAATTATCCATACTATCTCATACCACTGACACACCTGACCACATACATGTAGAAAAGATAAATAATCACCAATATATATATTTCGTCCTAAACCAACACTCATCGATTGGTCCAGATTATCATTTCCCACACAATAAGTATATTGGTGGTTATTTATCTTTTTTTACATGTACATGGTTATGTGTGTCAGTGGTATGAGATAATATGGATAGTTGAAGGTTGCTTGAAAGTCTGAGTTCCAATTCTCTATATTTACAATTAGGCTCCAGGTATGTGAAGAATGCCTGTATTTCAAATATTTACATATTCATGGTAACAAATGATCTGATATAATGAATAACATATACCCAGGTCATCGAATTGAAATCTGAAAGGAACAAGAATTTTTTTCCATATATGAAGATTTACATAAACCACCATTCTGCTTAAAAGTTTTTAGGTAGTTATTTCATAGCCAACTTACTTAACCATGAAATTTTTGGTCAGTAAACAGTGATATAATTAAATCCCAAGTTATAAGCGTAATATAATGAGTCTATTTTAATAATGAAGAGGGGAGTGTCTCAGTCCTATGAATCCCTAAAAAAATGTTTTTTTTATTATATAAAATAGAATCACGATTATTATTTATACATAATATAAATATTACTCTAAAGAAAGAATTATTAAATAAAGTATTTTATTCTATCATATAGTTGTTGTTTTTTTTTTTTAAAGTTAAAAAAAGAATTTACATAAAAATTATATAATAGGAAAAAAAGATTACCAGAAGTTACACTCTGTAAAGAAAAAAGTTGTAAATATAAACAAAAAATGAGCACTAATAACGCAAAGCAAAAACAATAAATAGATAAATGACAAAAGAAATTAAAATGAAATAATTAAAATATATAAGACATTTAAAGTGGATAGGATATCAAAGTTATCCAAAATAAGAATTAGACTGACAATAATACTAAAACAAACAAAAAAAACTATATCCAATGTTAAAAAAAAATATTAATGCATATGGAAGAAGACAAAATATAATTTCTTAATAATAATAATAATAATAATAATAATAATAATAATAATAATAATAATAATAATAATAAAATAATAATAATAATAATAATAATAATAATAAAATCTTGAAAAAGAAAACGATAAAGATTGCAAAAAGAATATGAATATAAAGCACTATATGAAAAAGCAAGTACATAACCAATCAAATCAATTTTCAGCTCTTCTAAATTGCAGTTTGTAGCCTCATAAGTCATTGAATCAGTGGAGAAAAAAAATTAACTCGGATAAACTAAGAGTTTAAACACATGCAACTTCCTTCAAGTATTATAGCCTGACTTTCTATATAAAAATGTTAACTGCAATTAATTTGTTTAAAATGTAAATATTTTCATAATCAATATACATACATTATTTACCTTAATGGGAACACAATTTCTGTTTTTATTTGAGCACTTAATAGTTTATTAAATGCCATTTTTATAGAATCCAAATACAGTGTGTCCAATGAAAAAATGACTTGTATTCTCTCCAAGCTACCTGTGATGATAGTTCTGAATCAATTCTGCAGAGACATAGTTTAGTTATTCACCATGATTATTTTAAGGTGTTAGTATATCCAATTAGATTGCAGTGTGTTTCTACTTTCATCTATCAATCATCTTCACTGTTCTGCCATACAGTCATAAGAAAATGTTCTTGAGACTCATGACTTCTCTGTCATATGCAGTTTGAATCAGTTCAAATATTTCAGTACTAAATAAATAAAATTTAATATTAGTACATTGTTCCATTGCGGGTTAAGGTAAAAAAAACAGTCAAATTTCATATTGTAGCCAATAATCCAGAAATGTTAGGACTTTAAAATGTGATGAATAGTAAACTATATCCATATATAATACATGCATTGTTCAGAGAAAGTACTACAGGTAACTTAGAAATAATATCAATTATTGGTCATCTTTTCACTGAGCCACATAAATTAAATTCCATAACTTCATGATATTCAAGTGAATATATTCAAATTCCAAACATGATCCTATAAATTAAATGTCATCAAATTGAGACTCACAATGCATGATTTCATTTCTCAAGTATGTGGTCTTCAATTTGAATAAAGTTTATGGAAAATAGAAATTAATTTTTAGCATAATCATTTTTAAAATATTTTTAAAATAGTGACAAAATATTAAAAGCAACAAATTAATCTTAAAAAAATAAAGTATATATTTTTAAGTTAGAATAATGTAAATGTATTTTATTGTTACCTACTATACAAGAGTAAATTTTTCTAAAACGACATTTAATATATATTTTATATTTATTACTGAAAATATTTTTTAAGTTAATGAAAATAACTTTGAAACAAAAAATAGCTTTAGAAATAAATTTTAAAAAAGCTATCTTTCTCCTTTACTAATTATAATGTAAACAAATGCTATTACTATGATGCATAAATTGATTCCTATTATTATGTATAAATTGATTCTAAAACATTAGGGATTTTATGTTTACTAATTACTCCTGCCATCTAGATATAAAAATGAAAACTAAAATATAAAATCAATATCATTCCCTTGGAAACATTCAATCTAAAATTGCAATTCAAATATTAACATGCAAATTATTTTGAAATATATAATGCAAATAATCACAGCATCAACTAAAGTGAGTCATTGATTATGAAAAAAGAGTGAAAACTAGTTAGTATGCAATAATGTTATCATATTTGGAAAAAAAATGAAATATTTAAACCTCTAACTTATCTGAAGAATGGTATTGTGAGGATTAAAAAACTGATATTACAAGGAGGGGGGTACTTTGTGATGAAATATAACTTATATGCTTGTTTTTTCTATTTTAGTTATGACATTAAGTCTATAAGAGATTAAAATAAAACTGTACTTTTAAATTATTAATAAAAAAAGTCAACATTACAGTATGCGATATATAGCTTCCATTTGATCTAGTTATTTTTCACCAACATTTCAATATATTTACTGGAATATTTACACCATTATAATCACAATCCATATGTGTAAGTGGAAATGTACAGCAGAGTAAACACTTTTATATTTAATCAGAGTTAATCAAATATAATCTACTTAATGTAATGAAGCCCATTTGCCATTGACTATGCATTTAAGATTGTAAAATGTTATAAATATAAATCTTATAATGGAATAATTTGATAATGTGGAAGTACTGAAAATCTACAATGTTCATTTTTCTTTAGTGATGAAAACAATATAATTCCTATGAAAATCCTTAATTTATAAAAAGTTTTTACATATAGAATACTATGTGCCTTGAGGGTTCAATTTGCCACCAGAAGGACCTCTGTAAATCTTTACACAAGATTACAACCTTATAGAGAGCGGCCACTTTTATCTTCAACTTATATGTACTTACATGCTATGTGCTTAATAAATTAATATTTACAAAAATTGTTTTTCTAGATTTAATATTTCTTTTCTTAATTTTATCCTATTAGGAGATTTTTTTGTACCTTTTTTCTCATTTTTAATCCTTCAGAAAATTCAGATTTGATGCTTTTCTGAAATATTTTTTATTCTGAAACAATTTACAATTCGCTGCTTAAAAAAATCAGAAGGGAAATTTTTTATTCTTTACTCATCAGGTCAGCAATTAGGAACTTCGTTCCAAAATCCATTTATTAGCCACCTTCAACGCCCTACACTATTAAGACAATAAATAACACATTTGCTATTTTTACTTTTAGATGCTTGTCAAATTTTTTTTTTACTATTTATATAAATATAAAAAATCATTAATAAAAAAAGAATCAATTTTATATATTATCAATAATAATTACCCTCTTTTTTTTGCAAGATCAGATCCATAATATATCAAAATTTTAATTTCTATTTGTAAAATAATAGACTGATTTGCTTTTTATAATGAAAAATGATTTCAAATTATGTACGATTACAGTAAGTATGATCAACACAATATTCTACAGTGGAACCAAAATCTGGCTAAGTGATAGAGATTATTCTTAATATTAACATTAAAGGAAACTATTTTTTTCTTTAATCTTCTAGCATTTATTATCATCTTGCATAATCAATCCATAATTACTATATGGTAATGTCATTTATTAATTCCCTTCCCTAAACCAATTGCTAGTTTTTATTTTTATCAGTGAGGACTTGTGATTACAGGAAAAAAAAATTAAAAATGACTAATAGAAATATAGTGGTTTGAGTTAATACTTTTGAACTCCACGTGATCATAAATATAGGCACAAATCAGAAACTAATCCGAAGATTTGTATTAATAAATAGTTCTACAATCTGGTAGCCGTTGATTGCTGGAGTTTACCATAGATGTCACAAGAGTAGAAGTGAAATATTCTACATTATTCATTACAATAAATTTGTTGTGATAAGATTTTTTAATCAGATGTGTGTGTAGAACAATTAATGCCAAACACCCACTAACGATGAAAAAATATTCAATTTAGCGTAGATATTGGAATGGTGAATTTATGTTAAAGATTGTAATTGATTTGCAAGTTGAGAAATAAAAACAAAACTTTTAGTTTGGTCAATTAAATTATATATCAATTGTCTTCAGTTATTAAAATGTTAAGAAATAATATGTAAGTCATATTTTTTTCTTTGCCTACAACCAGTCTTCAGGAAATGTTACAACTTTTAGATATAAGAAAATTTAAAACGAAAGATGAACACTATTAATGTCCAATGGTTTTTTAATATAGAAAAAAATATATAAATAGTAAATTAAAAATATTTAACAATTATAAACATTTTGATCATATTATTAACAATCGTGGAAATTAGTTGTGGAATTAAATGTAGATGGAGTATTTTTAGTAGGATTAACTTTAATATTAAAAGGAAGTCTAAGCTTGCAAATGGTTTTTAATAAATATGCTATACCTAGTATTTATTTATTGATCTCACTTCGTAAACAGAAGAGCAATGGTTTGAATAATATATGCTGGAACCAGTAAAGAGAATCCAAAAGCAAAATATGTAGTTGAAAGAACAAAAAAAGGTACTATTATTATTGAGGTGTCAGCCATTATTGAAAGAATTAAAAGGCTGAAAATGAGCTGGGTACATCAATAAGAGGCAACATAGAGGACAGTTTTAAACGGACTCACAAGAGATAGAAGACCCAGGAAAAAACCATATGAGATGAATAGCAGGGATGGGTTGTACGAATGATGGGAAAATCTACAGATTGCAGAATATAAATTGAAAAAAAAAAATTCATTACATCGTGAAGTTGAAAATAATAAGGAACAATTAGATTGACTCCTGACAATAAAATTCATATGCTTTTTAATAGCACATCCATTATTGTCTATATATGGGACCAAACGTGATATTTCAGCAATAAGTATCGATTATAAGTATGATAGTTTATAAATGTGGATAGATTTTTAATTGTCGTTTTCACTTTTCCTTTCACATTTTAATATAAAGCATTTCCATTAAACGTATATAAATTAATTTTAAAAAGACAAAGATGATTTAATAAATTTATTTTTAATTAAATATGCAAATGAAGCCTTTTAGTCTAAACACCAAACCAATGTTCCCTTCTCAGATAATAAAGCAATAAAACAAAATTTATGATTTAATTTATTACAATAATTTAATAACCACCTGTTTGATTTCTACGATTAATTTTTAAATTTAGTTCATATTAGTGAATGAAAAATAATAATCGTTGTCGACGTGAATTAGGAATATATTTCAGATAATTTACTTATATCATTGAATAATCTTTTTTAATTCTTAAGTACATATTCGATAAGATAGAGTAGTACTTAAAAATGTGAAATCTGTTTGGTTATGTATAAATCTAACAAGAAATTATATATTAGAATATACAATATTCGGAAATATTGAATTAAAGAGAAAAAAGTACCCAAATGACATGTAAATTTCATCACCCTATGTATAAAAACATTTTGGAAAAGCAGGCTTGTGCCATCTAATAATAAACCAACAATGATTAATAAAAAATATTTAAACAAGCCTTATGGTGCAGTATGTAATGAGCATCATAGTCTAACCCCCAAGTCTGGATTCAAATGAGCTATACCAAACAATCCCATAAATTTTCTTATATAGCTGGGGTACAGTATGAGTTATTAAATGTTTATATATCTGTTTTTAATGTGAAATTAAAACATGTGTCAGGTTATCTGTGAGAATCAAATAACTGTATAAACAAATATATTTGTAATATGTTGAAGCTCACGGAAGTCGTTCATTTAAAGGTGTAAAATAATTATCTCATGACCCGGTCGGCATGCTTTTTGGGAGTAAATTTTTATTTACTTTAATGCTGTCATGTATGGTAAATTTGAGGAATTAATAAACACTAGCGCTTAGTAAAATCCTGAAACAATTAGATACAAATTCCAGGAACACTTCGTCCAGGTACAAAGCTTCTCACCGTTGATCGTTATGGGAAACTAGTTTGGCAGTATGCAAAAATTTAATAAGTTGCACAATATAGCATGCATTGTTTAACACAGATGGCAAGTTTGCTTTTTTAAAAATAATCATATGGTTAATTTTTTTTTTAAGATCTTGTGATGTTCAACACTCAAGTGATGAGTATAATTCTATTTAGTTATTTACAACCTCTCTCCCTGTGTCCAGTTGAGAATCGTTAAGGAATTTTGAAAATTAGAATCTACTTCTGTCACTATGCATCCTTAACGTTCTAAAAACTTGTATCAGTAATTAAAAAGTGGCAAGAATGTTATATCCTTAATAATGTCACAGAGAATTAGTGAAAAACTTAGAATTATCAAATTTAATTGTATAAATAAATAAAAGTTAAATGAACTGGATACATTTTTTTTTGTCTCAAAATTGGCACACCTATTCTAATTCACAAATTATCATATACATATTTATTTTATTTACAAATTGTTTCACTGTATCAAATTTTTCCCCACCTACACTCTTTCAACATACATCCCAGCATCCATTTCAGCTATATCCTATGATCATTTTCAAATCCTATTTTTACTCCAATTAATTTCACTTTAACTAATGTAACTATTAAAAATTAGTCGGCTGTGATATACCCATCTGTCTTTTTCCCAACCATGGTATTTAATTATATACAGATAAAAAACAAATAACAATGTCATAGAAAAAGCTAAGAAGATGACATGAAAAAATTGTATAAAAAGTATGATTGCGAAACATTTTCCTTTAATAATTTTAAAAATATCAAAAGAATGTGATTCAAAGTCTCTGTTTTAGTAAATATTCTAGAAAGCAAATTTCCATTAGAATCAATCATTTCTTTCTTAATTATCACTTCAGAAGATATACTTCTTACAAATAGCAGAAAGCAAAAAATACAAGAAAAAAAATTATAAATATTAAAAAAAAATTCATATGCCACTGAAAATTGAATTAGCTTAATTTCCTAGTGTTATAGGTCTTTTTCATGAACATTAATCAAAGTAAGATCTTTAGATTTGACTACTTGTTAAGTAAGATCAGTTGCAACTTTATTACAGGAGCATCTCAAAATTGGAGGGGTTTATGGGAAGTGATTTGGATATTTTCATGATATATTCATGAACTGAGATTTAAATCTGTGGAGAAATTGGAATATTTCTTCAGTAGATGAGAATTTCTCAAGCAAACTTATGATTTTTTTTCAAAAGTTGACCCACTCATCACACTTGCACTAATAGTGAATGTCTGTATAATTAATTATTCTCAACTGAAGACCTAGATTATATGGAACTTTCTTGAGTCTCAGGCAACTTGTATTAGTATAATAATAAATAATAATCTAATTATTAATTGCACAAATGATCATTGACATTTGAACATGTGAAGTGACAAAGTTGAGCTGCGAATCACAGATATTTAGTTTTCAAGTTCACTATTCTACTACCACACTAAGCCATGCGGGATGATAGGTGGAATTAATGTAAAATACACATAGGATCAGTTGCTGAGATTATATGATGTTTACATACACAAGTGGCAGTTTGAGTACAATATTTTTTTCCAATTAACCCAACAGATTTTCATCAGCTGAGAATCAGTCCAGGAACTTTAAACCCTTGAGTCAAATCACTATTAATTATAATCATAGCAGTTTACAGCAATAATGAAGTATTGTATTGGACAGCTAAAGATCCCAATTCTCACCTACGCTCAAACATCACATAATCTCCCAAGCAATTAAGCTGCATTTTTACATGAGGAACACATACACACAGAATTCATTGACAATTTTCACTTTAAGTGAAAGAAACATCTGTTAGGTTATCATATATTGTTTATATGTATGCGAAAATTATATATAAACCCACAATAAAAACATTTCTTTTTTAGTTTATTTATTAAAACAATACAAAATCTTCTATAAACATTTTTGAAAATAAAATAATACTGTACAAAAGAAAAGAGGGAATCAAACTTTAAAAACAAAATGATTCAAAATTCCCAAATGCAGTGTTTTCTTTTTTCAATGTTCAGGTTCAGCATCATCAAATTGCCCTACATCCATGGGTTCTTCCCGGCTTAACTCCACATCTAAAATAAAATAATCCAATAAGAAGGAAAAGTTAATAAGTTTGAGAGATTAAAAATGGCAAATGCTTACAAGATATAAAATAAACACACCTAATTTATTCTTTTTATTTTTTTATTTAAAAAAAAAAAATTTAAGGAATAAATCAACAACTTTAATACAAACTATTGTAATTAATAAAAAAAAATTAATAAATAACAATCTTAATTATACATATATAAGGAAATAATACAATAGATATGCATTATAATGAAATATATTTTTAGAGTCTTGAAATATATAATCAAACGTAAGTTAAGTGATTAAATCAAGTACAAATATATGTTCATAACCAACAAAGTACGGCAAAGATCCACAAATGATCAAAAGACTTGAGCTGTTACCCATAGAACCGATAGACATGAGTGAGTACTTAAATGAACATAACTACGTCTGAGAAAGAACAGAGGTTACCTTTTATATTGTCTCATTTTGACTAAGCAGTAATCAACATTTTCCTACTCAAGAAATAAGAGGCTCAAGTTTTTAAATTAAAATACATCGGTTAAAATAATTTTAAATGATCTTTATATTTTCTCAAAAAAAATTTAATCTATCTAGTAAGTTGAGATCGAAAAAAACTAATCAATCCAATATTTAAAAATAAAAAATAATCTTAGCAATATGGGCCTGCTTTGTTAATTCAAATATAAAATGCTAATATAATTTGTTGTCAATAACAACCATACTGAAAACTATATATATATAATTGTCTGTGGATTATAAATACTAACAGAAGTCAAAATAGTGACATTTAAAAATTACATTATAGTTAGGAGTCAAAATACACCTCATATTATAAAAATATTTAACTAATGCAAATTTGTCACATAAATAATGATTACCCATGCTTCAAGATTAAAATGATTTATTTTAAATATAGGTCTTACTCCAATCACACTCTAAGAAAATTGATGTTCATTCTTTAGAAGCATTTACTATATGCAGTAAAATGTAATAGCTATTGAACACTCAAAAATGCTAATTTGAACTTTCAGAATTGCCAACTTAATGAGGTGTGAAATGTGTTATAGATGCAAATAAATCCATTTTTATTTTATTTAAAATGGCTTGAGCGAGGTACAGCGTGATATCTGTTAGCCGCAGCAAATTCATTGAGATTTTTTCTTTTTAAAATTGCATGAAAATTATGAACATGATGTATACAAAATTCCCAGCATTTGTTGCTGTTTGTACCCTTTTTAAAATGACATATCGTATGTTAAAATCAGACAAAATTTAGATTTTTTATTAATATTTTTCTTAGTAGGTTCATTTTTTTTTTTTTTTTATTTTCTGCTCAGTTTACTAGATTGCATGAAGAAGACAAAGGAACAATTTTCATTTTGGCAAGACTCTGAAGTAAAATGGATTAATAATGTCTCGATGACTCAAGATCTTCACCCCGATTCAATTTTAATTTTTTTTTGGTACTTTAAATTTTTCTATTATTTGCATAATTTTATTCTTTTTGTAAATTATAATTTATTAATGTGTTTGTATTAGTGTGGGTAGTTTATATACTTGTATTCGAATATAAAGTAGTGGTTTGAGACCTTATTTTATAGACATAATGATTCTGAAAAGATTTAATAATTTATTAGTGTGTTTATGTAAGTATTAATGTGTTTATTTGACTTGCATATGTCTTTGTATAACAAGTAATGATTTATGTATATATAATTAAGATATTATAGAGCAGTGCAATGTAAATTTTAAGACAGATTATCAGATGTACAGAAAGGTTACAGTTGATAAAGCAACCATACAATTTACTGGGCATAGTACCATGTGAAAATATAAACTCTTAAAACCAACAGATGTGTGTGGTGATAGCCATAATGATTATGTATACCACATGGAATTGCATGCAGGCAAAGAATCAAATTCTGATTCTTGCCTATGCCTTGGTACTCATGCAATGGAGTCAGTAGTTTTGCCATATCCTGTATCATATTATTTTCAAGTCTATAGCTAGCATATCAGCTATATATAAATAAAATATATCTCTGTGGGACAATAAATATAACATGATAGCAACCACTGGTGTGCACAAAAAATATAAACATCACTGGTATACTCAAAAAATATAAAACAAAGAGATGAAACTCATTTTATCATTAATATAGGCAGTAGCCTTTAATTTCTAGTTTTGGATAGACAAGAGTCCAATTTCTATGATGACAAATGCATATCCACCTTCTGGAAATGATTTATTTTGTATCTTTTATTAGTATGAATCTTTTTCTTATAGATGCCTTGAAATTTGTTAACTTTTGGGGCACAAAATAAAAATAAAGAATTCTTATGTGACTATTTTTGTAAATTCTGAAGCTATTTATTATCTCAGTAAGAAGTATTATATATGGTTTGAATGAGAATTTTGTGAGGAATACAAAGAAATTATCAATGAAGATGGAATTTAAACTTAATTAATGATAAATTAGAAATTATGAACAAACAATAAAGTAATAATTATTTCAGATGTTGAAATTTCTTTTTTTTTTCTTATTTTTTTAATGGTAATCACTAGTTGTCTTAGTTTTATTGTTTTCCATAGCTTTTCTAGTTTCCATCAATGTAAAGCTTTTTGCTCTAACACTATTAAATATTATAACTGAAGTTATTGTGAAAATTGTGTCTCAAGTCAGTTTTTTAAAAATAATGCCAAGGACCTTAAAATAGTTAATTAAAAAACAAATCATGACTGGTTCTCTGACAAAGGCTTTATTATTAATGACTTGATCAAAATTAAAAAATAAAGCATATTATGTTTAGTAGAATAATACATTTAAAGGCAGAAGTTGAAAAATTGACAAAAAAGCTTAAAAATAATCTGTGGATTAAAATTGCACTTGATACAGATCTGATGGTAATCATTTAAAATCTTTTTTTTTTTTTTTGCATATTGAAACCAACATAGATTAAAGAAACAGTATCACAATCCCATTAAATCTATCACTGGTACTCCTTTACAGGATGACAATGAGATCCCCCCCCCCCCAAACAAAAAAACAGGGGAAAATATTTTGATCATCTTTTGAGTAATGGTACAAGCCAGTTTAGTAAAATTAAAATAGGTCTTTGCAATCTTCAGATCCTGACAAGATACATGGAGAAGTTTTAAAATATGATGGTGATATGTAAGTTTCAAAAACAGTGAAACTTTTTATGAATATACAAAGTTGTGCCACTTGAACTCAAGGACACTTCTTTTGTTCCAATTTTTAAAAATAAAGAAAATAAACAAGATTATAGTAATTAACATGGAATATCATGGTATCCACTACAGTAAAGTATTTTGTTGAACAAATTTCCTACAATCATAGATAATTGGTTACCAAAAACTTAAATATAACTTTAGAGAAACAAAAAGCACAACAGCCGTAGTTTTTGTTTCCAGGCAAATACAGAAAAAATGTCAGGAATAAAACAATAATTTATATTTGACTCAATTAATCAAATAGGTCCATATTACTATTTAAAATTAACTGGAGGTCCATCAAAAATTATTTGTACTGTATAGATTTTACATAATGGAAAGGCAGAAAATGTGAGGCATTTGAAATAAAAATTGGTGTTAAATTAGAAGTATTAGCTCCGACTTCATTTTCACTTTTTTAACTAAAAAATAATCATTATTAGGCAACAATTTTATATCAATTTGGAAAAATGATTTACAATTCAACTAGATATTTTAAAGTTTATCATTGGAAAAAAAAACAGACAAATAGAATCGTGTATAAATAACAAAAGGTACATTTTATAAATACAATTTATATTACAATGGTCTTTAGAACTAATTATAAATGTTTTTTTTTGAATGGGCTCAAGATGCAATATCATGAATTTGGACTGATGACATAGTTATGAAAATAATTTCTAGATCATACCAGCAAATAAATTTAAAAATGTATATTTTATTATAAAAATATAATAATAAATTTGCAGTGTTTCTAATCTTTTTTCCACATTTCAGCATAGACTATTAATGAATGTATCTATCAGATGTACGCAACATCTACAGGGTTAAATTTCTTTATTCGTCTTAACAAGCAGGATAACATAACTTTAAATCTTGCAAGGCTAGAATAAATTATGTTAAAGGATAGCAAACAATGACAAACAATCACTGATGATCAACATTTGCTATTACTCAGTCAAAGAATCCTCTGTCTTCAAATAACTTATGCATTCATATATAGAGAGAGTAATTGACGAAAGCTATTTCTTCTAACATAAACAAAAAAAAAAAAAAATTATTTATGTAAAGTATATATATCAAATATTTTATTATCATCTTTAAAAGCTATATCAAATTTCCAAAACTTTATCTACAATATTTTTTAAAATATTTTATCCAACACTAAGTGATGAAACAACCAAAAAAAAAAAAAATCTTTGTATTTCAAGATCAGACCGATTACTCATCACTATAGCAATTTTATTTATTTAATACCACTATGATCCGTCTGATAATAAATCTTTAATACAGCTGTCTTACTACAATAAAGCCTACTTCACCAAGGACACGCACAAAACAGAATTACAAAACACTCATTTTTTTCCAAAAGTATCTTGGCAAGATCACATCACTATCTAAGCATATAATAAACAGCAATACTGTAAACATATACTGACGGGATATCAACGTTTTATAAGCTTTTCTCAAGAATTCACTTGGAACACTTTATCACGAATTGACTTTAAGTTCAATGTCTATAATGCTTAGTTTTAGTTTATATTCTCCTCCCTCACTCACTTTATAGAAATTGATAAAAAAAAAAATTCCAGTGAATTTCCATGTTCAAAAGTTTATTTATGATTATATTCTATACAGAAAAAAGGTGTTAATTCACCTTTTCTTATGTGCTGAATTGTTGATCTGAATAACGTTACTAGAACACTGTTTAAAAGCAAATAATCAAGAGAGTGAAACATTTAAAATAAAATTAATCTGCGAGTTTTAGTGATTTGTCCTTCACTTTTACCATTTTACATCTGCCCCATATGTATAATTAAGCAAGTGCTAACCAAGTAAATATCTCAAAGCAACTTTCTATCTAATTCTCAACAATATGTTTGATATAATGTAAAAAAAAAAAAAAAAAAGTCTTTTAAAACAATTGTCATACATGAAAAAATAGATATCCTAGCAAATTATATACCAATAGCAAATTTTCTCTTTACGAGTTTAAATATAAGTGCAGTTATTTCTTTCTTGACTTTATTTTAAATCGTTTGGCTTTATAAGAATATAATTATAATAAAACTTGGTGTCTAATTATTGTTTCAAATTGCATTATATAATGCTCAATATTATATATTATTCGAAGACTATGGATCACTTATGCATAAGTATGTAATTTTCAATTTTGCAAACAATTATTTGTTTGTTTTTTCATTACTTATGAGAAAATTTGAGTCAAGGAGCAAACTACATGCCAAATTTAGATATTCAGTAATAAATTTACATTACAACAGCAAACAATGTATCCATAAATAATTGAAGATACATGTGTATATTAATGGGCTGCATTCTATTGTCCAATTTATTTTATACAAATTTTCCAGATAATAGCTGTATGTTTGGGCTGTTCATTCTTATTAAGAACATTTATCAGACTGGTTATCTTATAAGAACTAGGTAATGCAAATAAATACTCATTTTACCTTTGTAAAAGCTAAATCAGACAACAGATGGTAGTGATTAATATAGAAAGTATTTTAATAAGTTATCAATCCAATGATTACATATTACTAGCAATGTATTAATTACTATTTAGACATTCCATATCTGATTGTATAGTCATAACTATGTTTAAAAAGAATAGAAATTAACTCTATTTTGCAGAGTTAAATTAGTTAGCTGTATTAAATGAGGTTTTATTTATAAGTGTGTCTGAACATTATCCTTATTAAGATCATTGGTCAGATTGGCTATCATTGTAAGAAACAGAAAATGTCAATGTAAATGATAGTATTACACTAGTTTAAGCTAAATCAGACAATAGAGGATGGTACATTAATGTAGTTAATGCTTTAGATGGTTTAATTATCTAGTGATTACATATTAGCAGGGCATTAATTTTTATTTATATAATATAAAATTCTGCAAAAACAAGACAAACTATATACATTCATCACTATGCTACACAATCCAGAGCAATAGCTGTTTTATTTTAGCACATTTAGATAAAAGTATTTACTCATAATTATTTATTCTATTTAAGATATTAGAATTCGAAATGGGTAAGACTTTGAAACTTTTTCAGATTCCAAATTGATTGAGGATTTTTCTTTCTATGCCAATCCAGCTAGCAGTACAAAATTTAGTAGTAAAATGGTATTCGCTATTCTTAGATACAATGCATGTAAAACTAATAAAAAACTGGCAAAACATCACCATCTGGCATGATGCAGTCCTGATGAGCATGCCATCTTCACAATTCTCCTTTGAAAGTCCTTTGAAAGATTTTTATAGGGGTATTTGATCTATAGTGGATTATGTAAAGGCTGTTTTACAATTTCATCTATATATCAAAAATAAAACATTTTTTTTAAAATGTCGGAAAAGGATAACAGAAAAATCAATCAACTAGACCATTCAAATTATTTTAAAATGTTAAAAAGCAATTTGTTTATACTAATCAGATTTTCTAATTTAATGAATATTACAAGTTTTAAATTGAAAAAATGAAATATTAAAAATTTATTAGGAATTACTTAAAAGCTCTATTATGCATTTAATAATTTTACAACCAACAGAAGAAAGATATACGTCAGTGCATGATGAATATTTGATGAGCATTCATTACGACTCAAATAACAATAATATCCATTTACTGAGTTTTAACAAACAAAACTACAGACATTAAAAAGTTAACATAATCTGTCATTATCCCCTAACCAACAGGATGCATCAAGTGTCAGAAGTTTACAGCATCTCCATAATTTAAATAAAAATAATTTTCCCCCACTTAGCTATTTTCTAAACTTTCTAAAAAAGAAACAATGCGATGAAGAGATTCAATTTTGACATACGTCTTTCACGTATCTTTAAAAGTATGCTATTTTGCCGGTCAGAATATAATACGTTTATTACTAAAAACAAGATTTAATACTTGGCAAAACAAATATCTTCACAATATATATATATGCCATCTTTAGTATACGCATTAAAAAGCAAATCAATTTTTAAATACATAGCAGGCTCGTTCCTCATGTCGGAATAATAGAGAACATATTCGGTTTTTAACTTTGGCTTATCTTCTAGTTTAATAGTAACTGGCCACTCATTTATTGACCAATATTAAATAGTTAACTGTGTCGGCTATGGGCCAGATATTTTAAACGTCGAAAAATTTTCCATGTTTTTCCACAGTCTAGATTTGAATCTAGATCTGGAAATTGCAGATTAATTCGCTACTAAAACATCACAAGACATTTGCTTTTAAATGATGTATAAACTTTAACACATTTCTAGCATTTCATATTAAATATTCGATAATTGCTGAGGATATCACTTGCAAGCAAAACACAATACAGCAATTCCACTCAACTAATTACAGTGAGAATTTTTTTTGTTTGTTTGCTCATTTTACTTACTTGAAAATTCCGTAAATTTTAGTTCTTGAATTACTAAATCACACAGGATATATTTACAGCTCAACATAAACTAATAAGTTCTAATATATTATAATAAAACTCTTTATACCATTGTATATAAGTTAGGCATTTTAAGCATTAAATACTGATGCAATGGAGTATCATGACCAAAAAATATCAACAAGTGATAGTTTCTGTGATGTATGTTCTGGTAACAGTAGTAGAGTGGTTGACTCTTTAGCTTAAGGTCCTTGGATTGCACCTATGTATGTCATTTCCAATACTTGAATTTCTTATGAACTCCTAAGCAATGAAGCTATTCAATAATTATTACTTTATGGTAGAATACACCCTTTAAATCATTAAAATTACATTCATCAGTGGCCAATCTAATTCTAAACATAAGAAACCTTAAAAAAATTATAACATACAAATACAAAAAGATAGTCATACTTGGAGATCTTGCGTTGTAGTGGCTAGTATACTCAATTTTGTTTAAAGACATAAAAAGTTTTAACGATAAATTAAAATGGAATAAAAATATAATTATTGAAAATAAATCCTTCTGGCATGTTCATATACATCTCCAGTTTACACAAAAATAAAGATATGATGTAAAAATGATTATAATCTGAATTTGTGTTTTCCAATCATATTAAATCAATTAATTAATGCTAAAAATAAAATACGAGAACACTCATAGTACACCTGGGTCTCGTTTTACATGGATTTATTTAACACGATTTTGAAGTTACGCGATTCATGTTTCTTCGGAAGTCGAACTCCGATAATGCGCTATTACTTTAAATAATAAATTTCACGCACTTACGTCATATTGAAAGTAATAGCACATTATTGGAATTCGATTTTCATCTTAATAATTTCAATATTTTCAGTGCTTTATAATAGTAAGATTTTGTGCAATAATGAAATTAAAATCATGATTTCCACATTTTATGTACACACATTAAATTTTACAAGATTATAATGTAAATTTGTTCAAACATTGTGCGTGTTAATTTTGCATTTTAAATCACATTCTGTTTTTGCTTTTTAAAAAAGAACGTAATCAATTATTAATCATTTAGTGTCCGCAAGTTTATTTTTAAAAGACGAGTTATAGCAGTGGGCACAATTAAATTTGACAATTAAAAATTAAAATCTGATTTTTAATTGTAATTAACAATTTAAAAATTACTTAAGGTGACCTGAAATTAACGTGATGTGAAACGAAATTTGATTTTTAAACGGAATTGAAAATTAAAAAATTAAAGACAAAAATAAAAATTTAATTTTCAGTTGTTAGTCTTAATTAAATTTTTCCCAGCAGTGTAGAAAACGATAATGAAACAGAAGTGGAACCTGTTCCTTTCACTGCAAAAATGATTCGAGAAGGTCTTCAACTTTCTAATCAGTTGGCAAATTATTTTCTTATTAATGACACTAATCACGAACGTGCTCTTAAATTCCAATGAGAGTTAAATGGTTGTATGTCTGGATATCGTGAGCTTCATAAACAATTAATAAAATCATTATCTCAAAGATTAATTACTAATTATGTTGTCACCAGAAAACCATTAACACAACATGAGAGTGAAGTTGTATTTCCTCTTGTGAAGAATCTGATTTTTTACCAGTTTGCAAATGAACCTGTTTATCGGCAAATAGCGATAATAATTAAAATGTGTATTAAAAAAATGTAAATTACTGTAGATTATGCATAAAAATATAGTTTTGAATAAAATTAAATATTATAGTTAAAAAAAGTTTGTCTTGTATCAATTTTTTTCAAATTTGAAATTTTTTATTAGTCATATTTTATTTCTTTATTTTTTTTTGCACGAATTTTAAAGTAATTTTACGTTAGTGCTTTGCTTTTATGCGATTTTTGAAAAATCACAGTCCGTATCCCCCTTTTTCAAGGTAAGTTACGTCTATTTTTGGGCGATTTCTTTTGTATGTGTTTTCTGAGGAACCTATCTATCAAAACGAGACCCAGGTGTATTGAAGCAATTAAATGTCAGAAACCAAGTGCTCTCATGTTTATTAGAGAGGGCAATGCACAGTTAAAAAGACCATATAAATATTTATAATAAAGCCAAAATAAATCTTACAGTAACATCTATATTTTTCAAACATGAAAAGATATTTGGTTATATTCTTAACCCTAAAGAAGTACATATGGTTTCAATGAACATGCTGACAGATAACAGAAAATAAACAAGGTTCATTATTTCAATCTTCTGAGAACATCCAATGAACATTACGTCAGTGTTTTTATCATTTATTTTTAATCCCCCTTTTTTTTTTTACTCTCACCTGATAACTTTTACAACATTCAATAAAGCTCTGAAACATTATTTTCAAGGATAATTGCATCATCTGTAAAATTTAGATAAATAATCTCCATTTATTTTTGTTCATTTAGCTTCCAATTTTAATCCACAATATACTTTGTATAAAACTGCTATAATAATTTTTTGGAGACATGGAAACACCTATTAATACAATTTTATCAATGTTATAATCTTCTTAGTGTCATTATGTAATCTAATCACTGCTATTGCATTTTGATAAATATTCTTCAAAATATAACCCTAGCTTTAATCACTGTAAAAATATTTATAAAATCAAATGCCCTTTCATAATCTACAAATAAAAAGTAAAATGGAAACTCATACTCCTTAGTCATTTCTATAACTTCTCTTAATACCACTTTTAAATCCAGCTAGTTTTTTTTTGGTTGATCTAAGTTAAAAAATTCATTTAGATGAGTTATTATTTATCTTAGTAAAAAATGTATATAGAACTCATAAAAGACTGATAGATTTGTAATTTCTAATATTATTTTTTTCAACCTTTCTTAAATATTAATATTAGTAATTCATATTTCCAATCAATTAGTATATCTTTATTATTAGATATTTTGTATATAATTTTGTCAAATATACACAATTATTAATTTAGTCAAATAACATTTGATAATTGAGTGCATCTATCTTTAAAAAAAATTATCAATATTAAAGTAAAAAAATATTTGAAAGGCTTTATTATTCAAGAGTTCATAAAAAGTTTGAAGATCGGAAGTGCAAGCATCAGAATCCATTGCTAGGACTTCAAATTTCAGTTGGGCGCCCACTATTGCATTAATTTGCAGAGGGCATTATTAATATTTATACTTCCAGATGTATACAGAATCATGATAGTATCTAAACAAATTGTTTCACATTTGCTAAAAATATAAACACTTCTTTCAAATAAGATTTACCTATGCAAAAGTCTCTGAACACTCTTATGTAAGTCGTACTCATCCATATATCCGTCTGCTGATAAACTTATTTTAAAAATAAGTGCATAGAAAGTGCCTCTTACACTTCCAAAGTAGCCAGGATGAGAAAAGACATTATAAATCAATGATATCCTTTAGAGTGAGTAAATCTCAGACAAATAAATATGTAATTTTCAGTATATAGCTAGATAGTCTACCACCCACCATCATCCAACCATAAATTTTGGTCTCATAAAAAAATAAATGCTAAATTCATGACTATAATTTATTAGATCTCTAACTTGTGATTTGATACATGATCTGACATTTAGACAAATTGAATCCACTTGGAAAGCTAGCTGAGAAGGCACTTGTATGCTGTATAATCATTTCTTGACAACCACCCATGTTGAAAACACAACAAAATGATTACTATGTTTTTCAAATGCATTCTCTACATTTAATTCATGACTTCTTTTTCATTATAGTTACATAAACAACAAATATCAAAGTAATATGGAGAATGATTACAACAGACAATATTATTCACAAAACTTTTTTACATGTGACATCTGTTTTTTTAAATCGCCGTAGTACTTTTAATATTAAATTAATTACACATGCTACTTTTGCATCAAATTGGGCTAAGTTTTTTTTTACATATGAAAGATTAATATTGCTGCTTTTATTTTCCACTTTCTTCTTTCAAAACCTCTTAATATAATGGATACTGGTCTTAATATTTAAAATCGGCCCACATTTTTTTCATAGAATATATAGAATTGGCCCAGAAACAAAAGACATTTTTTTATTAGTTCACAGGGTAGTCAATAAAACTTAACAGTATATATATAGTATCTGTAATTAAAATGTGAAATTTGTACAAAGTATTTTTTTTTAAGAAAGCTTTTTTTAATATATATATATAGATTGAGATAACTGTCATTTAAAATAAGAATAAAAATACTAAAAATATTATCATTACTTCTTTCATACAAAGTAAATATCAAAATAATCTCATAAGTTTAAAAGATTACATGTCATATGGCACAAATAAAGAAATGAAATGACATTTCAAGTGACAAACGTAATATATATATAAAGAATTCATAACTTTACTGTGTTAAAAGTAAATTAAAATAAATTGCAAATAATAAAATATGAACATAAAAAAATTCAAAAAATTGTTTACAAGTACCATAAGAAATAAAATATATCTTAACAGATTAATAAATTACTAAATTTAGCCAGCATTTAAACATGCCTTCAAGTGACATTCAACACTACTCAATAAAAAATTGAACATAAACAAAACACTTCACTGCCAGGATTTCACACTTCTTAAAATGTAGATTTTAAGAGCTAAATATAAAAAATTATAAACAATAATATATTATGACAATTCTTTTCATATTATACAATAACAGATGTAATAAAATTATGCAACAGAATTACCATATTTGCAACATAAGCTGCAGATAGCAAAATTCTCAAAAAATAGTAAAACATAAATAATATGTACTTTAAATATACATATATATTGTAGATGTTTCAGCATGTACAGATACCAATGATATAATTTTTATTAATAAATTAGTATTACATATCTATAAATTAATGTTTAATTGCAATAAACTGTATGCTTATTTTTCTTGCTCCAATTGTTCTAAATGATTCCTGATTAATGTTTATACTTAATTTTAGAAAAGATCACATATAACTGCTAAGTAATTTAACTGCGCTTTACGAAAAAAAATGAAGCTTGTCTAAAATATTATTAAAGAGTTATATGGCTAAGCGTTTTCAGAGAACTTAAGTCTCCATATTCATAGTCTACTTTAATTGAAGTTTAGCAGTGATTTATGCAAAATTTATGCAAATTTCTTTCATAAAGACCATTTTCTGGAGATTGCAAAGCACGATTCTTTTCGGTTTATTGCACAGTTGTCATTTGCAATAAAGCATACCTCCTTAATCTTTCATTTCATATCATTACGTTCAGTGCATAGTGCCCTTGCCATACTGAAAACAAATCCATATTCTTCGAACACCAAAAAACAACAGGCCATGTGTTCGAACCCACTATGGCAAAGGCACTATGCACTGAACGTAATGACATGAAACGAAAGATTAAGGAGGCATGCTTTATTGCAAATGACAACTGTGCAATAAACCGAAAAGAATCGTGCTTTGCAATCTCCAGAAAATGGTCTTTATGAAAGAAATTTGCATAAATCACCACTAAACTTCAATTAAAGTAGGCTATGAATATGGAGACTTAAGTTCTCTGAAAGCGCTTAGCCATATAACTCTTTAATAATATTTTAGACAAGCTTCACTTTTTTGCGTAAAGCGCAGTTAAATTACTTACTACTCAAAGGTGAAGCAGAAAACTAGTATTTTATATAACTGCTAAGTGGAGAATGGAAAAAAAAAATCTTGAGGAAGAAAGAACTGTTAAAGAAAAAACATCCAACAGCTAAATGAAGAGATAAAAAAATCACTGAAAAAAGCAGAATAGTTTTCAAAATCTTATTACATTGAACTGCTATGTGGAAAGCTAATTTGAATTTTAATCATTGTTATGCAATGAGTGCATTTGCCACATTTTTATCTTCAAATTAGTGATTTTTGATTTCAATATAAAGTTGACATGAAAACTGCAATCTATACATGCATGAATGATGCCATTCTTTTCACCTTTCATTCTAGTTTCAGAAAACAAATTAAATTTTTCTATAACAAAAATTGATGATTTTATGATAATTTTGCCAATTAACTAACTTTAAATTTTATTTTTTCTCATTTTTCTCATTCTTATGTAATACTGTTTACTGAGAAATTTATGAAGAAGAATAATGCACTATCAAGAGATGACAGTGATTTCCTCATAGCAGAGTCTCGGAATCTGAAGATTTTTTTGCAGCAGCTCTTCTAAAGAGTTTTCCGATAGTGATTTCTCAGACGAAGAAGTAGTTGCAGTTCCCAAAAAAAAATCTACAATTTGTTCGCACTGCCTTTACTCCAGGCCATTCTTCCTAATCAGATCTGAATAAGCTACCATTAAACATTATTGTTCATAGGTCAATGGGTAATTTTCACAAAGTCTCCTGATTTCAGTTTTCTATCACCAATGAGTAATCAATTTCATTTTTTTTTTCAATTAGCTTAATAGAAAAATATATAAAAAAAATTGTTGGGACTAACATATAATGCTACTGTAGAAAATAAAGTTCCTGACTGGGTAAATGTATCATACCATGAATATCAGCATTTTTTGGCATAGTAGTGGACATTTTTCTAATGTCTTGCACATAGATTAGATACTGCCGATAGAAAGCAAAAACACTTTTTTTTATATATTATCTATATTTTACCAATAAAAAAAAATGCTAAAAACGAAGGATAGTGATAAAATTTACAAAATTTGGCCAATTATAAAATCTACAGTGTAAATTTTAAAGCTGTATATCAAATGCATAGAGAAGTGGCAGTTGATGAAGCTATTATCAAATTTACTGGTCCTATTAGTATGAAGCAGCATATCTCAAAAACAATAAAGTGAGGGTCCAAATGATGAATCAGTTCTGATAACCATAATGGATGGGTACTGTATTGAGTTGTACACAACAAAATGACAACTTCAGATGCTGGCCATTGTTTGAATAGTTTTACCACATCTTTCAAAACAGCATGTATTTTTTACAAGCATATTGTTAGCAAGACTTATCTGCAAAAAAACTCTACTATTGTGGCACAGTAAATATAAGTAGAAAAAGTTACAAATTTATATATAAATTATAAAATAATGAATGATTTATAACTGACAAAGAGTAATCACCAGTTTTTTTAATTTGGATGGATAAGAAGTCAATTCTTATGCTCACTAATGCTTACCCACCTTTTAGAAAAGACACTCTTAAAAGAAAACATAAACACATGTCATAGCATTCATATTCATGCAATAATAATGTTCAATTGCTACATGATTAGATATGGCCAATAAAAAACCCAAGGTTCGTATGACTGGAAGAGAAAGTGTAATTATTGACCTTTGCATTCTTTCTGGAATTACTTTGAAATGCCTGTTATGAATGCATATATTTTTTGTACAGAGTATATGGGTTCAAAACATTTGACAGTCAAAATGCTAGGTTTTCTTCAAGAAAGGAAACTGTAGAGTTTTCCACATCTGGTTTTACATTCTAATGGGTAGCATTGCTTAACTGACCTCTGCAAACACAATGAATTCATAAATAAGCCCTATGCTGTGTAAAAAAAGAAAAAAAAAGGAAAGGCATGAAAGTTTTTTCATTGTAAACGGTGTGGATTGGTCAAACTTTTCAAAATTGCTAAGAGAGGCTGCTTTATTACTTATCACACTGAAAGTGTGATAGGCAGCACATCTTTTCAACATCACCACACTTAGCTTCTCTGGGAATGTTGATTGATATGCCATCTTGTCAAGATCTTCTTGTGAAAATGCCCATCAATAGTCCTAATGGATAAGTTGTATTCATATTTTTATTTATTTTTCTGATTACAATAATATTTTATTTATTTAAAGCTATCATTTTGTAGTAATCATTTGATTTTACATTTTAGTGAATTCTACCTAACAAAATGAAATCATTCAAAAGGTGAAAGATAGAATATATAATAAAGAGCATTATCATTCTACATTGCACTAAATCTAAATTTCTCTTTTTCTATTCAGCTACAATATGTCTGAAATTTGAATCATTTACATCTTGAAGTCTATTTTAGACTTATTTTTTCCTGTCACTTTCGTCAATTGATTACATTACTTCTGTCACAAACAAAAATCTACTTAAAATTAAATATTGTGGTCACCACTGAGTTACAATTCTATTCAATTGTTTCTCAGATAAAGCTCTCAGGTATAAAAATAATACAAAATAGCACACACTTGTAATAACTTTAACCAATTCAAAACAGCATTCCATTCTTTTTTAATGTTGAAAGAAGTTTTAATCAATTTATTATTTTTGTTTGCATTTTTATTTATTAATTAATTTTATATATAAATACCTTTTATAATTTTCTTTTATCCAAAATGGAAAGAAGTTTAGTCCATTATGCTGCTTTTACATATATTTAAATAAATCATACAATAAAATAATTTAATATATCAAGCACATAGTTCGTTTCAAAATAGTTCATAAAATCCAAAATAGAAATAAAACAAACTAACTCCTTTTTAAAACTTGTTTTTTTATATGACTATTATATGGAGAAAAAATATCCAACATTTCGACTATTTTATATAGTCTTTTTCAAGGCACACTAAAATAAAATAATATATATATATAACAAATAACACATATTCCATAAAAATAAATACATAAATAAATAAACAAAAAAATTACAAAATATATTCATAACCAAAAATATACCTTATCTCACTCCCCTTTCCTATTACCAACAAACACAACTCAAAGAGAAACAATTTCCTTTTATTAAAAAAAAAAAAATCTATATATATATATCTTTTAAAACATTTAATTAAAAACCTATTATTTTCTTTTCTGTTTATCTATTAACATCCTATTTAATTCAGGTTTTATTTCACTAATGTATACACTTTCTTTTATCATCCTTTCATTATATGACTTAATACACTCCAAAGGTTTTATATCAAAATCCCCATGCTTAAATTTATTCATGTGAATGTAAACAGCAGAATTTTTATCACCTAAATGCTGTTTCAATCTAGTTTTTAATTTATTCTTACTAATCCCAACATATGACATTTCTACATTCTAAAACAATTCAAACATTTTATCAAATAAACAGAATTCATAATATCTAACCTATTATAGTCCACATTGTTACTAATTAAAAGATTTAAACTAGCTTTCTTTTTATAAACTGGACAAATTGAAACATTATATTTCCTATTAATCATTTTAACTATTTTCCTAACTTTAATAAATAAATCTTTAGATATATTAAAACCAACATAAATAATCTTTTGTCTATTCCTACTTCTATCTAATCCTATTCTATTTCTTATTTTATTTATATTTTTATTAGAAAACAAATGTTTAACTACACCCCTAGGATAATCATTCATAAAACATTCATTCCTAATAATATCAATCTCATTCCCAAACAAATTACTATTTGAACATAACTTAATTGCCCTAATAATTTTATTATTAACAATATTAATTTTGGTTCTCACGGATAATTCAACTGATCACGTATTACCCTGAAGGCATATCAGTCTGATGTTGCAATTTTTAAGATAACGTCTCCAAGGTATCTGCGGACACATGTAATCGCTAAAATTTGTCCGCAGATCACGTGAAGACGGTACGTTAAAAATCGCAAGATTAGACTGATATGCCTTCAGGGTAGTACGTCATTGATTGAATTATCCAGGTCACATGATAAAAACTATTCAAAAATTAAAAAATGTGACAAAATAATTTAGAAATTAAAAGTAATTAATATAATAATAATTATTCATGTTAAAAATATATAAAACAGGTTCTATTCTAAAAAAAATATATTATAATTTATAAAACCATTTCTGTATGATATAATTCAGAATTTATAAAACCAGCGCGTAGCACTGGAATTGGTGTGGGGGGGGCCTCCGATGTTTTTAACGAGCCGAAGGCTCGGCGTACATGCACTTTTACATGCATTTGGTAATTTTAAAAATGTAATGTATATTGTTTTAAAAAATTATTGAAAATTATTTACACATTATACGTAATTCAATGTAAGAAATATTAACCCTTTAACCGCTAATTATATTATTGGTTGTATGAGGTAAAAATCAAATCTTTTAATTGGCCAACTCACAAACTGAAGACAAAGCCTATTGTTAAAACATATTCGCCTATAATATTAAATTCAACTCAGATACGTTTATAAAAAGTATATTACTAATTTTTCAGGTTATGAAAGAGAACGAAAGTGCTTTCAAAAATAAATTGCTATTTATTTATTATAAAATATATTCAATTTCGGCAAATATAAAGCGAATGTCCAAACAAAAAAGTGCTGACGCAAACGCTTTTTTTCAATTTTACGTTACGGAAAAGTAAAGATTTCTTTTTGCTAAATCTTAAATATTTTTACTAAAATCTTCAATATTTTTCGAAAATAATTTTGTTTTTTTAGTATATTTTTTAAAAAACTATTTTAATTTCTCATTTTATATTTTTTTAATACTTAAATTACATTCGAAATGAAAATCTCAGCGTTTTTCTTTATTTTCTTTGATCAGGCGGTTTCTTTGTTCTTTCCAGCCAATCAGAATATCTTTTTCGGCTGAGAGCCGGCTGACAGCCAATCACCGACAAGGTTCTTATTTGTTTAGTTTTAAATGCGGTTTTTTTGATTTTTTACTTGTAAAATAATTCGGAAGAGGGCACCAGCTTACAGAACTTTTAAAAACCTAATCAATAACTGTCAAACGAATATTCTACCATTAAAACTAGCAGAATTAGAGTGACGTCAGATGTCGACGAGATGCCTCGTAAGAGGCGGTTAAAGAATTAACAAAAAATTTTTGTAAATTTAAAATAAACAAATAAAACAATTTACCCGAATTATTGCGAATCTGGCATTAATGGCGACCTTGGAGAAAACATGTTATCACATGCATTTGGTAATTTTAAAAATGTACTGTCTATAGCAAATTTGTTTTAAAAAATTATTGAAAATTATTTACACATTAAACGTAATTCAATGTAAGTTTGAGAATTGTAGAAATATTAACAAAATAAAACACTTTACCCGAATTAAGAGCTCAAAAAAGTAACTGTGATGCCGTGGATAGCAAAACCACAATAGACAGAAAAATCAAAAAATTTCCCAAACCTCTCTACGAATTTTAAATCTTGTGGATGAAAAAAAAAAAATTACTCTCTGATGTATTAATCACGCCAGTCACTTGGTTGCCATGACAACGTTGTCAAGCAAAAATCGACGATGTCTACCGGAAGGGAAATCGGTAAGTGTAATACGTCATCGGTTGAATTATCCGTAACTACCTTAATTTTACTATGATTATCAATATCTGAAAAACAATTATTTGATAATCCAAAAAATGTTTTTTTTTCTAAACACAGATGTTTCTATACTAACACTACCATTCCTATCAATTTTTTTAATAATTCTAACATCCATATATTCTATAGCATTAATATATTCTTTTTCCATAGTAAATTTTATTTTTTCAACTCTACCATTAATATAACTCAAAAAATTATTTGTCCAGTTTATAAAAAGAAAGCTAGTTTAAATCTTTTTATTAGTAACAATGTGGACTATAATAGGTTAGATATTATGAAATGTTTATTTGATAAAATATTTAAATTGTTTTAGAAAGAATGTAGAAATGTCATATGTTGGGACTAGTAAGAATAAATTAAAAACTAGATTGAAACAGCATTTAAGTGATAAAAATTCTGCTGTTTACATTCATATGAATAAATTTAAGCATGGGGATGTTTATTTATTTATTTATTTATTTTTATGGAATATGTGTTATTTGTTATATATATATATTATTTTATTTTAGTGTGCCTTGAAAAAGACTATATAAAATAGTTGAAACGTTGGATATTTTTTCTCCATATAATAGTCATATAAAAAAACAAGTTTTAAAAAGGAGTTAGTTTGTTTTATTTCTACTTTAAATCATACAATGTGATACAAATATAAAATATCTTTATATAACTGCAATAATATATATAATAATAATAATAATCATACATAAAAGCTCTTTTTGGCAAATATTAATTTTTGCCCTTTTCAGTGTGCTTGGAACTATTTTACAATTACAATCTACATTGCATACATGGCAACATCTACCTCTTTTATATTAAATTAACTATAAACCTATTAAAACAATATAACATTTTTAAGGCAGAAAAAAAAATGGTATAAATGTAATTATATTTTCCATTCATTTATCATTAGCCAATCATTAATGAAACTAATTGATGTTTTATACATATTCATACAATTACTTTTATTTTAATTAATACAATTCTTTCATATATCTTCCTTCTTTTAGGTTCTTTAATATAGTTTAAAGGTTTTACATTTGTTACACAATCTATTTTATGTCTGTATTTTAAATAATAAATATATGACAGATCTATCATCTCTCCTATTAACTACATTATTATGTTCTTTTGTTCTTTCATCTAATTATTTTCTGGTATGTCCATAGTAAACCATACTGCACTTTACACAAGTAAATTTATATACAATTCTCTTTTTATATTTCACATCATTTCTTATTTTATAATTACTTATTACTTTGTTAAGATTTTTATTATTTGACCATGGTATGTTAATGCTTTTATTTATAAAATTTTGATTTTTTTAATAATGTATTATAAATTTTCAGGAAGTATGAAAATTTTATTCATTTTTTTATTATTCTTACAGCTGCCACCGCTACCTCAACCACCACCACTGCTACTAGTACTATTATTATTATTTATAACAGAATTATTATTAATATTTAAATTAGGTGGTTTATAATTAAAGATTATATTTTCAATACACTTAGGGTAATATCCATAATTAGTGTATAATTCAATAAATTGTTCCTTTAAATAATAGATTTTTTAAAAAAGCTACTTTACAAAAGGAACAATGTATTGAATTATACACTAATTATGAATATAACTCTAAGAGTATAAAAAATATAATTTTTAACTATAAACTACCTAATTTAAATATTAATAATTGTATTATAAATAATAATAGCAGCTTTAAAAATAAAAACTGGATAAAACTTTCATACTTTCCTAAAATTTATCATGTATTACTAAAAAATAAAAATTATATAGATAAAAGCATTAACATAGGATATTCAAATACTAAAAATCTTGACAAATTAATAGATAATTATAAAATAAGAGATGATGTAAAATATAAAAAGGAAATTGTATACAAAATTACTTGTGAAAATTGTAATATGGTTTACCATGGACATACCAGGAAATAATTAATTAAAAGAAAGAGCAAAAGAACATAATGCAATTAATAGAAGAGATGATTTATTATTTAAAATACAGTCATAAATCTTTAAACTATATTAAAGAACTTGATAGAAGATATATGAAACCAATTACATTAATTACAATAAAAATAATTGTATGAATATACATAAAACAACAATAAATTTAACTAATAATTGGTTAATGGTAATTGAATGGAAAATTATATAATATACATTTATACAGATTCTTTTCTTTTCTCCTTTAAAATATTGTATTGTTTTAATAGGTTATAATTAATTTTATATAAAAGAGATGGATGTCGCCATGTATGCAATATAGATCATAATTATAAAATAGTTCAAGCACACTGAAAAAGGCAAAAATTGATATTTGATAAAAAGAGCTTTTATGTATATGATTATTATTATTATTATGTTATATTTTATATCACATCGTGTGATTTATTTAAATTTTCTTTTACTAATTTTATTTAGTATACACTCACTATTTTAGAAATAATCTCCACTTGATTGCTGAATAAAAAATTTTATTTACAAGAAAAAATGATTTGTTTTCCAGTTTTTTCCCCCTCATTTTTCTGTAATATAAAAGTGAACGACTAATTTTTTTGATAAATACATATTCATTAAAGTTATTTATCACAATATTTGATTTACACTAATTATTGATAAATATTAATGGTTTTTTTATTAGGGAAAAACATTTAAATTTCTAAAAATATAGATTGTGATTTTTGTACAAAACTTAAGTTATTATAAAAATTATGGCTTCAACCAATTTTCTAAAAACTTAATATGGCCACTTTGAAAGTCAAAAGATTAACCAAGGAAGTAAATTATTATTTTGATATAGTTTTAATTATTGCTGTATAAATTTTTTTTATTTCTATAAAAATAAATACAGTATTTTCAGGTTTAAATTAATATTAAACTTCTGCTACTTAGTTAAAAAGATTATATAAGCCATTTGCTTATAATATTATTTTATAATCACTATATAATATTATTTTATAATCACTATGATCTAAAAATCAAAATTTCTTTTTTATTAATTTCTCATTTTTTAGAATAGTGGATAACTGAAATCACAATAATACAATTCACAACTAGTTTCCTGCATATAGATAAGTAAGAAAGTTATACTAATGAATTAATGAAAATATGTTATAGATTTTTTTTTTCTTGTAATAAATGAGGAAATAAAATTTAGGTAAAAAAAAATTAAATAAAAAAGTTTTTATAAATATTATTCTAAGAGAGTTTACAAAAGCATATTAAATTGCATTATATTATATAAATTAATATTAATTTAAAAAAATTTTAGTGAAAAATTTGCTGAGACTAAAATTTTTAATAAAAGTAAGAAATTAACCTGTAGCCCATTGAAACTAAGTCTAAAAAAATCAACATTCACAATCCCTGCCCAAAGAGAAGATGGGGTATAGTATTATGATCATGTGATACTTGATCTTCAATACATAGTTGATTTAAAGAATAAAAGCATAATTCAACAGAACTGATATATATATTTGAAAAAATAAGATGAACTAGACATAATATGTACTTAAAGACATATCTTATGAAAGAAATGCTAGAAAAGTTTGTAATGAATATGAGGAGGAAAAAATAGGATAAAAAAAGAAATTAATCTTTAAAAAAAAAAAAAATAGTTAAGAGTTTTCAAAATACAGAAAAGCTTGAAAATAATGTAATTTGATATGTGGGATCTAACTTTCTTCATATAGCTACTGATGATGATAAGAGAATTTAAATATTATATACAAATATCATTAGAAAAAATTTCAATAATTATATATTAGTGAATTATGATTTTCAAAGTTACTATAAAAAAAGGTTGAAGTGTAAAAGAAACAAAGATGACTTAATCTGTAATTTAACTATCGCTAGAAAGATAAAAGTGGAATTGATGAAAATGTCATATATACAAATGACCTTTGGAAACGTTTAAGAGAACAAGATGTGATATGTTGGACTATTTCCATCATTTATGAGTGAATGTTGAATGTATAGAAAATTTTAAACTTTATTTAAACTTTCCAAATACAAACAACTTGTTAGTAATAACAAAACAAGTTGTTTGTAAAGTTTAAAATTTTCTATACATTCAACATTCACTCATAAATGATGGAAATAGTCCAACATATCACATCTTATAATATACCATCATTACAAACCTTCACACAAGTTTAAGAGAACAATTGCTAGATAACAAAAACTATTTAATAGATAAAGAAATAATATAAAAAAAAAAAAGATGAAGTGGATAAGTTATATCACTAATAGGATTCATGATTGTTACATGAGAGGCTCAAGATTGGATAAATTGGAAAAACATGGCAGCCAGCCTCTTGGAAAGCAAGGTGCAATTCCTCATTAACAAAATGAGATGCAAAAATGTTTCTTACAGGGAAGAAAAAAAATTAAGTCTATAATATTACATGTACATGAAGAGAGTTTAAAAATTCTTGGAAATTTTAAGCTTAAATGTCTGAAAATATATAAAGGTTACAAGTTTATAGACAATAAACAATTGGAAGTGGAATTATTGAGACTTTTTATATGTTAGTTTGATAATATCTTAAACGGAGATTTAGAGAAATCTTTTGATTTAGCTACATAAGTAACCAAATCTATCTAATGTTGCTGAATTTTTATCATGTGATCAAATAAAAAATGCTTTTTTATAAAGACATCAATGTTTGGATTACAAAAAAATAACAAATGGCAAATACTAGTACATTCACAGATTGAATCAATTTAAGTAATTATCACAATTTTTTTTAAAAAAAATTTGCCGTTTTATTCGGAATACCCAATTCCTATCAAAGTTTTTTAGAAGATTCTTTATATTGCCATAGGCCATATAAAATCTATCAATAATATACTATATGCAATTTTTTATCAAATAACTAATAATTTGAATCCTATTTCTATTAGGCCAAAAAGTTTGATCAAGTATATCTTCCCTCCACAACCAGATGATCTTAAATTAAAAGTTTAATCCTGAATGATGTTTTGTAAGCAATGATTAATAAACCTACTGTAGCATCTTCTAAAAAGAATAGTGCTGCTTATTTTTTCCTCAATGAATTTGTACAACCATTGCTTCTAACTATGTCTTTTGTCTCTGTATCTTTATTATTAATATGTAAAACTATAGTATTTTTATTGCTTTATATTTCATCGATTCTACTGCTACTTCCCCATGGCTAATAGTTTTCTAATTTAAAATCTGATTTTTTTTATTCTAATATTGGATTTTCATCTATAAATAAACATTTCTTTTCAATTTTCATTCACATATTTTACAAAATATTCCAAGACATTATACAAATTCTTAATTTTAGATTCTCTTTTATAAGTTTTTAAACTTACTCTAATCTAATTCTTTTTCTCCATTACTCATTTTTTTCTTCCACTAATACTTTTTTGCACCTTCAATAATAATCTCCTGATATATAAGTTATTAAGCACGACTAAATGAAAAAATTAATAATTAAAACTGTTGTTTTATTAAGATTTGAAGTTCAAACAAAATTTTATATAACCTGCATAAAACATTCAATATTACTCTCAGCAATATTTAATGCTTCTTATAAATCAATAAGCTTTCTCAGCAGTAGCAGATATGTGACCTAAGAGTTATAGATATAATAGCCCTACCATATAGCACCATTCAGTGATTATTCAAATATACAACAGATGACTGATATAGAATTAAGAAAACATTTCTTGAAACATGTTAAGCATAAGCTTAGAAAGTCATGGAATGTTTTATTCATCAAATTATGATTTGAATTATTTCCCTTTCATTATCAAACTTCTAAATTTTAAATTTGTTTTAAAGGCTGCATTAAATAAAGAATACGGCTTTATTTCTCAATAAATTATTCAATATTTTAATCTACATAGACTGTATATAAATACACAGTGCAATTTCAAAAGATATAGTATCATAATACATCACTTCTCTTTTTTGCATTTTTATAGCTATTTTATTTATACCATGTTTCAACTGAATCTACAGTCTTTATCTATCTGATATCTGTCCAATCTATTTTATTTTTATCTTATATTATTCCTTCTATATTGAATATTTTTCATATCCTTCATGAGTCAAATGAAAAACTCAATGATGTAAAGCGGTTATTTCTGACAAAATTTATATATAACAATAAAAATTGTAATAATAAAAGCACATATTCATATAAAGATAAAAAATATAATACAAACTCAATCATAACAATAATGAAAATACTATATGCAAAAATATTTTCTTACTCAATGGAGATGAAAGCCAGTTCGATAAATATTATAATATAGTTATTAGTAGTTGTTCAATTTTGTTTTGATTGATTATTTATTTGTATATTTTATTTTTTTATAAATTGATTAAAAAACTATAAAACAATGGAAATATACAAAAGTTATGTTTACATAAGTTAAAAATTTAATTACAAACTATAATAACAATTTAACTATAAACTACAATAGCAATTAGATCTGCTGTTTTTGTCTGCAGGAAGTCTCTCAATCTGGTTTGTAATTTGACACTTATGCAAATATGAGATTCCAGCTGCCATATGTCATTTGACTTATTAATGGATTTAAAATATAATTCAATGGGAAAAAGATTTGTTAATAAATGTAAAATGAACTCAAAATAATTAAAGTAGATGGCACTATTTTTCCATTATTAAAAACAGTTCAGAAAAAGATGCCCAATGTTCAATATAATTTTATTTGTATATTTGAAACTTTTTTTTCAATTTCTTTCTGCATTTCTTTGAATTTATTATTCCAAATTAAAGAATTTTTTAAAAACAATTCAATTTTCCAGGTTATCAATTCTCAAAAAATAAAAATAGCACATTATTAATTAAATATTAATTGATAAAATATGAATCCTTTGAAATAGTTTATTTTATTCTAAGTATATATATATTACTTTTTCTGGAAAATTATTAATGAATCATTCCAAATGTATTCACAACTCACAAGCTGGAGAGTAGATTAAATGGCTCTCCATTGAAGGCAACATGTTCAGATAAAACTAGGAATAAAATAAAATTGCATTGCAAAAAAAAACAAAAACAAATATATTAAATTGAGCAATAAAGATTATATATAGTAAAGATATTAAATCATATATAATACGGTAATACTTTTTATTTCATTGTCAACAAGAATTATATTAATTACAATTTACAAATGCATTTCCAAAATTTATAAAATACTAAAATGAATAAGCTTAATGATAAAATTCTTTTTTATTTCAAAACATGAGTGTGTGCATATTTATATAAGAAAAAAAATCATACTTATGATCTGCATTAAAAGTCCAGGTCAAACAAACATCAAAATTTTCTACAAGTATAAGAACTTTTCTTTTACACGGTTAGCCCAATCTACATATTAATTAATAATTGAATATCCAATTGAAAACAACCCAAATCCTAACCACCCAATAAATGATACACCTAATGAACAACAGCGTCTTCACTGTTTGAAAGGCCTTGCCATGCAGTTGGCTATTTAAAGATTATTTCCCTTATCTATTTACATACTTTCGTATAAATTGTTTTAATTAACTTACAATGCTTGAATTTTTTTTATAATTCAATAGCAGTAAAATAAATATCTATAAAAGATTATTTTATAACAAACCTAATTTTAAAATTAACACTTTGTTATATATATAAACATAAAAACAAAAACAAAAAAATACTGCAAATGATTCGGAAAATTTTATAAAAAGATATTAAGCAATATATAATCAATGTTTCTCTAATGTAATTATAAATTAGTTTTGGCTTTATAATATTACATTATGTTGTAAAAAAAAAAAAAAATTAAAACTATATTATCAAAAACTAGTTATGAATATTATGAAATAATATTCAAACAGATCATTTTAATATTAAATATCTCTAAGACCCATATGTGGTGTAAGAGGGATAAAATCAAGAGCAGAATTTTTTTTAATTGATACCAGTTCAGAAAAGGAGGGAGGTTTGATTTCTACCTGCTAAACTGAACAGATTAGTTGTGCTCAATCTGCAATTTAGATGTTTAAACATCACATGATCTTCCAAAGCAAGTGACTAATCTGAATATGTTAGAATCCATATTTGTGCAGATTTATATATGCAGAGGAGGAATGAACTATGTGATATCTAACTGTGACTTCAATTATATGGTATCCCAAAACAAATGTAAAAAAATATATATATAAATAAATAAATAATAAAAACAATGAAATTTGCTAATATTTTAAATTTTACGAATCTTGTTACAGTGGCTGCCACTTTTTCCTCACTAAATATCATGTTTTCAAATGTAAATTTATGCGATCACATTTTGCTGCAATTTAAAATTATTACAAATATGTGAATTGATTTTTTTCCTAGCGATTTTTTTCTTCAAAAAGTTTTATTCCGTATAGCATATTTTAAATAAAAGATTGTATTTTTTAGAATCATGAGTGATAATTCAAAAAAACATCATAAAATACTTTAATCAAAGAAGAAAATGAAAATTATTTGCTTTAGTAAAAAAAGAAAGTTTTATTCAGGAGTGGGTCATATACATTAAAAAAAATGGATCTTCTATTAGAGAAATAATAAAGAAGGAAAATAATAAAGATGGAAAAGCAGAGTCATTCTACTGTTCCTTGTAAGCAAAATAAGGAACAATTTTTTGGTCAAAACTAAACAAGACTTAAGTCTACGGCTGAACAACATGAATCATAAGAACATTCCTATTGATGGTTTTGCATTGCTTCAGAAAGCATTAAGTCTTCACCAAAAATTTAGTCAAAAAACTGCAACATGCAATGACAAACAATTCACTGCAAGTAAAGTTATGGCTGCATAGACTCTAAAAAATACAATTAAAGAGAAATGATCCCATGATGGAAAGCAGTATTATTCTTGCATGAAAAATCACTGAAATATTAAATTTGTTGCAAGATGAGTTTAATGACTTAAAAAGGAAAAGAAAACAAGTTCCCATCACAAAGTTTTTTTAAAAAATGTCAAAACAATATGGTGGTTCATCAACTTCTCATTATACAGTTGTGTGTGCTCCAGAAAGTTCAAAATCTTTCAATCAACAGTTTCAGAAGATTACTAATCCAACCCTGCCATTGTCCATTTTATAAAACAAAAAGCAAGTTTTATTACAATATTATTTTTTAATGAATTTATTGAACACACACACACATAATTATGTAAATATATAATGTAAATGTGCTTTATCAATTTATTATTAATAACTACGTTACTATATTATTTTTTTAAAATCATGTCTGTAATTTTAATTTATATATAAACATGATATACTCAAAGCATTTATTTTATATGCATATTAAAATATACTGTATTGTGCAATTATAGTACAGTAAATAATATGCATTCTATTCTAATCATTGTTTATTAACAAAAGGTTAGCTATTATATGCTATTTTCGTTGTATATGGTAGGAGCTCAAGTAAAATATAACATAGTTCACAGTCCATTGTACTGTAAATGAAATTGTATATATATATATTCTCTTTTAATGTGTTATTACAAAATGATTTGTAGTTTGTTTTTTTTCTTCTGGATATCCCATATGAGCAAATGCAGATTTGCTTTTAAACATTTTGAATCTATCAAAAGTCTTAAACACATAAGTGGATTTGGGGTATATCAAATAAAAATTTTAAATAAAATATTTATGCATCAGAGAATTTGTAATATTTTAAATACAAGTATACTTTATATACATGGAGTCTAGATGTATTATATGGAATTGGAACACAGCCTTTCAAATTCCCTTCAGCATGAAATACATATATTGGAGATCATTTATCTTTTTCACATGTGTGTGGTCAGGTGTATGGTTGTATGAGATAGAGTAGATGGCTGAAGGGAGTTTAAGTCTGCGTTCAAATCCTCTATATTGCATCAGAGAATTGTATATTCATAAAAATAAATTTAAAAAATCAATCTTGTATCACAACTCATAGCGGAAGATTTGATTCCGGATACCATTATATGGTATCCTATAAATTTACATTTTTAAAATTGAAAATCTCCAATCTTAAACTGTTAATAAATAATGAGCATATATATGAGAAAATATCATCCAATTTATTAAGGAACTCATTATTTATTCTCAGGCATAAAAAATTAACTTTATTAAGATTATAAATAATTGTTATAAACTAAAATTTAGATAAAGTTAAAACCATTCAGATGGATTCTTTGACAGACAACATATTCTCAGTCTGAAATTCATAACTTATTTAGAAATTTAAAAATATTCCATGACATTTATATTAAAAATAATATAATTTCATATTTGTGATGACATTTAATCAACGCCTTCTTATAAAAACAAAGAAACATTTTTTTTCGATTTATTTCTTATAAGAATTTAATAATATTGGCATCTTGCTCAAGGCAGAATAAACAAAAAATATTATCAAAAATGCAACTGTATAATATTATTAGTGAAGAGGATTGAGCTTGATATGATGACCACTAATTTATCAAAATTTGGTGCTGTTTTTGTTATCAGCAGTCTTAAGTCGTTGCTTTGCACTATTGACAATCTGCTTCTTTTTTTTTTTGTCAATAGATTGGTAACAATGCTAAATCCCCTTTCAGTTAAATATAATAATGGCAATGCAATGAAAAATTTTTTTGCTATAGCCCATAAAGCTGGATATAATATTGGAATTTTGTTTGGAGCCCAAATTCTCGAAACCTATTTTTTAATTTCCAATTTTAGCTCTTCTTTTGATAATAATTCTATCAACTCCTCCTTCAGCGATAATTCTGCTACAAGTTGATTTGAGGAAGGTTCTAGAATCTAATCTGGAATAACTGTATTAAGGATGTTTTGAAATTGATTCATGAAATTTACTTTTAAGTGCTTCCAAATGCTGGCTGTATATCACAATGTTATCATCAATTGTTGCCATTGAGGCAAGATTTGGAAACTGGTAAAATTTCTCTCTGGCCTACATTTTGTTTGTACATGGCAAATTTTGATATGAATAGTCACCTTCGCTTTGATGAAATTTACATGATCTACTTGCAGCAGTAGATTTGTTTCATTAAATTTATTAAACAAATCTGTCAAATAAGCTATGTCATTCTTAAACATGGATTAAATTCCTTCTTAATGAATCATCTCTGTTTTCAAAAAAACTCTAAAACTAAGTCAACAGCTCAAAAACTCGTTTTAGACAGGTATCCTTGGATAACCAACAAACTTCTATGTGCAATAATAAACAACTGAAATTATCATTTTCGTCACAAAACTTTCCAAACAATCCATTGAGAATATTGTTTCTTAAAGAGCAACGAAGGCAATCGCTTAAGTTTTTTGCCACCACAAGTTATCAGTGAATCACACAATATACAGTGACTTAAATAATATTATTCAGAAAATAAATATTTAGTATTGCCTTTTTCAAATATGAAATAAATCCATGATAGCATCCAACCATCGCCGGAGCACTATCACTAGTAACAGACAATATATTTTTCAAAGGAATACCTTTTTCTGTAAAATAAGAGTTCCAATATGTCAAATATAGACTTTCTTTTTGTGTCCGTTTCTGTCTTACAAATAATAATTCTTGGCAATTTTTTCCAGCTTTTATGAAGCAAACAAATGCTAGAAGTCTCATTGTTTGATAAAATTAACTTGTCGAGTTGCAAAGCAAACTCAGTAGTCTTCAAGAACTCATTTGCCGAACTCTCCTTATCCTGGGCCATTTCATCAATTAATCTCTGCACTGTATTATTGTTCATTGGGATTTTTTTAATATCAGACACTGGTTTCTACAATGTGCAGAATCTCACAGCTGGTAGTATCATTTTTTCACCAATAGTGTACAATTTCCTCGATTTAGCAATAAGCAATGAAATATTGTAAGAGGCACATAATCCATCACTGCCTTGTTTCGCTGCCATTGAAAACATATCAGGCAAAATTGGACATCTTGAATGTTGATCTATGAGCATTTGAAAGTAGGATAAATTTTTATTTTTTCTGTCATGATGGATTTTAGTCAAATGCTCTTCTAATTGTGATGATTTCATGTCTTTATTGGAGAAAACTTTCTGGCAAATCAGGCACATTGGTAGTGCCTTGTTTGTATGTGACTGAATAAAACCATACTTCAAATAGTCAACATAGTACTGTCTACATTTTTTCTTTGAATTTGACATGATTCTATCTGGAAAATAAAACAAATAAGGTGATTAATTTCATTATATTTAGTATAACATGGTTTACGTTACATAAATATCTCCTACTAATAAAAAACTTAAAAGACCATACCTACATGAGATACTCATAGGTGACAAATAGAAAATCAATCAATATTTAATACAAAAAGTAAAATAACCATTATTAATTAGGATTCTAAAATCGAATCCAGACCTCTGACAAAGTAAAACTCAATTGTTAATTTAGATTCGTACAAACATTTAAAGTGAACTCTATGAGGTGTTTTATAGCTAAATTAAATTGAAACAAACATAAATATTAGTTTTGGCCGAGAATCAAACTCAAGCCACTTGGTAACTGTCATACTTAGTATCCACCTCATCTCTTTGCCTGACTAACACAGTCACATCATAATAATCACAATAATCTTAAGCAAAATTAAAAATACATAATAATAAATATTTGTGCCAATAATATAAAGTACATGACACAAATTATCCTTTTATTACGATCTCTGTATAGATACCATACTAAACTTTAGTTTTACAATTTCTCTGAAAATTAGTGAAACAAACAAGTATTGTTTATAAATTTTTCATTTTATTTATAATAATGTTCAATGAATCCATCAGAACATGCAATAGATTCAATAATCTGAATATGCAATAATCTTGTTAGGACTTGCATGAGCCAAAAATGCATGGCTTGCTCAAACTTGTAAACTGTCATTGTGTATAGGCTAGTACAAACACATTTAGCTAAAAAGTAGGTAAGGGTTGGTTCAAATATCCATTTATGATAGATTAATATGACTTTTCAGAAATGTTCTGAAGAGTATAGCCCAAAAGGGAGGGTGGCTGGTACTCAATGCGCTTCTATTAAGTCTTGAATCTGCAATGCCCCCTTAGATCTTCTCAGCGCCACTAGTGGGCAGTAGTGCCCCTGTTGGGAAACAAAAATCTAAATAATTAGTACACACAAGTGAAAATACTTTTTCTATATATAACTTTTCTGTGGGAAAAGTATTTCATCTTACAAATATTTTTCTGCTACTTATTCAAATTTACTAATAGTTGATTCTAATTTCAAACTATTGTTTCATTTTCAAAGTGTCCAACAAAATAATCTAAGCTTATTTTATTAGACACTCATACTAACAAAAGATTTTTCAACATTAATGAAACAAAGATTAACTAATTCTTACGTTCATTTTTCTACAACAACAAATCTACCACTGAGGTTCCATCCTTTTATTTCGTTATGGCTTCTAAATCCAATTTGCTTCTCAGATAAAATATGTCCAATCTATTAGAAAAAATCCACAAGTTTTCAGTATAAAGATTTAGCTACAAGTTCCAAAAAGCTCACATTTCTTAAGGGAATCATAATTATTAAGAAAATAATTGATACTTCATCTAATCATAAAATAAATTATAAATGACAATTAATTCTCTCTACTTCATTTCACATATCTGTGCAGATTAATGCAGCTGCAGAACTATGCATGCAAATGCTAAAAATTTCTGGACAGATTCCTAGATGAGAAAAGAAAAAAAAACACTAGTTTGATTAACTAAATACAATTGTAAGATCAATCCAGACCTTTGTGGATCAAAAGTCATATGATCTCGAGAAACTCATTCAATTTTTTTTTTTCTTTTCCTTTAACAAAAACATTAAATTTATTCTTGGCTGGTTTTCAGCTACACAATACAATTAATAATGATTATGACCATTAATTTGGTGACTGTCATAAAAAGTTTACATGGCCTGATTACGAATATTTTTTTTCTTTTTCAATTAGTATAGATTATGCATGTGCTTGATATGTCATTCTAAAGATAATTTATTTCATTGTCCAAATCTGCAGTTCATTTTGTTGTGTAATTTATATATTTTTTTATAAAAAAATTTCTAAAGCATATATTTTTTAAAGATGTGATTTTACCATAAATTAAAAACAAATAACAGAAAAACAGTGTGAGCAGTTTACATTCCAAAAATGTTATCTTTTGAAAATGCAAAGTGTCCTTGTGAAAAGGTGGCTGCTTCTCTCTTCATTGCAGCATCATCTTTTTTACCATAAAAAACTTCAAAGCGTTAGTTTGTCTGAATCATGAAAATGTGATGGTATGTTCCGGATCTTCATAGATTATCTCCATGCTCTCTCTGCCATCATAAAATCTTGAAAAACATTTTAAAACGTTTTTGATATAATAAATCAAATTTTATTTTTGTATTTATTTAGCTATAAATGATCAGTTCAATGGCTCATATTTAAATAAAAGCAGACTTTACTTAGATTTTATATATTTAGTAAAAAATAAAGCTTACTGTACAAATTGATTCAATGAATAATAAATAACTAAATGGGATATCAAAATAGATTAATAGTAAGCCAAAGGATACTTGATAATAATATTTTTTTAAAAAAATTGTAATAAATGATGATGATGATCAAAATAAAATAAATCTACCCAAGTAATTTTATTTATAAGTCTATGAAGAGGAAAATATGAGTAATAATTTTAAGACATAGTAGATAATGAAGCATTATGAATGTTTAACCTTAAAAATAACCATATAACAAGAGAATGTAAACTTTACGTACTGAAGATTATTATGGCAGCACATAGACACCATTTTATCAGTTATTATGCAAGAATAGTGTTATTAAATTATTGACAATTAGAGTTCAGGAGACAGGATTCAATTGCATCGTGTAAGATAATATTCACTTTTTAAAACCTTACATTTTAATTAGCTGCACAGTGATAATTACTCAGAATATTTAATGTTTAATAATAGTATAACTTTCCTTTAATATTCATAATGTTATGTGATAATTAAATCATATTCACATACATTCTAGTATTTATGCTACAAATTAAATAAATCTATGAAAGTACCATTTATATATGTTACATTAAAGTAATAAATAAGGTTATTATTAATAATTGCTGGGTGTTTTGATCAAAGTGATAAAAAATATATAAAAATCACATTACCCAGGTAATTACTAATAATTACCAAGGTCTTTTGATCAAAAAGATAAATAATACATATAAATTACATTGGCCAGGTAATTATTAATACTTCCCAGTAGGAATCTGACAAATGTAAAAAATATATATTGTATATTATTATTTATTTATTAATTTTAATATTTAATATTTAATGCCGTTTTTTTATTTATTGTTGTATTATTTATCAAATTATGATAAAATTATACAAATAAGGAATACGAGACAAATAGGTAAACTTTAATTAGATAAAAGTTTTACATTTTTGTAAAGATTTAAATACAGTGTAACATTTTCTATTGTAATATTCTTATACTTTGCCTTAAGCTCTTTCATCATCCTATTTCACCCAGCATGAACAATTGCAATATGGATGTCATGAATTAATTGAAAATTCTCTTCCAAAAAAGTGTAAAATAATTAACTGATTCATTTTCATTTTAAATGGGTATAATGAATTTTTCAACCCCTTTCAATTTTTACAATATCGCATTGTTGATAAACATTGGTAATCTGTAAGTGATTTGGCTGAAAAACTTCTCTTTGTTTCATTTTCAATTTCAAATTATTCATTTGATCATAAAATCGTTTCTTTATTATATCTAAACCCTCCATTATGCTTACGGGTAATGTAAAATTAATGAAAATTTTATGTAATCAGCACTAAGCAAATAGTTAGCCAAAACCCAACAATGATATGACTCTTTCTTTCCTATGGAATATGAAGAATCTCCCAACCTAAGTTTTGAAATGCATTATATTTACTGTTGACCGTCACAAACCTAATGATATTGAAATGTATTAAATTTACTGTTGTCAGTCATGAACCTAACGTTATTGAAATTTATTACATTTACCACTGACAGTCGAGAATTATGAATAACTACTGGTTCATGTGATAAATTTCTTAAAATTAATCACTTTGACTGTCTTATTTGATTATTATTAATAATAACCGGTAATTATTAAGACTAACCAATTAATCACTTCAACCATAACATATATACCGAAATGTTTAGCAACCATGTGTAACAAGTATACTCAACTTACATTTACAACTAATTCTATATAACAAAATTTAAGTCTAATTAATAGTTTAGTTTATTTCAAGTCTGCTAGCAAGAAGATTTTGTTTGGCGGAGGAGGGCATAGAATATCAAGTAATTCAGAATTCCAAAACCAAGTAACTAAATTTAGAAAAAAAATTATTGTGCACTTAGTTAAGATATATATTCATATTTGTTTATTTACCAAATGTTAATTAGGAGAAGATTTTGGGAGGAGGGATAAATAGAGATTTGCTAAATAAATTATTCTTTCATTACAATCTGTTGGATGAATGGATGCAGAAGAATAGTGTGTCATGCAAATATACATGTTGAGAGTTTCACGTGTTCTGTATTGGAATGTACAAGTGTTAATAATACGAATATGGGTATGTGGTTAATTGCTTGTTTTAATTTATCAATCAATTTCAAAGAATATAGCTATAGCACCCTTTATAAATACATCTAATAATAATAGTGGAGAGATGGGCATTCACTTGATACTCCAATACTTTTCTAATAGTTACAATATATATTACCTAAAAATATTCTATAACCATAAGTTATTAAGAACAGTTGATTAATTCTTATACCTTCATATATATTGATGCAATCTATAAATAACTGAGACAAATATTTTATCCTAAAACTTTCAAATTATTATGTGATCTAATACATTAAATCTCCTAATTAATTACAAAAAAAGATCTTATCAATTTTATTATCTGCCTTACTTTACAAACTTAGGGGGAAAAGCTTTCCATCTTTTTCCAGGTTTTCCTTTACAATAAAATGGAATGATACTTTCAGATTTTTCATGTTATTGATTTTACTGCTTATCAATCTGCTAAATAAAACATTTTCAATGAATACATTAAAATAAAAACTTGCTAAAATAGTTGTTTCACTTTTGATTTAATTTTAGTACTTCTTAGATAGATATACATAAAACACACAAAAAATTTATCTTTTACATGATCTGAAAAAATCCAGTTTATTAATGCCCCAGTATTTGCATTAAAAATTTTTTTAAAAATTATTTCCACTTCTGTGAACCTGTTAAGATAATTGGTGAAATTGTCTTATTTTATTAAAAATGTCCTAAAGGTTATTATCTGTGTTAAAAAATAAAATAAATTTGGAAAAAAAATTACGATAAGATTATACATGCCTATTTAAATAAAATACATTTTATTCCAGCGCCATCTATTGCAAGTTTGAATAATCAAAGAATATTGATAATCGAGCAATTACATTCACATCCAATGCTATCTTTTTCATAATGTCAAATTAATTTTTGGATTATGCCTTATAATCAGTGAAAAGCTTAGATATAATGAACTTATACCATCTGAAACTAATGTGCTCTCATTTAGCAGTCACCATTTTTTTGTTTTCATTAACAAGATAACAGTCTAAAATTCAAAAATACTTAAATGTTTTGAACCCAATCTGACTCTCTTTTATAGATATGTAGATCTGACACCAGGTCAGTAATTATATATTTTAATTCTCAGTTTTATAATAAATGCTGCTACTTTTCACTCTTCTGGCAAGGAAGATATGAATCCACAAACATCACATAACAATATCTGTTTACATATAACTTATAATATGTAAACAAAGACAGTCATATGATATTTGTCAGATTCTACGTAACCACATCAGTGTCTATAAATCTCAAAACGATCTGTAGCATTCTGAATACAAATCCAAGCACTTCAGATATATATTTTTTTAATTGCTCCACTCATCCCAGGATAATTCTGATCATCTGATATAACAGAAAAAACAATTGTTGAGATAATGTTTAAGAATTTTGTATAACAATGGCATGATGTTTTATCTGGTTGAAAAACTAATGCCAAGAATATTAACAAGGCTGAAGCTTCGTAAAATGCCAGAGCACTTCAAAACAAATAGTTCCTGTAATTTAATACCTCCGCAAAAATAGTCTATATACTTTAGATTTATTTAAATATATATATAAAATTATCTGACAACTTCTTTTTTTTCTTCTTTGAATTTGCCTTTTTTCTCAAAATAGATGGCGATTTCGGGGGATATCTAATATGAGTTCACAAATAACTTTCATACTAATATCTGTTGCACTGCTTAGTTATTCCATCTATCTTCAGAGAGAACCAAATATTAAAATTTTTCATTGAAAACAGCATTTTGTATTAAGAGATTTTCAATTAATGCCTTTTTTAAAAAAAATATTAATCTATCTCTAAATTTTTTCTCAATTTCATTTTTTTAACTGCACTTTCTTCATCTTGCTAATAAACATTAAAAATTTCTTATTTTCTTTGTTAACAGATCATTTACTTACACATTAACCAACATTGAACTAGCAGTTTCCTGAACTACTTACCTCCTATGTGACCATTGCTTATTAATTCACCATCTGGATTAGCTGAATTCTGCTCATAATTGTTGCTTATGGAGTTATTTGAATCTGGGATACATGAGTCATCATCTTCTGCATCATCGTAAATGTCTTCATCCTCTAGAATAAAGACATATACATTATTAAAATATTTGTAGTAAACCAAATATATAATTTACATATTTTTAATTTTTTTTACGAACATCGCTCATTATAAAACGCACAAACCCCTAATAAAGGAAACAATTTGACTACCAACACATTAATTAAAAAACAGAAAAATATTACATATATATACAGTGTGTCCGAATGAAAAGATAATCATTCAATTTCCAAGTGGCCTGCAGTACCATCTCTGAATGAAGAAAAATACTTTAACTATTCACCGCAAAAATTTTAAGAGATGCTAGAATGCCTGGATTATGAGTTACAATAAGAAATGAGATAGTGTGTTTCGGTATTTTTTAATCTACCATGGATCAATACACTAATATCAAATTTTATTTTAAATTAGGCAAAACTGTTACTGAAACATTTAAAATGATTCAAACTGCACGTGACAATAAAATCATGAGTTCCAAGATCATTTTCAATAATTGCAAAATAATGTGATGGCAAAGAGAGCATTAAAATCAATCTACGAAAATGTTGCAACTTTTGATCCAGATATGCCAATATCTTAAAGTTTTTGTAGTGATTCGCTAAATTATGTTAATGTAAAACATATGCATTGATTTAGAGATGGGCTTGAAGACATTTTGGAGGGAAATCACCATTTCAATGAGTCACACTTGCTATGAATATTTGTAATAGTAATATAATAAAAATTATTTAAATACAACAAAGCAAGTTTTAAATTATTACATAAATATTAACTGATAAAATGATTTTTCTAAATTCAAAATTCAAATAATTAGCTATAATGTAAGAATAGATGGTAATATGAAATTATGAGAACTTTTGCCCCAAACAAATGTTGGTTTTAGAAAGTCAATTCTCCTGTTCAATCAACATTTAGGGAACTAAGTATAAAAACTAGAGTTAGTGTGTGAGACATGTTATTATTACTATTTATCTTTGTTATTCTTTCATTGCTTGCACTCACCAGCTTTCTTAAATAAGTCAGGAAAAAAAAGAATCAACAGTTTAATATTAAATGATTTTTCCTGAAAAATGTACAGTAAGTTATTTTAACAACTAAAATAAATGTGTTGCTAAAAGTTGAGGAATTCATCATTTGCCTGCAATGTCTACCTCTTGTTAAAATCTCCCAAAAATAAAATTCCTACTTAAAGAATAGAAATGAAGGTAAATCATTTTTGTATATTGCAATTTATTGTGAAATTTTAAAGGCTGTTACTGGGTTTTAATATATAAATTAAAATATCAAAAATACTGAAACTGTTTTTAAAAGTTTATAAATTGTCATTTGAAGTTTTAATGATTAAATATTGCATAAATTTCCTACCAAATAAAATTAAATTGCAATAGAACCGCTAAAACATTTTGCTTTACTAAATGGGAAATAAAATTCTATAAAACTACAAAATTTCACATAAATATATTATTTTTAAAAATATTTCAGAAGTTTATCATCTATAATAGACAGGACTTTATTTCTACATGAACTTAATGTTAAAAATAATAAAATTAAACTTGTTTTGTTTTAAATAATAATTATGCCTTTATTCCCATATTAGAACTTTATTTAAAACATATAAAATAAAAAGATAGTGAGCCAATTTCCAAAAAAAAACCCATATATTTTAAATTCCATTTTAAAATAAAGTTTGCTTCAATACAGTATAAAATTTCACTTACTTAAAAATGGGAAAAAAATTTGCCATTATGTATAAGTCAATCAAGAACAATATGAAAAAAATAAAGTAATACCATCAACATTATTTATAGTTCAAATTTGTGAAGAGGTGAAATTGAATAATAAGAAACTCTTCATATAATTTGTTTTTGCTCCTGTAAAAAAAAATATCTTCTTACAAATATAAAAAAATTACATTCAAACATCAAGGTTTTCATCTATGAAAATATTATTATTATTCTTGAAAAAAAAAAAATGCTACTTTCATGCAAACATGGAGAAAAACTGTAAAATAAATTTAAATTTCTAAGATTTCTGCTTTCAAACGAGGTCCAAAAATTATTATTTTTAATAAATAAACCACACTAAATATTTGTTATTCTTAACCAATAAAATATATCCAATACTTTAATCCAAATAAATAATTCATAGTCGACACATCAAGCTTAACGTAAATGGTTTCTAATGAATAAGTTGTCCAAAATATATTGTTTTTTTAAGAAATAAATTACATTAAAAGCCTGTTATCTTCAGAAAAGTTATAAACATTTGTTGTCTTAAAATATACATATCATCATGCTAAAAAAAAAAAACCAATCAAGAACTAATATTTTGATGAAAGTTTTTGAACAAAGATAACAATAAAGTTTCGTCTGCTATTGTTTTATTAATATTTATCATATAAAATTACTACAATTTGATTTTTTAACTATGTTATCGATGACAAATTTTTATTTAGGTAGTTACAAATGGGAAGTGAAGGAACATGAAATGATACATGAACTAATATTAAATGTGATATTGTTGGACTTTGTAAAGTTAGAAAAAAAGATGAAGGAAAAAAGTTGACATGTACTTTAATAACAGTCACTTTTTGGAAGCACAATTGAGTGGAATTCATTATAAATAAAAAGTGGAAGAATAGCATTTGTAGATGTTGATGGAATATCAGAAAAATTGACAAGATTAATAATTCAACTTAATGGAAAATACCAAATACAGATAATTCAAGTTTATATCCTAATAAGCTTCCACTGTAATGAAGAAATAGAGAACTTTTATATGGATATACAAAATGCATTTGATTAGACCAAACAAAAAATTATGATAGGAGGTTTGAAACTAAAATTAGTAGACTGAAAGATGAAATTTGTTTATGGTGATAAAAATAATGGTGAACTTGTGAGGGTCGCAGAAAAAGAAAAACTGTAATAAGAATTCTTTCTTTAAGAAAAAGACTAAAGAGAAATGAACATTAAATTTCCTTCCACTTCTCCTCCTTATTTGCATTGCTGAATTATATATACCATAAACCTAAACGATGATCTCAATACTTAAATTACTCTTTGCTTTGAAGGAAAATATTTTCAACAAACTAATAATCAACAAATATGAACATTTATTAGGCAACTCCAATGCTTCATGGACACATTTTAAACATCCTATATTTCAAATTCTGCTATACATTGGATAAAAAGATCAAAAAATATCTTTTAAACAGTTGTTCTGCAAGAGAAAGATCAATCAATTTATTTATCATGTGAATGCTGCCACTCCATGAACCAAATAATTCAAGATTATACTAGACATTTGTTTGCATTTATAAAATGCTATCTTTACATTTTTATTCCATAATCATAGTCGCTATTATGAGTGGTAATAAAATAACAGTATTGAAATAAGTAACCTTTCACAGACAAACATCAATCAAGTATATACAGCACATAATTCAATACTTAAATTAGAAATTTTAAGCATTCTATAATGAAAATTTCCAAATGCACAATTACTTTTGAAATTTCTTTTGATATCTAATTCTAAATTCTATAGATTAATTAATGATGATTAGATCTTCAATCATATTTAGATACATATTACAAGTTAAACATGCCAGGAAAATAATCATGATAAAAAATAAATGAAGAGTAAAGTTATTGTAAATATTGTACAATAATTTGATAGCTACTTATTAATTTTAATGTTATACTAAAATTATTTGCTTTTAACATTTAAAACTGATTAAATATTATTTTAGAAACAAATATATATATAAATGGTAAGCACTTACAATGAGATATGCCAATCATACTGACTTCTAAAATAAATAATTAGTAAACAAACATTTTTTCTCAAAACATTGTTTTATAAAACAATTGAAAACATAAAGTATAGAACAGCAGACCATTACCAGATGCACATACTATAATAATTTTTGCTGTGAGCTATAAAATCAAAATTCGAAAATAGATTAATTGTTGGCATCAAAAAAAAAATCAAAATTAATAGCAAAAATCTTGTTTATATTTTTGTTTACAGGTGTTCTCTTAGATGCATATACTATAATAATTTTAGCCATAAAAAATTTGAAAGCTGATTAAAGTTGATGTTAAAATAAAATTTTGAAATGAAAATTCTTGTAAATTGGCAAAAATCTAAAATATAGTTATTAAACTTACTTTTTTCTATTTCTAGCAGAAAAATGCTGTATATCTTTTTCTTTCTCTTAGGTTAATAAACTGTAATAATTTTAGTTATGCACTATAATAGTAGAATTTGAAATCTGTTTAATGTTGACATTAAAAAAAAAAAATTAAAAATATTAAAAAATTTCAAAAAATAAAAAGAGAAGAAAATATTGACATTTTTAAAAAATGTATTCTCCTAGGTGCATACACTAATAATTTTAGGTACGTGCCATTAAAATAGAATTTGGAAGCCAATTAATGCTAACATTAAAAAAAAATTTCAAAATGAAAGTTCCAGAAAATTGTAGAAAACTAAGAGTTAAGCATAAAATTGCTAAATTGGTGAATGTTTTTGGCTGAAATAAAATGTCTACTGGAAGAAATAGAAAACATGTACATGAACTTTTCACAGCATTTCAATTTAGAGTAAAATATCAGACATCATTATTACATTTTGTGATCTTATTTGCATTCACTTTTTCTTCTGTGATTTATTCAACTTGATTAATTTTTAATTTTTTTTTTTTGTACAAATATATATCACATGACCACCAAATATAAATAATTTTGATTACAAGTCCAAAATATACTATTAAAAGAATGACCAATATGGAAGGGAAAAAAAGTTCATGCCTAAAAAAGAAAAGAATAAAACAATTGGCAATTAAATTCAAAATATAGTACGATCTACACCATTTTTAATAAATGACGAATTAAAAAGTATATAAATTGCAAAAAAAGAACTTCAACTTGAGCAGTTTACAATGTGGCATTATGGAACTAATGAATATTGTTCTTGTTAATGTAGATTAATTAAAAATTAAATAATAGCCTCAATGAGGTAATCATTTATGAAAAAAATTAACCAATTGTTCGAGAAATTTTTTGCTATATCTTAATACAATTACTATTTCAATAATATTAATTCCCAGTGAAATAGACTACTAGATTAAGTAAAAGAAATGGACAGCATAGCATTATAAGGCGATAAAACTGCTATTGAACTTTTCTCGCAAGAAAGTGAAAGTTTTGAAATCAATATTAAAAGATTAATTTTAGCTTTCTTTAAAATGTAACTGTAGGTTTATGTATAGCAATTAATTTTATTTCTATTTTTACATTTCTATTTTGATTTATCATGCTTAAATAGTTGCTGTGGATAGTAACTTTGAATTTTGACTATTCCCTAAGTACATATATTTCAATTTAAGTTATATTGAATCATTGATATAATAAATGATATTCTGAATCAATTAATTCACTTAACTTCAGCCAAATTACAGTAACCAATTACTTGTACAAAGATTTGGTTAAAACAGGAAATATGAAAAAAATTCAACTATAAAGGGCAGGTATATGATATTGTAATTTTAATTACCACATATACTTGGCTATATCAAATTTTTATATATGCCAATAATGGAAGTAGTAGAAATAGTTAATGAGTTGACCTACCTTATCCCAGGTTCATTGAGAATCAGGTAGCACTTAATCGTAAACAGATTCACTTTACAAAATATAAATCTCCTTATTCGTGTCTGTTGGAGTCCAGAATAAAACACCAAGAAGATATCTGTAAGTCATAAAATCTACTACTGAATCAATGCATCCATATTCTATCAGTTGTGCTATCCTAAAACATTTATATCATTACTATGTCTACATCTTCCAGTCCAGTCATGTTATCAATTTAAATAGTATAATATATATATAGTGATTTCATTTTTAAAGTCTAATTAAAGTTTCAAGCCACAATATTACATATCAAATAAATTCCACACAACAGATTCATTTAAATTTGTGAAATGAATAGATGATACAAGAAATAAAATCACAGTTGATGTGAAAGAAATATTAGGAAAATAAAAATCAATAACAATTTCTCATTTTATCTTCTCACATTAATTACCTAAAAAAGACAGCTCCTCTCCAATATCTCTAATGACAATATTCTGGTTAATAACCTTTCTTAAGATAAAAGACACTGTATTAGCAATGTCTATACAGCAACTATTTTTTATTTTACTATTCAAAATAAAACATTTGAAAATTCAAATACTCTAAGATTGTAAAACCTACCGAAATAATTCATACAGCCAATTTAAACTAAATGAACAGATTCTTACTTTTTAGATCAAAAGATGGTAATATTCAATATTTGCTGCCTTTTTATAAGTTATATTAAAAACACAGTAATGACCTAAATTATCCAATTCCAGAAGTATAATGTAATCAATAAGTAAAATCCATGTACACTCAGTGAACCAAATTCAAACTTATCTTTTGTGATTTTATTTTCTTATGGTGCAGTCTGAGCCATAATGAGCCTTTGATGCTATAAGCAAATCAACATTCAGTGCTTCTACTATTATCAAATAGGCAAAAATAAATGAATATATCTTGCATGCTCACTGACAAAATAAATTTAAAAAAAATTCCAAATAGTTGAAATAAATGTGCATCATTATAATGCAATAGAATTGTACCCCTTCTCCCAAATTGCCCATCCTACCACCAAGGCTCTAAGAGCACCCATGTAATTTTAAATACTCCATATATTACATCTTAAATATGAATAATCTTTACAAAAGAGTCTGGCTATTTTTTATTTTGAAGAGATAATTATTATTAACATTAAATATGAGCATAAACTAGATAGAAAGTCATTAATATTCTGCAGATTCATGTCAGGATTATTTAAAAAATGCATTAAAACTCTTATTTGCATATATGAAATAATTGTTATAATTAATTGCTGTATAAGAGGATAGTTTACCTGAATTAGTGTCATTTTCATCCGGATGAAGAGCCTGGCAGTCACTCATTGCTTGAAACATAAGATTTACTAAAAATAAAAATACTAACTAAAAACACTTCTTAAAATAATAATTATTCAATATAAATAAACAATTTCAAAAATATAATTCACCTTATTTATAAAAAAATCTTTAACCACAATAAATAAATAATCAAATAATTAGTCGCTTCAACGAGCCCCAGAAATGACATGTTGAACCTTCAATAATTTTTTAGCTCTCAAGTCTGTCAACTTGCTACTGTACTAAACTCATACTATGCATTAATTTTTTTTTTTTTTTTTTAAAAATAGCATTAATTTAAAATTAAAAACAAAAAGATTGAAAATAATTACTGTAATAAAAAAATATATCAGAACATTCAAATTGTTACAGTTACTTTCCATTAAAAAAAATCAAAAGAAAGAAAACTACTTTGAGCTATTAGATGTTTCATAAATAACTTTTAATTATACAAAACGTTCTCAATTTAAGATTTTAATGTGATCCAATTAGATTACATATTCTTTAAACATGATGAATTAAGTAAAGTATAATCTAGATCAATTGATGTCAAAATATTTTGGTATTATATTCTTTCTAGAAAAAAAATTAGCAATCTTTTGTTGAAATAAAAAACAATTGGTAATAATGTTCATATAGTAGTAAATGATGATATTAAGATAATATTCATTACAATCTATAATAAATCAATTTTAGAAACTACTATTACAGGTGGGCATAAAGGACAGAATTGAAGTCTGTAAATGACAAAAATGATTTGATCACAGATGATATAAAGAATTTAAAAAGAAAAAGATTAAGGAGTACATCTAATAGCCCAAATTTTAAAAATATAAAAATATAACCATGATCTCATTGACTATAAGCCACCCCTTTCATTGGTCATAAAGGATGCTTTATAATTGGGTTTTTTTTTTTAACAATCAGTGTACTGACAGTCATCTTTTTAGGTAGAACTATCTTATGATCTTAAACCTCAGGAAATGAATAATTACATACCTATTAATGTTCCTATATTGAATGTCTATCAAAAAAAAATTCTAAGCTTACTTGGGAAATCATCAGTTATTTAAAAAAATTTCCAAGCTTCACCTAGAATTGAATCTTAGATCATGAAGATGGCAGGCGAATGCTCTAACTACTATACAAGTGACATCATTTAAAGAATTTCCAACCTATAATACTCATATGTAATCATATGTAAATAAATACAAGTTCAATCATGCTATGCAATTCTGAATTTCACATGCATATTAGCTAAGTACTATTTCAAATGGAAAACTGATATTTGAGCAAGTGTGGTAAATCATTACTTGAACACATATAATTCTCCTTCATGTAGTAATAAGGTTTTGAAAATCCAATATTATTATATATAATGTAAAAAATTACAGGTTGCAAAAACAATTTAACATTCTAATATCATCAAGATATTTTACATTATGAAAGTGTTCCTAAAATTTATATCAGATTAGAAAATCTGTAGCAAATAATGAAACACTGGTAAATCTTTCTATCTAGTGTATGGATCAATGTGCTGCATTTAACATAGTAAGCTCTTAAACCTGTAGATAGTAAACTGGCAATCGATTTATACAGAAGTCCTTAAACTGAAAAGATTACTGTCTCCAACTTTGATACATTCTTTATTTTAACTTGCCTGAAAAACAATACTCGAACAAATGTTCTAATGTGCACAACTAATACTCTAAACACTAGCAAGGCTATTAACAGTAAAACATCATATATATATTTTAACAATATGAAAACTTATTGAGAATATTAACTTAATGAATTTATTGAAGTTTGACCTTTATTTGGATATTAAAATTAGGCAGTTAAAATGAATATTTTCATACATCTAAAACTCTCTTATAGATAAATAACCTTCAAAATAAATGGGCCTTCTAAATCTTGTATAATTAAGTCATAATCTCAAGAAAAAATTACCAAAAATTTATACATAATTACTTCACTTAGTATTAGTATATATTTGATGTTACATTTGAATCAGCAAAGTAATGGAGTAGTGACTTTAAGAGATAAAGATTCCTAGATCAAAATCTGTTACTCTTGCTGCTCCAATGGTCATGTGACCTGCCAAGATACTTAGCATTTGACCATTTATATATATACTTCAAAATATTAAAAAAGATTTTGGTTTGAAAGCATCAAGAATGACATGATACTTAGTTAGAGTGGCACTAAAAAAATAGAAGCTGTTTTAGTTTATTTCTTAGATAAGTCCTAAAAATAAAGCTGCAACACTATAATTGTATTTTTAAATGGCAGGTGATAATCTATATTACATTCCTGATAATTTTCTATAAATACGAAATGTTGTAAATCTTTATTGTTAGCTTTAAAAAAAATGATCAATTTTTAAAGTATGCTTTCAAATTTAATGTACAAGTACTAATTTACATTCAAAGAAAATCCATGCTTAAATAAAATTTTAAATTGGAATGTAGAATTGCTATTTTTGTTCAGATGGATCATTATTTATGAAATAAATGGTAGCATCCAGCACTGCACTAAATTTTCAAATGGTATTTGATATCTTCATTTTATTCATCTCTGAGAACTTCTAATTTCATATTAAAGCTGCGTATATAGTATTATTTTTTAAAGCTTAGAAGATAATGAAAACATAACAAAACTACAGAAGACGCTCTAGAATACCTGTATAAGTAATATGATACTAACAAAAATGTCTTGTATTTTTAATACATCTGCACATTTTTTTAATTGGTGAGATTGCATGTTGTGACTGTATTTTGTTGTGAGAAGTTCTGAGAAACTGTTGAAACTTCTACCATGAATAAAAATGGAATAAACAATGTCACCTGAAGTTACTTATATTCAAGTAAAAAAAATTTTTTTCACAAAAAAAAGTTCAAGTAATATAATTACTTCCATTAGTAAACAGTAGCCAAAACAAAAATATACAATAAATTAAAATTTAGTAAACTTAAAACCTATCAAAAATAAATTTACCATACATCCTCTAAATTTATTAACAATATACTATGTATTTTTATAATCTACAAGATATATTATTATTCATAAACAAAATTAAAAAAATGAATAATAAATTTCATTTGTCCACATATTCTGGTTGCTTATTTTAATTTTGCCACACACCCCGTATAAAAATTAATTCTTCCTTCACCACTGACGCTGATACAAGATGCCCCCCCCCCCCTGCATTAACAGCATTTTTTCTTTAATTTGAAATTTCAAACAATATTCTTTGCTTTTCTTTATACTAAGCAAAGATTTGCAATACCATTGTCAAAAATCACATCCCCTCATGGAAATCATTTCATGCTCTTGCATGGTTTATACAGTAATAGAGTAACATAATCTGGAGCTGAAATCCATGGATCATAGCCCAGCTCTGTCACTCCTCATGTTTAAATTTCTTACAAAATTCTGTGCAATAAACCATTCATTTTTTTTTTTTTTTTTAAATAGTTTTGTAAATACATATATACTTCATAATTTCATCCATTATTTTAGTTTAATACATTTTATTCCTATTAATGGTTTGTTGCTCAGGGTCGAGCACTGGAAGGGACAGTCAAACCATGAGATCCACAGACCTAGAACTCTATAGTTTGCCACTCTATCATTACACTAAATCCTACAAGGAAATAAGAAAAAATGATGACCCTGAATTTAGGTCAAATTTTTTAAAAAAGCATAAGGTACAGATAAAAAATAAAACCCTTCTCTTATGTATGTAGTGTGGATAATAGCATTCGTGAAAGTATTTTAGGCCTGGAATGATCATTCTTTAAACAGAAATATAAAATTTGCCCAAAACAAATGTTATTAAGATTGTTTCATTAAGTAGTATTTAAAAAAAAAAATTTCAAAGTATAAAATCTTACACCGTGATTTGTTAAAATCAAGATTGTTATATATATAAACATTTTTTGCTTTTTACTGCATTAATCCTCAAATTAAATAAAGCATTTTTTATTCTTATTTTATATATATATTATTTTTTAGTGTTTGTTTTGTTTCTAATTTTTTTTTAATGAACTGTAAACATTCCTCAAATTTCTTCCTTATTGCCACAAAGTGTATTGATTGAACTAATGAATTAAAAATATTTTATAAATATATATTGTTTCCAAATCATTTATTTTTTTCCATAAACAGACCTTCATTTCTTTTCTACTTTCTATTTTAATTAAGTGTTATATGCCTTTAAAATTTCTTCCGCAAATTAAATTAAAGCATTAGTTTAAAAAATATAGAACCATTTATTGTGGCATGACTTAACACTTACAAAACTAATTTGAATATATTTAGAACATGGCCTAACAGAACTGCTAGGCTGGGCAAGCCTGAAATATTTCATTATTATGATACATCACTTTCATTTTTTGAAATCATTTTTCTCATAAACAGGAAAGCTATTGCTATTTAAATGTAAAAAAAAAAAAATAAGTAAAAATGCAAATGTAAAAAAAATGTCTGTTTGTTAAAAGTAGATTAAAGGCAAGCTACAAGAGTCTTGTTTTTTAAAAGCAAGTTTAACATAAATAATCCCGAAAAATAAGATTTCATCCATTTCTTTTTATTTTAATTAAATGTAAATGTCACCAAATTTTTCCCCTCAAATTAAATGAAAGCATCTGTTGAAAAAATGGGGATTAAAATGTGGCCTACCAATATTGTTAGGATGGACAATCCTGAAATATTGCATTATTATTGTTATCGAAACCAGACCGTATACAAAATTTGAAGAAAATCCATTCAGTAGATTCAACCCAAATAAACAGAAGTCTAAGTTAAATAAAGGCATATAATAAACAAATTTTATATGTAAATCTATTTTACAGAACATAGTAGAATACAATTATTATGAAACATTACAAACCAGATTCAAACAAAATATGCCTACCTATTTATTACATCAATACCAATCTATCTTGACAGAATCATTTAAATTAACTTATAAATAACACCTATCTTTTCTTAAGTCAATTGCAATCTATTTTATCAGATGCCAATATATTTTGTCAACATCTGACAAAATTGATTGATATCAATATAACAAAAGATGGGTTTTCATTTAAATGATTCTTAGGATAGACTTGTTTATTCTCTGAAAACATTTATATTCTCAGTGCTATATATTTGATAAGGCATAAAATTATTTATATGCTCATTAAATATCATCATAATTTCTCTCTCTCTCTATATATATATTTTTTCTCTATTCTCATAAAAATTAATGGATTAAAATTTCACTGAAAAGCATATACTACCAAAAATTTGTTTATTTATTTTTATGTAACTTACACGCAAAGACGTTTATACCAAAAAACAATTCGAATTACATTTAGCTATTAAGTTTATAAATTTTATTTCATTTCTTTTGCACAACTGAAAGACTATAGCCTTTTTAAAAAAAAACATGGAAAATATATCATGAGATGGAAACTGCTCTTCTTATTTAAAAGCACAAAAGAGAAGAACAAAAAGAAAAAAATGTATTGATGTATTTACATTAATTTATTATATGCACATGTTAATTTAATTAAAACTAAACTTACTTATTTACAACTTTTTAAATAATATTATTCATTTAATTAATAACAAATTACATTAAAATTAAAACCTGCAAATTACTGTTTTAAACTGGAAAACAAAACAAAACAATGATAGCACAGGCATGAAAATAAATCACACCTGTGAGAATATTGAATAAAAGAATGTTGAACAGCAGAGTTTGATAAAGAAGACTCTACAATGCAATTATATATATATCAATAGATAAAATATATATTAACTCTTGAAAGTCAATATCTTCCCATATTACCTACAAACAACGTTTATTTTATTTGTAAGCATACCTTGACACAGGTGTTACCAACAGATTACTTGATTGTCAAAGCTAAGATTTTGCAGTTAAATGCAAATTTGCACACAACTCAACAAACTATTTTATTTAGAAAAAAAAATTCAATCAACTAATCCTTCTCTTCCTCCAATTTCTTTGCTTTACACATATAATTATTAAAAAACTATGAAGGTGATACTTACAGGAATCTTTATTAGCTGGTACAAATCGTATCTCTGTAATTACACAGCTTTCATGTTCCTCTTCAGCTGAATCATCTTCATTAATCGTGTCATCTGAAATTATTGCAAATAAATAAAAAATAAAACAACCAATCTAATTAATTATCTTTACTATCTATGAAGAATCAATACATAATAATAATAATATAAAAAAAAATTTGCAACTTTATTGTGATATATTTTAAATACATACACAAATAAAGACAGTGTTAAAAAAAAACTTTTACATAAAAGTGTTTATATATATACTGTGATGGGATGATGATGGCCAAACCCTATCACAAGTTAGTATCAGCTAGCCCTATAAATATTAATACACTAATGAGTTAAAAAAACATTTAAAAATAAACATAGATTCAGATCAAAAATATATATTGGCATGTCTAATTTATTCATAAATACAATAAAAAATATAATGGAAGAATTTTTCAGGATTTATACATACATTTTATTTTGTACCACAGAGAAAAATAAAATTGATATATTTTATTTTATCTTAGCTATCTAAAAAGTTAAAAATGAAAATTAAGTTATGCTATAATTAATTAAAATGGGGTAAAATTATCATCATTCATATAATTTTTTTCTTTTGTAAAAGAGAAATAAATTTTGTTTTTTCTCTTATTGAAGTTGGAGATTCGAAAAATATATTGTTTTTTGTGTATTGATTAGACCCATTCTTTTATTAATTAATTAAAAGATTTATCTGGAGATTTTAAAAAAATATTAATGATTAAGAAAAATCAAAGCTGACAGAAGTTTCTTTTCATGTGTATTGCTATAAATTAAGTTTTAAAACTAAAAGAGATTAGTTTCTGGATTGTTTTTTTAAGCAGTAAGTGATAGAGGCAAGTCAGGTCTGAAGAGCTGTACTTTTGAAAAGAAAGTTAGATTCTGGATTGCTGGTAAGAAATGCACAACAATTATCATTAACAAGTGCCTTCCCATAATGCTGCTTGCTAAAATGCTTAAAGACAGCAAGCTGGAGTAAAAGAGCTCATTGTATTACACCAGTCTTTTTCCTTCATCAACATGTGAGCTATTATATAATTGTTCTGTATGCAAATGCTTGCCTAATGAAAAAAATGATCCTACAAAATAAATGAATAAATCTGAATTCTTTGTGTCTCTTGTTTCATAATTTTACACATAAAGAATATGCTGGAAGTTTTGAACAGTGAGTCTTTTTTTTTCCCTTTTTTGTAATTTTTTTGGAAGAGAACTTAGCTCCAGATATTTCTTTATTTGTTTTTAGTAAATCAAATATTTAAAATATAAAAGGAAACCATAAACTACAGGAAGTTTTTTTTTTTAAAATTTTAATATATTTATGACACTGATTTTTTTTTTTATATCAATACAATTTATGAACTAATCAAAACATATACATATTAATGTGTGCATGTGGGGTAATCTAATATTATTTTAAATCTAACAAATATATGTCAGTGATTAAATTTTTTTGTATTGTAAATGCAATTGATAATTCAGGTTTATGTACATGTGCATAAATGAAGTATTATTTTGTATGGAAACATTTGATCTTTTTAAAATTCAATATTCTTTAATTATTGATTAATTTTTGATAAAATATGTGCATATAATCATATATTTTAGTGTAACTCAAAGAAAAGTCAGAGGGAGTTTTTAATATGTTATTTTGTATTAAATAGCAATTAGATGTTTATTTGTTTTATTTAATATTAATAAATTAGTTATTAAGTCAGCATTTGGTGTTCAATTTATTAGCTTGACTCACTCCAAAGTAAATATAAATTATAAATTTTGTTTTGATCATTTTTATACTGTACACTACTGAGAGTTTAATAGTGTGAATGAGCCGGAATCTGGGATATTCTGTAAGTAGATGTCTCTATAAGGATCCTTTTAAAGGATTCTTGCTTTTAAAGGGTCAAAGTAGCACACAGAGTCCAAGTGATTCAGGTTTATAAAAATACTTTATTAATGACGTTTTGCTGATCCTCATAAAAATTGATACTAAAAGGGTGATCAGGAAATATAACCAATGATTATTAGTTTGATATCGGTTGTTTTACAATAGCGTGTTGAAACTGCCGGAGGGGGTTATTTCTATGCTAGCGCACAGAAATATGCCGTTTAAGTGGCCTCCGCCGCTATCGAACGTTCTATTTCTAACGCGTAAGCCTAGAAATAGTCCGTTGATACGGGGGAGGGTACAGGCTGCTGTGTTTATTTCTATGCTAATGTACAGAAACGTGACATTTAGCCAATCTGCCGCAGAAGCTATCGTGCCAGCTTACAGCTCAGATTCGGGCTAAGCATTCCGGATGTGCGATCACATTTCACTTTTGTTTACAGTATTGTCTGAGGGTGGCTGGAATTACGATTGTCGAAACTATTTTAATATTCATTAAGACCACCTCCCCCTCTATCTCGCATGTTTTAGGAAGGTCTACTAACAATTATCAGCAGTCTCATGCTTCCCTAGCCCCCATTTCCTGCTGAAAAAATGGGCCAAGTGTAGTTAAAAGCGTGATTCCGATCAAATCACGCTCTAAGTCACGTTTCGTGTGAGCTGATTAATCGAATAGCTGAAATGGAACCGGCTTATCAAAGAAACAGCTTGAAGCTGCATGCCTGCTGTTTTTTGTTTTTTTTTCCCTGAAGAGCCCAAAAAGTTGCTTTTAATTGCCGTATACATTGATGTTTTTTGAGGGGAATTACTGTCAAAACTTGGTCAATCTTTGAGTTGTTGGCGTTCCGTTCAGTTAGCAATTGGAAACACCCTCCCCCCCCTCTCACAAAGTTGGACTTTGGCTTGTAAATGTTACCGTTAAATGGACAATAGATTTATTTATAATTTATAAAAATAAAGCAAAACAAACCGGAAAAAAAAAAAAGAAGAAGTTGAAACGGCTGATTTTTTTGTCGTACAATACTGAACCGAAAATAGAAGGGTTTACTGAGAAGAATAAAAACAAACAAAAAATCGGTTAACTACTTTTTAAAAATCATTTTTAATCGATGGTGTTTTTTTTTGTTTGGGATAGCCAAAATAGATTTGATAGCCACCGTACTTTTTAAATGTGATAAACAACAACAACAAAAAAAAAAACAAAAAAAAAATACGTAGACGGAAAAACAAAAAAACCCATCCCCTTTGAAAATATAAATAATGAAAAGAATCAATACCAAAAAAATTAAGTACTTTTTTTGTAAATTCATTTATTTGTAATTTTTTTGGTCGTGTTTAAAAAATTTGATTTGATATTACTTTTATAAATGTGATAAACAAAAAAAAAAAAAAACCAAAGCCAACAAAAAAAAAAGAAACCCGGCCCCGGCAACATTATATTTATCTTTGTTTACAAACCGACCCCACCCTCCAGCAGTTTCAACACGCTATTGTAAAACAACCGATTCCCTTTTTAATAGATTTTTATTTTCAAAGTATCTATCTTTTAATTGAGGTTGAAATAATACCATATGTGGATGTGTCATTAAGTTGATTTGTTGTGCTCCACCTGTGAAATCTGTAATAGCTAATTTAAATAACTATGCTAAATGTAGATTTTACTGTATGGAAATTTATAGCATCCTACTTAGGTCTTGAATTGGTTATAGGTAGAACGATGTAGAGAGAGTGAATGGGGTAGGTTCCCGGTACAATACGAAAAAATAAAAGCTTTCTGATTATAAAAGGCATCATGGCGCTTAATGTTTTATATTTTCAATTAAAATTTAAAAATAAAAATTACGATCCTAGATTACTTTTATTTGTGATTAGTGACATGCAAGGTTTTAGATCAGAAATGACAGGAATTCCTTGAAATTGATTGTTATAGTTTACAATTTGGAAGTACGATGTTTCATAATGATCTTGAGATAAAAACACTTTAATGCTCTGATTCATATATTAAACCAATAAACATCACATGATCACCACTACTGTATGGAGAGTTTTGCCTGTTTTAATTCATATATGACATGCACTTCTTTATTTACATATGTGAACCATTTTTATTTTTGATCAAATTTTAAATAAGTTAAATTTTTCTATACCATTAATCACAGTGCAGAATAAGAAAGTATTATTTTAAGTAATGAAAATGAGCATTATAACACATTACAAGAAATATTCACACAGCATGAAAGACACAAAAAATGCCAGCTTGTGTGAGCTTAAGCATCACATTTTTCAAATTTTTTTTATCATTTTATATGCTAGGAATCATATATATAAGTCCAAGTTTATTTATTTCAGGATTATTTAAGTTGAGTTACTAATTGCATCATTATTTATATATAAATATCTACAAAATAATTTTTTTTTTTAATGTTTATTTAAAATAATTCATTTTAATCCATATTAATTGAAATACATTTGATACCAAATACCATTTCAAATTCATCACAATAATTTAATATTTTATTAAATATAGATTATTGTCAACTTTTAGAAATAACTCCACTCAAAATAAAAACTGAAATGCATTCAAAACTGTAATCAATACAATATTTCACTGAAGTATAAAAATTAAAAAAACAACCACAACTATGAATTTAAAAAAAAAGTGTCATTATTCTAAAAAAACCAGAAGTCATACCTCTATCAGAGATAAATTTACTTATGTAATAGACTAATTAAAGGGATTTGAATTCAGGATTTTTCAGTCTATTCATGCTCTACTCCATCTCAAGCAACCAATACACATGACCACATACACACATGTGAAAGAGATACATGATTCCCAATAATATGTATTTCATGCAAAACCAGCACTCATCAGTTGAACCAGACCATAATCTCCCATATATATATACAATCAGTAATCAGTTTATATTAAGATAGCAATTCCTCAAACTTTAATGGACAGGCTTTCAATCTTCTCACCTTTCCAATTATTCAACCATTCATTAATTACATATATAGGAAATATTCAATATAAACAAATTACTGCTTTAGAATTATATTATGTAACTGAGAAAAATAAAAATTCTGAAAAATTATTTAGATTATGACAAAAACATCGGTTAAAAAGTTAAAATAAGTCTAGCATTATCAAAAGAGTGAAAAGATGGGATTAAAGTTAATAAAGAAAAAGTTGTTGATGATAGAAAATGGTGGCAAACTTGAAAATTGATGATGAAAACATTCATATTATATTGCAAAATGATGTAAGATAGAATTGCATGAAAGGCCTGAAATTATCTTTAGGAAATTTACAAGCTTGTGGTATTTAAATGATTTTTTCTATAGATATATATAAATTGGATACTTAATAAATGTAATATAAAATATTGATGATTTTAAACTGTGAAGTAGATAGACTTGTGAGAATATCACGATTAACCAAAAAAACTAACAAATACTTTATCAGATAAGATCTGAAATCACTTGAAATACAATAATCAAGTTAAAATCGTCATATTACAAGTATATTATGAAGCAATTTAATTCACTAAAAAGCATATAATGCTCAGAAAGGATGAAAGTGAAAGGTGACAATAAAAAAATAACTGAATGGTTCATTGCTCGAGATATTCTGCAATATTTAAGCACTGGAAGAAACAAATTTGGATTTAGAAACCAGTTCTCACATTTTTCCACTGCATCAAATTGCACAGGATAAAGATGATCTGCTGTGAAATGGATGGACTCATCATGACAATAATGAATGTGCAATAGAGCAGTGGTCTTCAACCACCAGGCCGCAGACCGGCAATGAGCCGCAGAAATTTTCTGCTGGTCCGCAGCTAGACTGGCAAGAAAGTTTATAATAACAAAATAATACAATTTTAAACTTTTAATTAATATGAACAATTTTTATTTATTTTTTCATCGCATTTTTTCCCGATTAAAAAAAAAGAAACAGAACAAAAACAAAATCTAATCAATCATACATAAATTAATTTGTTTTTCTATTTATCACAGATGTTTATGGGGGGGGGGGTAGAAAAAGTTTTTTATTATACAAACTCCGGTTGTCTTTTGATAGCCAATCATGGCTGCTTGTCAGCATTGTTAAAACAATAAAATGTAACGTGACTTTTTTTGATCTCTTAAATTTTTTCTACTCTCTCTTTTAATATTTCATTTTTAGTATTTTTTTTTGGCTTTAACTTTTATTTTGAAAATCAATTTTTATTACCCTTTTTTTAAAATAAAAACCAAAAAATAAGTTCTGTCTCTAACATTTACAAAGTATTTCTCAATATACCCCCACCACCCCAAAATAAAGTAAGATCAAAACTTTTGACTTTTTCAAGCTTCATTTTCTTTTTTTTTGTTGTTTAAAAATATGCCCACTTTTTTTTGGCCTATAAGGCAATATTTTTTTTTGGCTTTATTTGTATACCGCTAAAATACTAAAACTTTTATTTTTAAAACCAATTTCTGTTACCTTTTTTTAAAAATAAAAACAAACAAAAAATAACTTTGGTGTCTATCTTTTGTCTCAGTTGATGACAAAGTATTTTTCAACTCCCCCCCCCCCCAAAAAAAAAAAAATAAAATAAATAAAATCAAAACTTTTGACTTTTTCAACATTCAGGTGAATAACATTTTATTCTTGCATGTTTTAACAATGAAATAATAAATGTAAAATGCAAGCACATTAATGAGAACGATTGTTATTGTATGTTTTCTGTAGCTATATGACTGCGCAACTCGAGAAAGAGTGTTCAACATGTGAAGGTAAGCAACACCATTACTATACACATTAACTAGTGTGCTGTTTTGGTCAGTTATAACAATTATGCTTATCTAAAGCTAAGCAGGTTACATCTTTAAGAAAATTTATCTGTAAACTTCTGCCGGTCCGCGAAATCTTATCCTTATTTTTACCGGACCACAGGGGTGAAAAGGTTGAAGACCACTGCAATAGAGATACCAAAAAAAATAATAGGTCATTTTGAAGAGTTGCCATTCATAGGCTAACCAAAAACTTATGTCAAATGAAAGCATTTAACAATAAAAGCATTAGCATCAAATTCATTTTTTTTTTACAATAAAATTTTAATTTTAATTACTACTTTTTTTGTGTATCAAAAATTATCTTACACAATACAAAAAATAAATCAGCATTTAGCAGCAAATGAGCTAGACATCCGAAATATCTACCAATCTTATTGTTTGGTTTCTATTGAATCTTTACAAGGAAGTAATCACACTTCTCTAAATGCACTTTTCACAAACATTTATTTAATTTATGACCTTTTCGATTGGTTTACTTTGTCAGATATTCTGAAATATCTTAACAAATTTCAAAACACTTAAAAGAGGATTGCTATTCAGTCATTGTTATAATTTTAAATAAAGCATTGTGGAAAATACATTTAAAAATTGTGTTGTTTTTTTTTTGTAAAGAATTTATGAGCATATAAACATAATAAAGAAAGAACAAAATACCCCATTATATTAGAAAAATGTAAAACTCAAATATATATATAACTATATATATTCTAAAACTTTCAGATCAGAGCATTAAAACACTATATATAAATTCCAATGATTTCACAACAAAGTATTAAACTGCAATTGGGATAATCAGACCTTTAGAATGCCTATATTCTTTAACAAGATAATTGCTTGAAAGATCGTGGTTTGGGAGCATCTAGTGACAGATTGAGCAGTTAATAGTTCCATTCAAATAGTGTGAATCTGAGCAGTTTTTTTTTTTTTATATTACTCATCCAAGAATCGATGCCAGAACTATTAGCTCTAAGTCCATTCCTCTACCATTAAATTGTGCAAGCATTCATAAGATATTGCACAATTAAAACATTACACAGTTAATATCTTAATTACAGCATTATTCAACATAGTGCAAACTTGAGTCAAGACATATATGCATTTTTATTGCCAATGAAAGATGAATATTCAGCATCCAGAATTGTGACAATTTAGTTTCCACATGAGTATAACTGCTCATGGTAATTTTTTACCCTGCATTTCCAGGTACAACGATAAATAAAATAAACAATGTTTTTTTTTTCATATATAAAAATAACTTTAATATTTAAATACAAGTAGAGTAAATACACTTAAGCTTGATGTAATTAGAGGGGATTTGAATCTAGATTTTCAATCTCCTTTCAGTCATCCACTCCAGCTCCTAGAACCGATACACATGACCGATATATGCTAAATCATTACCTTTTTCACATGTATGTGGTTGTGTGTATCAGTTGTATAAGATGGAATAATGACTAAAAAAATACTTTAATAAATATACTTTTAGATTATAGATTTATTTAAAAACTTAAATAATTAGAAAGATGGAAAAAATTGCAAGCTTTATAGAAGTAGAGCTAGATGAAAATGGAAAAGATAAGTTGAAAAGAAACGATGAGCAATGTCAAAACATTAAATAAAAAAAAATTACTTTGAACATTATGGAAATATTACACAGCAGAATAAAAATTGCATTTGACATACAAATAAAAACATTATAAAGAATTTGCAGAAAGATTTCACAGGAATGTAAAAAAGTTAGAAAAAGAATGAATCCGACTGAAGATCTGATTGGTGCTTTAATAGTGGAGCAAAGAATAGAAAGCAAATATAATAAATCTGCTTTTTGGAAGAAAATTAATAAAGATGATTATTGGAAAGTATTTATGAAAATAAATATTATTATCAAGACTAAAGTCCTTAAAGAAAAACATGTTTATACAATAAAAATCTTAATGTTCATTCTATATTGTAAAATCTAAAAAAAAAAAGTTCGTTATAAAATTGGGGGGAAAAAAAAATTTTAACAATAGGCATTAAGCAAACATAATTTGATAACAAAAAACATGCGGATATTCTCATAATGAAAAATAGATATTACTATGCAAAAAAAAAACAAAACAAAACAATGATTTCACAATTTTGGTCAGTAAATCTAACTTCCTTTGTGCGTTAAAAGGTCTAGTATAGTAAAAATGCATCATTCTGCTAAGCCATGACCTGGGTTTAAATCCATTCCGTGTGAACCTTGAATTTTTTTTCCGGTCACAAACAGGCTTATGCATGCATTTTATTTAAATGACTATACTACGTACAACCACTTCAACTCTTATTTAATCCAACATAAAGGTCTCTCCAAATTTAATCCACTTTCTTCACTCCAGCAATAATAACTGTTAAAAGATATACCAAGTAATCAATAGCTAAAAAGTAATGGTCAAGATAACCTAAATGGATCAAATGAGTGTTGATGCATTAACTGGAAACATAAAAAATACAATTGCGACTTTCATATCTAGTAAAGCTGTCAGCCTTGTGGACACCGAGTCAATAATTAACTTTTTTTTATTTCTTATCCATCATTCACCAGTCAATAGACCAAGATTATTTTTCAAACATCAGTATACTTTTTTTAACGCTTCTCAATAATTGAAAACATAATTATTTAATCCTTAATAATAGATCCTATTTTGCTTTATAAATTCATTGAAGAAATTTTATTAATATTCATTCTTTTACATTAAGTATCACAAATACCTTCAATATCTTGTTTTGAACAATTGGAAAAGATTAGTATACTTGCTGATCCTAGCTTAGAAAAATAAAAAACTATCTTTGAAGCTCATGTCATCTGATTTCACTAATCATACAGATAATTATTAATGGCTTCACTTCATTAGAAATAGTGCAACTACCAAGTACTATTGTTCTAAGACTTCTGAGCAACTACATATGATTTTAAGATCTACCCAGTTTGAAAGATCAACTATTAGGGTAGGAATGGTTTCACCTCTTATGAATGTTGTAGTTCAGCAGTTCTATCATAAAGGGTCAAATTGAGATTCTTGTTTCTCTTACCATTTTTTTACATTTATTTTGCTCAGATGTGAAGTAAAAACTTTTGCTCATCCGGAAACTATCATGAAAAAGCTGCTCATTATAACATTTCTTAAGCTACTTTTTTTGGTTTTTTATTCTTTACAATTCCTTCTAACTTATATCATTCATCTATTCCTAAGAACATTCACCAATTACTTTTTTTATTCTCATGTGTCATAACATCAGCCGGGAAGCGAACCCGCTAACCCGGGACAAGTGCTTGTAAAGCAGTTGTCGCTGACCTCTCGACCACCAATGCTTGACTATTCTTAATTTCTTCAAAAAATATAAATTCTCCCTTATCTCAAAATCTAATCTTATCTACCCTATCTAGTTTATATTTTTCTCTAATTACCAACTTTAAAAGCTTTCGATTATTTTCCTACCCTCTTGTTCCTTTAATTTCTATTTCAATAGTCCAAAATATATATATATATATTATACACTTTTAGAGCTTACATATCCATTGCAATTCTCATTTAACATCTTAGTTCTGCTATAGCTAAAAAAAAATCAAATTAATTTTCATTTCAAATAAGTTCTAAATTTTAAAAATCATTGAATGATGCAAACTGTGAAGGAAAGAGGATACAATATACTGAATGATAAAGAAATACTTATGGGTGAACAACCTATTTACTAGTCAGCCCTGTTAATAAAATATACAAATTTCCTGCTCATTATTAATCAGTAAGAAAATTATCTTTCTCATTCATTCCATCTCAAAATTTCAGGACATATTACTGCATTTGTTTTAATTTTTTCTTTATTTGTCAAAATATATGTTAAAAAAAACTATTTTCATATTTTTTAAAATATAACAAGCTATAATATAAAACTAATGAAATATATATGTATAAAATCTAAAATAAATAAACAACTGAGTACCTAGCTAAAAATCAACTCAAATGAGTGATAATTCAAAAGCAGATTCATTCAATTGTCAGCCAACATTCTGACTATAAAAATTTTGGTTTCAAACAATAAAAAAGCTTGCCAAGTAATTCTTAAAATTAATATGCTAGAATACAAGGTGGAAATATAAACTATCATTAACAATACCCATGAATTGTATTGGCAAATAGACATATGCAGAGAACTTAACACATGTCCATACCCTTAAAAAGATCATTTCTCTGGTTGATACAATTTTTTGAACTTGTATTTCACTGTCAATTCCAGCAAAACAGTTCTTCACAAACCTATTAAAGGTATCATCAAAATAAATTATTAAAAAAAAAAGGGAATAAAAAATCAATTTTATTTTTTGAATACATGAAAAGTATGAAGTAATAAAAATTAAGATAATCATTAAATTCTCTTGGAAAAAAAAAAAAAATCAATTGCACTTAAATAAAAAATAAAATTAAATGAAATGTATATGAAGCCTTGTAATCTCAATTCAACCATATAAATATTAAATCCGATTAAAATAAATGTTATGAACACAATTTAAAAATAAAATCAATACACATATATAGTTGAATATTTCATCACTAGATGGCAGAAATATGTTTTAGAAACGCTATCCACGAGAGGAAAGCACTATTTACAGAGAAGTGGCCGTGGGAAAATTTAAACAATAAGATGATATGAAAAAATTGAAAAAAAAATGCTTTTATTACAGCAATATAATATGATGCGTTCAAGAAACATATGTGAATGGAGCTTTATGGATGTAGAAATTAGTGGATTATATATAAGAATGGTTTATATAATAACTTACAAGATGGGATGGGTAAAATATATGAAATGCAAATATTTATAGATATATGATAAAAAATATGAAACTTCAAAAAAAAAAAAAAAGCTATAAATATAAAAATAGAAATATTAAAAATATAACAAGAATAATAATATCAAGAAAATACTCTCTTACATGAAAATACTATTTAATAGTTTAGCCAGTTAAAAAGCATAAGATTATAAGGGATAAATTGTTTATTCAAAAACAAAAAGAATTAATTAATATAGCAATTTATACACGACTATAAATTAATCTGATATAGATTTAATACTCCAGAGGGACAGAAAATAAAAATCCAAAGTTTTAAAAAGAGAGAAATAATTTAAAAAGAGCTAGAAAACCGCAGGAACTAGCACACAATTAGGAGTATTAATCCTACAGTTCATTATATTAACTACCAAATCTGATTGTCTGAAGGTTCAAAAATCAGAGTAATTATTCATACAGATCATCACAATCTTATTTTATATACACTTATAAATTAGTAGAGTTTGAGATCAATATGTAATTGGTGCATGTAATTATGCTATACTGTACTACTGGATATTATTCTGAAATAATCACGTTAAATTACTGTTTGAAACATAACTTCTTTCCTTATTTACATAATCTATCTAGCCATCATGAGATTCCTTAAACATATGCAAATACTCAATAATGAGATAGCAAAAGATAAATTTGATAAATCAAGGAGCATAAATATAAAATAAGAAAATTGTACTACAAAAATTCCCATTTTTTTGTCTTGAACATTTAACCTTCACATTGTATATGGACACTAAAAACCTATAGATGGTAGAAATGAAAAAGATACTTAACAAAAGTTTGCTGAATAAAAATAAATGAGAAGATAATAATTTTAAAAAATTTAGTAAGAGCATAACTGATATTTATTATTCTTTTATTATATAGACTTTTTAAACAGCTTATCAATTAATAAAATATCATAAAGGAATCTTTGGATTCCAACTAGGAGATAAATTTATCTGTCAATTATTAAGTCCTTCAATTATGTTAATACAGCTATAAATTTGGCAATCACTAACTATGAGGGTCATAGATTATGTGTGCCTATATTTATATAGATTAGCGATTGATAAATTTCATTAATGAAGGATAAATGTAACAGCTATGAGTTTTGCCGAATCTGTTGATGAGCCTCCAGTTGCACCTCAAGAAACAAATCCAGTTGGTTTGCTATTGGATCTGGAAAAGGAAATTTGCTTGGAACATTACACCCTAATTCTTCAATTGTAGATTTTTATTTGAATATTCAAAGAATATTTTGATTTGAGACAAGTTTCAGATGGTGAAACTATATCTTAAGTTATTAGCAAATCCAAAGTGCTTAAAAACTTTTATACATTTTTTGTGAAGTAATTTCTTTTCTGATATCTGAATGAAGGAATATCAGAAGATATATATTTGAAGATAACTGTATTTTAAAAAGAAGACTGGATAATGATTGAAGAGAAATAACATTGTAATCATTGTAAAACTGAGAATGACTGCTAAAGAAAATTAAGACAACTGGAAAAACAGATCTAAGAATTTTGGAAGTAAGTTTAAGTCAATGTATCAGTTAAAATTAATAATAATCAAACTAAGGAGAATAAATTTTATAATCACAAAGTTAGTGGTTCAAAGCATTCAGAACAGTATTTACTTTAATAGATTAATCCATTTAAAACAAAGTTTATAAAAAATGTCCAGAATTATTTGGAATGGAACAGAGACACTAAGCATGAACCCAATGATTTGCATAAACAAAATAAAATTAAAAGTCTACCAGATTTATTAACAGACTGTTTTGAGCAATATCTGTATGGAACATTATTAAACTCAGTGGGAATTAAGAATCCATTGTTGATTATAAAATAACTATAAAAAAAAAAACTGCAGAAGGATGCTTATTCAGTATTAAATGTAAGGGAGGTATTAGTATCATGCAAAAATGTTCTTATTATGCAATATTGCATCTAAAAGCATACTGACAAGCTATATAAGATTATTCTGATATAATCAATTTTGGAACAATAATAGCATCTAATATTTTTCAAACAAAAATAGATTATTTACAAGAGTGTGGAAAAGAGTTATAACTTACTGCAATGATCTTTAGTAAACTACCTACCTAAATCAAATTTTTACAATACAGTATATTCGGTATTTTAATAAATAATGTCAATGTTTTGATTATTCAAGGATCTCCTTCAAAGACCAAACCAAAAAAATTATACATTGTAGCTACTAAGACTTGACAAAATATTGAAACATTGACACTATTCATTAAAATTTGAAACACTGCAAAAATTAAGTATAAAAAGTGAATAGTTTACTAAGTATCAAATAAAATGCAATGTTTAAAAAAAAAGGATACCATTTAAATTATTATGATAATAATAAAAAAAAAACTTCCTAATAATAGGTGAAATGTAAAACAATTTCAGAATATACTTAAATAAAATAAAAAAATGATTTGGGGAAGGGAAATCAACTTTCTAAAGCTCCAGCTCCAGATAAGTTTAAAACAATCATGAATGCCCCAACCTTTGAAATGGTCAACTATTTGAGAGTGTCCTTAAAAGAAAAATCTCATATCAAAAACAGTTGCAGAAAAAAATGAAACAAAGAGACTTTTAACTGAGCCAAATAATTATTCACTTCAAAAAAGTCATCTTAAGGCATTATAACAGACTTTTATTATGACATTACCATAATGTTTCCAAATATGCAGGAGTAGTAGTACTTGTATATACTACTTGTGAGAATGAAAACAAATACCTAACAAAACCATAGATAGCTGGCTGTAGTATTTGGAATTAAAAAATTCCATCAATACATTTATGAATGTGCATTTAATATTAATAACACATCCCAAAACTTTATTAGATGTAATTGAAATCACCAAGCCTACTCCAGAACATATAAAAAAATACAATATTTTATCAGGTTATAATTACAAGCTAAAATATGAAAAGAGAAATAATATATCAAATGGAGACTCTTTCATGGATGCAGACAGTTTAAAACAGTGCCCAAAGAAATGGAAATAATCTATATAGATTCATAAAATTGACTGGTGATCAACAGTAAAGCATTAGCTACATTGGCAAAGGAAGATTTAGGATACCAAATTATTGAATTGCATCAGAAGTGGCTGGCTCCACAGATATTCAAAGAATCTGCCTATTTATATATATTTTGACATCCAACAGAAAATCTTTTTCCAACTAAAGGATACATAGTAATGGGTGTGCCAGTAATAGATAAAAATAGAATTTTACATTGGACTGCATCAGTATCACCCTGGTAAAGTAAGAATTAAAGCTCTGCTTTGCAACTATATGTAGTGAATAGTCTTTAAATAAGATTTAGAAAGGTACATTAAAAATAATTTTTGGAATTATCAAATCTAAGCAATCGTATCAAAAAAAAATATTATACATGAATAAAAATAATTGTAGCCCATTTAAGTTCCTATAAATGGAAAATTTTTCTCTAGAATTCTATTCATAATTAATCCTAAGAGACTGCCCCAAAACTAAAACTAATGTTCATGTATCATGATTTATTTATTTTTTGGAAATAACTATAACAAATAATGGCAATAGTTCTAAAATGTTATTAATTCAAATTTTTTTTTTTTTAGAAAAATGTAGTATAATGACCCAAAATCAAATGGATTATCAAAAAAGCAGACCAATATCTAGAGCAAAGGCTTAAAAAATTTAACCAGATGTGCAACGTTGTTGTCACAATATACAACTCTATCAATTGCAAATTCCCAGCAGGGTCTTTTTCTACTAATCTTAACAGAATTGCACTCTGAAATCAAAAAATGATGTCAAAGGAGCTGCGGAATACAAAAAAAGAGAAATGGGTTAAGAACTAATCAAAGCTAATTTAAAAAAACAAATATTTGCAGTAAAGAAAATGGTTGTAATTACCAAAAACATATAAATCATCATTTGAAATCTGATTATGCAAAACAATAATAAATGGAAAAGTAGAAAATGACACATTAGGAGAAACTGAAAAACTTAAGGGCGTAAACAGAAATCAAGGCATTACTAAATTAGAGGATTAATTTATAATAGCATTATAGAAAAAAATACGCCAAAATAAAAAAATCAACAAAAGTTAAAAATGAGTCAATAGAGACACCAGTATCAGTTTCAACAAAAATAAGATTGGAAGAATACAATATTCAAAAGACTTTGTTTAATCAAAAAATATCTAAGCCTCTGGAATAGGAATATTTCTATATATTAAAGCAAAAATATTAAAAATATAAACTTTAAGAACATGGTCCAATCTTATACAAAAAGATTATTTATCAGTGGTATCTATTACATTACACGCTAGAGAAAAAATGATTAGAATGATTTTACAAAACAAAACATTATAAGGGAATTAAAGTGTCTATTAAAAATTGAGAGAATTAACTTTGATTGAATAAACATTTAATCTTGCACCATGAGCTGCTTGTCAATAGCTCTACAATGTTTCTTCAAATAACATTCGTCACTTAGATGATGGCAGATGTGATAGATAAAACACATATGCACATGAACCCAAAATTATTATAACTTTTACATATATAAAATCCAGAACAAACAAAAACAAAAGTTGATGAATTAATTAAAGAATGTAGATAAGATGAAAACTATTAGGTAGAATAAAACCTACATATCTTACAGAGTTAGCAAATAGTTCACGCAAAAGATACCACTGCAAAGTTGTATGTTAATTAATTAAAACAATAAATAATATTCTTTAACCCGTAAACAATTATTTTGTTTATAAATTTAGAAAAATATTATTATAAAATTATTTAACAATATTTGATTAATTTAGATTGAAATAGATTGATGTAATCCAGCCTCATGATTTAAATGTTAAAGCTGAACTAAAGTAATAATATAGCTTATGATTAAAGGTAAAGTAAACTGGATTGGATGTTAAACTTGAGTTATCATATAAAATGTAATACTTATAGAAAATATGAGGATAAGGGATAATAATGTTTTATTTATTTATTTTTGATGTATGCGATATGCATCTAAAGGAGATAAAAGAAAAATTAGAGTTGGAAGATTTTCATAAATTGTAACAATAATTGTGATGTTATTTGAAGTGCATATAAAGAATATAGGAATTTTTTTTTTTTTTGTGGGAAGAAAAAGTTCATGATTTTTTTTTTAAAAAAAAAATAGAAAAAAAAAATCCAGATAAATAGAATCCTTATTTCTAAACCTGTACAATGTTTTAATTAGAAACAATATTATTAAGAAGTATAATTTTTAAAAAAAAGACAATGAGAAAAATGTTTGGAATGGAGATATCTCGTCAGAAAAAGTTTTACAATTTTCTTCTTCTTCCTCCTTTCCTTATGTATTGATTTCTATATTTACATATCATACTATTTCCAACCTTCTTATACACTTAACAATACTATTTTTTTTTTCCCATGTGTCATAGCATTGGCCGGGAAGCGAACCTGCTGACCCGGGACAACTGCTTGTACCACCAACACCAAAACTTTACTCTTACAGTTTTGACTGTCCTGTAGTCATCATCAGAGATCTTTATAATTCTATTTCCAAAAACCAACTGGCATCAGATTACAATAGTTCAGAATCATATTAAGGTCCATAGATTGTTACAGAAGGCAAAGCTTTCAAGTGGCCACATTACTGTAGCAAATTGTGGTCAGATTATTCTGTTACACTATATAGCACTTACTATATATTATAAAAAGTTTAACATTCGCACTGTGAAACATAAAATATTCTCAAGTTTTTCTTAATCAGTACTGTTCTTTTATTTTATTAAACAAACGAACACCCACACACAAATATATAGAGCATACCCAATTTAAAATAAATCCTGTATCCATATTTACACATATATAGAATTTAAATAACTATGTGCACCAATACACAAGTGACTATAACAAAAAGGTAAAGTGACAAATGTTCAAAAACTAATGCTACATAATAAGTAAAGAGAATAACCAAATCTTTAGAAACAAAAAATAGTTGCAAAACTCCTCATAGTTGACAAAAATCACAAAACTCATAGTTCCTAATGGCTTCCCAAAAAAATTACTTCACTGATGTGTTGGCTAAAAAAAAAAAAAGCATAAATAGGCTTAAATCAAATATTTGGATTGAATTATGAGGATAAATTCATATGCACTATATAAGTATGTTAAATAATAAATATATAGTAGTAAAAATCAGATACAAAGTATAAGAATAAAATAGCTGCAGTTTGCTAATATGTTATTTGTAAACAGCAATGGCTTATTTAATTGTTCACTAATAATTAATGAGGTTAATGTAAAACACATTATCACTACGATTCTTTTAAATAACATTTAAAAATATAGTAGAGTACTATGAAATTCACTTCTAGTTGAATAGATAATACAAAGTTAAGGATCTTTGTATTGTGATTCATTACAAGAGTACTTGCTAATGACTTGGGCAAGCTTTATTTACATTCATACACCCCTGTATACAAAAGACCTCAAAGCATTATTTATAATCCAGATTTGAATCCAAATAAAACCATTAAATCTTTTTAGGTTTTAAGTAATCTAACAACTTTTGTTAGATAGCAATCCATAACTAATCCAACAGTCATCCAATTGGTGGTTGATTTGTAACAGAATAATAGAAAACCAAACTATAGAACCTGATTATCAGGCATTTATTTAAATGAGGGAGGAGATGTTGTAGAGAGTTTTCCTTGTATAAACAATTTAAAAACTGTTTTATTTTTCCTGACTATACACACACATGCAGTTAATAAAATAAAACTATGATAGAGAGAATTTAAAAACCAGTACCAAATATAATAAGTGTAACAGCTGTATAATCAAATGGCATAAGAAATATACAACTATAATAAAAGGCAACAGACATAATAAAAATATTCATAATTAAAACAAGAGTAGTATAATTATATTTCATAAGCACAATCAAATTCATCAATAAAAAAAAAAAACAATATCAGAATGAAACTCTATCTTAAAATACCTGGTAAAGCAGTGTCTAACATTAAGAATAAACATTCTTGAGGAAAAGCTCCAGTATCTCGGGATACACCATGTAATGATATGCCAGGATATTCTAAAGAGAATCCTTGTCCATCATCACCAAGCCATGACACACGGCTATAATAAAAATTTTTCAAATACAGTATAAACTTTCACTTGATTTACACATGTAAAACAAATTAAATAATAATAAATAAGATAAGGAAGTTTTCTTCCAATTCATGTTTTTATGAATTAATGACGATTCTTTTTAATATAAAAGTTTAGCCGTCAAACTTGGTACTCTTTTTTACCCTTTATTCAATTTAATATGCCATTTTTGAAAAGCTCAATTCACTTTTGAAATTGTAATTCAAGAGTGAAAATTATTTTGATACTGCCAAAAAATTAAGTTTTAAAATGAAAAAAAATAAATATAGCAAAATGTAGTTCAAACTTGATGATTCAAATAACTTACATGAAATACTACTATATTAATGAAAAGCAATACTTCATATTGACAAGAATCTTTATTCCACAACTATTGTCTATAATGCCTAACTAAATCCCCACCCATCTTTTTTTTTTGTTTGTTTTAAAACTAAAAAAAAAAAAAAAATTGTAGTTCAAATGCACCAATGTTAAAATACTGTGCTTACAATTACCTCTGGCAACTTTTAATTAAAACTAAATAACAGAATACGATACTCAGTTTGTACAATACATCATTATAGAAGCAAACTAATTATTCTACTCTGCTGCTGTCATCTATTATAGGCTTGAGTAATTAATTTATACTAGATGGTAATGATTATTAAGCCCATAATCAATTCAGCCAGCCCAGTTTCTAACTGATAAAGACTATAGTCAGAAACTAATCTGGGAATATGGATTGGGTAGCCATGGAAGTGGACTTTATTAAGCACTACCATCAAATAACAGATTGGTTACCCACACTTATAATAAATATGGAGTAAAATAAAGTTTGCTTCTGTACGCTTTTAATTCATGTAGAATCCTATGTTGCATTAAATCGTAAATTACTTTATAGGTTTGTTAAAAAATTCAGATACAAAATATTAATAATTTAATTACTTATTTATTCCAGTAGAGTTCAAAATTTTTTGCTTTTTTATTTTTTTTGCAACAGGAAGACCAGAAAAATAGAAATAAAATACATGTGAATAGTTTTCATTAGTTTTATATTAAGTAAAGATACTTCATAACCACGTCTGATAAATAGATATCTTTTTGACAAGTTTATTTTGATAGCATCACGATTTCTAATCCATAAAACAAAAAAACAAAACAAAAACTAATGTGACCCTATTTTAAAACTTCTTTATGAAGATAGTCATCAATAACAATAGACAAGATAATAATAGATGGACACCTGAAATCTGAAACTGGATTCCAAGAGATTGTAAGACTATACCCTATAACAGACAGATGGCTGAAATAAGGAAGTTTGCTGGGATGATGTGGAGTAGAGAGACTAGATATCGGAGATGGATTGTTGAACATGGAGAGACCATCATGCAGTGGATCAATAATGGTTAAAAATAATGATGATGATTTTAGCTTCAATGAGAAATTAATAATAATACAATAGAAGTATTTTGCAATGATTCTATAAACCAATCTATGAACTATAAATGTGCCTATATGTAGAATACATAGACCATTATTGGATTTGTTTGATATTTTGAATTTTTGCAGGAAACTTTTTCTTCTGAAAGATTTCAGTCTCAGCCACATCTTAGAAAAAAATATGACTTTTTTTTAAAAATATCTGTGATATTCTTCATAACATAAATGGATCTGTACATCCTATAAAAACCATGCTAAAATTCATTATAAATATTTTTAAGAAGACTTCCAGTGTTTTGTTCCAATGTACCTAATTCAACAAAAATATATTTTATAATAGTCGATTCTATCATATTACATCCAGCAATTTGAAAAGTATATTGATTGACTTTACGATCTTCTCGTTGAATTTTTAAAATTTTATGAAGCTTTCTTAAATAAAAATTTTCTGATGCTTTTATGTTGCATTGATAGAAGATCCAAGTCTCACTTCATACAATAAATTATTATATAAATAGTTAATTCAGTTGCACTTAATTTGTTAAAAGCAGCAGAAACATGGGGGGTTTGTGTAGACCTCAACATCTAAGTCTACCCTTCCATGTAACAGCAAGATATTTAAAATTAAAATCATATTTTCAACTTGTCTATCACTGATTGATGAAGGACTTGGAATTTTATGAATTATTATAAAGCCAAAGTCTAAATGTTTCATATAAAACATTAAAAATATTCTGAAGATCACTTTTTCAATTCACAAAATAGCACAATCAAAGGCATAATAAAGTCCAAAAGCAAAATGAAATTCTTGTTTTTGTTTTTAATTGATTTACATTAAATTTCATTATCAAACCATATTGCATAATATAATCTAATTTAATAAGGTGCCAATAACAGTTTTGAAGACTATTCTCATAAAAATCAATACCAAAAATAGAACTATTATACATTCTTATTTAACAACAGCTTTCATTACTCTTATTTTTTATGAGGAATAACACCACTTCCTATCAGTATATCATATAGAAGCTGAAATAATACTAATAAACTTTGGAGAATAATCCACTAACTTCAAACAATGCCACAGACTTGTTCAAGTAATTGAATCAAACACCTTGAATCACTGTTTTGCTTCAGTTATTTTTATTGCATTTGTCCGACAACAAAAACTAGATCCATAATGTTTCATTATTCTCTAAAATAACATTTAGGCTCTGGTATTCATTCATCTATGATTGGAAGCCATTTACTTTTACAAAATCCTTGAATGTACTTTGCTGTAACGGAAATGAAATCTGGTCTATTCCTTTCATTTTTAAAAAAACTGAAACAGTGCAAATATCTTTCCAATCAGTTTATAAGTCGATATATTCTTAAAAAATTTCAATACTTTGAAGATAACATATCACCATAACATTTTGGAACTTCTCCAGATATCTCATTAGGACACAGAATCTTTTCATTTTTAAGATTACAAAAAACTGTTTTAACTTCAATAAGCTGCGATCTTTGTCAAAAACTAATTGAGTAGATAAAAATGGGTATATTGTTAACAATTGTCATCTCAACTCTTGTATCATTATTCAAAAGATGATCAAAATACTCCTTCTAATTATTGAAAATACCATTGTCATCATATAAGAGAATGCCAATGATGAATTTAATAGGATTATAAAACTGTTTTTTGATCCATATGTTCCTTTCAGTGCAACAACAAAAAAAAATCTAAATGACAACATTCTACAAATGCTTGTATTTTCTTTGTAGTGTTAAATCAAAAATCTTGGAATGTAACTAATCCATTATATATTCAACAAGTTGTACTTCTATGTGCTCACATTCTCACTTCTAATTATAATATAATCCATTAAATGTCATTGACTGCATCTATGTTTCTATATAGCCATTTGTCTGCCTGATTAGTTTGTACCAATGCATGCATTAAAGTCTCCAAAAAGAAAACCTTTTGATGATAATTATCGATGTTATCCAACAAGAAATAAAAGCTTTCTTTCTCTTAATTTTTTTAATCTAACAATGAAGCATATGAACTAATAAAATAGAAAATAATAAATGGCAGCTTCTTTTCACTGATTGATCCATCCTTCCAAAAACAAAAATTGTAGCTATCTAATCCATTATTTTTTTTCTATCTAGAAGATTAATTTCACTAAGAACAACTGTATCAATCTTAAATCTTGTCAGTTTATTAACTAACAGTGCTGATCTCCACTCAGATCTTGAAATTGGATCAAGTAAAGTTTACCCATTTTAAAAAATTATAATACCTTTAATTCTACCACTGCCTATTCATTATTACTGCTATTAATATAATATTTTTATAGCTATAATGAGTAATCCACTAAGGATGACAACCTAGACAGGATTTTAATACCATTAGCTTCTTGTTAATACTTCAAGAAATTTTAAAAAAGAAAATACTCTAAATTGAACCTTACAGAAAATCCAAAACCATGCATTCTCCTTTCAATAATTGATCTATCCTTCCAAAAAAGACTTGTAACCATATACCCCTTCTATTAAGCTTCTCTATAAGACGAGTTTCACTAACAACAGCAATATTAGTCTTAAATCTTGTCATTTTTTTACTACTTTTTCTAAGTCCCTCCCACTTCTTTCGTAGGCAGAGGCATCTCATAAATATGGATTCATAAACATACAATCTTTGTCACGCTGAAACATCTATCTTAAATCCATATGACTTAAAAGTGATTGTACTGTCTCAAACAAATATCACAATTAAAGATGTCAATCTACTAAACAGACATTGTCCTCATCAATTATTTTCTCAATTCTCAAGGGCTTAATCTTAAAAAAAAAAAAAAGGACTGGGTGGGGGTTCATAAATGCTGTACATATAATGTAATAAAAGAATGGCAATATAAAAACATACAAATCCATTGTAACATTTAGTGTAGATAAAAATTGATGGCACAAAAGTTCAAGACATATGCCTATATTAATTTTAAAAATCTTAAGGAAAAGAGAGAGATTAGACTATTTGCATCAAAAACAATATTATCTTTGGTGAAACAATATCTCATTCTATAAGGTAGTAGGAAGTACTCTTGGTCAGATACTGTCTCTTGATTATTCACAGTTAATTAAAACCTCATATCTGAATATCATCTACTATTCACCATCTTTGGAGCCCATCATTAATCTGAGCAAACAGTAATATATACATACATATATAAATAATGTATTCAAACAAAATATCTAAATATACATTGTATAAGAAAATGAACTATTATAAAGAAAATAGCTAAAACAGTTGATATTGAAAAATATAAAAAAAACATTTTTAAGTCTTAACATAATATTCAAATTTCCAATTGAACAGCTCCGCTAACTATGTAGCAATCTATCATTAATAATTATAACTAAACCATATATATATATATACACACCATACACTTTAATGTTTACCGCAATGTAAAGATATTTTAAAGTTACAATTACAATGCTATTTAAACAAATAATATAAACTATAGTACCAAATCTGATTGTGTAAGTAAAAATAATTTTTATTTTCAACTTAAAGAGCCCTCTATAATAAACAAGTATTACTAATACTTATAATATACATATAAATATTATGTAATACATAATAATGAAGCACCATTAGTCTTTTAAGTGCTTTAACTGTGCAATCAATAACATTCGCACTGGAAAGAATTCCTTTCAATCATTCGGTAGAACAATTTTTAATTAAACAAAGACTGGATGATTTTAATGGTAAGATATTAATTCTAACTAAAGTACATAGATGTCATCAGCATCAGGAAAAAAAAGTTTAAAGTCAATAGTCGACTGATTTTGCATACAAGGTAAAAATACTTTTTGTAGTTGCATAATATACTTTTATATTATAAAAACAATGCATATTAAGCTAATCTGTTTACTTTAGTATTTATTTTTTGTTAGTAAGTTTCATTTGAATATATTAGCTTTTTAGCGGAAACAGTCAAATAAAACTTATTGATATCAAAAAGAAAATGTCTTCTGTCAATAACATTGTTATTTTTTAGTAAATAAAAAAAAGTTAAATATTAATTCAAATGTATACTTTAATAAAATATACCTCAAATACATGGACTTTTTTAGAAAATATTTTTTTAGCCTGAATGTTGTGAGATGAGTTTTTTTGTTTTGATCATTTATTTCGGTTTATTCACTTTTTTTTTTTATTTGCAAAATTGATATTTTATTTTTTAGACTAATTTTATTTTTTGAATTTGTGCTTAAAATGAAATTTGTAAAAAAAATATAAAAATTAAATGCAGTATATAATCAAAAAAAAAAATCTGAAAAATTGAAGTGTGCTGACCAAAAATCATTTCAAATTTTAAAAAATAGAATCAGTGATGTTTAATGCTGTCAATATCTATTTCTTAAAACTAAAATAAGACAATAATGGAAAAGCTTCAGATAGTATTTGAATTTCAAAGTAAACAGTTTACTTCCTACATATCATCTCCTTGTCATTCCAATTCAGTTAAACTATAACTAAACTTTATATAAATCTACAATTTTTTCATGTCTAATATAGAGTACAGCAGAGCCATGATATCCACTATATTTTGTTCCAAGCCCCCCCCCCCCCACCTGCTATGTACATTGTATATCTCGTATAATAGTTCACATTTCTGTTGATAAGTTTTGATTACAAAAAAAAAATACGCACTGCTTATTGAGTTGCAAGTGTACAGAATTTTTCAACTTGCACATAAAACATAAATGCTTTTTTACATGTATAGTATGCATATACAAATTAAAATTATAGTAAACAAATAAAAAATAATAATGTAAGTTATTAATAATAAATTAAATAAGTACATAGAAATTTACTGTTTTGTATGTTTACTCCTTTACATCGATTCAAAAACAAAAAATAATAAACTTACTATACTATGTCATTATTTTTTTGATTAAATATAAATAAATAATGAATTATTAGATTCATTACAATTTAACATATTCTGGATAACTTTTTTCTTCAATAACTTTTTTCTCTAAGGAAACATTAATAGCAATCACTTAATAGCAGACAGTAGCTTTTCTATTTATTTTAAGGTTCTCAAATCTGCATTAATTTTGGAATCTATGTAACAGTCTCTATTTGCCATTAGAATTTTAGACTCTGGATTAAACTTGTTAAACTTTACGCTTTCTAACATGATAGTAACAATGTTTCACAGTCCTTATTTTAACTATTTTATGGCTTCAGAAAGATATCAAATTTTATTATATTCCATAAAATTTTTAGCTTTATGCTTAGAAAAAATTTTATTACGCGAATACCATACTATACCAATGTAATAAATAAAATATTTAATTTGAAAAAAATATTATTAATAAACATGAATGAGTAGGAAACTACAAGTTAGAAAACTGTTTGCTATTTTATCATAAAATATTTATTAAATTTATGAATTTTAATTTTTTATTTATATTTTTTTTTGGATATCGAATAACTGAAATAGTATATACTGATACAATGTATGTCATGACTTTACTATATATACAAAATATGATGCGATTCAAATCCTATTTAATTAAAATAACAAATATAACACAGAATATCAAAGCCAACTATATAAGAGATTGATAATCAATTCATTTTAATTATATTTCATTTAAAAAGAAATTATGTAAATTTTTTTAAAAAAGGGGAGGGGATAATTTACTTAATTATTCTAATTATAATGAATTTCAAAAAATAGTTTCAGAGAAAGCCAAAATGATTGCCTAGCTCATAAAAAGTCAATTCTCAACAAAGAAAAAAAAAAAGAATATTGGAATTGTAAAAAGATTAATCATGAGCTCGGAAAACCCTCACCAGAAAAAGCTGATTATGAACAAAACAGGCTAATTATCTAATAACTATACTGCATTAATTTAATAAGAACCATGGGTTATATTATCACTTCCCTTGTTATTAGAAGGATATTAAAAAAAGACTAAAGCAAGACTAAATACTATAAAAAGAGATGAACATGAGCACAAAAACTTTAAAGATTAATCTAAACTTTAGAAGAAAAAATAAAGATGCAATAATTACCCATGGTTATGTTTATGTCTTAAATGTTTCATTAGATATATCAATCTTAAACAGAGCTGACAAATTCATATTAGCAGAGAAACTACTCTGTACATTAATCAATCAACGTTAGCGGAAAAACCAATTCATACATTAATACTATTGAATCTACAGTGAGTATTCAGAACACTATCAAACATGTGGACTTAGTATTTATCTAAAACTCAAGTAATAAAAATAAAAATGGCCAAAGCATTTTTAAAGATGGTTCAATAGTTGTTAAACAATTGATTCACACATCCCTCCCCACTAGTAATGAAAGTGTATCACATTACACTTAGTTGTTTTTACAATCAGTATATCAATACTCATCTGTACATGACATTTAGTCTAGTTACAAATGGAGCATAACAGAGGAATGCTTCAATCCCTAAACTACAAGTCGTATCAAATATTTTGATGACTTTTCTCTTGACCTAAATCAGCTAACATTTAAATGATATAGGCAGCTTCTCTACAAACATTAAGTAAACAAAGCAAAACTCTCCATACAGTATTGCCACCCTGTGCCAACCAGAGTAATCAATGAATGCCAGAAGGCTTTTGCATAAAATCTTTATCTAATGTCTACTCATCCAATATCCCCAGACTCTGGTTGGCACAGGGTGGCAATACTGTATGGAGAGTTTTGCTTTGTTTATAAACAATTATGTGCTAGTATAAGATAGTGATCATGTGATGCTTAATGGTTTAAACATTAAGTAAACTTATCGTTTAGAAATATGATGTCTTGTGTTTGTAACTTTTGTTTTCAAGTTTACTTCTGATACTTTTTTAAAACACATATTGGAGTATAACTGATTTTCATACATTTTCTGCAAATAAATTTTTGAGTAAAATGAACAAGTCTTTGATTTATCTCTCGATATCTTTCCTCATCAATTTTCCAAAAAGCAATTTTTTAAGGAAGGCCCTATCATTCTTTCTTTGGACATATTCCAATTATCTTAGATTTTTACTGTCCAAAAGATGGGTTCACAACATATTGCAGTACCAATGGCATATTTTATTCTATCATTTAATATTCATAATGTTTAAAAACAGTGAAAGTAGAATCTATTAACAATTCTTTTCTTCCCTTAAATATATTATTCAACATTTTGGTAATTACTTAAACCTCAATAATTCATAATTATATCAATTTTTAATTATTCATTAGTCTTTTTAATAAGTCACCAAAATAGTATTGTTTTTCACAAAGCATATATTTCTACAAGAACTTTTGTGAAAATTACTTCATAGAATGATAAAGAGCATGTCCAATAAAAATGCTGCTGCAATACCTTATTGAATTATTACAACAATTCTGACATTTCCAGTTAGAAAAGGTATGTACACTAGGCATGTGACAGAATAGTAAACACAGGCAGGGCTGGATTCAGTTAACGTGAGACCCGATTAGGTATTTCTTGCAGGAACCTTCAAAAATATGGCTTTAGCTTTTATAAATAAATATGCATTTTTTTTATTTTAAAAAATTAGTAATTGAATAGTATAATTTAACCAAAATATATATCATGCACAATGAAGCAAAATAAAACAATGTTTATAACATTTTCTAGCTTTTTTGCTTGGAGAAGTATTCTAAAATTGAATCGAAATCTAGCTTCCATGCTTCTTGATTTTCAATGAATAGAATCAATAAATTGTTTAGCCTAAGTTAAATATATGCAAAGATCAATGAAGAGATTAGGGTAAAACTAGAATTTTATCATTTTCTGCTAGAAATTGAAACATTTTAGAAAGCTTATATTCTTTATAATGAAAGATTAATTTTTAGAATTTCCATATCACTGATCAAAATAGCCATCTAAATCCAAAAATTAATAGATGAATCTGTTTTTGTAATTGTGGTCAGAGCAATTTCTGTGTTACAAGTCTTTTTCCAGTTTTTGAAAATTTCTCCAAAATTCAAATAAATTTGCAAGATTTTTCAATTGTTCAAATCGAGTTTGAAATGAGTGTTTTATTACATTAAAAAAATTTACTTTGAACAGTTCTGTATGATTGGCTCATCTTCAACTTCATAACTAAAATTCTTCTTTTTCCCAATCTTTTATTTTGAAATTCTGCAATTATCTCCAAATCTGCCAATGTTTCTGTCTTTTTCAAATGAAGAAAATATTACAAAAATATCCAAAGAATGACTTTAAAGTTTCTTGCTAATAAAATATATCTGGAAAAGTAAATTATAAAAAAAAAGAAGAAATATAACTTTATAATCTTTAATTGAGTATATAAGAGGTTCTGCATTACCATTGATTTCAGAACTTCTGATGTTTATATTTTACGTTATCGATTTCATCTACAAGACCTTACTGCCATAGCATTTTTAATCTGATATTCCCATCTTATATCGCAAAGAGACTTCACAATAAGACATTTAACATATTTACAGAGAATTAAACATCATGATAACAAAACATAAAGATGTTGAAGTACACCAAAAAAAATAATGCATCAGGGCAAGCTTTAACCATATCTGCCAAAACAAGATAATTATGACAAGCACAGGTTGAAAAAATACTCTTGAATTTTCCTTTAAGGGTCTATCCTGAATGCCTGAAACTTTTCCCTTCATACAAAAATCATTATTATATCCCCTCCCTGATTTTATTAATATTTAATCCTAGACAATTAATTTCTCACTTCAGCACAACATATAAACTTTCTCCTGCACTGCTTTCTACATTACATTTATTAATTTAATAAACTGTTCATAAAAACCAATAACTGAACAATGTGATATATCACAAAGACATATCTGAATATAAAGGACATTTGTTCTTGGTGACTGATATCTGGAATATAGTCAAGAATTACAGCAAAATATTTTCCTGATTTTATTTGATTTATGATCTCGTTTTGGATTTTACTTTCCATTAAATTTGCTAATTCATTTTGAATTGTTTTGCTTAGATAATGTTCTCGATTATGTTTACTGACAATTCATTGAAAATGGTCTTGAATTATTGGTTCAAATTTCCCAAGCAGTTCAATAATTCCTAGAAAATTTTCATCATGAATCACCCATGTTTTTAACAGATCCCCAAAATGCCAAATTATGCTCTGCTAGAAATTCAAGATGTAATCATAATTTTTATTGATTCAGTAATTTCTGATGACTTTATCTATGCTTGTCAATCCCTTTTGAAGTTGTTTACATTTTAACATTGTAACCAAATGATGCTTTGATTTCTCATGTTCTGCCAGTAAGGCATGGGTATTTGGCCAATTATTCAATCCTGATATGATAAAGCAATTGTCGTATCTTCATGGAAACGAAGATAATAAAAGCAAAATATTTTATCCTTTTTATAAGAATATATTATCCTGGGATGATATATGAGTTCATCATTTGGATCTTTTCTTTTGAGATGAACTTTTGAAAAATATGTTCCATTATTTTGCAGAAAAAATTCAACGCCAAAAATTTTGAGACCTTTTTTCACTGAATAATTTATTGTTTATTGATTCATTCTTTCTGGCCATTTAGCATTGAAAAATATGTTCCATTATTTTGCAGGAAAAATTCAATGCTAAAAATTTTGGTAGTCCTTTTTTCACTGAATAATTTATTGTTTATTGATTCATTCTTTCTGGCCAATTAGCAGGATGATTTCTAATATTTAGTAGTTCATTATTCTCAGGTACACCATACTCAATTATTTTCTTGATATTATTTCCTTGTTGTAAATGTTTCTTTGGGATTATTATTTATATCCATATTAATATCCTGAACATCTTTTTTGGAGTTATTTTCATTTATATGAATATTTTCATCTTTTCTAATTTTGTGTCTTCATTGTAAATTCTTAAATATTTGTGCAAAGAGCCTTTTTATTTTTCAGCTGTAATTTTTTTTATTTCACTTAATTTTCTTTTGGTACTATCACTTTGGTAGTTTCTGCCCACATCACTTTCTCGTTCTGAATTGGACATCCTATGAAAAAATAGTTAGAATGTTAAGATTTCTTTGCAAAGGCAGATAATAATTTAAAATAAATATGTTATACTGGTTTAAACTTTTCAAATTTGCATTAAAATAATCAAAAATATTCTCATAATTTCTATTAATTAAAAAATATTGAAAAATTGCCATGATCAAGATAAATTAGCAGCTTAGTTTTATATCTTTAGAATAATATTTAAGATTTTAAAGCAATTAATTGAACAACTAAGATTTTTTTTTTTTCATTATTTTATGTAAAAATAATAATAATGTTTAATATAGATAAGTTTATTGAATTATTCATAAAGTTGCAAGAATAAAATTAGCTATTCCATCAATAAATAAAAAGTACATAGAGCCAATACTATTTCATTCTCTAAATGTTTCAACAAAGATGTCATTTTCACCTAGAGCTTAATCTATGGAAGCTGATCAAAAGTACCAGGAAGTTTGTTCCTACATCTAAGTCAATTATTTCAAGAAGATTGAGTATGAAGTAATCTAGATTCACAAATACAGTTTAGAATATGAATAATCTTCTGTCAAGCTGATTATCAATAGGTTTTTATGGAAGCTCTCTTACTGGTAAAGACACAAGTATTCTTCTATTTTCATATATTCATTTAGCATTTGTCCAAATCACAAAACGCAAACATATCTCAAAATCACATGTGCATTTTGCAGACTTCCATGGCAGTTACTAATTTTCCTTACAAAATATGATTATTATAATTTTGTAAAAGACTTATTCTCTGATGCATTTTTCTTCATTTCATTCAATAACTGGATTGCGCATTATATTTTCTTCAGGAAAGCTCTTATATGAAAATTTCTTTGGCCAAATGAAGGGATTGCACACTCAGATAATGAATTACAAACTATTACAAGTTTCAATTGTAGTTTTTTCTTTTTCTTTTTCCATATAGATTATAATTTTATTTTTTGAAAAAAATATTTATTTTTTAAATGCTTTGAGGCCTTGGCATTCACTTTAGAATTTGATTTTTTCTTTTTAGTAGTTACACAAACATTTATAATATGTTTACTTTTAATGGTTAAAATCAAAGTGCAATTTAAATCACAGCTACACTATAGTTAATTCATATGATTTTGACCGTGTTTAAAACAATTTGAAGGGACGAATAAAATCCAAATGTTATTGATCACACAAACATTGTTTTGGATCAGAATTTAAAATATCAAAACTAGACATATAAAGCTAGAGGGGTGGCCAGATTTTAATGTATTAAAGTCTCGTGAAACAAATATCCATCCTTCCCTTTGCCATTCATATAAATAATTTAATCTAGATAATATTATAGATAGTTATGTTCCTACTACATCAATAAATGCTAGAATTATGTAAACTACATTAACTTTTATTAATGAAGTGAAATGAATGTGATATTCATTAATACGTTATATATATAATATTCATTAATACAATGTTGTAATATTAAATTTTATGAAAGAACAAACAATATATATATAACATTAAAACCAGTCAACACTTACAACTTACAAACCCAATATCAATAACAATCAACAATCTCAAACTGTTGTCAAGGCAACCACCTTTTAACAATAAAGGTGGAATCTCACTTTTATTTATGGTCCAATATACTTATATAGATACATACTAAAAATTACAATTTGACCACAGAGATTGAAATTATTGATGCAAAAAAGTTTAAATAAACCTCCTTAAATAGATAAATATAACCTGTTCTGAATGCAGACTAATAAATAGTCAAATATAATATTACAAACTGCAATTATAATTTTCAAATTGCACCCAAAGTATTACTTAAATAATAAGTGTAACAATACTCAAGGCTAATTATTAAAACCAGTCAATACTTAGACAATCCCAATCTCAAACTGTTGTTAAAAGGTTCCCTTGACAATAGTTTGAGTTTGTTGCTTGTTATTGATATTGGGATTGACTAAGTGTTGACTGGTTTTAATGATTATTTATAAACTCATTTAGCCTTGAGCATTATTACCCTTAATATATATATATATATCATGCTGATTGATGAAGTAAGTTTTTTTACATGCAACTAATGGAAGCAATTTTGTTTAGAATCACTTAGAGATGGTGGACGCATAGAAGTAAAATGGCAGCCAAATATCTCATAAAGCAAAAATATTAACTTTAATCAATCATTTTAAGAAAAAGTACTGAGAAGTAAAGCAATTTGTATCTATTAAGAAATTATAAACTCATATAAGCACAATTAGTTCAATCCATTATTAGTCTCACAACTGAATAAAGTTTGATATCAAAAAACAAAAGTGTAATGAACTTTTGGAAAAATATACTATAAAAGAAAAATAAAGGAAGTCCTGAAGAAGATTGTTGGCCATTCAAAAAAAAAAAAAAAAATGTGATTAAATAAAAACAAAAACTGTGTTTTTAAAAGGGAATGAGAGATAGGATTATATGTGATATTCTTCTTAATGCATTTGTACTTGAAAAAGATATTTAAATATTTGTTGTCTAGAAAAAGATAGGAATAGTATTAAGATCAAAAATTTCAACATGTAAAAAAAAAAAAGTTAAACTAAATTTATAAAAAAAAATTTGAAAAATAAAATTTTTTACTATTGAAATAAATTGGTTAAATGATAACAATGAAATTAGAAAAAAAATATTTCTTTCTTTCATTATCAACATATAAAAAAATATCTCCACCATACCAGTTCTACACTTCAATTATGTTAATCTACCAACTTTTCTACATTTTTTGTTGATCTTGTTCAGGTTCTATCCATATATACTTCAAATATTAAGAACTTTCAAAAACGTGCAATGCATCATTTTTCTTCATTTTCTTCTATTAAGACAAGGTATCACACAATTTCTCCAATTTACATTCAATCTGCATTTTACAAATCATTTCTAAAAGCAGGCTGTCAGATGGGAACAATAAGAAAACAATGTTTTCCAATGAAAGTAATCAAATGGTTTGTTACTCAGAAAGCCATAAGATGTATGAGCATCAAATGTGAGAAATAAAGTTTGATTCATTGCCCTTTAAATCTTGAATCTGCTAATCCATGCACATCAATTAACCAAAAATTATTCTGTACTCCTATTTGGTATCTACTGATTACTCATACATACAAAAAAATGTTTGAATAAAGAGGGAAAAAACAACTGCAACACCTTTGTATAAGTCATTCTTCTAAATACCTTTTTTTCTAAATTTCAAAGCCAATCAATTCATCTTTTTTTGTTCCAAGCCTTTTTTCTCTTTCAAATTATTCAAGATTTTGAACAATATAAAACTATACTCTAACAAATCCAAGTAATGAAATTATTTCTTAATTCCAATTTGAACTATTCTTGGTTCCAAAACAAAATTTAACAGAATACATTTGCAATTCTGAGAATTAGAATTGAATATGTTATATAAATTTGAAGAGAATGTAGAATATAAAATGAGCAGACAGAATTAAAATTTATGAGGTCAATAAATATATGGGTGAGAAGTTATGGAAGAAATATAGTAATTTAATAGCTCAAAACATAAAGCAATTATAATTGATGTGCTAACGGGTACTGTAAAAAAAGGTAGAAGTAAAAAGTATAAATTTAAGGAGATTGTATTTGGACTAACTTAAAATGTATAGAGAAGAATTTTAGGCTGTTACAGAAAGCCATTTATAACTGCCAATAATTATTCTGTTCAGGCTTGTTAAGAAGCAATAATCATACCACGCCTCGATTATTTTAAAACCTGTAAAAAAAAATAAACACATACACATCTGTATACATTTTGAAAAGAGTTTGTTTGATGGAAGATTTTCGAAATTCTTAGAATTCAATGTTTTTGTATACTTAAATCATTCCAAATAAAAGTGATGACATTGGTTTAAGCAAGTATTATCTTAATATTGTGATATTACTTTGCAATATATAAGTATTTCACATATCCATACTGCGGATTAAGTAAAGCAAAGGTAGCTGCTTCTTTTTTTTTAAGAAAGTTTACTATATGTAACGTTATTCGATTCTTTCATTACAAAAATACAAATCAATATAATTTCTTAACAGAATAGCATCAACTAATAAATAAATACAATAAAATACCATACAGATACGTATTTAGTATAGGTGGTAAAATAATATACCTTTCTGCAATAAATAATGTTCCTTTGCCGTAATTTTTCGATTGAACATGAGCTTCTGTATTACTTTCTTGGTAACGAATACCTTCAGTCGGAGGAGGAAAATTTGATAAAACAACCATTTCAGCTTTTAATGAAGGAAATACAGATCAACGTAATATTAAACTGTGGTGTAATTGCAAAATACCAAAAATTATTTGCTACTATTGAGCAATAAATTCAAAAATGGCAGAATATGGTTTAGTGCGCATTCTCAAATGAAAAATAACAATGTCTAATTTAGCGACATCTTCACACTAATGCAGAAACTATTTTTATAAACCAAACGTAAGTTTTCCAATATGTCACGACATTTATAAAATATAAAACAATTTATATTCTCTTAAATTGTAATACGCATGCGTTTTAAATAAAAGTTAGATTCTTGTTTTATAAATTAATTAATTTTAAAAGTGATTACAGTATTATATATCTGATCGTAGCGCCTGTAGTGCCTTCTGTATTTACAGAAAAAAATTTTGATTGAAATTAAAGTTGCAGATGAGGATGATTACGTTAAAGTGCACGTCAGGTGTTCTCCTGATTGGGAAATTTTTTTTGCAGTTATTTCCAATTTAAAAACGAAAATGCTGTAAAATCAAATAAGTATATTTTCTTTCTATTGTGCAATATTTACTTTTTTAATTAGCATCCAACGCTAGCTGCGTTGTAGATTTGCTGGATTGGGCTTTGAACCTCTAACGCAAGCGGCCTTAATTGTAACATATATTTTGTCCGATCATAAGACCAACTCATGTATATTTCATAGGCTATGTATGAATCGTTTCTCTGAGGGAAAATGTTTGAATGGGCTTACGCTGGAGTGAATGGTTCGCTTGCTGGGAACGGTGGTCCAGAATGTGCCAATTTTTTAAGCTTAAGGCAACGCTTTCTGGAGAGTATTTTGGCGATAATTTTAGCTATCTGTGAAATAAGTTGGGCATTTAAACGGACTGCTTTACCGGAAATTAAACCTGTGGAAGGATTTGACCGACGAGGGAGAAGATTCTTTTTGGTGCTTATGTGTATAACATTTGGTATTGAAATTGGATTTAAATTTGCTACACAAACTGTAATATATCTTTTAAATCCATGTCACATAGTTACGGCTATCCAGGTAAGTACGAATTATTAAATTCAAATATTAATTATCTTGTTCAATATAAGATTAATAACAGTGATAATTATTTCGTCAATATTTAGTAATAAAATTCTATAAATTTTACAAGTAATAAGTAATTATATCGATTTCTATAGTTATTTAAAATTTCTTTCATGCGAATAATATTAAAATCGCCATGTGCTGGGCTTATAATCAGGCCCGGCATTTGGAAGGAAGCATTGCTTCCGGACGTTACGAGGAAAATAAATTAAGTACTTTCCATCACAAAATTTTAATTTTTATTTATATTAAACATGTGCATATATATATGTGAATAGATCCCTAATTATTCCAAACATTTTGTGTGCGCGCACGAGTTTTAATTTAATCGTTTTCAGTTCTAAAGTATATACATTAATTTTAATCCAAATGTAATTTATGAGATTGTGTAGCCTTAAGATTTTTTCCAAAATTAATAAATTATAATTTTTTTTCATGTAAATTTCCTTTTTTTTTTTGCTTAACAAATTCGTTTTGGTTTCATATAATTTTATTTTTTTAGTATTTTGAAAGCACTAATAAATAAGCCAGAAGTATTGTTTATTTTCGAGACTGTTTATGCGTCAATGTTTGTGTGTACGTGAAATATATGCCTTTTTATGTTTTGAAAATTATATGTAATATTTATTAAAATTAAGTATTTTCTGGGAGTCTTTTTTGATAGAGGGTTGTGTAGAAACTGGATAAATGTTAATATAGTTTGATAAAAGAGTATCAGAAATGTGTATAATTGAAAGTTTCTGGCGTTAGCCCAATCCGTGATCATACTCGATGATAGTTGATAATTGTTTATCACTTCCTAAATCCAATTTATTTTAGAAATGTAATATTTAGGATTACATTTTAATTTTACTTCCCATATTTCAATTTTATCTGCCACTATAAATAAAACATTCTTTTAGATTATAATTATCTATTTACTAATATAAATGTACAATGATAACACGTCTATATAATTTTTATAAAATGCAGTATTTTATTATACAATAATTGGGCAATTATTGTTTCTTTTGGAGGTTTTAAGATGCCGGAAATATATTCGGATTATCAATCTTGTTATTAATTAAATACCGTAGTTAATCTGTTAAGTGGGTTGATCGTTATGTGTTTCTCATGCGATTAAACAACTATTAAAAATTATATATTTTAATCCGTAGCTAAATTAATGAAACGGTTGATTTTTTCCCTTTAAGGCGTTACATATTTATATGTTAAAAGATCTTACGGAACGGATATTAACTGATTATTGACTCAAAAAGTATTCGCGCAAAGAACATTGGCATGACTATTTGATAGTTCCATCCATATAAACAGTGGTTGGATAAAATAATGGGGATACTTCTGATATTAAAGAACAATATATTCTTGATATTATGCACATAAATGAAATACTTAGCTAGTTTATATTTTTATCATTATTACAAATATGACCCTAAGTAAGTAATGAAGAAATCTGAAGCGTTGGCAACAGTTTTATAAGTACTGAGAGGAGATACTAGGTCTTACTTTAAAAGAAGTCAAAGTGTTAGTATCGAAATAGTTCATCCACCAGTACTTATAATAGCTTAAACTGTTTAATATTTCAAAATTGATAGTTACAAGAACAGTGGTTGCATTCAGTAAAAGTGAGAGAATCAAGCCTTTTCAGAAGTCAGTGCTTACTACCAAACCATTTGATGTTATTAATGATCATATACAAAATGCAAAAACTCAACAAAACAAATAATCAGAAATATCATCATCCATATGCACAGCCTCAATTGGCAAAGAATATTTATGCCTCAGCTCCCATTTTAAAACTACTAGTTTCTGATGAGACTACCCTGATACAGAAATTGTGGGATCACCAACTTAAAAATTGGTTAGTAAATAACTAGTAGTGTGGTCTATTGAAGCATTGTTTATTCATTTCTCAACTGCTTTCTTTGACTGCTCTTTTTTCTGAATATTAAATGTGATGCAGAACTGTCATAATTTAGACATCTTTTTCATTGCAATTATTTATTTATTTGCATGGTTTTATTTTGGAGGATCAGGTTTATCCCATGATGCATACATTATTTTAAACAACACTTCATTTTTTTAAATACTTCAATTCATGCAGCATATAAAACCAGATATTGATTTGAAAGTGTGAGGATAAGGTCATCCACTATGGTTGTTTCTAAATACGAAATGAGAGATTGACTAACATCTCTTACAAGAAATAGATTAATATCTTATTAGAGGCAGTGAAAAATAATTCCATCTCACATTAAATACATATTTTTCTCACAAATGCTAGTCCTAGATCATATCTTAGATGTTTCTGCCAATTTGTTTGACCTATATGTGTGTAAATAATAAATAACTCTTATTATATGTAACTGAACAGGAAGTAACTGAAGTTTCCAATGAGTTATATAATGTAAATAAACTCAAAAGACAGAGGATATCACTTATTCTATAAATCTATATAATCAATAGATCAAATTCACTTCCTTATTTAAAATTATGTAAATAAACTAAGCATAAGTAACAGCAAATATTAAGGGACAAATGGTATCATCTATCTTTTGAAAGTTTATTTACATTATGTAACTCATTAGATGTTTCAGTTACTTCCTGGTCAGTTATATATATCATTTATTATCTGGTCATTAAGCAGATGTTGTACATTATTTTAAACACTTTTTATCAAAGCATTGTATTTTTTTTTTCCAGTAAATTCTTCAGGTATTTATATGTTTGCCATTCTTAAAGTCATCTTTCTCTTTTTTTTTCTCTTTTTCTTTTTTATTATGTATATTCCTGTCATTTCTTTTACAGATAGAATACATTTAATCCAAAAATCTGTTATTCAAAAACTTGTACTATTTAAACAAAACTTTAATGATCTTTAACATTTTATAGTATGTAAATTATCTTATATACATTTACAAACAAAATTAAAAGCAAAAACAAAATAGTTAATGCCTATAAACAACAATAATAATTGAATGGTTTGTTTGAGAGTTCACAGAAAGTTGAACATCGAACACTGACCTGCAACTTGTGGACTTATGCTTTATAATCCATAACTCTAGGGCTTAATTAAGCCATATAAAGCACTTATGAAGTTATAAGCCTAACTGGAGTGAGCTTCCTGTTTGTTTCTATCTTAATAGAGTTTGGCGTAGAGTAATTATTTATTTTTGAAATATAAAAAAAATCATAAATTCAAAAAACTCTGGAATTCAGGATTTCTGATTAATAATGTTTGTATTTTTATATATATTTGCTTTAATGTGCCTATTTTTTTTTCTCCACAGCTATGTTGCCTTATATGCACTTTAATAAATGATTTTCATAAGTGACGAGCTTTGAATTTTGCATGTCATACCTATTACTTCCTTATGTTTACATTGCATGGCATAGTGAAGAAAAATTGCATGCTACTAGTAAAGGCAGTATTATGTAAGCTGGAGTCATCTCATAGAACCATGTAATATTTTATTGTTTTTAAGTATTTCGCTGCTAATTGTTTGCTCATTTACTTATTTCTGCCCTTAAATTTTTGAATTTTTTTACTCGTTATCTAATAGAAGCCATATACAAGATTGATTCCTTAAATTATTTTTAGACCTGAACAAAATTCAACTCTCCCAGAGTTGACCTACATATTTTATCTAATCCAATATGTTACATTTGTACGGCTCAGTTTTATTGTAATAAATGTAAATTACCAATTGCTCATTAAGTTTTGATATTTGATTACAGAAATTTGTTTCTTTCAGTAATTGATTACAATGAATAAATCCTGGGTACACAGACCTTGTTTTGCCTGGTATGAGATTCTTTCACACTGATTTTCTCTAGCTGACCCAGTTTAATCCTTAAAACATTCCATTTGATAAGATGTCCTTTTTCATTTCTCTCTGGGAAACAGGTGGTGTTACTTCCATTTCCATAGCTAATGGCTGCTGCAAACAATGTTTCCATCTATCTTTTTCATCAATGAATTTATAAATCTTTCACATCTTTAGAGTCATTGTTCATAACTTTTCTATCTCCTTTTACATTTGATCAGCAGCAGAAACTTAACAAAGCAAATAAAAAGTAAAGGCAAAATAAGAGATAATAAATATATAAAATAAATAAATTAAGGTTTATAAATAGATGTATATGCTGAATAACTGTTAGAGATGGGGAAAATGAAATAATATTATAAATACCAATATGATATGAAGTGTAACTAAATAAATAATCAAATGGTTCAATAGTTCATTAGAAGTTTGAACACCAGAAATGACAGAACTGAGAATTATCTCCAAGACTATAAGCTCTGGAGTCTACTATTCTTTTAATCCCCTAAACCATGTAGGGAAATATGAGAAGTATAATCAATGAATGAAAAAGATTAAACCTAGCTATAGTGTCTTAGATGTTTGCTAAATTGATATTCATTAATTATGAGTCCACAAGTAATTTTTATACAGTTAGCAACAATAGAGTAGCTCTTTTGTTTTCAGCTGCACAAGTCTTAGAGCAAAGCATAACAGTCTGTGTCTCGGGACTCTCAGATATTAATTCTTATCTCAATCACATCTAATCTCTATAATGTGTGAGCTTTGTAACAAACCATTGTGTAATATTTGTATTGAGTCTACTATAATTTAAGAATAAACTGCAATTTCTAGTATTCATGATTATATTATTACTTAATAAGATGCATAAATTTATAAATGATTTGAAGCTTTTTTTTTTAAAGAAAATTGATCAAGTGGATAGTGACTTTCTAGGCATATCCACTGGTGTTAAAAGATAGTATATAACTTACTTGTATCTTGCAATTTCTTCTGCAAAGTCTTACCTTATTTATTTTTATGCGAGAATGGATACATTCACAAATTTTTGGCTGGTAAACCAATTGTTGTAACATCACTTTTGCAAACAATAAAGGTTAATTTCCATCTTCCTTAGCATATCCTGTCTTGCATGACTGATCTTAAGAACCTTCTCTGATATATGGTTTGATAATCTTTTACTTATTTAAAAGTTACAAGAATAACTGTGTAGACTGTCAATTACAACAAATTATTTGTATTTCATGACAATTATTTAGTAAATTGTTCAGATATCAAATGATGTTCATGAATCAAAGTGACAGATGGGCCACAATACTTGTCATTTAGCCAGAGACATTTTACTGCTCCAAGAATTTTATAACTCGTGACTCACTCTCATCATTATGTTCATATATATTCAGTGCATATTTAAATGGAAGACATTCAGAATCATGTCTAAATTGGTGCTAAGGATTAAACAAATAATAATAATAAATTTTAATCATGTGATGTTTTTCCCCTCTATGGGTTTTTCTTTTATCTGTCATACTTTTATAAATTAGATCTCATTTATTTTATTATCACATGATACTTGGTTTATTAAAATGTTATTTTTATGCCTGAAGAATCCAACCAGAAGGCAAGATAATTAAGCTGTGAAAAATCACTTGATTATTGTTGCTATAATCTAACATTTAACAAAAATTATGATATCACATGTTAAATCATTCTGGATGAAAGTAGATTGGAGTATTTTGATAGTAGGATATTGTTTCCAACTCAGTGATAGTTAAGAGTCATAAAATATTGAAGTGCCTTCATCATTAACATGTATATTAACTAATATTTATGTTTATGTATGAAATTGTGGTATACATTCATTCCAATATCTTAGTTTTCAGAATTCTGAACACATTTTCTTTCATTACATGTATATGCTATATAAATAAATCAACAACTCTGTCCCAAATGTAAATATCCAATACATAAATAAATATTACCTGGAGAAAAAAAATTTAAAAATAAAAAATAAAATACTAATTCACCAAGTGCTTTTGATGCTGTATACCAGAGTCATGATGATTAATTTAAACTGAATGATTAATATTTCGGTGCATGCTCAATGGGACACTCATATTACATTGATTAATGATGTCATTAGACTTAGCAAACTTCCTATCATCAGGCAATGTTGATTAATGATATCATGAATCAATGTAATATGAGCATCCCATTGAACATGCACTGGAATATTAACCGTTCAGTTTAAATTAGTCACCATGAATCTGGTATACATTACGGAAAGCACTTGGGGAATTAGTATTTTATTTTTAAAATTTTTTACTCTGTGTAATATTTATATATGTATTAGATATTTGTATATGCTATATGTACAAATATTGAAACATCCATGATAAAGTAGAAGCACATCTGTTTATTGTTACCATGATCTGGATTTGAATCCCAGTCCAGTAAAACCTGAAATTTGTTTTTAAATTCCTATGAGATGTAGGATTTTTCTTCCAAATGGACAACCCATAGTCATTTGAATTAATAATCCAGTATTGGTTGGTAAAAAAATATCTAAATATTTTAAGCCTAATGATAAAATAAGAAGGAAAAATAGTCAAATCTTCACCACCCATTTACTGACAAACCCGGTGAATTATGTTTCTCCTTTACTGATCCTTTTTCTAGGTTATCGGAGAGGCTTTTGCCCTACAATGATCTAGCCTCAATTTTTTTTCCCCAGAAATTGGCTTTTATATAAATAGTCATGGGTTTATATATAATAAAATGACAGCTATATTGATGCCTTATTTCATTTTCTGTATACATAAATTTAGTAGCTAGTTATTACATAATTGTATTGCCTTTTTGATTTAGTAAAGTGATAATATGGCAGATTGAAAACAAGATATCTAAATTAGACCATTCTACCAGATGGTATTCTGAACAATATTTATTTGACAACAGTATTTTCATTATATAGTTTTAAAGCATATTCTAGACCATCAGGTCTACACATTTGATTCCAGTTCTAAAAATTTTAGCACTTGAACATATGAACTATTATGCAATAAAGCTATTTATTCATATATATTGAGAATTATTTCTTTTCATATTAGTTGCAGGATAACCTATATGTTAAATAGGAATTTCATTAGATCATATTTTCATGAAATGATCATGTGACAAATTTTGAAACTATTTTAATCATAAAAATATTATTATAAATGTTTAATTTTTGCTAGATAAGCTGTCAAAGAAAAAAAAGAATAATTTTTTTTTGTGTACTTTCATTTTTATAAATGGAATATTTTATTTAAAAAAAAAATGGTTGTTTTATAATAGCATGCTGAAACCGCCTGAGGGCGTTATTTCTATGCGATTGCACAGAAATATGCCATTTAGGTGGCCGCCTCTGCTATCGAACGTTCTATTTCTAATGTGTAAGCATAGAAATAGCCCATTTGTATATGGTGGTGGCTGTAATCTATTTCTGTGCTGATGCACAGAAACATGATGTTTGTTAATCTGGCAGCAGAAGCTATCGTGTCAGCTTACAGCTCAGATTTGTGTTACGCATTTTTGATATACGATCAAATTTCACTTTTGGGTACAGTATTGTGTGACAGTGGCTGGAATTCCGAATGTCAAAACTATTTTAATATTCATTAAGACCTTTTCCCCTCTCTATCTCCCATGTTTTCTGAAAGTCTACTAACAATTATGAGCATTGTCTCATGTTTCCATAGCCCACATTTCCTGCTCAAAAAATTCGACAAGTGCGGGTGCGAGCGCGATTTCCATCAGATCACGATCGAAGTCACGTTTTTGCGAGAACACCTGCGAGCTTCATCAAATGTCTGAACTAAAGTTTCTGAAGATCAAAGTTTGGTATTTGCCTTGCTCCCGAACTGATGCCATCACCTTTCTACAGCAAAAGTATGGAGTAGTGGCATCTGTGAAGAAGTGTGTGTGTGTGGAGAAGAGATGACATTATACCATTGTGGAAGCTGCCACTTCAAATGCAAGGTCGGTTTGTGCGGATGTCGGTGTTCGATTCGCCAAGGGACGTGGCTGGAGGGATCGTGATGACAGTACGTTTCTTGTACTATTGGAGCCATGAGGAGCTGACAGTGTCAAGGGCCATCTCTGACTTGAACCTGTCTCCAGGCTTCCTTGTGCACTGGACCCATGAACTCTGTGAGCTCTGTTGCGAGAGCATAATGTCTCGGTCGTGCCGTCAAATCGGCAGTCTGGGCTCAATTGTTGAAGTTGACGAGACCTTGTTTAGCCAGCGAAAGAACCACCAATAGAGCAGGGTTCTTCCACAGCAGTGGATCTTCGGCGGAGTGTGCCGTGAGACCATCGATTGCTTCATTGTGGCTGTTCCCTGTCGATCTGCAGCCACCCTTCGGTCGATTCAGGAAAACGTCAAACCTGGATCAACTATTTTCTCTGACTGCTGGAAGGGTTATCAAACCAAAGAGCTTGAAGCTGCAGGTTTTAAACACCTGACAGTAACAACTTGTGGACCCCAGCACAGGCGCGCATGCACACAGAACATCGAGCGCCTGTGGGGTCTGTTGAAATGGTGCAACAAGAAACAGTGTGGCATAGCCAGACACTCACTGGATATCTACCTGGCTGAGTTTATGTGATGGCATGTGCACAAGGGGGAAGACATCACTTCCAGGCCCTATTAGTAGAGCTTCGAGTTGTTCCTGAATAGCCAAATAAGTTTGTTTGGTTAATTGTTATATATTTGACCGTTTAATGTAAATAAAGTTTTGTTGTTTTTAATGTAAAAAAAGTTATTCAACCTTCATTAATTAACTTGTTAACAATTCAAAGCCCCCCCCTCCTCTAAAAAAGTTGTTAGAAATATATTGATTTCATTGTTAAATGAAAATATTTATTTGTAATTTTTAACAAAAAAAAATAATTTGGTAGAATACCAAACCGAAAATAAGTAATAAAAAGAATAAAAACTAATTACTTTTTAAATTCATTTTGATTTTTTACATATTTTTTTTAAAGATTTATTTTTTTTACTTTTAATGTCATAAACAAACAAAAACAAAAAAAAACCTCCAGCCCTGGCAACATTATATTTATCTTTGTTTACAAATCAACCACACCCTCAGATGGTTTCAACATGCTATTATAAAGCAACCAAAAAAGTAAAAAACCAAGAATAGATTAAGATCTTTATCTCTAAAGAAATTAAAGGTTAGTTTTTCAATTGATGTATAAATAAAGTATATTTAAGAAAAAAGATATTTTTTTTTTGTAAAAAGAAAATGATTAAAGCATTAATCTCTAAGGTCGCCATATGATTAAATGGAAGGTTGACATCAGGGTTGTTTTTTTTTTTTTAAATCAAGTGTGTATGCAGTACAATTCAGTAGAGTTCAGTAGTGGTGAGTTCAGCAGACAGACAAAATAGTTTGAAAATCTGATGCTAGATTGATCTCACTCAGTTTAAAGAAAGATGATTGCAAAGCAGTATAATGTTGAGTTTACAAGTATCATGTACTAGGTTTTTTCTAAAAGCTGATCATTTTTGACCCAACTATGTAATCAATTTTATTAAAAAGTTATGTATAAAAAGTTTAAAATAACTACAGAGAAACTTTCAACTAGCTTTATGTATTGATTCATTTAAAACCACATTTGTCTCATTTATATTAACCTCAAATGAAAATAATTGTTAAACTGGAAGCTAGAGCTACAAAAAAGAATAAAAAAACCTAAATGGAAAAATAATGAAATGAAAATAATTATTAAATATGAAACTATGAGTTACAAAAAGAAAAAAAAGGAAAAGCTAAATGGATAAAATGATTATTGATAAAGCTAGAAAAGAAAAAATATCGAGGTTGAACAAACTACTATCTATAAGATCTACCAGAAGAGATACCCAGGCAACTATAAATTACAAGAAAAAAATCAGTGATAAATGAGATTGTAGGATGTATTCATAATACATTTATAAATGTTACTTTATATAAAAAAGTAATAATTGAGGATATTGATTTTTTTTTAATTGATTTTGTTGAAAAGATTTTTTTGCCAAGTTAAAATTTTATGCGGACATTCTCATTTTTAAAAGAAAAAAATGAGAGAGGTTGAAGTTAAATTTATTTCTTCTTTCTTTCTTGTAAAAGAATTTTTTTAAGGCTTGATTATTGTAAGTGAAAAACTCATCCAGATTAATCATTAAATAAAGAGAGAATAGTAATTATATGTATTATATAAAGTCATATTTCATATTTGTTGTATAAAATTATATACAACTTTGGGTGTGTCATATTATTTTCTAAATCTTATTTTTTATTTATTGATTAAATATTAAATAATTGTGTAAAAAAAAGTCCAAAGTTACTTTTTAATGTCTTTATTCTTTTATATATTTGTTCTGTAATTATTAATGTGTGTAACAAATTCCATCATAAGATTTGTGCTTTAAGGGATTTGTAAGATATTCCACTGAAATTATTTAATAAAACAAATTGTGTATATTCTTTTGTTGAAACCTCTAGCATCCCTGCAACCCCAAAGCTAACTCAGACATAACAGCATTTGCAGTATGTATGTGTTAATGTTGTATGTGGACATTTAGATGCTTCAATAGAATTATTTGAATGATATAATCATAAACCATTACCTTTAAAGTCTGCATATTTTATTTTACTTTACATATTTGATAACTAGTTTATTCATGGTTGTATACTCAAGATATCAGATGGCTCTGAGCATTGATATCATGATCACAGTATTTTTGTGTATTATTGTAGATATTTTAGCATTTAAATATGTGCATGTAGATGAAATTTTGACGATTGCTTTTATATTTCCCAAGTTTGGCATTGGCTTAATGGTAATTAACCTAAAATCTTGTATTACATCACTTTTAAATCCAGTTGTGAGGGTTACTGTTAATTATTAATTAATATTGCTGATGATGCTCAGTAAAAGCAATGATGCTTTTATTAATTACTATTCAGTGTTTTTAGACTTCAGCTATACTCCATGTTCATGACTTCTTTTTTCCAGAGATTGACTGTTATATAACAGCTAAAGAATCTTATAGCAAAATAGGGGACAAATTAATGTTTTATCTCATTTTTTTGTATATGTACATTTAATAGCTAACTATTGCATTATTATGTTACCCTCTGATTTGTACCATGATTATGTGACAGACTTGCAAAGTTTCTGAATCGGATCATTTTATTTGGTGCTTGAATACCACATGACATTCTGAGCAATATTTATTCAACTGCAGTGTATATTTTATATAGTTCTAATAATTTATAAAGATAAAGGAATTGTAGAGTTTCAGACTCTAGTTGTCAGATTGTTTCTAGATCTGGCATTCAAACTTAAGAACTCTTGAACAGTGAAGCCATTCATTTATTATATATATGTATACAAATGTGTCATCTTATATGTGTTATATATATATATGGGTGAGTGAATGTATCTAATTGTTGAGATCAAGTCTTTTTTTTATATTAATATAGATAAATGATGATAACACTTCTAGGATCTTTACACAATGCAATACTTGAAGGCAGTTCTCTTCACCAAGAGTCTGTCAATAAACTATTTTAGAACAGATCACAATATATTTCATTTTAATAAAAGTGTAAACGAGTAAAATAATGGTAAAATAGTAATGGCTAAGTTTTCTGTGGAACTAATTTAATGAATGTGCAATTTCAACTAGAAATTGCCTGTCACTGGATCTTCTAACACTCTTCTTCATGGAAAGTAGATCTTAAGAGTAATTACAATGTATTGTATTTATGGTTTCTTAGTACTTATTAGTAGAATCTTAAAGAAGATTCAAGTGAAATTAAATAGGCATGGAGCAATAAATGTAGTTATGTTGTGTCTTATTTTATATATTAAATGTATAGATTTTCAGTAATATGGAATATTTGTAAACCTAGATGTGACCATAGAAAATTACGCTAGATAGTCAAGGTATGGAATACCAAAGATGGGAATTAACAAACGAAAAAGAACAGAAATTGAATCATCAATTAGTTTATTAAAAAAACAAAACATTTTGTATGAAATTAGGTGAACTGATATTAAAAGATGGAATCATATACTAGAAAAAACTTCAGGCAGAGAAATAGAAATAAGTAAATAAGCAAAAAATAAAATGTTTGATAATCATTAAAGGTGAGCAACGTAATGAACAAGTATGAATAATAGTTTTAAAAGAATATTGTTTTCTTCCTCAGGGTGGAAAATTTCTGATGATATCAACAAGGATTTTTTTTAAAATTATTATTATCAAATCATACTGTTACAGCATAAATCAGATAAAGATTATACTTATGATTTGTAAGGGTCTCATGTTGTCACAGTATATTTATTTGCACACTTTCAATCTAAAATTCGAGTTCAGATTGGGCTCAGAAATTTTTTTTAGGAAATTACCAATAGCCATCCATCTTATGTGTATCAAGTTGTTTTTAGACAGTGTGTTAAAGTCCTAAAATAATGTGTTAGTCAAGCTAATGTTGATGTAGTTACTATTAAACAGAATTCAATGGTATGCCTATGGATGTTAAGCTTATGGTCTTTATGTCTTAATTATATATACTTTGATTAATTAGCTTTTGTCCCAGAACTAGTATGTTTTGTTGCTTTATTTATATTGTTCACTTTAAATCAAATAACCTAAAATTGTATGATGTATACAAAATAATTTCCTAAAATCAGTAGATTTATTAAAAGTGAACTTTTCTTTTTTGGTTTTGGACAATATAATAAATCTTGACCTCAAATCTGACATTATTACTAGTTTTATCCGTGATCGTGATGAAAAGACCATCTTATGTGTGATTTAGAATAATGATCAAATGATTGACCCCAAAAATAAAGATTCCTGGATTGATTCTCAGCTTAATAATTTATATATGTATATATTTAAAAAAAAATAGAAAGTTCAGTTTGATCAGCTGATTAAAACTGTTGAGTTCAATTTGCCCTTTGATAGCTCAAACCTCATGCGTCCTAGAAACTAACCATAGTTTTTTTTAATGAAAGTGTGTACCAGGGGTGCATGCAGTCAGTGAGAGTCACATGTTGGTTTTTTATGTATTGTACAGAACCACACTATATTGTTTAAGTATACAAAAATAAATACATATAGTCAAATTTTATTTAACTTAACTAATAGGATGACATATTCTGCACAAGTTTTAAGTGAGTGTTATACAAAGTATATAAGAAAATATAATTAAGACAAAGAAATAAAATACAAAATAATTATTTCAAAATTTTAATAATAAAAATAAAATTTAATAAAATTTTATTAATAAAAAATATAACCTGTAACAAAAATCTTTGAAATTTGGCATTTAATTTGTTAAAGCTGTTCGCAGCAATTCTGTAAGATGCTGATTGGTCAACTATGAATGATATTTTGAGTTTATGAACTTCATTGTGGAGTACAACAATTCACAGCAATATGTTGTAACAAAAATCAAAATTAGATGGCAAGTAGCTTTCTTTGAGTGATGATATTTTGACTCTAGCATTCAATTAAAGACTAGATTTGTGATGCATTTGGGATTCCTGATGCTGTTTCATCTCTAAAAACTCCAATTCCCCAGCCACTTTTTGGACAAGCATTATTTCAGAAATTGGAAATCTATTTTTTATAATACCGCAAATCAACGGATTCACAAAATATGCAAATGTAGATTTAAAACTTTTCGAATCTTAAAACCTACATTTGAAATCAGCTTGCAATCCTTCCATTTTTTCTTTATATTCATCTAATTTTTTTTCTTTGATATTGCTTATATCTGCTTTTGCTCATGGACAATGATTAAATATTCTGGTGTTAAGAATCGTGCACAAAAAGCTGGTTTAGCTTCAAAACTAAAAACAGCTTGTGACAAATCACTAATCATTTTTATCTTTTCTTGTGAAGTCAAATTAAGTATTTGCAAATATTCCATAATATCTTTAAAAAACATTAAATCAGAAAGCCAAGTTTCATTTTCTAATTCTGGGTAGTTTTTTCTTTTTTCTTTTAAAAATATTATGATAGAATTTAGGTGTTCCACAAAACAGCTCAAGTTGACAGCCATCATATAATAGACTATAAGGCGAGATCACTGGCAATTCATCTGTTTTGTCATTTAACTCTTCTAAAAAGTTCTTAAATTGACAGTGTGTTTAGGCATTTGTTCTAATTAAATTCACAGTTTGCAAAGTAATCTTCCATACATTTTCAGATTCTAAATACTTCGCTATCAGATGCTCACAGAGGTACAAAATGTGAAATTTTATGTTTGTTGTTTAAAAGACCAATAAGACTTAGGTTTTCCCTGTCGTTGCAGGGATCTGTCATTCACAATACTTACAAACTTATCATAAGACAATTCAAACTCGTTCATTACTTCATCAAGTGCATTTTTGACATCAATACTGCGAGTTGTTTGTTTCGATAAGAGCTAGTAAGTCTAACATTTCTTTCTTCACATTTACATCTACAGATACATTTTTCAAACTATTTTTAACATTTTTCTAATTTTGCTAATATGAAGCTCAGTCGTACGGCATAACATAGGAATTTGTGCACTCAATTTATGCAGTTTGTATTATCTGGATCCAAAACTTTAACCACATCTTCCAAATTTTTTTTAATAAATTCTCCTTCTTCATATGGACATTTAAGCATGAGCAATATTTCAAGTTACCAAAAACTAACTTTGTTGGTTCTATTATCTTCATGACTGAAAGAAGACAAGATTCCTTGTTATTTATGAAGACCTGATTCCAATGGCTTAAGTTTCTATGTTCACAATTTTATATTGTGTGGATATTGAGTTGAAAAGTGGAGTAAGTCACTTCATAATGTCGACTTAAATTGTTTACTTTGTAGTTCGCAATTGTAACTTTAAAATAAGACACAATGACTTTCCATTATTGTCAATAAAAGCAAATTTTTCTATCCGTTCTTTCTGAAAGCTTCTATTTTCTTGTTCATATTTTCGTTTTTTATTTTCATGTTAACAAAAAATCTAAGTAAATTTATTTCCAAAGTCTGAAATTCAAACAAAATATATAAATAAATAATTAATTAAAATAAAAATGTCTAAATATTAATTTTCGTTTTGAAAGATTCGTAAATGCTGCAATAAATTGTCGAAGAAACATGATTTCTTAAAATTAAAATAAAAACAATTTAGAATAATTAAAAGCAATTTTGGACTATATTTATTTTTGGTTGATATTTTCCTGATTTAAACATCTGTTTTTTTTTTATTATTTACCATCAAAAATAGAAACAAAATGACCAAAAGCAAGCAAATATTTTCCAGTTTTATTTTCAAGAGTTTTTTATATAATTGGTTTGAAAAACACAAATCTCTAAGTGCATTAATTATAAACAAAATAATTTTCTTAAGCTGGACACGTCTTTAAACGTCTTATTCCAGGAAAATTACACATTACAAGTAACTTTAAATTGCTTAATTAAACAGTCTGCTTACGATTTTTTGAAAAATATGAAATAGGACATTTAGCTGGTAGGAAAACTATCACTGAAACATACAACCACAAAATTGCCCAAATCCTAAACATGCACTAAATACTCCACATGCGTATGCACTAATTTTTATAAGATTTGGAAGATGTTGTTAACGTACAGTTTGCCTATATATTTCAAAATAGTATATATACGTATATGATATAATTTATAATAAAATAAATGATAAAATTGTTTGATAAAAATTTCTATCATAGTACAAATTTTGTGCAATTAAAAAAAAAAAAATTGAAATAATAAGAGCTGCATGCGGGTCTGAGAGCTGCATTTACCCACGTTAGTCTATACCCAGAAAAAGATTATTTATTATTTTTCTATTATTTATGAATGTTTTCGTTTTGTTCTGAAAGAAGTTTGATTTTCTCGGCAATAAGGTTCTACAATCATTTTCATTGGTTGAAATATGTTATTGCCTTAAAGAATTTACTGCTTAGGCAATAGAATTCTATGATTAAATTTTGATTAACATTTTCCAATCTTGGCAACAAGTGTCTCGAATTAAAATACTATTCTTGAGTGATAGATTTTGGTTATAATTTGCTCCTTTATACCAACAGTTATCTGGAAATGCAGTACTGTGTGCCTCAGTGATGGTTCTTGATCGTCATTGATTATATTTTTGCTTATCATCCAGATATCTAATCAATCAAGCAGTAACTTGATCATTTATCGAATATATAATTTTATTAATTATAAATATCTAAGTCTATTTCTGCGTATGTTAGACTTAGTTATATGTATATTTGTACGAATGCATAGTTGTTGATAACCGACGAGCAATACGAAATTTCAAACCACATAACGAGGTATGGAGAGATATTTGTCGGGAATTAAAAGAATTGGGGGGGGGGGCAAAAACGAATGAAAACATGATAAAACAAACAGGTATTATTGAGATCATTGAAAGAATTTAAAAGCTGAAATGGAGTTGGGCTGTACATCATATTAGAAGAAATAATATATGGATAGCTGAAGTCTAACCACTGAATTCCTATATCATATGATCAGTGGTGTATGTGAATGGTGAAGATATTTGAGCAAAGAATTAACAGTTTAACTCTATTGGCCGGATCGATTTGTTTTTTTTTTAATAGTTGATTCATAAACCTTCGTACCAATCAGTTTTAATTTCGGAGAAAATTCCAAAGTAAGGAGATAGTTTGCCATTGTTTTCTATTTCCAATAGAATTTAATCTGCCATTGTATACATTTTCTTTGATTAATTGATTTTCTTATTTTATCTCTAACATAATTTAAAAATAAATCTTGTACAATCTTCTAAAATAACTAATGTATAGCTTATAAAAATAGAGCTTATTTTACTTCATTTCCTTTCAGCCATTTTTTCTGTCTGTAGCAATAATAATAGGCTATTGTTTTAGTTGTTTGATAGCTCACTAGTTCAATTTCTTTTCTTTTTTAAACTTTTTATCTATTCTATTTTTACTCTTATGAAACTAAGGATTCCCTTTCTTTAACAAACTTAATTGTCTGTGAGTCATTTCCCCCTTGTAACTTCTCGTTCTTTCTATTGTTTAAGTAATATAAACATTTCGTGAATAAAAATGTTTCCTAGGTTTAATTACTATAATAAAGTGATTTTTAAATTTATAGATTATAGTATTATGAAAATATTTAATGGTTTTAAAATGTACATTTAATGTATATAGGAAAAAAAATTATAGAAATTAAAAAATAATAATATGGAAGCAAGAATTTAATATAGGCATTTTCTATATATAATACTCCACACACTTTATTATGCATATATACTAGGATATTCTGATAAAAATAAATGAGCATTTCTGCGTGTATATGTTACGCTTGGTGATATCAGTGTCTATATTTATGTATAATGATCTTATAAAAAGAGCAATATAAAAACTCAGCGAAATGAAATATGGCGGAAATTATTAATGGAGATCGAAAGCAAAATTTATGAATGAGATATGACACAGATGTTATGGACATTATTGAGCATTGAAAGAATTAAAAAGATCAATATAGCTAGGTTGTGTATATTGCTAGAAATGATTGTGATAGTTGTATTGTTGAAGTCTTAAAAACTGGATCCCAAACAACTTTACATAACCTAAAAAGAGACCGCATGTGTGATAGATGGATATTATAACAAAGTTTGCTGGAATAATATAGAGAAGTTGTGAACCAGTGGACTATATTGAATTTTCTAGAGACCTTCATCCTGCAGTGTATTGATAATGATTGAAAATAATGATCATGTGCAGTGGCTGTGGGAGTGGAACTTTATTTAAAATTATAGATAACAATTGTTATTCTTTATAAAAATTCATAAAAACTATGAGACTGATCTTTCCATTGATTATGTACAAGGATAGATTTACTTTTTTACCGCAATGGTTAATTGGCACTGTCACACGGCCTATCAGTTTAAGCATGTTTCTGTTTCATCATGCACACTAATGTTTGTTTTCTCTATTTTACTTTCATCATTGGCCGATGATAGTGACAGCAAATCAGTAAGTGACATCAGTAAAATACCTGATCCACTATCAATTTCCGTTGACAGTTCTTTGCCGCAAAGTTGCAGCTTCATTATAAACTGATTTAGAACTTGGGTGCCCATGTTTTTGATCACATGATAATCTCCCCTATTTCCTTGCATAGGTAATTTACTTTTGCCTTTCCAATTACCTTCCTGTTTGCAAATACGTGTTAAATGTTTCTTTTGCATTTAAAACATGACTCTTTAAGCCACCTACATTCTTTTGATAAGTGGCCTCTTTTACTGCAACAAAAACATGTTACACTAACATTCTTACTTTGCTCAGTTTTCAAATGCATGGACTTTTCCTGTTCAGTTTTAAACACATTCGTTCTAGGGTTTTCATTCCTAGGTGTGCTAGAACACCTGAGTCTGTTCAAACATTAGGTCTTATGCGATGCCTTTCTTAATGACCATCTCATACATAATCTCAGGTTCCATGAGAAATTGTTGTCTGAGCTTATCATCAGACATTCTTCATAGTAACTGGTCCATGAGTATTTCATCCATGAACTCACCGTACTCACAACCTTTTGACAATTCTCTAAGAGCTGCACTATATTCTTTAATTTTCTCAACCTCTAGCTGCTTCTTTCTTTGCAAGGTTAAGCAAGCTATGTGCAGTGATGGATGAGGGTTGAAATAATCGCTTAATTTCTTTATTGGATCCTCGTACTTTACTTTCTCAGTAATAGATATTTCCAACAATCTATTTACTACTTCTATTATTTTAATATGCACAAAACACACAAGTGCAGCTACTTTTCTTTTATTATCTTCAATGCCATTCAAGGTTAAGATATGTTGTAACTGCATAATATACAACGGCCTTTCAGACGCATTGCTAATCTCTATTTCAGGTGTACTACTCTGTCCAAAATCACTCATGACTAATTACTGAACAATTATCCTTACAACTAACTTTAATGCTATAATTCTGTACTTTTCTTTCTAAGTTGGAAAACCAAAATGTCAGAAGCTTACTAATGGTTTAAACTCTTTCTTACTTTCCTAGGTTCGAACAGCAGCGACTGCCAATAATTTGGCTTTTTATCTTGTCCGCTATTCACAGATTCAGTGCGACTGCACCAATAATTTGCTGTCCCCAACTATGACTGGGTGACCAGCCAACAAGGATACAATATAACTCTACAGAATAATAACACATATATTTAGCAATAATAATTTGTTAATAGTTTAGAAAAGTAATTACTATACGAATCTTTAACACTAATATAAAGTCTGCATTTAAGCAAGCTTAATTCCCTGGTTAATTATTGAATAGCAAATAATGTTCACAAAGTTTAGCTATAAAGATAAGCTATTATTCATTTTACCTTCACTAACGTCTTTAGTCTTTATCACACAACTCTCGATGAGCCTCTTAAGGTGTTTCAAAAATAATAATAATACCTAGGCAGTCTGTTAAAAGCACTAGTCGGCTTACTGACCTACAGGACTGAGATCCTGGGTAAAGAATTCCTCTGATGATAATCTACTGCTCTTCAACTCGCACCACTGAAAAGTGAGCAGTCCTTTTTCTATAACTATTTATATCATCTCTTCCTTTATTTCTCTTATTTTTTCTGGAGTAAATTCTTTGGCTTTAATCAATTCAAATTATTTAGTTTGTTATCATACAATGAAATTCCTTTGCTTTTTAATTATACAATTAATTACTCTCTTATGAATTTATTTCCATATCTGTAAGGTTTTAGATCTATAGAATTAATTTAATGTTTTAGGAATTCCTTTCCATATAAGGTAATTTATAAGCTCGGTTCCATTAATCAATATATATATGCATCTACGTTTTTTTAAACTATGTTTAATTGAAAACATTTCTTTTCAATGATTTATTTATTTAAGTTTAAACATTCTTTAATATTTTGCAGATAACAATTGGTATTCTTTATAAAACTTCATGTAAAATACAACTCCTCCACTTTATTACATGGTACATGTGTGTAAATGATAATTTTAATATCATAGAAATTATACATGTTTAAAAACTGCTTCCAGTACAATGTACAGTAATTAGATATTTGTAGATCTTTTATATTTTTTTTCATAACACTCTTAATATTAATTTTAAAAATAACAAATCATAAGTTAAAAAAAAAATCTACACATTTATGAAAAAAATTTTGATTGGTGTTTGTTTTGTACAAATTTTACACCTCAAAATTAAATACAAAATTTGAATCAAGGTATTTCCATAATCATTGTCATATTGTGTGCATGAATTTGTGCATAAAACTTATGATAAGATGTACCTACTCTTGTCACTCTTGGCAAAATTTGATACTCTTTCATGTTCATTATCTTTTCATTCTTTTATTTAATAAAATAAATATTTTACTGTAACAGGGGCATAACAGTAAAGGAATTTAATAGATGTAAGTATTTCATGAAAGCATACACCAAAATGTAATTTAAACTTATAAGTGAGTTATCATGAGAATCTCTGATGAAGATTCTTAAACAAACATAATTCCAAATCTTCGCTTTGTCTAAAGAATTTTTTTTTTTAAAAATTTATATGGGGAAAATATTACTTTGAAACACTGATTTGTCATTAGTCAATGGAATAATGTAAATCTCATATTTCACCAGCTTACGTAATGCTTTCCAGGAATAAATCCATATATATGACTCCAGTTTTGTCATTTGCTGTAATCTTGAGTAATCAATAGATGCTAGGTCATAGTGATTATTAAATTTCTTAGTGCTATGCTGTTAATATCTTCAGACTAGTTTCTTGCTTTTGATCATCATCAGTGAAAAGTTTTTGAGTCTGAATCTAATATATCTGGATTTTTTTAATGTAATGCACTTTTTTTTGATAAGTCATCTTTTATTTCTCAGTGATGGAGATGGTAAGGCGAAATCTTGCTGAAGATATAAATAGTATAGGATTTAGTAAGCATTACCATCTATTGCAAATTGAGACTAAAAAATATGAGTTTGCTACTGAAAAGCATTGTGAAAACTGATATCATATAATGTTTGTTTGGTTTTATACCAACCTGGGCTGAAAGACAAGTATCTATATTATTAAACTGGGACTACCAAACTAAATAAATAATAAACTGGTATCTGACGTATATATAAATTATGCAAGCAAATTGGTACTTTGAAAATATAAAAAAGAATAAAAGATGATTGCTACATGATAAGTATATTGGATAGTAAAAAATCCAAATACTCTAGGTCTAAAACCTCGCCACTGACAAAGGCCGTAAGCTAGAAATTAGTCTAAGGATATTGATAAGACAGAATGAATGCCATCATTTGTTGATTATTTAAGCTTATGGTAATGGGAAAACTGGAACAATATAAATGAGTTTGTTTCCAAAATAAAATAATTTAAGAAGTGATAAATCCAAAAAATAAAAAAAACATTTATGTGGAACTAAATTCAGGGTCTGTCAAGAATAATCAAAGAAGGTAAAAATATGCAAGAACAATGAATTGAGATTTCATTATGCCTTCTTGTTTTTATCAAGTATTTAGATTTAACAGTTTTTATGGTTTAGCATTCAAGTTCATGGTAGCCTTGGATGCTGATCTTTAATTTTTTGACATTATTCATTTTGCAGTTTGCCATATGATTTTTTTTTTTTTTTGTAGATAAAATATTTTGAAAATCTATAGACTTAATATCATACTTTATATTGTAACCTTATAATAGGATTTGATGTTTGTCAAAGCCTATTTAAATGATCATGGTAAATTACATACGTATATTGGTGATTATTTATCTTTTCAGCATGTATGTGTTTAGATGTATCATTTATTAGATAGAGGGAGAGAGTGGGTGGTGTGAAAATCTTGCTCATATACCCTATATTACATATATACCACAGTATATACATTTTTCATTATTACATTATAGAGATCTGCCCATCCTTCATATTATTAAATGGATTATGTCCTGTACATGTGGGGTTCAGATTGACCTTAGTCAACATGGGTGTGACAATAATCTCACCTCAGGTGCCTTTGAGCATTCCATCATCAGATTTTCAATTGGATGGACGGTTGAAGAGTTGGAGTGTGGAGTGGATTGAAGCCTGTCCATTAAACTATGAGGATAGTCTATCTTAATATATATCTGAGCACTTATACTATATATGTGCGTAAAGATGATAGTCTGAACCAACTGATGATTGCTGGTTTAGCATGAAATACGTATATTGGTGATTATTTATCTTTTCAGCATATATGTGTTTAGGTGTATCAGTGTTATTAGATAGAGTGGAGAGAGGTGGGTGGTGTGAAAGTCTGTGCTCATATACCCTATATTATTATAAAATTAAGTAAATTTCATCTATAAATCTCCTGAGAGTGATAAAGAATTAGACTGTTCAAGATGTGTTCTAGACTCTCTTCCAGATTATGTATGAGACTTTCATATGCAGTCTTTCAGATGGACTAATTTCAATAGTATCAGAATAATAATTTGCTAATGTTATGTATGATTAAATTAAAAGTATATAAATATTTAGTATTTTGTTATTACTAAGTAATAGTCAAAAAGTATTGGAATTATAGTTATTTTAAATTAATCTTTATAATTAATTCTCAAACATATTTTTTATTGCAATTTAAAATAATTTTGAACAGCTTAATTAGTTATCTCTTATGCTTATAGATGGAGAATTATTAATTGTATGTTAATGTACATGTAGTGTTTTGTAAAATGGTAGACATGTTTGTGCACTCCAGAAAAAAACTAGAATTTATTCGTAAGGCTGTTTTTAGATCGCGCTCTGATAGCTGAGGAATTTAATTAGTGCATTGACGTAATGGCGATCGACAATTCCTAGAAATATTTGTTAATTACCAATGTTCCTAGATAAGAGACGTTACCTTATTGGTCAGTGCATCGATTGATCGTTGCAGTTGTCAGAGAGCGATAAGAAGACTGGGTAACATCTAGCAGTGTAACATAGAGAGCAGTAGAGAGCAGTCAAGCAGTACTGAGTAAGCAGTATTTAAGTAGAGATATCTCATGTCAGTGCTGGCAGTTAATGATCAGCGCCCAGTGGAAATGTAGTTCATGGGTGTAGCTGAAAGAGACCGCAGCGGAGATATTGAGAGCATTCGTTGGAGAGCTTCGTGGCAGACCAATTCGTTGGAGAGCATTCATTGCAGACCAATTCAGTGGAGAGATTGCAGACCAATTTGTTGGAGAGCTTCGTTGTAGACCAATTCGTTGGAGAGCTTCGTTGCAGACCAATTCAGCGGAGAGATTGCAGACCAATTCGTTGGAGAGCTTCGTTGCAGACCAATTCATTGGAGAGCTTCGTTGCAGACCAATTCGTTGGAGAGCATTCATTGCAGACCAATTCGTTTGAGAGCTTTGTTGCAGACCGATTCGTTGGAGAGCACTCATTGGAAAAGAACAGCGTGGGAATTGTATAACGTTATTGGCTGATCGCACAGTATGACTTGCAGATATAACATTGGCACAGTTGTAATGCGGATTTAACAGTACGCACATACAATAATTCAATTGGTCTGTTAATTTGTACAATAATCCTTTCTGATAAAAGTTTATAAATAGACTAACAGATTTTTATAGGAGAGAACTGGGGACCAATAAAACGAAAAGACCAAAATGGTATAACTGAATTAAGAACTGAAAATTATTAAAAAGTAAAAAAAAATTTTTTTTAAAAGTGTCATAGCATCGGCCGGGATGCGAACCCGCAACCCGGGCAACTGCCTGCAAGTGCAAGTCAGTCGCGCTGACCTCTTGACCACCAATTGAATTTGAATTGAATTAAAATTGGAATTGAATTGGATTTTAACCTGTAACTAATGAAATAGGAACTCCATTTGATCTACATACATGAAACACATCGCTACTATCAATTGATAAATATAAAAAGTTCACATTTAAAATTGGTAGATGTATTGGAAGAAAATTTCCGCCAAAATGAAGTTGTAAGATTGAAATTTTACTCTTTATTTTACAACTGTTTTAATTATTATATTTATTGTGTGCATTATAAAAATAATTATGACTTATTTGGGATAGCAAGAAGAAAGAAAAGAGAATTATTTTGTACTTTCAGTCAGAGTAAATTCAAAAGTAGCAGGACAATAATAGGACATACTTTTCTTTTTATCAAAAACAGGTTTATTCAACTATGTTTACAATAAAGAAAAAATTATAAAATAACATTAAATTTGGCAATACATTTATAAACCATTAAATTACTTAATGTCCAATATTAATAAGATTCCATGTTGAATTTGCTATTAGGTGAGGAGCTAACTTCAAATCTCTTTCTTTGATATCTTTTAATTTTTGTAAAAAAATTAATGTTGGATCAGGCATAACAGACTTGAAGATTATGAAGCATCTGACAAACCATAGACAGAAAGTGATGAAAGTTGCACTTCTTATAATTGCAAAATCCCCATAAGCAAAACCTTTTATGAGTGTGTTGATAATTGGATGTTTTGGTGTATAAATTTTATTAATCAATATTCTACAGCCCTAAAGAGAGGAACAATCGTTGAAAATGTGAAATATGGTATCATCCTCCCTATGGCAGAGTGAGCAAACAGGGTCCAAAGATGAAAAACCTCTATACATCACAAGAAAGTGGCTTGTTGGAAGGGCATTGAGATTTAGCTTTAGAAGAAAATCCAAATATTTTGGCTCTAGATTACATCTTTTATATTTCTTTATAATGGCAAAGTTTGTACAGGTGAGAATGCTATGATCAGGGATAATTGTTTAAAAAAAAAAAAAGATAGGCATCCCAATAACGAAGTTTCATTGGTTTTATTTGAGTTAAAGGTGTGAGAATTTTTGCAATGTCAATTACGACTTGTGTCAGCCAACCATCATTAATTGGAGGTGGAGTATCTGTAGGATGAATAGATAGAAAAGGTGAGTCATCAGGAAAAATCCCATTAAGTCTTGTAATAAGGTTATTTGATTTCTGTAGACAAAGAACATGAAGTGAATGCAGTGACAAGCCATTAATAGGACATACTTAATGCCCTTTATTGCAATTTTGAATTTATAAGACACTTGTGACATGTTTAAATTAATGTGAAATGTATTAAAGCTATAACTACAACTGTTGCAATTTTATTATGCTATATTAATTTTATTACATAGAGAAAATAAAAAGAAAATGTTCTATTGCAATTAAATAAAAGCACAGTAATAACGTATACCTATCTAATAAAATAATATAAATGAAGATACTAAATTATAAAAGTGTATAGAGTATTTATTAAGACTTTTAATATGAAATATTATCAACATTGCCTTAAAACTCATGTTAGGGCAAAAATAAATATGCCATCTTGCAACTTCCGATAACAAGTGGAATTGATATGTTTATTAAACTAGGTTGTAGAATCTCTTTAAAAGTGAATCAAATGTTAACTTAAATTTTGATAAATTAATTATTATCCTTAATCCTATTGTGGATTGGATTTATAATATGTTAATTATTAATAGTGCCATTAGTCAATTAAGTATATGACATACATATATGTAATGAAAATAAGAAGCAATGTTTGTCTTCAATTTTTTTTTTTTAATTCCAGTTAATGGATGAAAACTACAATTGTTCATAAATCAAACTATGTACTAGGATTATAATTTAAACTAATAAATAAATATGAAATATACTCCATATGGTAAAAAAAAAACCATTTATCAATCATATAATGCTGCAGATTTTAATTGGTTGCAATCAAGGTTTTGTTCTTTTAGTTTCTCAAGAAGAAATGTGAAACAAGAAGTTTATGTGGTGATTTTTGATTATTACTAATATTATATGTATTGTCTTGTAATATTGTATACATTATTATTACAGATATAAAAACCGGTTTGTGTAAAAAAAAAAAAAAAGAAACTCATGATAATTATAAATTTGATCAAATATATATATATGAAAGGGTACAGTAATCTTATTATAAATTTCGTTCATATTTAAAATATGAATACTGTTAAGATAAAAAAAATTTCACAATAAACTATTACAATTTATTCTTGGTATTTTTTTTTTTTTTTAAGATAAAAACTACAATTGTTGAATTATAGTAATAAATTGGTAGTATATGACTGGTTAATTTAAGTGCATTAAACATGGTATTTAATATATGTAAATAGCTAATATCGGTTATAGTTATGGATTATTCTCGAATTGAAAATAATAGTTATAAATTTTATGTGTCAAATAATAATATATTCCGTTTTGTTAGTGTCTATATATTCGTGATAAGTAATATTAGTACGAGATTTGTCTGTTATCATGTTGAATAATTATAATGATAATTTTATATTATTTGGAATATGTGATAGGTCCATGTTGCATCACATCAGGTGTATTTTCTCTCTTATCCTGAGTGATGATATAAATGACTATCATGGGTGAATCATGAATGATATTCATCAAACTTTGAACAGATTAAGGACATACTTTTGTAGTGTATTGATGTAGTTATTAAATAAGGAATTGACCGCCTCTTCCTTTTTCTTACATCCCTAAAGGTGATCCCGAAGCAACACCGGGATTTTCAAATCATGTGTTGGTATAGTTATCGCAAACAAGGGATTGATCGTCCCTTTCTTTTATATCCTTAAAGGTGCTCCAGAAGTAACACGGGGATTACAGTCCATATGCAGTCACGAGATGACTGTGGTCTAGATTGATATTTTGTTTTCTTTGCCTTAGATCAACCTCACCATATCTTTGGATATATCATATGTTTTATTATGTTCCATATTCCTAAATTCTAATGGTTTAATATCGATAACACCAGAATCGTTTCTGAAATATGGTATTTGAAAATGTAGATTGTCTAAGCAAAATGATAATAAAAAAAATTAATATTAATTAAAAGTTATTTTATAGTATATTGTTACTTAATGCCTATATATTCGAGATGATCCCATCTATACTATTAATTTATGTTATATATCATTTAAATCCAAATTGTTTTAAAATGCTGATATTTTTCTTTAATTTTAAAGAGTCCTATAAGGTAAAACTAATAATTAAAAGGTCGAATAATAATAGCCTTGACTCTTAAAGCAGCATTGGCTGTTTAATAACCTAAATAAATAGATTAAAACAATAAGTCAATAGTTTCTAGTAACATATGGTAACTTAAATTATTATATCTTAAGTATATTTATTGTTTTTTCCTGTATAATAATATTTGTAGCTTATTATTAAATAGAGATTTTGAAATATGTAGCCTGTGTCTATTTAAAGTGGATAAGTTCTTAAAATCATGCTATTAATAAGTAGATAAAATATACAATGTATAATAAGTCAAAATAAAGTCATATGTAATGTACCTGTCGGAATTGTATGTTAACTCAACACGATTCACAGCCTGGGTAAAAGTACCTCGAATCCAACCGTATGTGAGATCAAAGATAAAGAATACTTATGGATTCTGCCTGTTTTACCCACTCCCTAAATCTGCAAACTGATTAACAACATTTTCGAGGCAAGCAATTAATCTTTTCTACACTCCGTCCCACTAGCATCAATGGTAGAGCATGGATCTAAACTAATTCGTATGTATAATTCTAATTATTAACTTTAATTAGACTATCTGTTTATTTAAATATAAAATGGTATGTGTGTGACCTTGAGTCATCAGATAGCAGCACAATAATTAATTAGAAAATATATAATTTTAGAATGAATAAATAGAGACGAACCACAGGTAGCTTAAATTCACATATATATATATTTAATAAAACATTTTGATTTATTTATCTAATGTCTCTCTCTGATTTGATTTCATAAAATTATTTAATACAAATTTATATTCTGTTGTTTATTATAGGCGGTATAGTTTATATGGCAATCTAACAAATGAAAACGATTATCGATTTGTGGGAGACGCCCGCCCAAGTCTGAGATATAGGAACGGATATTTTTAAAGAGCTATGATAAATATAATTTTATTTTGATTGATTTTATTTTAAGAGAGAAATTATTAACTCAAACTATAGGGATTGGTGTTGGAGAGAGTGACATAGTTAAAATATAAATAGATCGCGATATTCGCAAATAAATATTTCAAGATTTAAAATACCAAATCAGTCATCATGGTCAATCCGCCATAATGTGCTCAGACAAAGGAAAGTTAACAAATTTCAGTGTCCGATTAGACTCAATTTCTGCCCTGTTCCTGTGACACCAAGAAGTAAATAAAGAATATAGTCTGCACCATTGGCAAACCAAAAATATTACAGGTGAAAGAATGAGAATCGCCAAGGCTAGCTGAGCTTAGCTTGCCCCAGTTCTTCCCATTTTAGCTTTCATATCCTGACAAGAAAATTGATGGCCAGTGAAATTATCACGTGGTCTAGTTATGATCTAATAGTCACAAAGAACACAAGACAAGTAATTAAGCAAAATACCAGCAAGGCAAAATACGAGTACTGGAGAATATATTTTAGCATTTAAATTTATAATTATGCTGAGCTATAAAGATTACATAAATGCATACGGATCGATCAAGATCAGACCAAACAAGAATAAAATAAGTACTAATTATTATTACAAATATTTGTAATGAGCGGCACATATCTCCCTTCAACACAAAATCCCACTAACATTTCAAATGACATTCTATTTCTCTCTTATTATTTAACACGAATCTAATTTTCTAAATCCCCCTCCCTTTCACTTTTTAAAAATGAAATAATTTAACTAAATGAATTCTCATACCTGAATCTCACGTCTCCCCACACTAAATCGTTTACTCATAAATATAAAAAAGACATAATATAAAATGGTTTCATCTCGACAAGATAAAGGTTGCTCCAAGTATTAATCTTTCAGAGCTAGAGAATTATTCATTTTCAATTAACGACAAACGTTGGTCAGGAAATAGGCAGAAACATATTTATTTGAGTAAAGCTTTTGTCGAGATGGAAAAAAAATTGGCATAAATTCATTTCATTTTCAGTAATTAATAATAATATTTTCTAAACTGCAATTAAAAGAAAGTTTAGTATTAAGAAGAGGCATAATTTTTAGACAGATAGAAGGAGAGCAAAGGCATTAGATTTTTAAGTAATAGCAAGTATAGTTTACAGACTATTAAATTAAATATTTTAAATTACATTTAAATTATGTTATGGGGATTACATTTTAGAAGACATTACAATTAGAAGGATTTACATTATTGGTTCGCTGGAGTTTAGAAGAATAAATTAGGCGGTTAGAAATTAACAAATTGGAAACATTACTTAATTTATTATAAGTCCAAGTGGAAGTTGGAATCCCATGATGAAAACTGAATTCCCATATAGGCATAGCTAGCTATGAATTGAATAAAAGAGTTCAATAGTTCAGCAGTTCATTTTTACGAGGTTTCTCGAGCTTATGGTATTTTGATGGTCGTGTTTAGGACACGGGAGACTGGCAGATTGACGCCGCCATCTACTCTGCTACTATACTCCAGAACATTTTTATCATGATTTTAAAAATTTGCCTGATGTAGATTTGCTAGGCAATTGCTGACAAAAACTTGGGACTGGCTGGCCTCTATTGTTCTCTTTGGCTATTTATACCCTTTTCAATTATTTTTGGGAGATTCCCTTCTTCATATGCTCCAGGCTAAATAGCAATGTTAGAATACCTAAAGTATATTGGTATTGTATTCTTGAGATCAACTTTCCGATAAACCCAATGATTTAATTGTTTCAAATCTATTTTTAATTAAATGTAGGTTTGCAGAATTTTTATTTCAAATTATCTTTTACTTTAATTAGAAAATCCATTACTATTTTGTTAAAGGATTTTCTTTTGTTTGACGCTACGGAATGTTAGTGGCATTTATCTTGAAAGCAAATCTCCAGAATAAAATACTTAAAAAAAAATATATTAAAAATTTATATATTGATTTTTATAAAAGTTTCCATCTGTAATTCTATATATATGTATTTATGTATATATCTAACAGGGCCCCTCTAATATTTATAATAAAACATTTTAATAGAAAATTTATACTTTAACAACTTATTTACTGGCCAAAAATTTAAATGTAGATAAAATGGCAGATGGAAAGTTTTACAAACATTGTAACATGTGTGGATCAGGTTTGATCCTTGTCTAGTAATCTAGAAAGACGTGAAGCATGGATCTGATCTACAGATCCATCTGCTTCAGTAATAAATTTAAGTAATAATAAATTAAAAGGTAATAATTTATTAAACTGGTAAATAGATCCTAAGAGATCTTGTTCTATGTAGATTTCTGTTCACAATTGTCCAAGATTATGTATGTTTTCTTTGTTGTTATTAGTATATTCATAAACTTATAAATAGTTTAAATAATTTTTTTTTGAAAATATATTTAGTTGTCCTATACATATTATCATTGCTATTGCTATCAACATATTTTTATTGTTGTCATAAAAACCATCATCAGTCAATATAATAGATTTTATTGTGTGTCAGCATATCAAATAAGATTTCTAAGCATATAAAGTTTTATTGCTTATTGATCAAAACACTGTTGATCTTAAGCACATGTATTATTTTTAAATAATATTTTAAAGATGAAATATTTAGTTTTTGGAATAACCTGTTTATCTAAATCATTAGATACATCATTCACTGATCTTGATCATATTGCCCATGATCATTAAATAAAAGATATTTTGTAGATTATTATATTTATTTTATTAAGAATTTATTAATATCTCATACAATTTAAAATTCATTTTATTGTTAATATTGAAATTGTGAAATGTTCTTTATTAATTCCATTTTTAATTTATGAACTGTCTTTGCTTGTTATATTTGGGTAGCAGCAAAATCCTTCTTACTGATCCAAATATATCTTTCAAAAAAATTGTAGCATTCAAACTATTGAACCCTGAAAAAAGTTAATGATTGATAGTCTCAGCTTTGAATCTATTGTTAGTTTTTCTATTTTTTAACTTATTTGCTATTGTTTGCTTTGATCTCTTATGTTTATTCTGTTTGTTTAATTGATTCAGTATAATTTTAAGGTGTTTCTTTTCTAGTTTAAAACTTATAATCTATTTTAATTTAGTGGTTAAATATTTTTTTGTTTAGTCAAGCGTAGAACCCCTTACCTTTATATCATTATTGTCTTGCTGTTGTTTAATACAATATTAGTTTTATAGTTCAGGATCTCATTCTTCATCATCAACATTGTTATCATAGCTCATCCATATTTTTCTTTTATTTTTATCCTCATTTCATCTTTAATTATTATCATAATTGATCCATCTTTCATTGATCCATATTCTTTCACCATCTTAATTATTCGTCACCCCAACACATTTCCTTTTCCTTCTCTTCACCATTAAGTTAATTTGTTTCCATTAGTTAAGCATTATTTGTTCATCATCCATTCAATCATCGACATTTTAATCCATTTATCACCCAACTCATAATACTAACTCCATATTCATTTCATAGATGGATGCCTTCCTGATTATTGACTATTAAATAGAATTTCAAACTAAATTTAACTTGAATATTTTTTATTTTGGATCTTGAAGTTAATTTAATCAAATGTTGAGTAGTAACTATAGGAAATGTAGGACTGATATAAAGTAGTATAAGTATCGGTAGTACCCTGTGGCCTCTATTTATGTTTATTCATGTTCATGTTAGCCAAGTCAGTTTCTAATATATTTATTATTATTTGGTGTTGGCTAAGAATGTAGTATGAATGTTATGTGGTCCGTGTGGTAGTTTGTGACTTTCCTTAGATTTATTGATTTATGCTAACCAAGTCTTATTTCTTTGGATTGGTTCATGTTCAGGCAGAGTCTAGTTTGTTTTAAGATTTTATTTTTGATATTTGTTATTTCTATTTAATATAATATGTAGAGGGTTAAAAAGGTCTATCCTGTTTTGAGAAGGTAATAGTATTTTTATTTTCTTTGTATGGAAGTTACAATATATATGTATTAGAACTGAGATTATTCTTAGATATTGCCTAATAGTTTTGTTCCTAAGGATCTACTTCAGATTGTTTACTTCTGCTTCATATGTAATGAGTATACATAAATATAATAAAAGAAGAAAATAATCTTAAAGGCAGGACTGAATTTTAATCAAGAACTCTCAAGAATACAGAGCTGGAACAATTCCAGAATATCCTACAGCTAATAAGTCTGGTATTAAAGTCTTTTTTATTTTGAAAAATTAATATATTTTCAAAAGTATTTAATGGCAAAATTAATATTTTTTAATTGCATTCATAAATAGTATTTCTTAATAATTATTGATTTTCTTTATATGATAATAGTTAGATTTATTTTTATTTTTAACTTTTTATAAACATTGATTTGTTATGGTATCAATTTTGACGCTAACATTTACATTGCACGCAATATGTTATGAAATAAATTAAGTCGTGTTGAACGTAACGTTAAAAAAAAAAAATATGAGAAATAAAAATTAAAATAAAGTAGTGATAATTAGGAATTTAAAGTTTAGCCCTTTATTTTCAATTAGTTGCCTAAACTACCAACTTCAATTAAAATTCTTGCTTTTATTTTACTAACTTCTTTGCTGGGAACTAAATCAAAGCAATGAATAATGAACAAGCAATAATTTGATCATTATTTGCAGTGAATATTATCATTGTTTACTACTGTCTCAACAAATACATTAAATCAAATATCTGAATTGATTGTATGAGTGCTGTTGTATAATAGTTGACACATCTATCTATCTTATGGATTTGAGATGAAACTTAGAAATTATTTTCAGCTTGCAAACTGATAGGTTATTTTTTTCAAGTAGTTCATAGCCAACTCAGCAAACGCATTGAAAATTGGTTGTTTAAATGCTACCTAATTTCGAACTAGGGGATTAAAAAAAATCCAGATTTTTCTGAGATATATCTCTGTGCTGTCTATAAAAACAATAAATATAAGATTGTAATATGATGGGCCTTCTTTATTGATAGGGAAAATGTCATATTTCTATAGATATGGAGCTTATAATAATCTTAAGTGCATATTAGCTACCTATAATAAAATAAAGCCAAAAATCTCTATTTGTGTGAGTACATATATAGAGGATGGAGTGAATATCCTTAAAGTATAGTGGTTACTACTGTCAGGGTAGCGAACTTGAGTGAAACTTGGATTTTTTTATTTTTATCAAATAACATCCAGAACTAACCTTCATAACTATCCAATTATTATTAGAGATTGGTTATACAGTTACTTTTATCTATTCGATAAAAGAAGAACCTGGCTAATTTTCAGTAAATAAATATTAGGGATAAGCTATTTGAAAACTTATCCTTATGAGTGGGTGAAACCTTGCTTACTCTTCACAAAAGCAGGTCATTTTATTATTAATGAATATGTTACTCTATATATATTTTTTAGTTTATGTGATAAGTTAAATAAATATTTATATATTGGAACTTTTGTTTAAATATTTGGAAATAATTTTATTGTACTGTAAATTATGTGTATTTTTTGTTTGTTTATTTTAGTTTTTTAATTAATTTATATAAAAATAAAGTTGTTTTTAAAATTTACATGGGTTAATGGATTTGGGAAACTGATTAGAATATTTGATAAGAATCTTCTGTAATTAAAATCAAACATTTTGAAACCATTTATTAAGGTTAATTATGTAGAAATGTTAATTAAGTAATTAGTTATTTTTTAAGTAATTTTTTGTTGAAAACATTCAATTGATCTGGCATCAGAAGTTGTTTAAATTAGAAAAAAATCTGCTTCTAATTATTACTATTTTGAAGAGAAGCACCCAAGAGATAGCAGTAGTTTGCAAAGCAAGTCAATTTTCTCCAAGTGCTGAGGTTCACAACCTATATATTACAATATAATAATAATTATAAATAATATCAACTATTGCAAATAATGTTAATTTATTTCAAAAAATTCAATATACAGTAAAACTTCAGTATAAAATATAATTTCCAAGTAGAACTATGAAAGTTTATAAAGTTGATTAAAGATTTGCAGTGTATGTTGTCTGCTAATCTTGAATATATGGTTGTAGAATTATTAATCATCATTCTTGCACAAGATTCTAAGTGATCTGTGAAACAGTAATGAGAGCCAACATAGTTGGGTATCTACATTCGATTTTACATTTAGTTGATGCTTTTAAATGACATAGAGCTAATGAAACCATGCTGGGTTAACTAATGGATAAATTTAAGATTAAAACTACTTTTCAGATGTTAATATATAGATAAATTTTATAATAAAATAAGACAGAAAATAAAATCTATAAATGAAACATTTCCATCTTTTTTTTACTTCTTAGAAATTAATCGTAAAATAAACTTTGCATTCTTCATTTATAATTTTTTTTTCTTTAATTTTTTACAAAAAAAATCTAAAAATAAACCATGTAGGTATGAATATATTTGAGCTTCTACATTCAATTTTATGTTTACTTGATGCTTATAAATGGTGGAAAATAGAACCTCTACCTAGCCTTTATTTGGAAAATTTATTCAGGTTACTGTAAGTAATGAAAACAACAAAAAAACATTTCATTTTAACTTTCTTTTTAGTGTGTGCTACAAAGCTGATTCATTATTTTCATTTTGATTGTTCTATTAGTCTTATTGTATTTTGAATTAAACAAAAAAATCTCATTTATTTTATGAAAAATAAAAATTTTAGTTGACAATTTTTATTTTGATCTGTAGTTGGATATCTAAATTCAATTTTACATTTTTAGCTACTTTGTGGAGCTAATAAAACTACACTAGAATACCTCATTGATAAATTCTAGTTTCTTTTTATTTTGAAAAATTATTGCTCGTAATAATACCTATGTTATATAATGATCATGCCAATAGCTCTTAACAAGCTTTTCAGAACATTTCCATCTTCAGATCGGTTTCTAACTCTGGCTTTCGTCAGTGAGTGCTAGGATATTCAGGCATTAGGTTTAAAATACCAGGTCAAACCCAGCACTTTATCTAATATTTAACTATTAAGTAGAAAATCTGAAATTTTCAGATACCCATATGTGTCTTCAAATTCAGCTATCTAACTCAAATAGCCATATGGGATTGAACTAAGTTCAGATACACTATATAGTAATAGCATTAGCAATATAAAATAGCCAAAGCCTTAAGAGCAATAACAATAATTGCAAGGAAATGAGGTCATAAACTTGTATTGTAAATAGTATATAATGAGCATACCAATAGCTCTTAACAAGCTTTTCAGAACATCCCTATCCTCAGACCAATTTCTAGCTCTGGCATTGCTCAGTGATGCACTAGGATATTCAAACAGTAGATTTAAAATATCAAGCCAAGGCCAGCACTTTATTTAATGTTTTACTATTAAGAAGAAAATAATGACATTTTCAGACATCCATATGTCTTCAAATCCAGCTAATAGCTTTAGATAGCTGGATTTGAAGATATATGGATGTCTGAAAATGTCACAGTTTTTTACTTGATAGTTAAACATTAGATAAAGTGCTGGGCTTGATCTGGTATTTTAAATTTAATGCTTGAGCATCCTAGTGACTCACTGATGAAAGTCAGAGCTAGAAACTAGTCTGAGAATAAAGGTATGCTGAAATTAAGTCACATGATATATGACTTTATTTCCTTGCAAGTAATAATACCTAATATTTATGGGCTAATTGACTCATTTGCATAGAATTTGCATGTTATACATATAGAATGATTCCAACGAATGATTATGAGAGACTCATTTGCATAGAATTTGCATGTTATACATATAGAATGATTCCAACGAATGATTATGAGAAATACATTTTCTCGAAAGCGCTCAGCCATTTCAATTGACTAATTCATATTAATTATACAGCTTTACGTTATAAGTGTGATAGCCCTATTTAATATTATCATAATTTGGACCAGCGTAAAGCATAAATCTACAATTTATTACTTAAAAATTAATTTGTAAATTACAATATAATTTCAAATTTCTAATTACTTATAACTGACATATTTGTTTCAAACTTTTATTATTATTTGTCTTTCAAATGTTAAACTTCTTATTTGGTTTTCAAAAGTGAGAAAAATAAAATACGTTTAAATGTGTTGATTTTTATGAAAATAATACTAAAGACCAAAATAAAAATTGTCAGCTACAAATTTTTGTTATTTTTCATAAAGTAAATTGACTTTTCTTATTGAATACAAATTATAATAAAACTAATAATACAATCAAAATAAAAATAATGAAGCACTTTTTATCCAACAAATAAAAAGGTTAAAATGAAAAAAGTATTTTTTTGTTTTTTTAGTAGTGATGATAAACTGAGTGAACATCCTGAAAAAAGGCTAGAAAGCGAATTCTGTTCCCCGTGATTTAAAAGCATCAACTAAACCATAAAATCTTTGAAAGTAGAAGTCCGACTTTGAAAAATAAAAAAAATTGTAGCCGACAATTTTCATGTTGACTTTTAGTATTGCTTTCATAAAACTTTACATTTACAATTGACCTTTTTTTTTTTTTTTTCAAAACCAAGCAAGAAATTTAAAAATTTGAAAGGCAATTAATAAGAGTTTGAAATCAGTGTGTCAATTACAAGTAATAATTAGATTTATTTAATTTATAAATTAATTTATCTGTCAATATTAACTGCTATTATGAGAAATCACTATTCAAAATAAAAAGAAAATTCAATTTATCAAATGAATTATCCCAGTATACTTTCATTAGCTCCATATAATGGCTAAAAGTGTAAAATCAAATTTAGAAACCCGATTTTATTGGTAACCAGTAATGGATGTGACAATTTTAGGGAAAGTTGTACATCTTTCATTGCAGAAATAATCTCATTTTTGTTCTTGAATGAATCATATTTAATCAATGTCTTTTAGAAATGCTTTTATCATTTCTCTTTCTATGAAATATTTTTTTATGTTTTGTAAACATATAGAAGAAATGATATAATTGTTGCAGTTTTTCATTTAATAATGGGTAATTGTTGGCTGTTTAATTGCGACTTAAAAGAATTTAACAGTCATTTACATAATTTTCTTTTTCAATGTAACTTTATTAATATTTACATGAATGGTTTTAAATGATCGCCAGCATAATATGTATAATAAACACATTTTTTATTTGGCATTGTGAAGAAAAAATGTTCTCCATTCTATATTAAATTTGTACATTTTTATTTTCTCTCAACTTGTTTCAGATATTAGTAATATGATAAAATTCTATTTTTTAAATGATAAATTACCTAAATACAACACCTCTGTGAACGTATTCAATGCTTCCAGGTGAGCCTTTGCATTGTGCAGTAGCTGTATTCAATGTTCTCCATCATCATGCATTTCAAATAAAGGGACATAGGTCATCTGACTTATGTTTAAGCAAGTGCTTGACTATTATGAAAAATCAATTCTCATATGTAATAGCCTTACATGAGCAAAAAATGTATTATGTATGTCATGTAGAATTGTTTTTGTTTTTTTAATCAGGAAGTTTGTCATTACAAAACTTCTTGGTATTCCACCAGTGGACATCTGATTGATGTCTTGTCCATCCCTGTATTAAGGACAGCGGTAACGTGTGGACAGTTTTTTGATTCACTAATAATATTTTCAGAAGTTTCATTGTGTACCGGTCGGTTTCGTCTGTTCATATAACAAGATCTAGCATCTAGGCAAAAGTACCTCGAATCCAATCCTGTGCAAGATACATAAGTCAGGAACATTCATGAACTCTGCCCTATTTGCCTATTTTCCAGATCTACCCACTTATGAGCAACAATTCCAATGATACTGATCTAATTTATTCCTACCCCGCCGGCATCACAAAGTCGTGACACAAAAAGACTCTTATTCGAACTTGGTTCATGTCTAGGATATTATAATTAGCGATTTCAATCATCTAGTAAGTGAAACCTTGTTATATTACATCAAAATTATTTCTATTCAATGAATGAAACAATGACTTAGATATTTAGAAAGATATAAAATTTATTAAATCAACTTGGAGTATATATGATTGCACACGTTATTGGTGTTACAATGTCAATAAAATGGGTGTTTATCTCCCTTGGACAACATTAACCTCCCTTACAATACTATACAATGAACATATTTAATCATCAATAACAAATCATTCATGGCTTTATTCTAGTGCGGCTATTTATATGTCAATAATTTATCGATTGACTGGGATACATAAGATTTTTAATAATAGCGCTAGACTACGGTACCCGAAGTTATTTGAATCCACCAGTAATAAGAACAGCAGCATTCAGGCCAATACGTAAGTTTATTCAGTCGGACGATAAGGGTAATTTTATTTAATTAATATTTGCATTTTGCTATATAAGAACGTGTGTGGGAAGCTAATTTGGGAAATAATAATAATGGCAGAAGTGTCGTATCTGAAAGTGCGAATGAAATATATATATAAAAATGGTAATCCATTTAGTATAATCATAACAGTACGGTTTAGGAGAATTAATAGGCTTTTAACAAAAACGAAATATGGGAAAGTGGTACGTGTATGAGGGCAATGGAACGATCTATTCTAAGATCTAAGAAGACGCTTCAATTCACCGTTAAAGAAATGCGACTCTCTGCAAACGTCGGCAGGGTCGGGTCATAAACAACTAAGAAGGCGCTTTATTGAATTGCCATAGGCTGGACTTTTGCCAGAGCGAACCCTATGCAACAATATCTCGCGCTGAAGAAATCCAAAGAGGTTTGCCAAACCTTGTCCTTGGTATTAGAAGTAAAAGTGAACGAAGCACAAAGATATATATATATCACGAAGGGCCGGTATACACGTAACGCTTGCATTAATATAAATATATAGATATTTAGCTAAGGAATAAATAACTATCGCCTATCTTTATTAATAAAAACCCCTCGTACCGGTATGATTTGATTACTACGTGGATGTGGAAGAATTACAGTTAATGCTAATATAATATAGCTCATAGAACTAAACGATCCCCCTCTTTATGTATTATTTTAAACTACACGTAAACTTTCCACAACGTATAAATATAAATCTTTGGTTTTGAATGCTTTAATAAATAAATACTTTTCATATTATTAAATATATATACAGTCGGTGGTGGCTATTGATTTCAATAAAGTAATATTAATTTTACTCATATAAATCTATTTGCAGATTTTAGAAGTTAGCGCTATTATTTAATCAACCAAATAAACACATTTCTAAGAAAATAGATTTTTACTTAGTTTTAGAAAATAACACTGTATAATAATTATCAAATTCTGATTTTATTTCCCCAGACTGGCAGGCACCCGCTATACTAAGAATAACAAATTTATTTTTAAAACTACTAGGTTAATTACCCTCTGAAAAGTAAGGAGGGTTTTCTTTTATTAAAAGAGATAGCGTAAGCATTTGCGATTCTGGGGGAAAATTATCGACATATAATTTCGTATCTGAAAGTATAAAACATAATAATGAGAATAAAATATTGCCGCATAGACGTGACATTAAGAACTAATAATTATTCAGGAGAGGTTTAATGTAGGAGAGATTACAGCTAAGTTATATAGAGAGAGAACAAGGTACAATTAACAAAAAGGTAAGAACTTTACAAATTAATTCATAACTAATATTAAATTTTACAAATGAAAGATTTACAAAATGTTTAAAGAAATAGATAGGTGAAAGTTAAAATTATTCATGGTAACTTTAAGAGTCTAGCAGCATTTGAAATGATTACCTCTGTAAAACATGGCGGTTCTTTTGATGATTTCAATTCCCGCAGAGACTAGATCTAGTTTATCAAACATAGTTATTCAGGCAGGTAGTAATTTTATGATTTAACGAACAGGCATATCAGTATAGTCTATGAGTATTGGGATCCATGGGCACAGATTGCAGGGAAGGCCATCTCGAATGGTGAGAAAGGCGATTTAGATTTACTCAGTACACATTGAAATTAACGAACGCAAATTTTCTTGGTGACTGCTCTCCTCGACTGTCCTAGTTACTCTCTAAATTAATTCGTAATTAATTCCATGCCTCGGTATTTTTGGAATCCCTTTCTGATTGGTCATTGCAATCTAATTTCCAAAAGAATTTGTATACAAGCTTTTACCTATTGTGATGGAAGATGCCATTGTTAGATAAGTATTCAAACTTTAATTAATTTTGATAAAAGAAAATGTTTGTAACAAAAGTAAATCAATTAAGTTTAGTTTCTACTTTTGATTTTAGAGAAACTTTTAATTAAAGTTATGTTAGAATATTATACAAGATTACGCTTCTCACCTTTAATTAATTTTGACTAATTACAATCGCATCTTCCATATTGGATTTAAAAGGAAAGTGGAGTTTAATGGCAAAAATAATTTAAAAACACAATTTTATAAAAGTACATATCACGAACTTTTCCACTAAATATTGGCTCAGTACTTTTGTCTCTACAATATCTATAGATATCTGAGCTGCAATTAACAAACAATTACTATAACTTTTATAAAATAAATAAATACAGAAATTATAATATATTTTGATATTATAAGTCCGTGATAATTAATCCCCCATTCCCTATTGCATATACGAATTTTCAGATGCTACATTTATTAATTTTATTTTGCATGTTTAAATTCAGATATTTATGCCAATATCTTCATTAATACATATGTTAGTTAATAATACTCAAACAAAAAGATACAAACAAATGTGTTAGTGAGGGAATATATATGCAAGAATAGGGTTTGAATTTAGGTTGGTAGCGGAAGATTGGAAGTGGGCTGTGAAGCGCAATCTGAATCTCAGATTCCGCTTCAATTGTAACAGACTGTGCCAGATATATCAGAATCTCAGTGTTGAATATGATAAGCTATTTCAATTTTTTTTTTTATGATATGTTGTTAAGGATACAAGATTTTTAAAATTTTATTTTGATGTAAGTGCTTAGCATAAAAAATATTAAGATTTATTTTTTCTACTTCTAAAGTTATTTGCAAATAGGAAGTGAAGATCAATATAAAAAAAAAATCATGAATGGCTTGGTGTAATGATAAAGTGGTAGGCTATGGAATTTTAGTTTCATGGATCGCGCCTACCTCAGTCATTCCTGATACTGAAACTTTTTAAAGATTCCTGAGCAATAAAGCTATTCTTTTTTTTTATTATTTATTTAAATATAAAATGATAATTATGAAAGAAAAAAAAGATTCATTTGAGTGTTATTTTTAAAAAAGTTATATTTCAGATTCTTAAATAGCTAAGGAACATATTAAAAATATGATGGTAGTTTATTCTTAATTTAGACTTAAAGACTTTTATTACTTGTTAAGAATTTCTGTTTGCAGTTTTAATATATATATATAAACTTTTCAGCAATTAATATATAATACCCTAGATTGATTTTATTAAGTAAATGAAATAATCTCAATCCAAAGCACAAAATAAAACTTTGTAAGGGAAAGAATAGGCCATCTTATTTCTTTTACTTAAATTCATTTATATAGGCAAATCTAAAGCATTTTAGAAAGAAAGCATGAAAGTCTTAAATTGGTCACTATTTCAGATTGTTTTATATTATTTTAATTGACAGATACAAAATTTTTCAATTTACCGCTTCACTGGTTTTTATTAAATAAATGAAATACTCTCAAACCAAAGCACAAGATAAAACTATTTAAGAGAAAAGAACGGATCATCTTATCTCTTATGCCTAAATTAATGTATATAGGTAAATCTGAACCACTTTGGAAAGAAAGTATGAAGATCTTAAATTGATTATGCTACTTTTTTGAAACTGTATTTGAGATTGCATTATATTACTTTAATTGTTATTTGTGAAATTTTTCGATATACAGCTTGTCAATTTCAAAAAAAAAAAGTATATTGTACTCTGCATTGAGAGTATTTCATTTAAATAATAAAAACCAGTGTTGGGGTATTAATCTATTCTATTACATAATATTAATTGCTGGGAAAAGTTTGTGTTTACATATTTCATTATTTGATTTGATATTGTCAAACTGTAAATTGAAAAATTTTGCAAATGTCAATTAAAATAGTATAAAACAACCTGAAATAAAGCTTTAAAGAAGTAATATGATCCATTTAATGTCTTCTTGCTTTCTTTCCAAAGTGTCTCAGATTTGCCTATATAAACGAATTTAGATAAAAGAGATAAGATAGTCAGTTTTTTTCTCTTAAAAAATTTTATCTTGTGCTTTAAATTGAAAGTATTCATTTACTTGTATTTATATGTTGGATTATTTCCATCATCTAATATGAGTATTGAATGTCTTTAGACAAATTTAACTATATTTAAATATTTCAAATACATTCAACTGTTAGTAATAGCATACAGGTTATTATATGCACAATGTTTTGAGAGGTATTATTCTCCCCTCTTCTTCAGGTATTGCTGACCTAACTAGTGGCAGTACTAGCATGGAAATCGAACCTGTACCCTTAGATTCTTGAGTATAGAATTTTAAGTGATGCTCTAACCAGTTCAATATTCAAGAATCCAAGAGTCTATGTTCTATTCCCATGCTAGTCTGGTCATGCCAGCAACATCTAAAGAAGCGGGGAGAATAATACCTCTTGAAATGTTGTGCATATACTAACCTGAGTGCTATTACTAACAGTTGAATGTATTTGGAATATTTAAATGAAGTTAAATGTTTCTAAAGACATTCAGTACTCATATTAGATGATGGAAATAGTCCATCACAAATACAACTAAAATACCAATATCACAAACTTTCAGGAAAACACTATTTCATTTACTTAATAAAAAACCAGTGTTGATATATTAATCTAGGGTATTACTTATATGTGTATAATCAGTCGTAATTTTCTGGCCAAAGAATATGTCTGTAAAAATATTATGAGTCAGAATTATATTTAAGTAATCAGTACTATACTGATCCTCAAGATGTGAGTTTTCTGGCTCAGGAATCTGCCAGATTTTTTCTTTTTCATTTTAAATGAAGTGGCTTAGTTAATATATTTCTGTTTTGTTTCAGAGTGATAGGCATTGGTGTTCTTACAGTCTCTGTAACCATTATAATTACTATTTGTTTCAGATTGATCTGCCAATAATTGATGGATCATGTACATTTTATATTGGGTTCTTCATAATTTCTTGTGAGTTTTTTTTTCTGTCTTGTTTTGGTTAGGCAATTTCTGTGTTTGTTTGAATGCATATGTGATGTGCATGGGTTTAAAAGAATGTATGTGTGTACTATCATAATTGCATGAGCAGGAGATAATACTAGTAGATCCAGGATAAAGCATTTGTGGTGAGCTGGCAATGATTAAGTGATTAAGCAAATTAAATGATTGAAAATTTGACCTCTTATTGAAATTTGGTTTTAGTTTATCATTAAGCAAATTAAATGATTGAAAATTTGACCTATTATTGAAATTTGGTTTTAGTTTATTGATTGTTACAAGCAAGATATCCTCAATTATTTCAAATAATTATAATCCCTAATCCAGTGATTGAAACCTATATATATAGTGTGACCTCAATTGTAGAGAACATTGATTTAAAATATAAATATGAGACACAAAATATATTTTGTACTAATGTTATTAATGTTAAGTTTTTACAAATCAGTATTTTCTAATTTAGTGATTTTTTTAAATATGTATCAGTTTTTTTATTGTACATCTCTTGTTGTCTTATATTTATTAAATATATATAATCTGTTTATTTTCAAATATTGAATGGGTTTTTTTATGTATAAATAATATTTGAGTTATTATTAAGTATAATGTATAACATACATATTTAGTTATTGGACAAGTTGTACACTGAAATTATTCTAATTGGGAAAATAGAAATAAAATATATTTTTTTTAAACCATTAAAACATGATATGATCATTTTCTAGCACTTATTGGATACTATAGCTTGAATTAGCTTTGTGTGGAAAAATTTACTACTGTTATTAAAATTGTTTGTGACATTACTAATGAATCATTTAAAAATGATCTTATTTTTTGTTCTTGTCAACTAGAATGATTTGGCTTTGATATGCTTATAGCATATATATCTTTCAGGTCATCTGTTAAGGGGATATACTGTTGAATGATGAGTAGTCATTATAAGTGGTATTCTTACAAGTTAACAAATAGTTTTGGATTGTAATGTATATGTCAGTGCATTTGTATGTGAATATATTATGCTGTAATTCCAAATTCAAAGTTTAAAAAAATTATCTTTAACAAGAAATCAAAAAATAAATAATGACGAAATTATCAATACCAATAAGTGTAATAATATTCAAGGCTAAATGAGTTTATAACTAATCATTAAAATCAACCAACACTTAGACAATTCCAATATCAGTAACAAGCAACAATCTCAACCTGATATCAAGGCAACCTCCTTTTCATAATAAAGATAGAATCCCACCTTTATTTATGGTCCAATATATTTATAAAGGCGCTAAAGATTGCAACTTGACCACGGAAATTGAAATTATTGATACAAACAAGTTTAAATAAACCTCCTTAAACAAGTCCAAAGTATTACTTAAGTAATAAGTGCAATAACGCTCAAAGCTAAATAAGTTTATAAATAATCATTAAAATCAGTCAACACTTAGGCAATCCCAATATCTATAACATTCAACAATCTCATCCTGTTGTCAAGGCAACCTTTTAACAAGTTATATTTTCATGTTTAAGGAGGTTTATTTAAACTTCTTTGAATCAATAATTTCAATCTCTCTTGTCAAGTTGCAATCTTTAGTGTCTATATAAATACAGTGGATCATTGATATTGTTGATTGTTATTGATTTTGGGATTATCTAAGTGCTGATTAGTACCAATAATGTTACTTGATCTCTCATATTGTTGGTATTTATTTTCCTAGCCAAAGAGTACAAAAGGTTTACAATGGGTTTGTAATTGAGATTTCAAAAATATAAAGGAACTGACCTCCTGAGAAATCTATATAATTATGCAAATGAATTATCCTGGATTTGAAACCATAGGGTTTTTTTAAAAAAAAATTCTGGTTATTAGCTTGAATAATATAAAGGAGTAAAAGTAGCTTCTAAATGGCAAACATATTAGCTCCACCTTTGAATTTCCAATCTTCACTGATGAAGACAAAAACTAGAAGCTGGTCAGTGTGGAAATAGAGATTTTACAGCATCTTCCTTACCCAAATACAGTAGATGGCTTTTTGAAAAAAATATAAACATCAAAATCTAGTCTGTATAGTATATGCATATATAGGTGTGGGTTAAGTTTTCTACCAGAAGGCAGGCAGAGCAATCAACCAACAAAGCAGTATAATTGATATGAATTCCTCATCAGTTGTTGATATTTAGTCTTTGCCTGTTATTGTGATATCCACATATAATTCGAATTTCCATCTATCTGTATGCAATAATGGAATGGGAGTGAAGGGATTCATTGTGTAGTGGTTAGAATATAAATTTTTCATGCTCATGATCTGGGATTCAAATGTTGTCTAGTAGGTTAATCATATAATTATCAAAATCCAAAACAAACTTTTTAGTAAATTGTTTATAACCAATCATTCAATGATCAATAAATGGTTATTTAGTTATTCTGAGTTCAAGAGGAAAGACCAGATGATTGCCAGTGTGTTGACTGAAAAGAAATATATAATTGTAATATGATTTTAATACTACTGCTGGGAAAGATGTAAGACAATTGCTCTGCATATGGTCACTTTTAACTACTTGTGATATATTTATTAATTAGATACAGGTTTAACATTTTCATTACAAATTACTATTATTCTACATTTAATGGAGTTAAATATTAAATTATTCCATGCAAAATGAAAGATATCAGCTGAGAATAATGATCTCACTCGTTAAAAAAAGATAAGCATTGGTTAGGGAATGTTTTCATGTCGGTGTTTGCAGATACAGATTGTGTAAATTGGAACATTATTATGTTAATAAAATGTGTTATACAAAAATAATGTTTACATTAAGAAGCAAACTTGGACCATCAAAAAATAATCAGCATTGAAGTTGAATTTATGCATATTAATAATTAGACTCAAGAAAATGCCATGATATGGTTGCTTCTTAAATTTGGCAGAAGATAGTTCTTTTTTAGATTTCTTTTAATTATTGCCAAACACAAACTCATTGTGAAAAGTATGAATAATTTAGTTGATCCTATTACTTTCCTATGCAAGAGGATCTGTGGGATTTCAAAAACAATGGTGCTGAACTGAAATAGCATTTGATGTTGAATAGCAACTGATAAACTATTTCCACATATTCACTATCATTTTTCAGATAATTTAATGGCTGCACACTTTAAAGAAGAATATAATTCTTTGATTCAGTTTGATGCTACCTAAAACTCCTGGTATGATTTTGCATAGGGTTAGTACATACCCTTCTTTCTCAGTGACTTTTTAATGCTTCATATTCGGTCAATTTATCTACACTTAACTCTATTCACAGATAATTTATACTCTGTCAATTGTGCAGTCATAATATATATTTGTTAGGATTTCTTTTTTCACATTCTGTTTATCTGGATATAGAAGTTGTCACAGAAATTCAAATACAATGGTAATCTAAATATAAAAATTTTTAATATGTGAATATCTTCTACCAATACTTTAGAAGTTGTTATGTATTACATGCAATCTTAAATGTTTTGTCCGAGTATGGTCTTTAATTTATTATTATTCAGTGACAGTTATTCATTCTATTATTCTATTTCAGAACCATGTCTTGTAAGCTTGGGTAATCATTATAACCCTTCCTTTTATTTTTTTAAAAATTTAATTTTTTTTGAACCCCAAATCCCACCCCACCACTACGTGCACCCTGATATAGATGATAATGCTATGAAATTCTCAAGCTAGTTTCTTATTGTTACTTTTAGTGATAAAAAGCATCTATCATTACTTGTTTTATACTATGCAAACTAATGATCTGAGATTCAAACAACACCGTAAGTTTATGAACCCAAGACAACTTGTTCGTATATTTATATGTCTAATATGAGATTTAATAACTATATATGCAGATTTTGAAAAGTGAATTGAAAAAGTCATAGAAAGCTGTATTGAAATATGAGGTTATTATTCAAATTTTCAGCCTTCATATTAGTAGTTTTTATGGTCTTTATATTAGGATGTTGGATTTTGCATTTTTCATTCGACATTTCTACTGTGATTTCAGTAATTGACAAGATTCTATAGTCATTAATTTCATCACTATAATATGCACTTTCTTCAATTTCTCACCTGATTAAATTAATATTTTCTAATGGTGGTTTGTTTTTATATCACCAGAAGTTACATATTTATGTAGAAGATTGCTGAATAAAGTAAAACAAAATTCAGAATGCCGACTCATAGTTAACCAATTAACCGTTCTACATTGATCAGTAAATGAGTGTTAATTATGCTTAACTAGAGGCTAAAACAAGACTAGAAAAATATAACAAACTCTTACTACCCAATAACTGGCAAACTAAGTGAATATTGCCTTAATCATTAACTGTTCCTCCATAAAGTTTTTTGGAGATATCTTTGTTCTGCAGTGGGTTATTTATTTAAAAGGCAGTTTTACTCATGTATATATAGCTATGCATGTTTTGTTTTTATGAAAAATAATTTAGGATTATAATCAATAATATCTGATAAAAAGTAAATCTTTTCCACAAACTGATCATCTTCTCTGAGCTTTGCTAAGAAATAGTTAAAAATCATTAATTATGGGGGGGCGGGGGTTTCTACTATAATCTCTCCCCTCCCCTTTTCTGTACAATTTGAACAAATCTCTCTATCTTTTATTACACGCCCAGTCAAATTACTCTCCATTATTTCTTTGATGAATATTTTTTTGACACACTGTTTTCACTGCTTCCGTATTACTAATCTCATCCTTCCATTTATTTTTTCTATTCTTTAGCTCTACTTTGTAAAACCTTAATCTTTTATTTTAACTCTTTAGCAATTTTATTCTTTAATTTTTGTATACATTGATTACGCAAATTTTCAACAAATTCCTTTTTTTTTGTTTGTTTGTTTGTTAACAACATAGATATCTGGGAGTGAATCTTCACTCCTAATTTCATTTTTTGTCAAAAATAGCACTCACTAGTAACTCGTACAAATTGAACAAAAGTCGTAAACAACATTCTTATCTCAAAACTTCATACTAGTTTGATTGATTAGTGATCGAAATAAAGGAAATTGTACAATTATTTTATGTAATACTTTTTTCCCCATAGGTCAAAGCATCGGCCGGGAAGCAAACCTGCGACAACCGTCTGCAAGCAACTGCTTGCTTGCAAGGCGGCTGCACTCACCTCTCGCCTACCAACGCTTACTTTTCAGTCCAGATTTCAAACTCTAGGCAAAGGATAGTTACTCGTCTTATTAGAATATTACTTGGGATAATAAATGACCAAATAGTTATTTGCTCAAAAGCCATCCGTGTTGCAAAAAGAGACTTGTTTTTACTATACTTAATTGAGAATTCTCCACTACAACTACTCTATTAAATCACATTTACGCATTAAATCATTTATATAAGGAAAAGTATAAAAAAATTTACAAAATTACTTTCAGTTAAAAAAAGGCGACTAAGACCCTCACTTATTATATATCTATAAAGTCTTTTCTTTAAAAATAAATTCGTGTATTCTTTTCTCAACTGACATTAGTTGAACAACTATTGTACAAGATTAATGATTGTTGTTTGGGGGGGGGGGGGTTGTTGGAAAGGGGGGTGGTGCAAAACTGACATGGATAACAATTGATAAAAATGTAAAAATAAATTTCAATTTAGTTGAAATGGAGAAAGAAAAAAAAATGGAATTAATAAGATTTGCATGACTCACTATCTAATTGCAGTACAAAATGATGAATATTCTGTTATTAGTTTTTTTTTTTTAAACTTGGTGAGCTAATCCATTAAGATAAGTAGCTGTTTCATTAGTTTTTATACCAAATAACTTTTTTACTTTGTTGTAAATAATTTATCAAATGAAAATAAATGGCTGCTGTTATTTTTTTTTTTTGTATCATGTATCTATTTAACAATATACGAGTTTTGTACATTTTATTATGTAGCTCTAAAGTGGCACATTATTATTACGCGTAGGCCCCCTGTATCTCTGCATCTGGTTTCTTTACAATAAATAATTGTAAAATTTATATAATAAATGATTAAAATGTGTAAACATATAAGCAGTGCAATATATATTTTAAAATGTATGTATTATACGTCATTAAAGTAATTAGTAAATTAAATACCCATTGATGCATTTATGAAAAGACAATATGTTAATTAACTGAAAGTGATCACATGACTGAGTGCACATTTAGAATAAGGGAATGTTTGATAGAAATAATTCGTGAAGACACTTTTCCAGCTGTGCTTGCGGGAAATTCTCTACGAATTCAAATTTATGAAATTCTGATATTTTATTTAGTTTTTTTTTTTTTTTTAAATGATGATTTACTGAAACCATAAATGCAGATATAAGGGAACTGCCGTAATTGAACACGGCGTTGATGTCTATTTTATACAGCAATTTGCTCAAAATGAAAAATAATAGCTTTTGATAAATATTTGAATGTTCAGAAAAACTTTACAAATCATAGTAGAAACCGAAGGACTTTCAAAAATTCAACCCCATCACTTTAAAATATCTAACTAATTTTATTTAAATGCTGAATAAATATTTCATGGTTGAGAAGAAAGAATTTTATTTTGGTGAATATTTGATTGTGAATGGATCCAAAGCATCTTTCTGCAAACTTTCTTTACCTTGCTTACAATAAATGACTGAGGATATTTTACTTTAGTTCATTTTTGGCAATGCATTGTGATTTAGAACAGTGTTTGAATGATAGGTCCATTAGTTAAAGGTTCCTGGAATTTGAATATCACATGACCTTTGAAATAAAAAAACCATTCAATTAAGTTAAAGCTCAATCATGGTTTTAAAATCGATTTGAAGCAAATTTTCAATATATCCTCATTTACAAATATTTTTTAAAAATTTTATAAATCAGATTCAGAACATTAAGAGTAATTTAATTGAACTTAAGAGACATTGACCTGAAAAAGTTTAAAGAACTTAAACATTTAAGGAAGGAGCAAGCATATGAGGGGTACCCTCCAAAAAACTGAATTGTTTTTAGATGGATGGTCCCATTGTAGTATATGTATCTGCCACTAGATAGCTTTTGTAGAGATTCTTTTATATCATTCTTCTGTCTTATGTATTAATTTTTCTTAAAGTGCATATTGCTTAATCATCAATTTTTGTGATGGCTGAAAAGTTGGATCAACATGAATTTCTGTTTCTCTTAGGGAAAATTGCAGGGTAAACCTTAATAGTAAAACATAAGTTTTTGTGTGGTTTAATGGAAGAATTCAAATTTTTCATGTCCCAACAAAGCATAACAAATGAAATTCAATATTGAGTCGATGCTGATTTTTTTTATTTTTACGTAAACAGCATTGTTTACTCGGAATTTGTCCATAACAATTAGGCATTTTATTTACAAGTTTAAAAACATTTGTGTGATGCAGAGAAACAAAAACATCCCAATTTGTGGTAAAGTGAGGGGTACATATTTTATCACGACAACATGCTAGCATACAGAGCCTTGAGTGTGAAACGATTTTTAATCAAAAATAGTATGGCCCAACTTAACTATCCACCGTATTCATCCAATCTTGTGGAAAAAAGTTTTGTGCTCTTGGAAGTGGTAGAAAAAAAACAATGGTGACATTAAAGGGCATCTCTTTGCAAGAGTTTCAGGACTGCTGTGAAAAGTGGTAAAACATTTAGACCAGTGTATTGCATCAAGTGGACAGTACTTTGAAGAAATTTCATTTGTAACAACAAAAATAAATGCACAAATTTTTATTACAAAAGTTCATATTTTGTGGGATACTCCCTCATAGCCAATCTTTAACGTTAGAAATAATCAAAGATGATAGTGGCATGATTTTAATAGGTCTATTACTTGAGTTTTTAGATCTACTTTCAAAATATTCATATATAGAGAGCAATAGTTCTCATCAGGAATATAAGTGGAATAATTGTAAAATTTGCCATCAGCTTAGAACTTTACATCTGTATGGTTTAGCTGTAGAATAATTTGATAAGTAAATATTTATAATCAATTTTTACTAAAGAAAATGGTTAAAAAAAATTTTTATTGTGCTTGAAATAAAAATAATAAATCTATTGGTTATTGTTTGAAATGTTATTAAATTGGAACTGCTTTGTTACAGTATCTAATTAAAGTAGCCTAGCAATAGTCTACGACCTTCCAAGTGAATCATTATAAATAGCCACCAGAAGAATTTTTTTTTTAAGTCATAGTAAAAGAGCACTATTAATGATGTAGAGACCAGTGCATCATCTGTCAATAGCAATAATACTCAAATCTATATGAAGCATAGAATTTGTTTTAAGTAACTGGGCCATAATAATTTGTTTGTCCATTCTGTGTTGTTTAGGAAATGGATATTTAATTGTTTTTAATTAGGGTAAAGTCTCATTATTAGTATCATTGCATTGAACTTAAAGCAAAATGTTTATAATAAAATGCAGTCTTCATCTTTAGTGGAACTGAGATTTAGATCAAGTTGACAAAATTTATTTAAAGTGGCTATCTCATAAAAACTTAATTATCCATCTAATATTGATTCACATAAATGTCTGTCTTGAATCACCATAGGTGATCAATTATTCATATAAAACTATACTTTTATAACTTGCACATTAAAGGAACTCCAAGAACTAACTTGTAACTTGATTTTAATATTCTATTGCCTTGGTGCTAGGCCTGCTATTAGCAGAAAACATTGTATATAATTAAGTAGTAACCATTATTTAGTAAGTTATTGGCTTTGTCTGATAGGAGAAAATATTTATTAATAATTAATATATTTTTTTATATTAAGTTATAATTTATATTTTTATTTTCATCCTTTTTTATTTTATTTTTGGATATTGTATTGTAACAGAATATATGAATATATTGTATATGTTACAGCTGTAAGGAAGATTACCAGTCAAAACTGTAAGCTATTTGCACTTGTGAAAAATAAATAATTGCATTATACAAAGTGCATAAATGATTTCATTATGAGACAAACACAGTGAAAAGGAAAAAGAGAAGCTCAATAATTATTGTTAATCATTCATTAGTCTACAGATTATCCAATAATGAATGATTACATTTCTCCACAAGGTGTTAAAAGTTGATAGAAACAGTCCCTATCTTGCGTTAGAGTGATGTAGTGAAAATTACACTACAAAAATATTATTCATTATTGGATAGTCTAATGAATGACTAATAAAAATTATATACTTTTATTAAGTGAGTCAATGTTGTCAGGGCAATATATTTTGACACATCAAATAAACTTTAGTAATTTGCTATCTATATGTATATATATATATACTGAATAATGATATTGATGTGTGAGATTGTGGTCTGGGCCAACTGATGAGTGCTAGTTCAGCATGAAATTGTATCTTGGGGGGTCATATATCTTTTTCACATGTCATATGTTTATGATTATATCCCTCCCAAAATGTTAAAAGTGGATAGAAACCAGTCTCTACCTTACATTAGAGTGGTAGTGAATTTACACTACAGAAATATTAACTATCTATTTTGGTTTGATGGGCTTAATTAAGTAATTTTTTACATGTTAATGAAACAATAGTCATATTTGAAAGATTTTTTTCAAAAAAAAGAGACTATATTATTCAAAAATTAATTATAAACAAGTAATATTTCTTAATTAAATAATTAAAACACAATAACTAACGGTGCTTTTAAGATAATTTAAATATCAAAGTTTCCTAGCAGGATTGATTTAGTTTTCAAATTTTTCACATACTACATTATAAATTAATTAAATATAATATAATTTAAAATTACTAAACATCACATGATCACTATCTCATACTAGCACATAATTGTTATTAAACAAAGCAAAGCAAAACTCTCCATACAGTAGTATGGGGATATTGGAGGAGTAGGCACTAGATAGGGATTTTATGCACAAGCCTTCTGGCATCCATTGATTGCTCTTGTTGGCACAAGATGGCACTACTGTATTGAGAGTTTTGCTTTGCTTTGTTTAATTTAAAATTAATACATATGCAGTAGTGCTTGTCATTTATTAAGTAAATTGAGATCTTATGGTATTTGTTATTTCAATAAATTTGTTATGTCATTTCATTATAACAGGATTTTTAAATAGATAGTGAATATAGTATTTAAATACTAAATTATTATTAGTAATATCTGGAATTATTTGAAGTAAGTGCTTCTTTTATTATTGCTGTAAAGCAGATAGATTTCTGATCCCAGATTATTTTTTGTAATAATACTATGCAGCTGAATTGGTTTTTTTTCCTGATGAAGTAGTGTTAGTTAAAGTAGGTATGGGAAAATTTTTTTAATGACATGCCACACAGATTTCTATAAGGTTTCTAGGAGATTGCATTTTAAAAAATTCAATACCTAAAATACTCATAGTAAAGGAAGTATTGTGATTATGCCAGAAACAACTTTCTATTTTCATTGAATTTTCAGAAAATAACATTTTTAAATCTATTTCAGGCAACTTCACAATGATGTCCAGCATAGTAGATATGTGGGTGTTTGTGTACATTTGTATGTGTCTGAATTTTGTTTTCGTAATAATTTGACAATGAAATAAAATTTTGCAATGAAATTTTTGTGTCACAATCTTTGTGGGCTACTTTAGATGCCTATTATTGGACAATAGTATCTGTTCATGCGAACTTCCAGTTTGATACAATTCAATTACCATTTTACCTATAACTTGAAAACTAATGTGACATGCGAGTAAATTTCTTTGACAAAAAAATGTTCAGATTCACACTATAAGGCATTTTTGTCTGAAATAATTTTCCATAAAATTCATTGTTTTCAAAATATATTGAATAATTGGGCATAACTATAACTCATTAAGCATGCATTTTATGGAAAACTTTATTTGACAAAAGCTACATGGAATTACAAACTAAGTTTTGTTTGAAATATTTTTTATTAGAATGATTTGTTTTTGAGGCTGCATAAATCATCATCATAAGCTGTAGTTTGCTTACTCTTGAATAAGAGCATTGCTGCTTTTACTTATGGATGATGTGACTGAGTGGTAAATTTATTCTTTTATCTATAATGGCTGATGATCAATGTTAATGTAGCCATTGCTAATCATGCTGGTAATTGCTGGATCTGGTCTGATTTTTTAGCATTTGATAATGCATGTTATGCATTTTACAATTTACATTTTTGTACTCAATTCTATTGTTGAGTCATAAGAATGAATTAGAATAGAAAAGTGAGATATAAAATATATGATGTACTCATTTTATTTAAGCCATTAAATTAAGTCTTTGCCAACTTTCTATACTTTAGAGTAATTTTTTCCAAAACCATCAAAAATGTATAACTATGCCATGAAGCATTTTAATTGAACCAGTTACTTCAGATGGCTTTCATGTCCTATACACAAGCTGTTTACATGGAGGTTAAACTCTCCATACAATAGTGCCACTCAGTGCAAGCCAGAATAATCAATGGATGTAAGAAGATTTGTGTATAAAATCTCCATGTAATGCCTATTCATCCAATATCCCCAGACTAATTTCTAGTTTGTGGTTTCATCAGTGAGGTGCCTTGAATCTGAGAGCACTGCACATAGATCTTAGGATCTAATGCAACCATCCAGCAGTCACCTTTTACTTTATTAGCTTGTATTGCTTTCAGATCCAAGGCTCCTCACTGATGAAAGCCACAAGCTAGAAACTAGTCTGGGAATATTGGATGAATAGATACTAGATGGGGATTTTATGCACAAACCTTCTTGCATCCATTGATATCTCTGGCTTGCACTGAGTGGTGCTACTGTATGGCGAGTTTAACCTCTGTATCCTATTTGTTATCTTATTTTGTTTATATGATCTGCTTGTACTTTGGGTGCATGCAGTGTGTATGTCATGTCAGAATCTATGATATGTCATTGTATATTACTATTAGACTTATAATTTGATTTTATAATGATTTGATAACAATTAGATGTTTAAATGATCTAAGTGATTAAAAAAGAATTGTATATTTTGTAGTTTAAGGAAATGCATATATTATTGTTGTTATGATGTCGAGTGTTTTATGTGGTTGTGTGGTTATAATTTAAGCTAGTGGATGAATATCTGTAAAAATGTTTGTGAAGCAAGCTTTACAAGAATGGATTAAAATATAAAAATCTGGTATGAAAGGGGTGATATAGTCATATTAACAAAAACATTAAATTAAAAATTCCCAACCATTTGTATTTCAGAATAACTTTTTCCAAAAATAGTGGGAAATGTAAACTTTCCTCCATAAAGTATTTCAATTGAACTGGTCACTTCAGTTAGTGCAGGCATGTATTATTTCTCCAATATTCCTAGATATTTGTTCTGTTCATCTAAATAAATGTATATGTATTAAATTATAAGTGTCACTTTTTTAAATGGCACCTGTCAGGATTACAGTAACAGCTGATTTTGGAAAAAGTTGATCTCAAGTAAAGAGTGGTTGAAGATTTTATTTAACATTAATAATTATGTGCACATATGTTTAAAAAAGTTCAAAGTTGTGTGTGGTAAAAAAAAAATGATGTGAATAAAATGGTGTAGACAATCATTTAATTTAAATTTCAAAAATTTATAAAATTTAATATTTCATGTTTTATAACATGATTGTTGAAGTTTACCTAAACTGTATTTGTTATTTAAAAGAATGACACTTATAGTTTGATAGATGACATTAAAAACCTGGTTTGAGAACTTTTACAATGTGTGGTTAATGTTATTTAAAACGATTTTTTATATAATATACTTTGTATTATTATTATCATCATTATCACCATCATTATTGTTATTGTTGTAAAAGTTTCTCTAATTTATATCTTGATAGTTTTTATATGGGTATTTTAATGGACTGTGACTGTGGGGGTTTATATTAAAAAAGGAATATTTGATCTATTATGGCTTAAGTTTAATATTTAGTTATTGAACTTGGCTTGCCTTCAATTTTTTCTTTTATTTTTTTAATTAGGTAATAGCTTTTTTTGTTGTTTTGTTTATGTTTGTAGGATCAGTTGATGTTTCATAGAGTGAGATGATTTTTTTATTCTCTTTGCTGTATTAAGATATGAGTCTCTGCTAATTAATTCATTAAATTACCACTCAATCAATTCTATACTATTTATTCACTAAGTCATCTCCAAAGTCTTCAACTCTTGGACAAATACATTTTAAGTTGCCCTCATGCATTAAGATATATAGGATATACATATACTTATTGCAAGCCATAATATATATGTTAAATGAAGTTGTTTTTTTTTTTGCTTTTCTATGTGTAAGGAATAGTTGAAAGGGTAGATAGTCATTCCATTAGTTTTCTGAAGAAAGTGAAAAGTAATAGTTTTTAAAAAAAGTTTGTTAACCTCATTACATTATAAAGTTTATCTTAAAGGTTGCCATCTCATTTTTTGTGCTCCCCTCTATTGTTTAATGCTGTAAAGAAAATAGTACAATCAATAGCTAATAGTTTTTTTAGAATGAATTTTCAGATATGGAATGAAAAAGAAACCATCCCCCCCCCCCTTTAATCATTTAAATGGAACTGTTCTTTTTGTATTTTTATATTGGACTATTTCCATCATCTAATATGTGTATTGAATGTCTTAAGAAAAATTTAACTTTATTTAAATATTCCAAATATATTCAACTGTTAGTAATAGCATATCAAACAGATTAGTAAATGCACAATGTTTCAAGAGATATTATCCCCTCTTCTTCAGATGTTGCTAGCCTGACCAGTGACAGTATTAGCATGGGATTTGAACCTGGGTCCTTAGATTTTTGTTTATTGAATTTTAAGATAACACTTTAACCAACTGAGCCATCCTGTCAAAGGCAACAGTCAGTAGAAATTTCATATACTTATCTATTAGCATGTTAACTTAAAATTCAATAATCAAGAATCTAAGGACGCAGGTTCAAATTCCATGATAGTACTGTCACTGGTCAGGCCAGCAACACCTGAAGAAGAGGGGAGAATAATACCTTGAAATGTTGTGCATTTACTAATTTGTTTGATGTGCTATTACTAACAGTTGAATGTATTTGGAATATTTAAATAAAGTTAAATTTTTCTAAAGCATTCAATATGCATATTTTAGTAATCAGATTTTGGTGTATGCATTACAATGAAGCTATTACAGCTATGAAATCAATACTTAAATCTTTGGTTTTAGCTTTCAGTTTATGATATTTCTACTCTGATTCCTTTATTTATAATTATTTTAAATTATAAATTTCTGTATTAATTGATAATATCAATTATACAAGGTATTTAATCATTATAAGATTGTTTTAGCAACTCTCTTCTTTTGCATTTAGATTTCAAGACTATATTTATGCTTTTCTGTCTTTATATATGTATAGTGCAGATAATCTAAGATGAATCCAAATGCCAGTATTTCAAAAACTTATATTATTCAGATAAATTTACAAAGTTTTCTTTAATGCTTTCACTAAACTGGTGTAAAAATTTTGGTGATATAAATATGAATACATTCTGTATTTTAAACTACATAAATTATTGTTAATACAATAAATTTATACAGTATACAAATTTCAATATATGCAAACTGTAGATAGTAAAATTAATAGTAATATTAATTGTTAATTTCTTTAGAAAAATTCAAACTTTATTTAAACTTTTCAAATACTTTCAGCTGTTTCTAATAGCATTCGGGTTTAATATATTACACGATATTTTTAGTGATAATGTTCTTTCTTCTTCAGAATATTAGGTGTGAGTTAATATATGATAATAGTAAGGAAAGTAGTTTATTGTTTAAGGCTCGAACGGGATCTTTAGCTACAAAAGAATATACATGTAAATGGAAAAATATGGGTGATTTGTTTTGTAAATTATGTAATGAAGGAATAGAAAATATTAGGCATTTGTTAATTGAATGTAAATGTTTGAAAACAGAAAGGGTACATATAATGAAGTTGTGGAAAAATAAATATGAAAAGAGTGATTATACAGAAAGTGAATTATTGTTTTTTATGCTGGGTTTGGGAAAAAATAAGGGGGGATTTAGATATAAAGGTTATAGAGTTGACAAATATTATGTTGTGGAAATGGGATAGAGCAGATTATGGGTAAATTTAGAATGGGGAATGTAAAATAAAGTGGCTAACATGTTTATCTGGGCATAATTGTAGAGATATTCTTGACTTCATTTAAGGAGAAGCCATAATACATCACATTACATCTCATCACTAGATGGGAATCAAATCTGAGCATTTAGATTCATGAATGAATCTAAATATCCAAATTTGATTCCCATACTAGTATTGTTACTTTAAATTTAGTGTTCATGAATCTAAAGACCATGTTTGATTCTTATGCTAGTACTGTCACTGGTCAACTCATCAACACCAGAAGAAGAGAGAATATCCTTTGAAATATGTTATATAGTAACTTGTGGATTATTACTAAGAATTGAAAGTATGTGAAAAGTTTAAATATAGTTTGAATTTTTCTAAAGACATTTAACAATTAATATTAGATGATGGAAATAATTACCATACCATTATTACAAATTTTCAAACTAATACTAGTAAAATTAATGTTTATTTAAATTTTCAGTAGGTTTTGATGATGGGGAGAAAGATTTTATTATTGAAATCTTAGAAAATTATGAAAACCTGGGGCCGGTTATTAATTAAATTTCAAACATTGACTAATATAAAACATAAAACTTTTTTTTTAAAAAAAAACAAAAAGGAATGCTTTTATTAAAAGCATAATAAAAGTAAAGTAAACCAATTTTGAAAAAAAATTAATCCTGTTCATAATTTGAAAACAGAATTGCTTTTACTAGATTCTATTTCATCAAAGCCATGTATCTGAGTTGATTTTTTCAATATAGTTCCGTTTTTCAGTGTTGATTTGGGTGGTGAAATTACTGTTAATAATTTTTGGAGAAATAGAGATGACTTCTACAAAAATATGTTTTGAAATTTTCAAAAAACTGAAAATCAATCTTTAATATAAATTAAAATCTATCCCAAAAAGTTATATTGAATGAATTAAAAATTGAAATATGGTTTCTACAATCAGAAATGTATCCATTGTAAGCCTATAACTACCATGTTATGGGGATACTTAATGGTAAAAAATAGAGAGAGAGAGACTTCTATGCAATTTTATTCATTCTTGAAGGGGTGATCATTTCCTCTAAATATCCTATGCTAATGGCCTCTTCCTAGGGAAATTTTAAATAGTTTCCATTTAATAAGAATTTATACATTTCTGACTGGAAAATATCTCATTAGGTAACTTCACAAATGGCAATTTACTATCTTTTCAATGTATGTCACTCCACCCCTATAAACAAGAGAAATTTCTTATATAGAACAAGATGTATTCTCAAACTTTTCAAAAATTTCAGTTTGTTACATATATATATATGATAAACAAAACAAGTTATAAATTTCGAAACTTGCTCTTAGCTTGCATTTTATGATCACTAGATGGAGCTTTACCAATAGCTCACTAACAAACTCTGTTTACATAAACGCTGAGAGAGATAGAATTCAATATCTCTTTCATTGTCTCCAACCTTTAAACAATGGTTTCAAGCTAATTGGCTCACATCAGTAAAGGGTAGGAAGTCTAGAAACTAGATCTAAATACCAACTCTACAATCAGCATTTATGAAACACGTTTCTATCAGTTTGAAAGCATGAATTTTTTAGATATGTAAATATATCTTCAAATCCAATCAAGCAAACTAGATAGTTATATGGGTCTGAATTCAGTTCAGTTTCACCATATAGTAAAAGCCTCTGCAATCTATATCATTGCAAAAACCTTCACTGACGTGAGCCAACTAGCTTGAAACTATGGTTTAAAGGTTGGAGACAATGAAAGAGATATTGAATTCTATCTCTCTCAGCGTTTATGTAAAGAAAGCTTGTTAGTGAGCTATTGGTAAAGCTCCATCTAGTGATTATATATGTGTGTATGTTAAATAAACTTGGGAAAATGTAAACTCTGATGTTTAGCTGTCTTGCAATAGATTGATTTATACAAGGACAATACAATAACATTGATTATTTATGCTTTAGTATTAAAGCAATTGATTTACTATTCAATTTATAATGGTTATTCTTGTATTTGCATAAATGACTGGCAATGGTTTAGGAAAGTGATGAGGAGTCATTTTATAGGGTATACCTACTGCCAATTCATTTGAGATTTATATATATATAAAATGGCTCTTATATGATGTTTCATGCACTTTTATTGGAGCTTATATCTTTCTAAGTTTATTTACAGATATTTCTAGTAGGATCATAATCTATTTAATTACATATTTAAATGTTCTTTTTAATTAAACTTTAATTAATAAAGTGAATTTAATGTAGCATTGAACATTGATACTTTAATATCAAGTAAACTTATTTACCATAATTAATCTTAGTGTGTAAGAACAAAAAAGGTTTATCATTGGTGTTATTCATTTAAGTAAAAGTTTTCAATAAAAATTTTAATTGTTCAGTGAATATCACAAATGAGTGCCATTTAATAGTTAAAATTTTAGTTCTATTCAAAAAAGAAAAAGTTTTATTTCTAGAAGAAACAACATTTCTGCTCTTGCATAACTTTTCCCCCAATGTTAACTGAAAAGTAAGCTTTTTTTATTGTTGTTTATAAGTTCCATTTTTTGTAAAATTATTAAATATTTATTTTTTAATAAGAATGTAATGTCTGCATCTAGCTTGTAAAAAAACTAGCCTATCAAAAATGTTAGGTCAGACAGAAAATGAATGGCACTAATAGCTTTATTACTGTTTTTATTAAATTTTTTGAATGGGATGTTGATTTTTAATAATTCTAAGAATAATTTTATTATTTCCACATGCGGTTTTAACAAAACTTAAAGATTTCATTGAGAATAAGTATTTTTTCATTATATATATATATTTTTTTAGCCTGAAGACTGGAATAAAATCTTTTATTTTGATTTCTTTATTATTGTTTTTTTTTTTTTATGTTCTTTGCAAAGATGATATTTAATTTTAAGATTACTTTCAATTTTTTAATTTATGCTTTTAACAAAATTTATCTCAAAGATAAAATTTGATATTGAATATATTTTATTTATTTATTTATTTTTGTTAAAAAATAACTGAAGGAAAAATAAGAAAAAGAACAGAAAAAGCCTACTTCAAAACAATTGGCTTAAAGAGTTAATATATGCAGGATTCGAATTCAGACTTTCACATGACCCACTGCTCTCAGTGCTATCTCATATTGCTGACACACCTGATCACACACATCTTGAAAAGATAAATAATCAATATACGTATTTCATGCTAAACCAGCAATCATCAGTTGGTCTAGATTACTATCCTCACACATATATATATCTTCATATAAAGCTGAGCACTGATTATGTATGTGTGTGAGGATAGTAAGATAGTAATCTAGACTAACTGATGATTGCTGGTTTAGCATAAAATACAGTTATTGGTGATTATTTATCTTTTCAACATGTTTGTGATCAGGTGGGTCAGCAATATGAGATGGCACTGAGAGCAGTGGGTCATGTGACAGTCTGAGTTCGAATCCCGCATATATTACATATATAAATGCAGGTTTAAGCCTGTGCAATGTATTAAAGAGTTAATGTAAGAAAATTGTTACATTTTCATGGACAGTTGGTGATGCTTTAGATTATGCTAATGAAAGAAGTATTGCAGAGTGATTGATCAGTTTTCATATGGTATAGCAAGTGAATAATAAATGTCATGCACTATGATTGGAGTTTTTATGCATGCAAATAAATTTCAAGGGAGGCCAAGCTACTTTTTTCCATTAATTAATACATAAGTAAAATTTATCTTAAAATTACTTGGCCAGAGACTTATTAATGAACAAAGTATTAGCTGTGGGGTTTTAAAAAATCCATAATTAAAAAGATAGTTTTTCATTTGTGAAAATAAATACTTTTAAAATGTTGCTTATTTATTCATTATTCATGTTTTTTTTTTTTTTTTTAAATAAATATATAAATAAATTACATATATGTATTGCATGAATTAATTTGCTACAAATAACCTGTTAATTATCAACTGTTTACTTATGTATAAAATTTGTCATATATTTATCATCTTCTAAATATGTAAACCAACCAGATTTTTGGAATAGTCAAAGGCAGACATAAGTAGAATTTTCGAGTATAAAATTTGGGACATTTTTTTTTTTTTTTTTTTTTGGCAACATTTTCTGTTAAGGAGATTTTCAAATGAAATTTTAAAAATGCTTTAAATTTGAATTTTGTAAAAAAAATTAAAAAAAGAAAGAATAGAGAGAGAATAGTATTCAAACTTACTAACATTAGTCATCAAAAGTCTTCAGAAAAAAATATTCTTAATAATAACAGATGAGCTTTGATGTTGTTAATTTTTTTTAAAAACTATTGTATTTAAAATAAAATTTGATCAATATCCTCAGATAGCAATTAAAATTTCTGGGAGTAAAATCCTGCATCAACATATCCAAACAAATTATAAATGTGAAATATATGGGTATTAAAAGAAAAACTTACTTCACATCTATGTTTTTAGTAGTAGAAAACTGAAAGATTTGACTAATCCGTGCTGTTGTTTACTTAGTTGTTTGGTTTCAGGATTCTCAGTGATCATACTATATTTTATCATAGACAATTATTCAAGTTTATTGTATATGAAAATATTATTAATGATTAATATATTCTGTATGGTGCGTAAAATGAATTGTTTATTGCTCGGAAGTTTATAGGAAGTTTCAATATTGGTACCTGGGTAGTATTATGTACATAGGATTAGATAGGTCAGTAACAAAAACAAAACGAGATTTACATTTCTATTGCATTAATAAAGATTTTTAAAATGGTTTACTGCTATTTGAAACTGTTTTATGTATGTTTATGTACATATATATATAGACGAAATATTTCCCTTTAAAACCGTGCCATTGTAATTAAGTCATTGTTCAGTGTAATGCCACCTGCCTTTACGTGATTAATTGTGGAATTATAATAACAAAGTTACTTATCTAGGTGTGTTGTTTTTTTTTTTTTTTGCTATCACTTATGTCACTATTAATTTTTCATTTTTTTTAAAATTTACTTTGACTTTTATTATTATTGCTGTTGTTTTCGGTTTAGAGGAGAATTACAAGTATTTTAATAATACTACTCCATTAAATGATTTTAATAAATCAACTTATACGTGCTAATTAAAAATTATTCTTAAATGAAAAGAGGTCTTTTATTTCAATAATAAATGCATTCAAAATGCACTTAAATGTTGGTTTTAAATAAGCAAATGAAATTTTATAGCTTATTTCTGAGACTTCACATCTTTATACAGTAAAATGAAAACCCTCATTGGTTAGTTCTCATGTTGACATTGATTCGAACCTGAAGTGCATTTTATTCAGATAGTTTGGAAATTGTCAATCAAAATTACTATTTTTTAAAATAGCCAACTTATAGCTAAAGAAAACTATTCTACCAATTCTGGTCAGAGAAAATACTATAAATAAGTTCTTATGCAGTGACTACTATTGTAATATAATGCAAGTTTCTCCATTTTCAAGCGCAGTCTATACTAAGAGTGGGCAGATGCGACTCTCAGTTGAGTTAAGGCGGCTCCCATTGAAATCCGATTTTATTTTTATTATTTCAGTTTTTTTTAATTGCACAAAAATTTGTAATATGATAGAAATTTTTATCAAACATTTTTATTACTTAACGTTTTGATTATTTATCAAGCGCATAGGTAGTCTGTGTTTTATTATAAATTATATCATATATGTAAGTACATACTATTTTCAAATATATTGGTAACTCACGTTAAATGATATCTACCGAATCTTGTAAAAATTATTATTTGCGCATATGGAGTGACCACATGCATAAATTTATGATTTGTGCAATTTTCTGGCTGCATATTTCAGTGATAGTTTGCCTAAGAGCTAAATGTCCAATTTCATATTTTTTTCAAAAAATCTGGTAAATAGACTGCTTTATTAAGCAATTTAAACTTGTTTATGATGTGTAATTTTTCTGCGGCGTCGGTTTAAGTTTTCTGAAGACATGTTTACAAGTTAAGAAAATTATTTTAATTGTTTATAATTAGTGCACTTAGAGTTTCTTTTTTTTTTTTAAACAATTATATTAAAAACTCTTGAAAATTAAACTGGAATGCATTTGCTTGATTTGGTTATATTGTTTTTATTTTTGGTGGTAAATAATAGTAAAACAGACATTTAAGAATTATCAGGGAAATATCAACCAAAAACAAATATAGTCCTAAATTGATTTTAATTATTCTAAATTGTTTTTATTCTTATTTTATTTTAAGAAGCCATATTTCTTCAACAATTTGTTGCACCAATTACGAATTTTTTAAAACAAGAATTAATATTTAGTCTTGCATTTGGTGGTCGAGAGGTCAGCGCGACTGCCTTGCACTTGCAGGCAGTTGCCCGGGTTGTGGGTTCGCGTCCCGGCCGATGCTATGATACTTAAAAATAAAAATAAAAAAGAATTAATATTTAGACATTTTTTAAAAAATATTTATTTATTTATTTTGTTTGAATTTCAAACTTTGAAAATAAATTTACTTAAATTTGTTGTTAACATGACCTCAGAAAATATCAAAAAATGAAAATATAAACAAGAAAATAGAAGGTTTCAGAAGGAATGGGTAGAAAAATTTGTTTTTATTGATAATTTGGAAAGTTGTTGGATCTTGTTTGTAAAGTTACAATTGCAAATTTCAAAATAGGCAATTTACACTGACATTAATAACTAAGCCATGTTCATTTTTCAACTCAATATCCACACAATTCAAAATTGTGATCAGAGAAACTTAAATCATAGCAATTAGATCTTCATAAGCAACAAGGACTCTTGTCTTTATTCTTTTAATCATGAAAATGACAAAGCAAATGAAGCTAGTTTTTTTATGCTTGAAATATTGCTCATGCCAAATGTCCATATGGAGGAATATTTATTAAAAGAACTTGAAAGAAGTGGTTTAAGTTTTGAATCCAAATAATATAAAACTGCATAAATTGATCACACAAGTTCCTATGTCAGCTGCACAACTGAGTATGGTATTAGTGAAATTAGTAAAAATGTTAAAAATGGTTTGATGTGTGATTTGAAAAATTGTACAGCATTCAGTTTAGTTCTTGATGAGTCTACAGACATTAAAGATATTCCACAATTGGTTGTTTTGGTCCACTATGTTTCTGCAGATGTAAATGTGAAGGAAGAAATGTTAGACCTACTAGTTCTTACCAGAACAATTTGCAGAATTGATATCAAAATTGTGCTTGATGTGGTAATAAACAGGTTTAAATTGCCTCATGTTAAGCTTATAAGTGTTGTGACTGATAGAGTCCCAAACTTAGATCTTATTGGTCTTTTAAACAATGATTATAAAATTCCATGTTTTGTATCTTCACTGCATAATTCACCACAAGTATTTCATAATGAAGTACTTAAAAATATGAAAATATGCGGAAAATTGTTTTGTAGATTATGAATTTAATTAGAAATGCCAAAACACAATGTCAATTTAAGAACTTTTTAAAAGTGTTAAATAACGAAACAGATTAATTGCTCTGTAATCTCTCCTTAGATTTTTTATAAGATGGCTGTAAACTTACAATGTTTTGAGCCATTTTGTGGAACTCCTAAATCATATGATAACATACTTAAAAGAAAAAGGAAAAAAAATTATCCAAAATTAGAAAATGAAACTTAGTTTTTTGACTAAATGTTTTTTTACAAATATTATGGAACATTTGCAAACACTTAATTTGGCTTTACAAGGAAAGGGGGAAATGATTAGTGATTTGTCACTAACTGGATTTAGTTTTGAAGCTAAACTTTGACTTTTTGTACATGATCTTAAGTCCAGAATATTTAATCATTTTCCATGAGGAAAAGCAAATATAATTAATATCAAAAAAGAAAAATTACATGAATATAAAAAAAAAATTGGAAGAATTGCAAGCTATTTTAAATGTACGTTTGAAGATTTGAAAAGTTTTAAGTCTACATTTGCATACTTTGTGAACCCATTTATTTGTGATATTTATGAAGATGAATTTTCAATTTCTGAAATAATACTTGTTGAAAAAGTGGCTGGGTAATTGGAGTTATTAGAGATGAAAGAGAATCGGGCATTGCATTTAGTTCTCTAATTGAATATTGGAAACTCATGGCAGAATCAAAATATCCATATTTAAAGAAAGCTGCTTGCCATATAATTTCAATTTTTGGTACAGCATATTGTTGGAAGTTGTTGCACTCCACAATGTGAAGTCAAAATATAATTCACAGTTGACCAGTCAGCATCTCACAGAATTGCTGCAAACAACTTTAAATTGCCAAATTTCAAAGATTTGATCAAAGATCTTCATTAAACATTATACTTTTTATTAATGAATTTTTATTATTTTATTTTACTGTTAAAATTTTGAAATAATTGTTTTGTATTTTATTTATTTCTCTTAATTATATATTCTTATATACTTTATGCAGCACTTAAAATTTGTGTAAAATATGTCATCACATTAATTGAGTTAAATAAAATTGTATTATATGTATTTATTTTTGTGTACTTAAATAATATGTTGTGCCTCTTTACAATATGCGTGCTCATCCCTGGTCTATACTTTATTGTATTACAACTGAGTTTGATCTCAATTCAATTGGGAATAGTTTCTGCTTACATATGTTTTCTTTTTGAAAAATATTTCTATAAATTTAAACAGGTTATTTTGATATTTATTAAAAATTAAATAATGTTCATGAATTTATATCAATCCTATGTATCATCATCATCATTATCATTCCACTGCAGGATGAAGGTCTCTCCAAGTTCAATCCATCTTCTCTGATCTTTAGCTTTTCTTCTCCACATCACCCCTGCACACTTTCTTATTTCATCCATCCATCTCACATGTCATCTCTTTCTGGGTCTTTTACAATCTATTGGAATCCAGTTTAAGATTTCAATTCCATCTTTATCATCTCTTCTAGTACTATGTCCAGCCCAACTTCATTTCAGTCTTTTAATTTTTTCAATGAGATCAGTAACACCTGTTTGTTTTCTTATCCACATATTGCATTTTCGATCTCTTCTTGTTACTCTCAACATGCATCTCTCCATACTTCTTTGAGTGGTCTGAAGTCTCTGTATTGCTCTTGTATTAAGTGTCCAAGTCTCAGATCCATAAGTAAGAACTGGTAAAACACATTTATTAAAAACCTTCCTTTTCAAGCACATAGGCATATTTCCTTTTACTATCAAGTTATTTCCACCAAAAGCACTCCAACCAAGTTTAATTCTATGATTAATTTCATCCATTATGTTTCCATCTGTATTAATAATCTGATCAAGGTATTTGTAGCTGTTAACTTCTTCTAACTCATCATAATCAATCTTTATTTTCACATTTTGAGAAAATCCATTAAACATTACTTTAATCTTTTTAACATTTATCTTTATTCCTATTTCCTACTTTCATCTGATAACTCCTGCAACATTTCTTGCAGCTCTAAAGCATTATTTACAAAAACAACTACATCATCTGCAAAATCTAAATGACTTAAATAATCTCCATTTACTTTCACTCCTTTAGCTTCCCATTTTAATCCACAAAATAGTTCTTGCAACGCTGCTGTAAAAAGTTTTGGAGATATGGATTTACCCTGTCTTACACCCTTCTCAGTGTTGACTTTCCCAGTATCATTATGTAATCCAATTGTTACTGTTGCATTTTTATAAATATTCTTTAAAATATGACAATATCCTGGATCTATACCTTGGTGATCCAATGCATTAATCACTGAAGAAATGTTTATAGAATCAAATGCCTTTTCATAATCTACAAATCCATAGCATAATGGCAACTCATATTTATTTTCCCTATCTATAACTTCTCTCAATGCCTGGATATGATCTACTGCACTAAAACCACTTTTAAATCCAGCTTGTTCTATTTGTTAGTGGAAATCCAATATTCTCTGTAGATGAGTTGTTATTATCTTTGTAAAAATTTTGTATAAAACTGATAAAAGGCTAATAGGTCTGTAATTTCTAATATCTTCTTTATCATCTTTTTAAAATATTAATATTAATACTGCAGTCTTCCAAATCATCTGGTACATCTTTATCATTTAGACATTTGGTATATAACTTTGCTAAAAAAAATTATATTTCTTTACCTGCTTCTTTTAATATATCCATTATAATTCCATCATTACCTGGAGCCTTTCCTTTCTTCATAGATTTAATTGCATGTCTCACTTCTTCATTTAAAATTCTGGTTGATTCGGAAGATATAATAGATATAGGAGGTTATTACTATATAATTCTTGATAAAAGTCTTCTATCCATTTTATGATGTCATCTCTCTTTTTAGTGATAATTCCATCTTTTTTCTTATTGCAGATATAAACTTCCTACCAATACCAAAATGTTGTTTTGCACTCTGGAGATTTTTATTCTCTTCTACAGCTTTCCTTGCTAGTTCACAGTTATACTTTCTTATATCATTTTCAACTCTTCCACACCATTTTACAAAATTCAAGGTATTCATTACTTTTTAATGCATCATTTTTGTATATCTTCATATTGCTTCTTTTCTTCATAAATTCTCTAGTCGCAGTAGAAATTTTATTGGTCAGTTGCTGCTTTTTTCTACCAGCTATCTTTGTTGCAGTTTTTAAAAGTGTATCAGTTATTTTCTTATTAATTTCATTCAAATCTGAATCATGTTCAAAATCTACTAATACTTGAAACCAATTTGTAAGCTCTAATTTAAATTCATTAAAATGTTTCTGGAGATTAGGAATATCAACTGTAAATATTGTTTTTCTTAATAATTTTTGTCTCTCTAGTTTTGCATTAACAGGTATCTTACATCTTACTAATGGATGATCACTTCCTGCATTAAATTTATTAATAACATTACAATCTTTAAAAATGTATTTTCTGTTAGTCAAAATACAATCCAATTCTGCTGTATCTTCATTTGGATCATTCCCTGTCCATTTGCTTTTAACATTTTTCTCAAAAAAAGAATTCATAATATAAAGGTTTTTTTTTTCTGCAAATTTCTCAAGTCTGTCCTCTCTCATTCCCATTACGATAACCAAAATTACCTAGAGCACTTTCATCTTTCATTTCTTTATCAATTCTAGCATTAAAGTCTCCCATAACAATTTTAAAATGTTGTTTACTCTGATCAAAAGTCTTTTGTACATCCATATAAAAATCTACTACTTCATCACTATGAGAACTTGTTGGGGCATAAACCTGAATTATCTGCATTTTGTATCTGCTATTAAGTTTTATAACTAATCTTGCCACTCTGTCCAATACACCATCAATCTCCACAATGTTGTTCTTCCACTTTTTATTTATAATGAATCCTATTCCACTTGTATTGCCAATATTTGTGCCTTTGTAGTAGAGTACATATCCACTTTTTAAATCAATTGTCTCTTCAACTTTTCTTCTAACTTCACAAAGTCCAATAATGTCCCATTTAATATAAGACAATTCTTTTTCTAATTCTTGCAATCTTCCTTCACTTGAAAGTGATCTGCAGTTGTAAGTACCTAAATAAAAAGTTGGCATCAAATGGCAGCCTGGGTCCACAATCAGGATTCTTAGCTCTCTCCGCCTTCGACCACCAACTGCTGCCTTGGTTGGTGATTTTAAAGCCTCCTGGGAATAAGGGCCATGATTTATTTTTGTCTGTCATAATTTTATATACATATTGGAAAATCATTTATCATTTACACATACATTCATTCTGCCTTATCAGGCAACTGAGATGAAACACCATAGTGTTGCTTGATCTTAAACTCAGTGGTAAAAAACCAATAAACTCACCACGCTGGCTAATGCGTGTTGGTGAGCAGCCCATCCATATTCATTTACTATATGAATAATCACATAGTAATAAAAGCTGCAACAACAAGAACGTATGGAGTGGACATTAGGAATTTGCCCTGCTCAGTTCCTTTAAGGCCTCCAATAAGAATCAAAGGTCTCATTTCAGTTAATACCAAACTCCTTTCTGCAGCTCTATGTGAATTCTCTGCCCAAAAGCTTATTGAATTAACCAAGTACCAGAGTACTGCATCTAAATTAGAATACTGATCATCTACAATAGTTTGTTATTGCTTACCACATTCTCAACAAAATTTATTTTAGTGTCTTACTTTTAGAATTATTTCACATAAGCTTTAATAATCCCCACACTATTAAGATGCGTGATATTATTCTGTAAACTCATATTCTTCAAATAACTTAACTTTTAAAATTATTTGCAGATGAAATTAAAATTGGATCAATCATATATTATTTTTTATTTTCTAAAATAACTTAAATATATATATATTTCTCTTGTATGGATTCTTATTATATATATATGGGATAGACATCAGTGCTATCTTTATTATAATAATCATAAAGATTAGTCTTTTTTAAGATCCTATTCCTAAACATAACCGCTTTCATAATAATAAGTACAAAGGGATTTGGTCTGAACCCCAACTGAATAAATCCTTGGTACTATTCTATTAGCGTGTTGAAACCACTTGTTGGCATTGTTTCTATGAAAACACACAAAAATATAATGTTATCAGGCCCACCACCTTATTTGTGAAATAATAAGAAGAAGAAGAATCGTACGGGTTAATGTAATTCATTTATTTTTCTTGGCCGCTCTTGTCTTTTAAATAAATCTTGTGTTAAAGATTTGCAGAGGCCCTTACTGTTGTTTTTTCAGGCACATATTCTTAAGGTTTTAGCCTTAAGAAATATTAAGTTAATAAATTACTGTAATTCTTTTTACAATTTCTTTTTGTATCTGGATATAATTACGAGAAAGCTTTTATACTCAGACATTTTATTGTACTGGTTAATGTAATTCATTGATTGATTTCCTTAATAAGTTATTGTTAAATTTATTTCATTAACAATTTTACGATGATAAATTTAAACCTTTAACCAGTGCCTACAAATTTCATCTTAGTCCTGCAATGTAGGGAAGGGATATGGTATGGCCTTTCACATCTGCAAGAATTAAAACTTATTAATTAACAGATGTTATTGCAAATATTCTATTCTAATAGAATTCCCCATGTACGCCAATGGTTTGTGCTGGAAAATCCCCACTCCCTGCAAACTTTAAAAAGTCTACTATCATTGCTTGGCAGATAACTAACTACATCGTGGTGGAAGAAATGAGAATGTTTTAATTACTGAACTGTATTTGACACTTTTTTTTTGGGGGGGGGATCATTTTTGAAAAGGAAAATTAATCTTTATTTATTCCAATAGCTATCTTTGAAAGAATATGTGACTAAGGTATGGTGGATAACATTAATGGCACACCTATTAATAACAATTAATAATTTTCCAACTCGGTTGTTTTTTTTTGTTGTTGTTGTTGTTTTTTGGCAATGAAGAAATGTATTATTTTTACAATTTCTTTTTGTCTCTGGATATAACTACAAGAAATTTTACAGTCAGACATTTTAATTCTCGTAAGTATTCTCGCAAACTGTGACTTTTTTCAGGAGAACAGTGAAATTGTGGTTCCCCATAATCTTTTCGAATTATTTACACCTTACATGTTGGGTTTGGAAGCGGGATAATGGGCTTATAATTATTACTTTTTTATACTGTTAGGTAAGTTGTACCATAATTACTTTTGAATGCATATTGCAATAGTTCTGCAAACTTCAAATCCATCCACCCTGAAATGGTACAATAGCGAAGTGTTAACACTGCTAAAAAATAGTATTGTGTGCCCTCGCACAAACTGCATAAGACAAAGCAGGCCATTAGTTGCAACAGAAAAAAAGTTGTGGCTATATGGTTTGACTGTAGCCCACTAAATGGCATATTTATATGCGTTTAGATGTGATCAACACCATCAAGCAGTTTCAACACACTAATAGAACAGTATCAAATCTCTATACAATAACTATAAGGAGTGGTCCTTTTTGGATCCTAAATCTAATTTAATACAACTACATGTTATACAGGAATGACTTATTCGGAGTTGATCTCTTAACTCGTAAAACTGATAGGAATGTATTTTCTTATATGGATGCCAACAACTGTCAATTATTGAACATTGAACAAACCACTGTATGTATATAAATCCAGCTAAAATTCAATTTTTAGTAATCAAATATAAGTAACTATGAATGAATGAAACTAATGGAAATAATTACAGCGTTAACTACAGTAATTTGTGACTAGGCAGTTTACATGTCTACATTGCATTTACATGATTATCATTATTTCTTTTTTTCCTCTTATTAATAACTTATATACATTTCATAAACTTAGCATATTTATCTGTGTTATATATTTTTTTTTCTTTAAAAAATAATTTTGTCAAGTAAAGAGAAGTTTTTACAATTCATTTCCATTATTTTTTTTAAACTGACAGTTTATTTTAAATAATATCTGGATAACAAAGACTATTTACAAATTCAGATTATTTAAAACTAAGTACAAATTATTCTTTAAATATAAGACTCACCCAAAAAAATGTCATTTACTTTTTTGACAGATATAAGAAGTCCATAATTTCTAGCTGTTTTTTAAATAAGTGCTAATTCTTCATTTCAGCTAGAGTTATTCAAAGTGTTCCAGACCAGATCTAAGTGTTAGTAATGTCTCTCCTTTTTATTCACAAGAGATGCTGAAATCCTGGAATTACTATTCCAATCTGCCTAAAAGAATTACCAAAACTTAGTTTCTTCTTCAACCTCATTCTAGTACTTTTTTCCTCTCTCTCTTTTTTTAACAAATTTGCATAGATTTAGCATAGAAGAAAAACAATTTTTTTTTTTATTGAAATGAATAATAGATTGTTCATTTCAATATATATATATATTTTTCTCCATTAAAAAAAAATTGACATTATAAACAAAAGATGAAGATATTACTGACAACTGTTAATTTGTATTACAACAGTACTTTACCACAAACAGTATCTCTCACAATCTATTATGCAATAAATACAAATTGGCATTTATTCAGAAATTTAAAACTAAAAATTTTTTAATGCCAACCTTACTTGTTTGGACAAATTTTATGTCTGGTGTTTGTAAATCACCTTCACATGGTTAGAAATTTTAAGTTAATACATAAAAGAAAAACCAGCCACATATGATTGTAGGAACAACCATATACCTGTAGTAGAATCAAAAACCACCCATGTCAATGTAAAAAAATATAATATGAATGAGATCGTATTGAAAAAATAATAAACTTTTTTTTTCCTTTTTTTTTCTTTATATACATATAAGCTTCTAACTTATTTAATGATTATAGGTTCTCCAAGAAATATATGTATTGATTGAATGTGTACATGTATATATTCACTTGATTTTTCTTCCTATTAATTTTATATATATATAAGCTTTCCATTTACCTAATGATATGAGGTCTTCCAAGAAATACATGTGTTGTTTGAAGATATATTATAACGGTCGGGGATGAAGGTGAAGTATCCAGTCTTACCGCATCTGCCGACAAAGCGCCACTAGGCTACTTTGAACCTAGAAAATTTATAAAGTCGACAGATACGTGCTGTTAAGACCGCGACCGCCAGCCCAAGTCACTAGCTCAAGTAGATGCAGAAACTCAATATATTTATTAAAATATATTTTTAATAATAAAGAATAATAAAAAAAAGCAATCACTGAGTATTAATACTACAAAAAAGATTTTATTTAAGTATATAATTAATAACACACAAACTTTAAAAAATTAATTTTTATAACACAAGAAGAAACTTATGTTTTATTCTTTTCCATTATTATTTTATTTGTTTTTAACTTTAATTTTAAATTTTAGAATGTTGAGTATAGATGAGCTACCTAGACGCACTCACCTAAAAGACTTTCAAACAATTGATTACGGGCTAAAAGTCCGCAGCCACACCAATGCTCACTTCCAGATATATATCAGCAACCAATGCAATATGAACATGTTAGCATAGAATCACGCGATAAGAATGTGCATCTGAACAATGTGATATTATTGGAGAAAACATTAGCTTCAACCAGTATAGGAATGTGCTTCTATCTGGCGAAGGAATCATGTATGTAATAATAAGAGAAAAACGCTGCATATGGATGAGAGAGCGGTCTTATCTTGCCGACTTATCTTCTCAATCCGTAGAATTGGAATGATCAATGGCGCAGGAAATACCTCTGCATCCATTTCAACGATATGACTACCTCTCTTTGGGGTCATGCATTCAGTTGGACTCGTAGCCCTAGGTGCTAACACACTTCACATTACATTGATATAAACGTCCATATATCTCTCCACCAGCATTGACACAACTACGAAACAAATAGTCCGAAATCAAAACCCTCTTTAAAAGTAACATATTTAAATTAGTCTAGCAGCTATCTACACTCATCTAACATTTAAATCATTTTATTAATTTAATTCAAAACAAAAATCTTTAGTTTAATTAAGGTTTTAAAATCATTTTTAAGATAACATTTATATTTTAACTTTTTTTTTTTTCACAAATACTATTTTAACCTATTTTTAAAATTTATTAATGCACAAATAACAATGTGTTTCTATTTTTAAATTTAAGTTTGCAATCGCAAACCCCTACCCTATTACAAACAGATCTTTTTAGCATGAATAAACAAAAATAAAATACAATACATTTTGAAGAGATTACGTTTTAACTTTAGATCAGAGTTTTAAAATTGCAAAGTTTATAAAAGATACAGAAAGTTCAGGTTTATTCAGGAAAGAAAGTTTATAGTTCATTTTTTTAGACACAAATAAAATCCGAAAGATTTTAAGCTTAAGAGAGTTTATATTTAAGTTGATCATTTATAAATTTATACCTCTTTTTTGTCCTGTGCTTATTCCTTCGCGATGAAGATCTAATTTACGCAAGGGCCCTTTTCTTGTGGACGATGACGATTTATGAAGCTTTGTGAAGATGGTTCCAATGGTTTGATCCTGGGATCCGTGAATAGGAAAGCTACCTTCGGCCAGCCGCATCGAAGGAAGCCCGTTGACGCTGACTACATTCTTAGTGATGGTGACAATAGCTTTTTAAAAATTTTCTGCTTTCAACAAAGACAATTGAATTTAAAATTTTAATTTTCTGATTCTCTCCAACTAACTAATTATTGTTTTGGATTTCTTTTTATAGTCCTCAGGTACCTTATCTCTGGAATGCAGGATTCATCAGACATATTCCATATCTCTATTTTATTGGTTAATTCAGTTTGTCCAAGGTAAGATTTTGGGTTTTCCACTGAGGTCTGTGTCTCTATCTTTGGGTGGGAAAAGCAAGTCTTTTGTTTCTATTTCATAATCATTTTCTTTCCCATGGTCATTTTGCCCTAAGAATCTGTTTGTAATTTTTCTTTTTAAGATTAAAAACTCTTCACTAATATTAAAATCAAAAGGCTTTTTATTATACATTTTATTTAAAGATTAGAATCTTTGCTTCGATTCTATAATTTATTTATTTTTTAAAGCTTATTTTAATATTTAAATCAATCTAACATATTAATAAATTAATGATTCGTTATTTGTGCATTTTGACAGTTTGTTTTTAATTCTGTATTAGATAAAAAAAATTACTATTAAAATTTGAATGTAACACATGTATATATCCCGTTACAATATATATATATATCCAATCAGTAAATGCATTTTTGGGAATCCTCCAATCCATAGACCAGTTACAAGCTTAGAACACCTACCAGATTGAATATCACGATTGCAATCTATTTAGCTTTAAAGCTTAAGTATATTTTCAATTGTCTGGCATATAAATGGCATTAAAATGTTTAATATCACACTATTGAAACAGTAAGATTCGTATTCGAATCTTAAGTTTCACCTTTTTCTGTCGTCTCTCACTGACCGGTCTATCCCACCCAAATTTAAACTTTTTGGTATCGAATTGTGTGTGTAACAATATTAAAAATGTATAAATACATGTAGAGTTCAGCATAAACACGCACACATTTCGATCTCAAATTAAAGGCAATAAATACGGATAAAATAATATAATTTAGATTTCTTTTAGTTAAATAAATTTTGTGTAATATTAATCATTTATTTTGAATTTATAAAGTTTGTATTTATTGCTTAGTTTAAATTTCATTAAATAATAATTCTAACAAAATCTGATGCAATAATTAATTAAAGTTAAAATAATTTTATTCCCTTTTGTCTTTGAAAATTTAAAAGCATCGGTCAGTGACAGATAATAAATTAATTATAGAAAAATTCCAAAAGAATGTAATTAACGAATGTAAAAAAAAAAAAAAAAAAAACAACAAAACAAACAATAGCACAGCAGATTTCTTTCTAATTAAAACCAGCAAAAGCATTGATTATCCTGAGGGCAAGATAAATAAAACCTAAAAATATCTCAACAGAAAAATTAAAAGATCAAGATAAAAAAAGGAGGCCATCTTGGACTTGCTGGAGACTTGCACTTGAACTTTAGCTTTGCTCTCGAGTGGAGAGTCTAAAATATCTTAAAATAAATTGATATTGCCAAGGTATGACTGAGTAAGCACCGAGATTATTCTCCATCGGGAGATGGCCCACCGTATGCCGAACTCCACATTGCCCATCGTAAAAACACCATAATGATCTGCTACCTGAAATAGACAAGAAAGCCGCTGCTGTTAAAATCAATAAAATGCCAAAGACAAGAAAGAAAACTGCTAATCACGAACAATCTACTATTAAACAAATGGAAGAAAACATCTTATAAAACAGGTACCTGTGTGTGTATTCCAAATTATAGAGTACTCTAGTAATAATAAGCTATAGCTCATCTCCTACTATTTGTCTAACTTCTAAAATGTTAAAATTGTAATTTTGTGAAACTAAAATTTGAGAATTAATGTAATCTGTAAATTTCTCGCATAATCTAGCTTACCTCCCTCTATCCTTCTTAGGTGTGTATTTCTCAAATCTACACTTTATTTATAATTATTATTGAAATATTACCTTCTCATAATTGTCTTAGTTTTATATCTAAATTTTTTTTTTGTTTTTTAATTTTTTATTATTTTTTTTTAATTAAATTTATTTATATATAATAAAAAAAACACTCACAAAAAGAAATTATGATATTAAGGGTGCTACTTCTTATAATAAGGGGCTACCTTTTTTAAATATTTCTTTTATTATTTATTATTTTTTTTATTTTATTTTTTTTTAATAATAAATTTTTTATTTTTTTTATAATTATACTTTTTTTTTTTTTTATATTGTTAATAGGGGGGGGGAGTTTGAAAAATAAATTTAAAACAAACCTAAAATTTTTATTTTTTTGTTGTGTTTGTATTAAGAGACGACGAATTGATAACCAACACCAAAACAAACCACAGTGGGATGAAGGGGTAAAACCCCACCCCCCACACAAGAAAAAAAGAGAAAAATATCGTCGGGGGGGCCGACACCCCCCCCCCCAACCCCCAGGAAAAAAGAGGCCCCGACCGCCCCCTCCCGGGTTGGTCCCATGAGACCCCACCCCTTCGGGTCGAGGCAGAGACCAACCCGAAACCCTTATAAACTTATTCACGGCATTGCAATTTCAGTGCTGCCATTTTATATCGTCCTTCTAAAGCGTACCACGTGTTCCTTTATTTAGTTTATCATTCTCTATATCACTCCGCCTCGGCATTATCTTCATCATCCACTCTCAAATAAATGTTTGCCCTTAGTCGTAAAATAAATATTTTTATTAAATAAATGTATGTCCGCCGCTACTGATGACTCTTGCAGTGCAAAGTATAAATTCCCTACAGCACGTATTAGAAATACTCCCTCGAGAACCTTAGGTAGCTAGATTACGCTTTCATATAAATGAATGCTCTTTATAAATAAATGTATTTTATATATAATAAAATTGTCAATTAACTATTGAAACTGAATATAAAATATGATTAATAACATTAATAATGTTTCTTTTATTAAATACGTAAATAAATAATTTTAACTATACGTCTGTAGTTAAGTTTTCATTTATTCGATGCCCATTATATATATTTCCTCGATTATATATGTTAATTAATATTCGTTTGATTGTTGGCCAACTCGGAACCATGAATCTCGTGCATCTCCCTGACCACCGTGCCTAATGAAGTGTTTACTTATGTCGCATCAGAGGCGTTATTCCGTAGATTGTATTGTGGAACCGATAAACTATGTTCGAACTCGGTACCACGGGTGGCTTCGCTACTCGATGGTGCTGCTGTTCTGTGTGGTGGTCGAATTCTGCACTATGTTAACGAGATACACGTGTTTTGACTGTTACACTATAAACATCTCATAATGGATGGAGATGATTTCTGTTTACATTATAATACCCGATGAACTATATAAATTTCATTTTTATGTATATAATAGTTTTCAAAGCTTTTTATTGATCTTTCAGAAGGGAGGGAGGGTACATTAAAGTTATGAACATTGATATACTACATATATTATAATCAATACATGTTTGGCATGTGTGATTTATAACTCTACAAAGATTGAAAAAATATATATTACATTAAAACTTGAACCTTGATATATTACATATATGACAACTAGAGCAAAGGTTATATGGTTACAGTAATCTTTACAATTCAGTTATGAAGAAGAAGAAAAAACACAAACAAAAAAAAAAAATTCAAACAGAAATATAGTCACACTCAATTTTTCCCATTCCTCCTGCCATTTAGAGCTAGGTATATCAATCAGGCTTCAAATGCTGCTTCAAAAGGGACCAATGGGCACAAAATGAACTATAAGGAATTATTGTTTTCCTGATTATGGTGATGGTATTTATATATTGGACTAATGTTTTTTAGAAAAAATTAACTTTATGTAAATCTTCCAATTACATCAACTGTTAGTAATAGCACACAGGTTGATATGTGCATAGTGTTTTGAGTGGTGTTGTTTTTTTGTTTTTTATTGTTTCTAATTTGTTACAAAATGTGTTAGAATACATTGTAGGGTTTTTATTAAACACACCATGCATACAGAATGAAAGTGCCTACTCAAATATTTACATAGATACACAAGGTGAAGGTATTAAAGATGGACTTTATGTTAAGGCATTAATTATTGAAAAATCCTGGAATGGTAGATCTTAGGTTTTTAAAACTTAACAAAAAATGTGAGACTGTGTTTCAACATGATCATCTGTCTTCATAAATTGCCTTTTATACCTGTAAAAAATGCTATGTGAGAAGTGATTCAAAGTTTAATAAGAAAATCACAATATTTTTGCTTTAGCATCCAAAATTTAAATTTCCTAATTAAAAGCTGGTTATTAAGCTTAAATTTAGTTTTATTTACAGCATCTGCCGAGGGTATATGCTTTTTATTTTTTTTATAATACTTTTGCCCAAGTAAAGTATATATTTTATTCAAGATTGCATTAAAGTCTCCAAAAAGGAAAGTAAAATCTTTTGATGATGTTGATACACTTGAAATATTAAATGAGAAATAAGAGCTTTCTTTTTCTGAAAGTTCTTACTACAATGTTGAAGCATAAATACTGATAAAAAGGACACTAATACCATTGCACAAAACAATTTTTATTATCATCATCCTTCCAACAAGTCATCTAGAAATTAGAAGACTAGAAGCTATCCAAATCAGCCCTCCCAGAAAATTCATTATCTTGCCATGTTTTTTCTCTCAATAATTTGTCTTTTGCAGAAAAAAAAAAAACTTAATAGCCCCATCATCTAGTTTAATTAAACTACTTTTTCATTGGATTACAAGTTTCACTAGAATTGTTACATTAGTCTTGAACTTTGAAAGCTTCTTAATCACAAGTACTGCCCTATATTTGATCTTGAAAAATATCATTAAGCAAAGTTTGCACATTTAATGTATCTTTATTTAGAAGTAAAAAATCATTTATATATATATCCGAGTGTTATATGCAAATGTCTAAGAGGAAATTTAAAATTGCACAGTACGACATTTGTTCTATATTTTGATGATGCATAATTCACATTTCTTGAATTTTTAATAAGAACTAACAACTTTACAAAGAAGATCCTTTTAGTAATTCAAAAAATTTACAAATAAATAAATGATTCATTATTTAGAAAGAATAAAATCACTGCTGGTGCATTTTAATAATGCAAGAATTGATCAAAACTTATGATGTGGCATTAAAATTGAGATTGTATAATACATTGTGTTAAGAGAGTGCTAAAATGTGGCAGACTATTACCACAATTGTCAACGTTATTATTTGAGCAGAGTACTTTGTGTTTAGCTATTCTATCTTTAAGAATTAGTCTTAAACCTTAATACCTACATGCATATGTTGTCATCCTCATCTGGCTGGGTAAAATAAGTCTAGTATGTTTTCTTTATAGCTAAGGCAGCCATTCTTTCAATGTGAATGGAAAATAAATGAATATTTAGCTATTTTTGTCTTGAGAATAAAAGTTCCCGATTAATTTATGTTGGTTAGATGTTTGTCGGTTGTAACATGATGCAATCTATTTTTATCTTTATATCTGATAGAAATAAACTTGATGCTCATTATATTTTTAATTTTTTATGATTTTTTTTTTTTTGTAATTAATTTTGAAGATGATTAACAGAGTTTGGTCAAAGACTTAATTGTTGTGGTTATTTTTTTCATTTTAAAAGGGAAAAAATGGGTACAGTGATTTGTCTTTATATTTATAATGTATTTATAACTAATAATATGTAGATGTTCTTTTAATTGAATTAGGGGTTCACTGACCCAGTACTTATGCCATTTCTTTTGTTAATGATGGAGGTTGCATCTTATTGCAGTCATTGTTTTTAATGGATGTTTTAACATTCATCTAAACAACTCAGGTTATATTTGAATTTCTGTCCTCAGCTTTCAATATTTAGATTCCACATATTTTTCCAATATTGAATAGCCATGTGGGTTATCTACTTTGAACAAAATCTTGAACTATCTGAAAAAAAATCTCCACATCTCTGCCTAGATTTGAACCTTCAATCATGAACATGAAAGACCTAATGCATGATCCACTTATTAGATGCCTTTCTAAGCTAATGCTTTAAAAAAATTTAAGCTTATTTTTCAACTCTATGGAAACATAAGAATTTCATTCCAGGAATGAACCATGCATGAACCAGTGGATATGTGATTGATCAGGAGAACAAGAATTTTGAGCAGAGATGGGAAAAAATGAAAAAGAAAATTTAAAGAAACTGTTAAACTAATTACCGGACAATTGCAACTACACCATAAATCAATCAAGTGTGGTATTGCATAGGGCCTTAAAGCCAACCATTAATTAATCTTGCCTTCAAAAGTGAAAAATAGAAAAGTTAGAAAATACCTTGTAGATAAATATATAAAGTTTAAACTGATTATTGCCTTTGATAGAATAGCCTGGTTGGTTAGAACGTAACTTTAAATCCACTATTCACAATCGAAAGATTTTAGTTCTATTTCCATGCTACCTGCTAGTGGTTATATCAGTAGCACCTGAATAATAAAGGAAAATAATACCACTCAAAATATGGTATTCCATGCAAAAGTTTGAATTTTTTTCAAAACATTTAATAATTCAATTAAATGGTGAAAATAATCCAATATGGAACTACAGATATATCATAATAGAATATTAGCACTAGAGCATGTAAATAGTATGAATAATATTAATTGAAAAAACAGAATGCAATAAAATTAGACTGTTTTAAGGCAGTCTTTTATTCTAATTTGGCACTCATTGTGGATAATTTTTATATATTAATATTTTAATTTTATACAAATAGTATTAAAACTGTTAGTGGAGTTATTTAACTAACTACTATGAATATGCAAAATAAAAACATGATTAATAATTATAGGATAATTAATCATATTACTTTTAAAAATACAATATAAACTCTTTTGTTTTCTGCTATTGACAGACTTTTAAACTATTAGATAAATTTATCTTTTTCTTTTTGCTTATTAAAATTTTTTTCATGTATTAAATATTAATTCCAAAATTAGAAGAGTTACTCTCATTAACAAGATTGCTAACACAGTTGTTAATTTTAAGATTTTTTTAAATTTTATTTTAATAAATATATATTATATTATGAATGAAATCATTTAAATGTTCTATATTAGCTCTTTAATGGATTAATAATCGAAGACCCTTAAATATTCTCATTTATAATTTTATAAAATATGGCTCTATAATGTATTAATTACATAATTGGTTATAAATATATATTTTCAAGTTTGACATATTTTTCATTAATTGACATTTACAGTGTATATTTAGGATAGGGATAATCCCTAATTTAATATATTAAGTTGTGAGTACAGAAAGTTTGCCACTTGTGAATTAAATTTTGGTAGTTTGCTGTTTATGAATACTAAACAAATGATGAAGATATATGTAAGAAATTGTGATCTGGACCAAGGAGACAATCTAATTCCATTTGAACATGTCCACATATCCTTTAGACTTTTTTTTTTTAACTGTTTGCTAATTTTCGCATTCCATTATATTCTATCTTTAGTTATGTTTTCCTAATGAAAGCAACATCTATTATATAATATCCTCAAGATTGTCTTTATAACATAAACAAGATCTGCTTATTCCATGAAAATTATGCTCAAGTTCATAGTAACTTATTTAATAAGCCCATCTCTTTCTATTTGTTCATTTTACTTGCCCAATGAACCAAAATTATACTTTTATGATATTAGATTCAGTATCATCACACTATGCAGGATGAAGAGTGTTCTGAATGGTGTTAAAACCTTGCTATTTTATTTTTAGAATATCATTCTTAAATGTTTTTCCAATGTTTTTATATTATGTATGATAGGAGATCCATGTTTCATTTCCATATAACAATTTGAAAAACAATAGGCCTATATATAATTAATTTACTTTAAATATTTTACATCATTGTGATGAAATATTTTGTTTTTAAATAATAGAATCTCATTTAAGACTGAGTTAAACCTCAATAACTTTTCTGTATAAAAAAACTACTAACATATTTAATTTGATTCCCATCTTAATATAACCATTCAAGCTAAAAATTGCTAGATTTTTTTTTTTTTTTTACCTCTCTTGCTGATAATTTGAATTTCTTTGAACATTAATTTTTAAAGCAAAGTATTTATAGGTTACATTGAAAACATCAAGTACTTTCTGCAATGATATGATCCCTTGGATTGTTAAGAATAATACACTTAACTGCATATATAAAAATAATAGACCCAACACTCCTTTTTTTTTTTTTTTGAAAACAAAAAAAAAGATTTTATTTCCATGACAGAATTGTTATAAATCTTCTTCTTTCCTGATGTTTTAACCACTTTATATGATATCATATGATTACCATTTTTATGACTTTTATCAAAGGAATCCAGAAATAGATACAAAGGCAAGTTCTTAAGTAAAGCATTCTCAGCAATTAATAACAAAAAAAGGAAGAGATGAATATATAAAAGAGATAAATATTGGCATATTTGTAAATCTAGAAGCTAAATAAATGTTCTCTTTTTTTTTGTTATTTTTAATCATCGTTAAACACTCCCATCAAAATTATATTGCATTTGGAAGTCTGTTTCAAGAAATCACTTATAAACAAATTCAAAAAGTACTGTTACAAAAATTGTAAATAATGTTAAAACTAGTACAATAAACAGTCAAACGGCAGAGCAACAAAATTACCAAAAGTTAACTATAAGGAATGTCGACTGAAGGAAAAGCGAATTAGAAAAATATCAACTTGGAAAAAACAAAATTCTTAACATATATAAGTTTAATAATTCTTATCTTGTCAAATTAAATTTATTAAGATATAATAAATTTTTACCAAAAGATGCAATCTCTCTGTTTGAAGTTGTTTTCTGTTGTGGTAAATAACATCCAATAATTTGTGAGTTGCTATTTTGAAGCCATTATTTTATGGTTATAAGAAGTGATGTTTATTATAAATTGATTTTAATTATAGATAATATGCAATGCTTTCCTAATGTTAATTCAAAGTAAACATTGAAATAAAATTAATGTTTTATTAATAATAAAAAACAAAAGATTAACTATTAGTATTTATGTCTTATTTAAGAATAAATAACATTATTAAATTTTTTTGTCGTATACTACTTGTTGGATAAATGCTGTGAATATAAATAAATGTATATATACTTAGAATCTATTTATTTAGTGTATTTGTTCATCATTTGGAATAAAAAATAGTCTTTCTTAATTAAAAAAAAAAAAGTATTTAAGACTAGTTAGATTTTTATCTTTTCAAGACTATTGGATAAAGAAAGAAGTTAACCATCTTTCCAAATCTTTTTTTTTTTTTTAGAGTTAAAGTAAACTGATTAAACTACTTTAACTATACAATATTTTTTATACAAATAAAAAGTTAAATCGAGAAGTTCAAGCATTGAAAAGTAATAGAGTTAGGCAATGATCCGTGAACTTTGAACTCCAGAGTCTGTCATTCGACTGCTGCGCCAAAATACACAGAGCTTCTATTCTTTTCTCAACCACTTCCAGCTATATCTTGGCAGCTTGTCTCTTGAATAGGTATGGTGACCCTTCCAGCTGTACTATGACAGTTTGCCTCATGCCAATATTTGGTTCTAGCAGCTTCAAGTCCTAAAGATGGACTTGCCTCATAGTGTCAACCATCTAGCTTTGATAGCTATTGTTTGGAGATAGTGTATTCTGTCTTTCTGATTTGATAGTAGTTTTCTGGATAATATATATGCTTCAGTTTAGGTTTAACAGTAGTTTTCTGACTCTACCTTCAAAAAGATTAACTATTCATTGCCAGCTCCCTATCTTTAATGAAGACATTTGAATTCAGTGAGCATCATTGCCTATTGGCCCATTCTTGCCATTGGCTATGCATTAGCTATCAGTAAATATTCATAGGTTCATGGCGATGAATGCTGAATGCTCCGATCTGCTCTAGATAAGACGGAATCTAGACTAGTTCATTATTTGAAGGCAAGGTGAGATATGATAGCTTCAATACAAATTGATACACTAGAAACCATATCAATAAAAATTTAAAATTTCTAATATTTATTAATTAGAATTAATAAGTAAATATATACAATTATATGTTAGCATTATTTTAAAACACAATTTTCGTATCATTTTAGTATACATAGTGGGTCGATTGCTCTGCCATGTGTTAAATAAATCTCACCGCACACACTAAATGGTATTCAATTTTCTTTACAAATTTTGTTTATTTTATTAACTAAATATTTCATCCTATACTCTATTGTTTTACACATTCTGTCATCACTTCCAAAGTTTTTTTTATTACTATTCGTAGGAGGAATATACTTATAGATAAATAGATTTTTTTTAATACCGGACAATAATTATTTCTTTAAAAATTTATAAATTTCAATAGATAATTAATGTTTATAGATATGAAAACAAACTTTTAATTATCAAAAATATTAATAAAAAATCTTATATAAATATAATCAGAAATCCATCTTTACTTAATTTTTTAATTACAGTTTTGAGTAAACGTTTTTTAATCTATTCTTAAATACTTTTTCTAATCTTATAACTACAATAAACGTTGAATTAACTTTGTCCATTCTTTATATTCTATTGCTCATTATTTAAAAAACAATTTAATCAACTTTCTCTAATTACTATAATTATCACTTTTACAATATTAGTGCAAAAAATTTTAATTACTATCTTATAATTACTTTGATCATTTACTGATCAAGTCTTTATCATTATTTCTATTTAAATAAAAATTGGTTTTTCTGTCTCAAAATATAAAAAATTCTCTAATTATTCCATTCTTACATTTTCAAGACTTTCTAAAATTTTAATATTCAAATCTGAATATTTATATTTTTGTATATACATATAAATATATTTTACTTTTTTAACTGTTATTATTACCCATGGCTTCAGATATCCATAGTAAAGCTTGGAACTCAATGGCAGCAGATACGGAGGGATTAAATGGATTTAAATTATGGGCTTAATCCTGAATTTTATTTGGCCCAACTTATGACTGTAAGTGAAGATTTCATGAATTGAAGGAACTATCTAATATAAATAATATTTTATCAAATTTTATGAAGTTAGGAAGACAATTAAAAAGATATTTGATTTAAAAAGTTAACATATTTTGTTACAAAGGCAGAAATCTTAAGAAATAAATACAGATAATTCAGTTTTATGTTTTTCAAATTATCATTTTGATGAAGAAGAGTACAAGACCGAAACCACATAAGAATCAACAACATAATATTTACATAATAACATAAACACACATATATATTAAGAAGGTGAAATGGTGTGGGGATTAAGATGTTAAAAAAAATGGTAGTAGATGGACAGCTAAAGTTATAAACTGTATCCCAAGAGATGGTAAGAGATCTAGAATGTGGCAGAATGTAAAGAGAAATACATTGGATAAAAGTGGTTAAAAAAAATGTTAAAAAAAAAAAATAGTAATACAGCTATCACAATTTTTTAAATCTAAAATGCACTGTTTAAAAGTTATTTTCAATTACTTTTTTAAAAGCAAAATTTAAATTTAAAAATCTAATTATAAGATAAATTTATTTCTGTGATTATTTTTAAAAAATAATTTGAAATCCAAAGTTTATTCATTATAAATTTTTACCGTCAAATTGATCAAAATAGCGTGAATGAACTTGAAATAGAACTAAATTTAAACCTATCACAGGTCGATTTGAAAATGTCGTTATGTGACATTTAATTAATGAAGAAAATAGTAAATATTTAATTTTTAAGAAAAATTAAGTGTGATCCCATTTAAATTGTTCATTAATCCACTTAGAACTGGAAGGGGATTGCCAAGAGATAAACATTCATGCTCTTATGAATGTACTTGGTGAGTGCTGCATTGTTACAATCATGTTTTATGTTATATAATCTGTGGATTTGACCAATCCAGATTATCTTAGAATAATTGAATACTAATTATTAACCAGTTTTCAATAATTATTGATTTTTATTAATGCTGCAATATAAATTAGTTGCAGTTTTATCTTATTCATAAAAAGAAAAGGTATACATGTTTATGTTTTGACTCTAAATGCTCTTCATGGTTTAGTGAAATGGTGGACTCTGGAACTCACAGTACTTAGATCATGGCTCTGCTCTTTGCTTCTGGTGCTTGAACTTCTCATGAACTCCCAAGCAATAAGCCATTTGATAATTTTCCACTTTGTGGTTTGCTCTGTAATGGAGTATCAGATTCTGGAACTCAAAGCCCATGGATTGTGGCCAATTGTTATTTCCAGTGCCCAAACTTCTTATGAACTCCTGAGTAATAAAGCATTTGATTATTCTTTATTCATAAAATATGAGATTTTAGAATAAACTCAATCAAAGAATAACAAATTATCAGTGACATACCTAGAAAATTGAACCTGTCCTTGTGTAGAAACACACACCTTATTAATTATTAAAATGGTAAAATATATATATATAAACAGTAGGAGAACTATTAAGTCAAGAAGATAGGGAAGAAGATAACCTTCTGTTCCTCGGTCATTGGACAACTATATGATTTAGTTAACAGTACTAAGTCAACTTCATACTCTTTTTTTTTTAAAGTTCAATTTATGGATGAATCGTTCTGTGTTATTATTAAGAAAGGTCCAACTCTTGTGATAATCTGACCAGATCTCATAGTAATAGTATATTAATTGTTCTAAAGGATCAGTGCAGTTACTAATATTGTATTAGTTGGTCTAAACATGAAGGAGATTGTTCTAAACTAAAATTGTAAGGTTAACTTCTAACTGGAGAGGGAAGAAAGACTAGCTGCTCTGGAAGTTATGTAAATTTACTTGAAATCTAGTTAGCTTTTGAATATAATGTTTATCCTTTATAAAATAATTGGTAATATTTTAGATAATGATGTTATCTTTTATAGCCAAACTGGTGAATGTTAGTTACCCTCTCTTTTAGATAAATGAGCAGAAAAACTGTTCTTCTGAGGCAAAACATCAAAGCAGTTGATAGTGCTTCTTGCGGATCTATTATCACAAGAGTACAATTTAATGTATATCAAAACTGCTCTTAGGGTATTAGTGATAATATCTGCTACCAACGGCTGATATTTGAACCCTTTTAACATATAATTACTATCAAATAACTATTCATAAGTCACTACATATTCCAGATCACTTGACGCAGGCATCTGTACTGAGCTATATTTTTTTCATAGAATTTTGATGAGCATATAAATAATTTTTCAGCTTATCGAATATGTAATGCTGAGAATGTAAACCTATTCACAGAATAAATGAATATATTATTAAGATAATTCACAAGTTAATTTTTCAAAGTTCATTTGATGTAATAATCAATAAATTTTATTAGCACAGTTTTTAAATTCTAATTATATAGAAGGTAATCATCCCTCCTCACTAGTGCTGTTCTTTCGCTCCAGCCACAAGATAGAGACATTGAGAAAATAAGAATGATGTCTTATCTTCAAATGCAAATACAATTATATGAGCCAATCTTAAGTGTCTAGAAATGAGAGCATGAATATATAAACCGTCTATATAATTAAAATTCATTTTAATAGATTCTTTGAAAATTCAGCTTATGAAGTATCTTAACATATTCAGATTTAATAGGTATATATATGTATGTATCAATTAATATGCATATATACAAAATGAATCCTATAGTGAAACCAGTTTTATAAATTTAAGTTCGGTACAAGATCTGTGTGATAAAACAATACAAAAAAAAGATATATATATAGTGTATATATATAAAACAAAGTTCTGTTCAAGATCTTCATGATAGAGCAAAACAGTATTCGTTTATATATATAATGTGTACAGATAAAACAGTCTTAAAATAGTTCTTCGCAGAAGGCCTGTCTAAAAATCATCTTCCTAAAGAAACGGCCAAGAGGCATAGCTGAATGGTTATGGTTTTAATAGTTTTCCACCCTTGTTTTATCTTCCAATTAAGAAAGCTTGTTAATCTTTTTCTAACCAAATAATTGTAGTTAAAATGGTAAGCTAAGGGAATAAACGTAAATTGAGATTATTTAAACTATCTAGATTTTGCAGATGATGTAATGTTTTCTCAAATAATGCTTCGGAGCTTCAGGAAATGTTGCAATAATTATCAGATGAAAATAAGAAAGTAGGATTAAAGGTTAAAAAGACTAGAGTAATGTTAAATGGATTTGCTCAAAAGAAGAAAATAAAAATTGATAATGATAAGTTAAAAGTTTACAATTATAAATATCTTGGCCATATTATTACTACAGATGGAAACATAATGCATGAGATTAATTGTAGAATTAAACTTACTTAAAGTTTGGGTAGAAATAACAATATTAAAATGAAGTATGCCTATGGGTTTGAAAAGAAAGATTTTTAACAAATATGTTTTGCTAGTTCTTACTTATGGATCTGAGACTTGGACAATTAACAGAAGAGCAATAGAGAGACTTTAGATCATTCAAAAAATATGGAGAGATGCATGGAAGGAGTAACAAAAAAAGATTGAAAATGAAATACTTGGGTAAGAGAACAAACAAGTGTTACTGA